>CM022490.1:18939572-18958391 GCA_011952105.1 Coreoperca whiteheadi | reverse complement strand
AAAAAAAAAAAAAAAAAAAAAAAAAAAAAAAAAAAAAGGTGTCTTTAAAAAAAATAAAAAGGGAAAAAAGAAAAAACTAAAAAAAAAAAAAAAAAAATTAAAAAAAAAAAAAAAAAAAAAAAAAATCTGGAGAAAAACTAAACACAAGAGGAAGAGGAAAGAGACCTGAAGCAAGCACGCCGAAGGAATATATGGAATTTCCCTGAAGCATAACATCTTTTTCTATAATCATTTTAATATATTTGTTTCCTCATCATTTAGGGTGCAAATGTAGCACTCGGGGGGGGGGTCTTTCCGCTTCACCTTGTGCTCCTCTGTCCGGAAGAGGAGGAGGAGGAGAAAGAAGAGGAAGCTGTTGGGAACTGGTAGAGGACTTTCTTTTAAAGGAGATCAGCTGGACAACAAATGTACGAGTGCAACAGTAAGAGGTTTCTTAGCGAAGGCTGCGGCATCAAATCTCTACAGAGACACAGAAGAAAAGAGTTACACTCTCCCTTTAAGAAGACTATGTCAAAAAATGTACATTCCCAATAGATGAAAAAGTGTAACTGACTCCTCACCTGACAGGGCTTCTATGGGTTGATTAGAGGAATGCAGGTTGTTGACAGGGGTTCCCTTGTCTTCGAAGGCGACCCTGGTCCCATCTGAGCTCCCATCACAGTTAATCAAGACCTGGTTACAGACCTCTGCCTCGATGAGGGGCCGAGTCTTGGAGTGGACGTTGAGGTCAATGAGTTCCTCAAAGCTCCACTGGTTGGATTTACCGTTTAGACCTGAGACCAATCCCACCTTGGCAGAATCCTGCTCATTCAGGAACTCCGAGCCCTCGACGAGGCGGCCCTTAGGGACTGGACTGGAGACGGGAAAGGAAAGAGATTGAGAAGTGAGTCCATGATGACAGAAATAAATCCAGTCCAGTAAAGGATAAGGCTGGTGTTATTCTATACGTTTCAACAAAACAAACAAATCCCACGGAAAAGCCAAAACCAACAATGTGTTAGACCATCTCTCAATACTTTCCGACTTCCCCACCCAGTCTGTGGCACTCACCCCCAAGCCTCATCTTTCCTACAAAAAATGAAAATCCTTCCAAAAACATTTTTGGTAAGGAATTTCCTAAAACAGCTGGGTGCTGTAGTATTTTGACGAAATGATAAAAAAAAGGGAGCAAATGTAACAACATTTGAGCTTTTTGAGTTAAAGTGTGGCTGCTGGTGTATGGAATTTTACACGCAAACCAATACATTTCACCTCTTCTGTTCTATATTTCAGAGTACACTATGTTCAGCAGTTACAATTACAATATTGTCACTACAACTCTGAGCAGCCTCTATGTGGGTTTCATTATCTTAAGTCATACCTTACTGCCTGAGTCTCATCTGTGCTTATGCCATTGTTATTCTCCTTGTTGTCTGTCTCTGGTTTCCCATTCACGCTGCCCAGAGGCTCTTCTCGCTGTTCCATCGGCTCACTAGAGGAAAGATCGCACTCATCTGTGTCGGCCTCCATTGTGAGGTCATCTGTCTGGCCTACGTTATCAATCAGGAAACAGAATTGGATGAGAGAAGTGATAAGTCACGTCGAGAATTATGTAAATTCCCAGAAACAAGCCATTTCATGTAAAGTATATGCAAACAAACACACAGAGGGGAAGACACACCTTCACTCTCAGTGACAGAGCAAATTCAAAAATACATTGATGCATAAATCACTACGCACTCTGAAACCCTGAACCTGTCATCAATGGGAAACCTAGAGGATGAGAACACTTACTCATGGTTTCAGGATTGATCTGGTCCCCCTCATCTTCATTCTCCTGTGCGTATTTATCATCATCTCCTGCCTCTCTCTATAGAGGAGACACAAACATCATGTTAACGTGCACTCAGCGTAGACGATGTCCTCCGCAGACACTTGGAGACATATGGGCTGAATGAATGTGAGCTCACCTTAAAGTCATTTTGGTCCCCTTTTCTTGTTCTCTTCATTATCTCTTCAATTCTCTGAAATGGAAAAATAGAGCAGATTTTTGTAACTGATTTGTTTCATTGGGATCTACACACTGAGGCAACATTAATAAAACATTCTCTATTCAGGTTGGACATTGATTCAATCACTTAAAATACATTTAGATCTGAAAAGACAGGCAGTAGACCGTAAATGATGTGATTTATGGTGATCAATATAGCAGATTATTTTAAAATTACTTTGGTTTCCTGTGACTGACTTTTAATATAGTACTGCTGGTCAAATGAAAGCCTCAAGTTCTTTACAAACAGCATTTGATCTAGGTTTAGAATTATAAAGTAAGTCCCAAATAAAGAGAAGATTCACTCCATCAATCTACCCATACCTTCTTCCTCTCCATTCGTTCCTGCTGGTTCTGCTGCATGATGCGGTCTCTCTCCTGACGGACTCTCTCTGCCTCCTCCAGGGCCTTGGCCTCGGCCTCCTCACGTTCCTTCTGGAGCTCGGCTTGTTTCACTGCCTCCTCTTCTGCCAGTCTCACCCGATCCACCTCCGCTAGGCGAGCATCTTCCTCTTCTTTAATTTTCCTCTCCTCAGCAAGCTTCTTCTCCTCCTCCAGGCGTTTCAGTCGAGCCTCCTCCGCTAAACGCTTCTCTTCTTCCTTTCTCAGCCTGGGATGGTAAAGAAATGGCAGCAAATGGCTTAAAAGCATACTGACAAATAAATTGGACATGTAGGAGGTTATTTAACAGTATAGATACAATTAGCCTAAACATCTCATTTGCTAAAAAATAAATGCTAATCGTACTTTTAATGCCCATAAAATATAACCTGCAGCATTTTATTGGCTGCAAATAGTGATCCTTCTCATGTATGTATGTATATACTGTATGCATACCTTTCAACACATGCTTTGGTTTTACTTAATAACAACAACAACAATTCCCTTGAGGACAATTTTACAGCAATTACAAGTGTGGTTGATGGTACTTTGCAGTTATCATATCTGACGCATCGTTGTCATGCACAAAATGGAAGATCTGTTTTTTTTTTATTCATTTCCTGAACAATTCCAGTAACCTTACTTTTCCTCTTCCTCCCTCTGTATCCTGAGCTGCTCCTCTTTCTCTTTCTGCTCTCGCATCAGTCTGCGGTTCTCCGCCAGGATCTTGGCCGCCTCAGCAGCAGAGTTGGTGCCCGTCGAGGCTTTAGAGTCTGACAGGTGGAAAGTCAAATACAGAAGATACATTTAGCCCTTTATGTCACCCGGTCACCCATTACTCAATGTAGTGCTGACCGGAGGCCACAGCATCTGGCTCCATCATAGGACGCAGTGACTGGAAGATGAGTGATGACTGAGAGAAGAGAGAAAGCCAGACTGGTGGAGGGGGCTCGCTGTGACAGAGAAAGACAGAAGCAGAATAGAGAAGAAAGCGGCAAGCTACTGAGTCTTAACTTTCACATGATCATCTCTGTGCTCTTTGAAAGAGCAATTGTTCTCTGTGGAAATACACATTACATGGGGTTGGGCAATATGATAATACATACCATGAGATAAACTATGTCTACCATCTAATATTTTGCTATTCCATTTGTATCACAGCATTTATCCCTTTAGTATCTGAGTGTATTAGGTTAATCGATGAGCAGGACTGCTATATGGGAATAGTGTGATTTCTATCTGATTTTTGTATCATGCTCAGGTATTTAATTTGGATGATAAATCAAAAACAGACATTTCTCTCTGCTTCATTTACCCATAAAAACTTCTCAATTGATTTTCCAGAAAATGTACTGTATCATGTCATTGATAAGATGATATCAAATTAAATATGCAGTGATAAGAGTATTTTATATTTTTGGTTTTCACATCTCTTTCTAATGCAGAGTGGATAACAGTCCGGTTGCATTTCTAAGCTAGTTTATCTTGCAGAGCATGATTCTCTCCAGGAGGTGGTGGCAGCAGCAACAACCCCAGATCTGTAACAGGATGTGACTCCAGCTGGAACTTAATAGGCCTCCTGCCCTTCTCCACTGAGATTTATTGCAAACTGAGCTGTTGCCACGGCCCTTTACAGCACACAAATACAATTCTGTATAGGGTCTGTCTATTAAAACAGTTAATAATATTCAAACCAAAACTGAATGCTCCTTGAAGCTGTGCTTAACCACGATCACAAAGTTTTTGTTCTGCTCAAAGTGCTGCTGAAAGCATCGCTGATGAATACGCAGAGAGAGAGAGAGAGAGAGCAGGAGTTCAAAAGGGAACAGGGAGTTCTCCATTAATCTGGTTCCCATGCAAGTGGCTACGTTAGCTAACATCACAAAAAAAATAGATACTGAAAATATAATTAGAATAGTCTTATGTCTTTTCTGCAGCTTTAAGTTTGGTTTACCAAAAGAGCTTTTTTTCCTGCAATTTTAACAAATCATTAATACACAATTTAACAATATATTTATCCACAAAACTCTCCTGCTGCAATGTCTTTTGGACCCAAGAGCTCTTGCTGTTTAATTTCCTCCTTTTACGTCATTTTGCACTGCCCTGAGTTCAGTATGTATAATGTTAAGTATAACTGGAACAGGTTGACTGAAGAGAGGACAACTAGCAAAAAGCCTTTGCTTATCTTTACTTGCAACAGATTAAGGGACACCCAATTTTTCATAGGTCATTGACTGGAACAACATGCACCTCAGTAAAATACAAGACAGAACAAAGAAATTACTTTAACCTTTTTTGGGGGTAAAAGTTGGTTTGGACCTGCATGGCTAGGAACTTCAGTAATATTTATTTAGTTAAGATGAAAAAGATTTCAACTTGTTTCGCTTGGTCACTTCCCTCCCTGAAATAGACAGCATGTCTCGATGCACCAGTGTAAACATCCTGCTTGCCAGAATAACGATCAGTCTTGGCAAATATTGGTACTGACTAATTCAAATCTGTCAGCTGACCATGGTTGTCAAGTCTGCCTTTATATGGACCGGTACTACATGTTTTGTACAAATATGAAAGACCTTCTATAGCGTTAAGATATATTTTTATGACGTACAATAAAACATTTATGTTGCGGAATTGCTCACCATCTTTTTCTTTGGTCTTGCTGGAATCAGAGGACTGCGGAGACACAGCCTGGACAGGACATAGATCCTTGGACTTGGAGTCCCTCTTTCGCAAGGTGGGGGGCCCTGTTGGTGTAAGAGCTGGTTTCTGGATAGGTGGAGGTTTTGCTGACATAGACTGGGGGGATGGGGGACGTTGTTTCATTGCACCAGGTGAGGGTGGGCGTGTCTTGGAACTTTGTCTGTAAGAAAAAAGTGGGAGTTGTGTCCATTTGTGTTTCATAATGAAATCAAAATGAAAGGCTGCATCCAAACTTCAAAAACAAAGTAAAACATTACTGAAGCTGAAATTGGAGATGGATTGTAATCTTACTTGGCTGCTGCTGGAGAAGGGGTCCTCTTTGGGGCTGGATTGGGGGCTGGGGATGGTGAACGGTTGCGTCCCAGGGCAGTCGATGGGGAGGCGGGACGTTGCCCTCCAGGCGATGTTAACTGCTTGTCCTTCTGTAGTTCCACAGAGATGGGACAGAAGTGAAGATCATGACTAACGCTCAACAATGATCAGGTGAAGTACTCATAGGTAATCGTTACAAACACCTTTATCGATTGCTAAATGTCAATGTTAATTTAAATATCATTGGGTCATAAACAACAGTTGTACTGACATCAAAAAAGTATCAGTCCACATCCATAATAATTACTCACTACAACCTGTTGGTCTATGTTTCCCAACATTTTGGCTTATACCGCCTTAAAATGAAGCAGGGGCTACTTGTAACCCCTCATCAAAGCTCATGGCCTTAATGTGGACATAAAATGTAAGCCCTTAAACCAGATCCTTCTAAGATTGTATCATTTAAAGTATTTTATCAGTCCCAAAGGAGTGAAAGTAAGGAAAAAAAAAAGTCCAAAAAACTAACAATTTTGTTTACATGTGAACACTTTGCATTAATCCTGAAGGAAAACCTATAACAAAGATGCCTATTATAACAGAGTAACTGTAACAACTATTTAAATTGACGACTTAACTATTATTAAGTCTGCCTCTTTTAGTGTCACTGGCATTTCAAACAGTGACACAAAGTTGGTGTGGAGGCGACCATGGGTCAGGTTTTAATTCATCTATTTTTAATGCCCATGTGCTATATTTAGCATTGTAAAAGTGATGAAAGAGGACACAATAAGGTCAACCATGTGACACTCATACAGACAAAAATACACAGCACTGTCCCAACACAAGCCTTTAGAAGAGCAAACTTTTGATACAATGCTTTTTATGTATCAATGTAAGAAATGGACCTTCTCTTATAATAAACTGTATTAGCTTTGGTCACACAGCTTTACAAACTTTGGGAAAGAAAAGCAGGACAGTAAATAGGTAATTGGTGTACAGTTTCATAACAGGGACAAGATATCCATTTCCCATTTATGTTGACATAACATTGGAGCATTATCGAACAGACAGTGTCTTTGTATGAAGGAGAGGTCCAGATGTGATCTGAAAGAGACACACAGCAGTAACATCCATTTACTGTACTTTACCTCGACGACCCTAAACCGCTAATTACCCTTTCATGAACGAAGGGTGGATACAAAGAAGCTTGTTAAAATGTGTAAAAATAAATATCCCCACTCTAGGCAGCCTAAGTCAGCTGACTTGAAAGATACAATTTAACCAAAGTGCCACACAATGCTTGAGTGATAGGCTGTACATTTCAATTATCTCCACACCAATCTGTGCATGTGAAGGAGAGAAGACAATGAAATGGCGAGGCAAGTCAAATGCTTTTGACATCAGGCCCAAGGGTCAGGGTGAGATCTGCTTTGCATGGTGTGCTCTGTCAATAATTAGGCTACTGTGGATCTCTTTGTCTCATGGTACGACAATGAGGCCCTTCACATTTACAGAGAGGACGAGAACGACAACAGGCAGGTTATGATACAGAGCCAGGCACTACTACAGGCCATCAAGTCAGAACATCTGAGACATCAGAGCAGTAAGTAGGATAACATTTTGGCAATGTATGAACAAATTCATATTATGAGTGACCAGCAAAGGTCAAAGAACAGCTGGAGTAACAACATTTCCCTATGCTAAGCATCCTGCAGACGCACTTTGATAGGCAAATGTAGTCGGTGCTTTCCACTTATTTCTCTGAGCAATGTCATTTCATTGTAGAAAAGCATACATTTGTTGTCACTACTTAAGACACCTGTGTGCCTTCAGCTTCACCCTGGTTTCCAGGCAGCTTCTGGAAAAGATATCCTCTCTTCCAGTGCTACAAACAATTAAATCATGTATCAACTACTAAAATGTTTTTATATACTGTCCATATTTTTCAAGTCAAATTCAATGACTTTCCCATGGAAATAAAAGCATAATTGTAATTAAAAAGGTATACCACGGTTTTATAAACACAGCACTGTTATTTTCCAGCAATTACCTTGTCTAAAATTGTGTTCAGATTTTTCCAACAGTTTCCAAAAAGGGTTTTGATAATATATAGTGTCTAATTTATTTCTTCAAACAGAATTGTCATACTGACTCATAACAGAGTTCTTACGGGACTACATATGTACTAACTTAAATGTAGCTATTATAACACTCTGTAGTTTGAATATGGATAAGACTAGAGATACCATCTAAAGCCCTGCATCCAGGTTACTGCGTCAGCGAGGAGAAGGGAACAGGGAGGCCAATCGAAAAATCACAACTATCTGCAGTAAAAGCTTTCACTTCAAGTTGAACATTTAACCACATTATACATTTTTTTTTGTAAATGTCGGATTCGAACAGTTTTCTATATAGGCCAGTAGTGTTAGTGGCATGAATGAAGGTGTTCTCACCATTGAAGGGTCGAGGGCTCCGTCGGCCGACACAGAGGTGGTCATGCCGCTCTTCTGTCGGTCAATGCTGCGGCTGCGCACGGGTCCACGCGGTGGGTGCAGGGGACTGGCAGAGGCTGAGCGAGGACACAGGTGACACTCTGGTAAAGGACACAGTCATTGCAGGGCCAGGGAAGCACAACCAATGGGAGGCGTGATAAGCGGCCGAGTTGGACAGCAAAGGAGCAGAGGGCAGAAGGAGAGAGGAATGAAGAGAGTGGAGGGAAAGAGACAGATAAAGTGGTAGAGAAAGTGACAAGAAGGGAGGGCAGATGATGGTTGAAAGAATGCAGGAGAGTGTTTTTGTAAGGGGACAAGAGCACAAAAAAAGCGACTTGTTAGATATAGCACTTTAGGCAGGCAACGGCTTTATTTCTGAAGCTGTGATAGGGCTGGAGATTACTGGAGACATAAGGAGCAGCGAGCAACAATCTTACAAAAACCCCAGACACCACACAGGTGCCAAAGCCTCAGGATGCAACATGACCAGACCTGAACACCAAGCACCACAGCACAGCACAGCACAGCACAGACTACATAAAACCTACCACCAACGCAGTACAACAAGCACTGACACGGCACGCACATAGACTGATTTAGTAGTACATAAAACACACAATGACTGTTGATAGTGTGGTTTGTTGTGTTCACTTACAGTAACTAAAACAAATCAGGGTAATTTGTCTTTTAGTCTTTCCTGCCATCATACTGTAACTCTCCAGACTCCTGATCAGACATTAAATCCAACATATGCCGCGGCTTCAGGACTAAGCCGTCTCTAGAAATTGTAAGGCAATGCTTCTGCTAAGGAATTCAACTCCCAAACAAATCTCAATTGTATGTGAACAGGACCAAGTGATCTAAAATGTCGATGCTGAGCTGCTACTACAAACCTGGAATGGCAATGAGTGAAAAGCACTGTCCTTAGCACTGAGTTTAAGTGTAGCATGTAGTTATAAAGAGTAAATACTGTTGTCCACTGGCTATGAGCTTGCTGTGTCACATTGAGGGATTAGCCATGATAATCCCAAGACCTGGAGAACTCTCCCTGCCACAGCCTGGTCACAAATGTGTTTTGGAATTCATTCTGACCGCATACTAAGCAGCTATGGTGACTATGAAATTGACCCTGCCATGAGCTACCACTGCTGTTGCTAATGCTGATGTGTCATGTTTCTGCTGGGGCTATACTTAGCAGAAGATCTATAGCCGCTAATGGGTTTGTAATGGCCAGTCAATAAACACCACATCCTAAAACCAACAGAGGGAATAGAGTCGCAGCTTTGGAGTGAGGCAGCGCTTTACAGTATGGTTCTTTCTATCTCTAAAAAAATACCATCAACAAGAAAAATTAAGCATTCATCAGTGTTTGTGGGATTCATTACGGGTTGTCTTTGCGGAGTCTTGGACGACTGCTTCCTTACGTACAGTAGATCACTCCCATCATATCATAAGACATAAAGAAGCAGATCACTTAAGTTAACTAAAGGCATGCAAGTCATCCAGTGAGACATACCTAGATGGCTTCAGAGTATATTTTATTACAAAACTTCAGCCCAAAATGTAGTGCGAGAATGGGGACCTACTGAATTTGATTAGTGTGACTTCAAGCCCATATATTCTATGGAATCGCCAGTAATAGCTACTCAGCCCCATGGAGTAAGCAGCACTCTGGTCACACTACCAGAACACATGCAATAGCACAAGAGTCTGATTCTGATGTAACAAGAACCAACAGGTAAGCAGCTTAGAGCAAATCTCCCAGCATGGACTCTGAGGCTCCTGAGATGCAGAGAAATGCTCCCAGCCATGTCAGCCCTGCTCAGCTCAGTTCAGCACACAACAGCCAATTGTGTCAGATCTGAGAGTGCATGTGAGCTGAACCCGTGTGTGTGTGTGCCAATATTTACAGAGTAACGATGCTCTCTCACATGAGTGTGATGTGCTGCAAAAAACTACTGTATATACATAAACATCTGACTGTTACAATAGCGGCTTTTAAACATAGGGAGCTGTGCAGTGACTTCTGTTATTCCACCAACACCAAGAGGCCACCATTCACTTTGAAAGGATTGCTCAAAAAAGCATGAGGGTCTGCAGCAGGGCACTGGGATGAACTCCGATATAGTGAAGTGATACTAGGAGCAACTGGGCTGACTTTCTACTGATAAAAGGAGGGTAAGTAGAGAGGACCAGTGTTCTGTGTCTAGCCATCCTTCCTCTCTGTCAGGGTCTCCTAAGCGGAGGTTACCTGGAGCATCTGTTCCATCAGCTGACAGGGCGGCGGCGCTCTTGCTCCTAGCTAGTGAGGCCTGGGTGGGGGTGAGCAGGCGACTAAGGACCCCTCCGTCCTCAGTGCTGGCCGGTGGCCTGCGAGCTACACGGCCGAAAAATCACCCGAAAAACAGAGGAGAACAAACAGGCCAACAAGGAAAGAGTGAATGAGAATGGGGGATGAAGGCAAAACAAAGGCGGGAGAAAGAGGGGGGTCAATTAAGTTTAGAAAGGTCACCATGTGATTTAACCAACAGGAGAGAATCAACATAACTAAAGGTTAAGTCACAATAATCTTACATGGCCTCCTTATCAACTGTCTTTATCCTGTTAACTTTCAGGAGCATTCAATAAAATGAGGATAGCTGGTAAAAGACAGTAAGGAAAAGGATGCCATGGAAGAGTGCTGAGACAGACCAAAGACTGATTGTCTGTTAACTGAAGATCAGTTAAAAAATTAGTCAAAGTAGACAATGCGGTCAAATCAATGGTTCATCGAGGCAGAGGGAGGTGTGCTGATGGGAAAAAAACAAACCATTAGTGAAAGTCAAAGACAGCAGAGGAATACTACTGGGTAGGAAGATGAGAAGTGAAAGAAACCAACGACTAAATGTGATAGGGCAAGTGACTGTGACCAGTCAGGAGTTCTTTAGCTTCTGCTGTGCAAACGTTTCTATGCCTAAGATGAAGCAGGTGCATATTACGAGAGCACTAAGGTGGACATTGATTTCACAGCAGAAACAAAGAGCTTCTGCTTACGTGAAATAAAATAATCAACAATTCTCGTTTAGCCCATTGTTGCTACCAAAGCCAGAAAGTAGAAATAATACCAGAAGAAGAGTTAAAATGTTGACAGGTTAATTTTACCATGTCCCTAAATGCTAGCTCTTTAAAAAAGAGAAGGCAGAGTCACACTTCCCTTTGGTGCCCCTTACTGAGAAGACATCTGTTGCAGACAGACTTGTTTTTTGTTAGCGGTTGAGTGCTAGCCCCTGGAGCATGGCAACACGGCTCACTGCTCAGCACCCAGGTATTAGGAATCTGGGTTATTAGTTCTGAGATAAGGTTTTTTAGCATAGGTTATAAAAAGGATGGTATGCGGGAGCTTTGGCGTTAAATAACTTATAAGTCTGAATGACGGTAGCTGTGTTGTATTGTTGCATAGGCTAACCACACAGAACAAACATGTATACAGAAAAGGAACATTTTAACAACGCATCTGCACCAAGAGGCCGACATGGCTATAGGACAAACAAAAGCATTTGTGGTTAATGGCAATACACAGACTGCAGTGAGTTGCTGTGGTCATTTCTGTGCTCTGGGGGTGCTATGGTGGGATGGCACTGACACACACCACACTGAAGCACGAGCCCTGCGACTTAAATCCAGCTATGATGTCATCTGGGAGGGAGAAAACAATCAACACTTTGTGACAACAAAACAATACACTGTGTTAGTGCAGACACAGCAAAACCATTCTTGGGTTGACACTTAGAAACCAATAAAAAAAAAACAACAACATCAGCTGTCAGTGAGAAACATGGCACAGTACAGGATCTGGTAGTTTAAGACAACGGAAAGGTTAAGGTATACACGGAACAAGCACAGTGTTCCCAGTTAAACACAGACAAACAACAGTGTGGAGAAGCTTAGCTGGTGCCTAGGGGTAATTCAGCAGTCAGTGAGCAACACTTAATTGAAAGAGAATATAGCCAGGAAGAAGGAATACTGAACACAGAAAAAAGTGTTGGCCAGTTTAACAAAGAATATACAGTAGCTGAGGACACTGAATTGAGCCAGATTAGAAGGTTACCCGCAAAACGAAACCTCTTAGCAGCCAACGGTGTTGATGAGGATTTAAAAACCGAGCAAGTTCAAGATGAGCAAGCCTTTATCATCATAGCAACATGCTTGTTACTCAAAAAGCGAGGCCTGAGCAATGCAGATAGTGGCATGATTTTATTTTTTGCTGATTGTTCATGCTAGCCACCTTGATCATCCGTTGTCCCCTTATCAGGCTTGGCAGGGGTCTGTGCTCTGCCCACACTTACTCGTGTGAGGGACGAACTTCTCTTCTTCATGGAATGGCCTACGGACATGAAAGTGGAGTTACAGCCAAGCAGGCACTGGGAAGGAGCGAACAAGGAATCCCCAAAGACAGTTTACAAGTCATGTGCACTTCGTTGGGCCTTATGTGAGTCACCAGGCTACGGCAGAGAGCAGCTGATGTCCAAGTTCAATAGACAATGCTTAAATACTAACAGGAGAGTTGTAACTGCTCCATCTGATCAACATTAATAATTTAAACCATTAATATATACAAAGTCAGCTTGCTATGTGGTTGTCATAGCTGTGACAGAGCTTCATTTATAACGGTACTGAATACTGTCTCTTTAACCTGCGGTGGTTTGGCAAATTGTGTACTGTACACCATCTTTGTTATGAAAGCATAGTGTGGGATGGAGCGGGGGATATTTTGCACCTGTCTGTTCCACCTGAAGCTTTTTGCCGTCTTCCTTACTGGCCTGAGCAGCATTGCCATTGCTAGGCAACCGGTTACAAGACGAACTCCTCGGCCTAACACCTAAGAGACAATGATGAAACACCCATTGGTGAATTTACACAGCACTCTCTTGTGAATGGTACACAGTCTCTCAGACCTTTTAGAATATATCCATAGGCCTGGGAAAGGAAAAGTGCAAATATTAAACAAGTTGAGAGGTAGAGAGAAATCAGCAATATCAGAAAGAAGAAATGGCACTGGCAGCCCATAGAAGCTGTGGAGAGATCTGAATCAACTGATTGTGTTGATTTTTTTTCTGTTGGAATCAACTACACTTCTTGTGAATCAAAAAATGCTGAGGAATATTGTGACAGGCTTCTATACCACTATGAACACATTTATTAACGAATCACAATTTGGTGCTTGGGGCCCCTTCTGATTGAGACAATTTGATTCAGTACATCATAGAGGTGCATAGTCAATGGATGCCGCAGAATCGAGAGGCCATGCTAATTTATAGTTAGCTGGAATCAGAGACAGAGCTAAATCAGTTTTTACCAGTCTGTCTGTGCTCCAGTGAGCCCGAGTGTAAAACCCTGGATAAGGAGAGCACAGGGGTCAGAGTTCACTCTACGCTTACGAGTTGGAAGAGAGAGCGGGTTTGTTCCAGATGTCTATCACCTGGTAGATCTCAGTAAATTAATCATCACTGAAAAACATTTACATGGGTGATAATTAGACCGTTTTTTAACATCTGACGTTGGTTAAAACAAAGCACAGGAATGCAGGGATGGTGGGAGAAAGGGAGGGGAAGGAGGAGCAAATAAGGAGGAGGAGGCGGGGGGAGAGGAGACTTACTTTTGTCAGGAGATTTGATGAGGGTGGCAGAGGAAGAGGATAGGCGTTTGCTGATGCCAGCCTCAGACGGCTGTTTCAGGTTCATGGTGGATGTGGAGCGCTTGTCCACTAAGAGGGAGGAGGAAAGACAGACAAGGGAGGCGGGGTTTACACTGGAGGTTGGCCAATTGGAAAGGGCATTTGGGTGCACACAAGGGATTACAAGGTTCTGCAAGATCCTAATACGCACTGGGTGATATGTTGCTTCATTAATATACCTCAAATAGAAATACACAAGACTATGATATAATATCCCCAATAACCCATTGATCTAATGTGCTACCAATTCAGTGCACATTTAATGATGCACATTTAGCAAAACACAATATACAGTATGAATTTGCTGGTAAATATCATGTTTAACATGACAATGTACATTTTTAGGAAACCATAACAAAGTTGTTGTGGTTTTAGAGCCAGGCATGGTGGTCAGTAAACAACAGATGCTTATGCTTGATCACTCCAAAGACAAGAGCATCAACAACATTACATGATCCATGCCAGGAAACCCAGAAGTGCTATTAGTCCAGGTTTTTGTGTGTCATTCATTTGGCTTCCATGCAAAGTCACCCATGTGACCTGGAAGTGCTCAAAAGTGTGAGTGAGTGGAAAACCTAAAGCTACACTTCCAGGTATTCACCCAGCACAAGGCACATTCAGAACAGAGACCCCATACAACAATATGTTAGTGGAAAAACTGCCAGTTAGACTGCAGGTGGGGGTCGGTGTGGTGGTGGAGGGAAAGTAGGTAACCAAGCTATCTGGAGTGCCAGTGCCAATCCATGCTGTGTTGCTACATTGGTGAGCAAATTATCAACAAAACCTTGTCGACTCCTTGGTGGCTTTTCTGGCAAGGCAGGGGAGATAACTATAGTTACTGGAGATGAGGCGCTGGCATCAGAGTCTCCTGTGGGAAAAGACAGCTTTCAGAGAGGAGCGATATCCTTCATACAAGGAAAGAGAGAGGCGAAACCTGGCTCATAGTCATCTACCTTTGCTCAACACCCAGTGCCTAAAAACAAAAAATACACATGCCAGAGTATTTACAAGTATGGCAGTCATCAATTGGTACCCCGGCAATGATGTAATTTAATCGAGTCGCTTTCGATAAAAGTGTCTGCTAAATGACTAAATGTGAATGTATTTCCAACTTACAAACGTTCTGCAGATTTCTCCATAACATTGTGGTGTATTGTCACACTGGGAGTGACTGTACAGAGGAGTCCAGTGATAACCAATGCATGTAGGGTTGTGAGAGTGTGACAGACTACAGTTAGAATTGTCATTTACATGCAATTCTTCAGATCTCAGTAAATAAATTGGAGGTTGCTTTTCTGCATGAGAAAACTCGGCTTGCAGAATCACTGACAGCTAATATCATCTGACAGTACCGTTAGCAATATCTGATTATATTTTCAGCTTTAAATAAATTAGATTGTTGAAAGCTCTCTACTTTGACAGTCTGAAAAGGGAGCCTCTACATTACTTGGGGGTTCAGATTTGGAGCTATTAGGTTGATGAGCTTTAAAAAATTATATGTTATGCATTAGTGCTTGAATTATATCCAACTAGCTGCTAACAAGGCTGAGTGATTATAGCTGTCCCTAAAAATGACTTCCAGGGATGTGATTCAACACAAATGTGAATATGGCAGCTGAAGTGACTCTCATGCATAGCTCCTAAGTTTAGGGGTGAAACACAGTAAAGAGACACAGTTGCCTCTGTATTTTTGCATAACAAAAATATAGAGTACTGCACTTTTCTCCAAATAAACATGTTTCACTGAGTGTCATGTGTATTAATACCAGCTTGAGAGCACTTCTACCACACACACAAATAAGTGCTGTAATTTGAGCAATTAATTACCTAGCCCTCAAATAATCTCATCTAGTATTATCACCAGTTGCTGGCAAAAACATAAAAGTACCCCCAAATGTGTTGAGACAGGATCACATCATGAACCTAAACAGTTTCACATCTCGTTTTGAAAAAAGAGAGGAGCTTTTTGTGTATCCTAACTGGCTCTTTAATGCACCACGGCAAGTGAATGATGACAGTCAAATTGAACAGAAAAGCAGTAAGGAAAGGGTGAACTTTTAAGGTGAAGAAAGGGCCTCTACCTGTCCGTCCATCTGAGTCTGAGGACAGGCCCCCCCAGGACCATCTTTTCTGCCTCTGCTCCACTCGATGACTACGCTCCAATGTCCGCCGCATCACTGCCTCATAGTGCTCCTGCAGCATAACAGGGGCAGAGGAACAGGAAATGCAAGTCATTTACAGCGGAACAACATTCGTGCCTAAACCAAAAGCAGAAAGGAAAACCGTACTCATCACCATACTCCAATTCATGGATAACTGTGCTGTTATCCCTTCAACACTTTCCGTATGCAAACCCCCCCCCCTTCATCATCTTTAATATTTAAAAGGAAACACTGCAACAGAAAACCTGTGTTTTTAATGTAAATTTAATTTTTTTTTTTTTTTTATTCAGAGTCAAATCAAATGAGCAACAACAAGCGCTGCTCTGAGGCTCTCGAGACTCCACCCATGCATCTACCTTTTCCTCTTCAAGTTTCTGCTTCCTTTTCTCCTCCACAGCCAACCGTTTTTGCTCCTCCTTTTTTCGCTGTTCCTCAACTTTTTTCTGACGCTCCTCCATCTGACGCTCCACTTGCAGCTTGGCTTTGCGTTCCCTCTCCATGATCTGAGACTCTCGCAAAGCTGACCGCACACACATTATGCGAATGCATGGACAGTTAGTGTGTGCAGGAAAAAAAGTCACATATTAGTATGTTGTCTTCTTATGCGTGTGTGAGAACAGCCTTCGAGTAATATGCCCCTTTATTAAAAGAGCCTTTAAAGAACATTAAGGACATTTTAATATCGATATAAGGCCTAGGTTGATGTTCATCATATTCATGACCAATTACTTTAGTGAAATTGCTGCAAGTTCTTGGTACTAAAATGTAATGATTTCCTGTTTAACAACAAATATATTTTCTGTTATCTCTATGCACGTAACAGGGTAAATTTCACATATGGAGGTCAGAGCTGGCTTTGGCTAAAATAATTTCACACAAAAAAATAGGACCATCCTCTTACCCTGTTGTCTGTCTGCCTCCTCTCGCCTCTCTTTTGCCACTCGCAGTCGGTCGTCTATTCTAAGTGCGGCACCGTCAATGACTGCAAACATATGCATGTGTATGTGGTTAAGAGTAAAACGTGCAGCAATGCATCTTCAGAGAACAAAAGGTGGATTACAATGCAGCATAAAGGCTTTGCAAATCAGGCAGGCAGATGTGTGCATGTGACTGCCATTAATGAGCTTTGTCAACTGTTACAGTAATAAGATGATGACTAAGGTTTACCTGCAGTAAGCCACACTGAGAGGGTAGTGGAAGTGGATTGTGTTGCATCTAATGGTTCAGATTTTAGGACACAATAGAGCAGTGACAGGGCAGTATCTGTGGAAACTAATGTTTTTCTGTATCAAGGTGTGGTGACATTTACCTGGCCTACACCCCTGAGGTTTAGCTGATGGGTTGGTTGTAGGTCCTGGACTGTTCCCTGCCAGGCTGCGTCGCTCCTCGGCTTGTGCCTGTGCAGCTGCAGCTGTATGTAGGAAAACACACACCTTACACACAAAGAACTACAGTCACATCATTCCAAGTCTGACAAAGCAGGTAAATCAAATAATATTAAGGAAACAGAATTGCTTTGGGTACTCCAAACCAAACCAATCAAGTTCAGCCGTTTTTTCTCTGTGCTTTGTTTGCTCTCCATAGGAATGCTACATCTAGAAAGATCCAACGGATTTGAAGCTGGAGAACAATCCAGCTATTCAGCCATCCGACATAACGCCCGCTCATGGTCAACCCTGCAGCCAGCCATAAACTGCTTTCTGTGACAAGCTCTGAGGGATGAACTACTGTGAGAAACATGTCTGGAATCAAACCATGTGAGCTTCCTGGTATCCTGCTAATATGTCCAGTGGTTCACACCTGTTCAAAAACAACTACTCCCTAAAACATAAAAAATAAATAAAATCAAAATAGGACAAATTTCCACACATTCAGTCACTGTTTGCACTGGTATATCCAAATTGAGAAACCAGAATATCAGCTTACGTCATCCGGTGCTTGCAGCAAACTGTCTTGTTTTACAATTTGCACAGTTTATCTTTGGGGATGTGATTTTAGCACCACAGAGAGAAAATATCAGTGTCCATGAAAACCATTTTTTTCTAATACCCATGGACTTTAAAAAAGGTAGCAAATACATCAAGTCTCCCACCAACTATTCACAGGAAAATCATGGTTAGGAGATAGAGGGGCAGGAAGGAAGGAAACACTGAGGACATGATCAAGCTTTATGAGCCCTAGTATCAGTCTTTCTTCAGTCTCTTTCCTTCTGTGCGGTGAGTAATCAACATTACAGAACTGCTGACAAAGAGGCAATGTGATGTTCACATTACTGAACACTTCTAACTGTGGTATGAATTTCTCTCAGGGTCTCCATTGCTAATATAAAATTCTACTCTTGCCATAACCATCAAAGCTAATATTTGCAATTTGTGTATAATAATACTTCTGGCAAAATTACCGTTATTATCATTACATCTATACTTATATAACCACTTCTACAAGTTTTAGCCCATCTATGGTACTGCAAATCACACGCACAGTACATGACTTGCTTTATCCATACTCTATTTTCCCAAGTCCAATCATTAAGTCAATGAAAGCAATGACTCCTTGTCCCACACCGTCACAGACTCCCAAAACGGCTTAACCATCATTGTTCTGACTGAGTTACCTTCAGTGTCAGACAACGATAACAGCAGGTTATCGACCATATGGAGAGGTGGTTCAGTTTCTAGAAGGCAGATGTGAAACAAAATACACCACAAAATGATTGGTACTCAAGCCAGCAGTACCACAAATCTATCCCTTCACCCAGAACAGCCCCCAGTGCAGAATGAAGAATGCATTAAACTATATAAAAAATAAGAATGTACAAGTGCCACAAGATGACAGCAGCTACATTTGAAGTTTATGGGATACAAGTTCTCCATCGCTATGACAGATTTCCATCTATCGGATTCCAGAGAGGCCACGTATAAACGTAGATCTGAAGGGGGGGGGGGGGGGGCCGAATGGCACTTAGGAATCTAGAGGTGAAGGGTCGCTGTTTTGTATAGACTTGACACCAACTTGTATGTTGGCTACCAC
>CM022490.1:18901490-18938926 GCA_011952105.1 Coreoperca whiteheadi | reverse complement strand
TCAGTCGATAAGGGGTGTAGGTGGTGTGGTTGGTTATATAAAGAGAAAGGTGGAGGGGATAGGTGGGGAGGGTGGGGGGGGGGGGGGGGGGGGGGGGAGGACGTATGGGACTTAGGAATCTAAAGGTGACAGGTAGCTGATTTGTATAGACATGCAATCAACTGTGATGTAGGCTACCACACGATCAAATAAACCGTGTCAGTATTGATGATCTTACTGGGTTTGTTGCAGATTTATTGCCCTTTTTCAGCCACTCATATGTTGAAAGCAGACATGAGTGAAGTCGAGTGTGTGTGTGAGACAGAATAGGTGTGCGTCTGACAGAAGTAAACTCAAGGTGTCCCGGACACCATATTTTAATGTGTCAGAAAAGATGAATCATTGTCAGATCAACAAAGATTTGTTTATGTAGGTCAGGTCTTTTATTATTTTATTCCTACAAAAGTGTTTTTGGAGTGGCCTCATCAGAATCTGAATCAGCTTTATTGGCCAGGTATGCGTACACATACAAGGAATTTTACTCTCGCTCATCGAAGTCCTGGCTTTTCTTTATATAAATTAAGCTATAGAAAATGCAGCCTTAATTGCCACTAAGGTAAGATATAGACATTTGCCTTCAAAAGAAGCAGCCACAGTGAATTGGAATCTGGTTACATAAAGGCACTTATTGGACGTCATCAAAGTAAGCAACACCTTTTACTGTGAACATAACAGGGTATCTGGATAGGCATTTAAAGACGGATTACATTCCTCTCACAGAGATTTTAACAAAACAATCCTCCTGAAGTAGCTGTAACAAACCAGATATCAGAATTACCAGGAGCTGGATAGAGCAAAGAGAGCTGACAGGGTAAGTCATGCACCGATTATCTGTATTCTGCAGCAGCATCAATGCTGTCCAATTAAAGTGGCTTACAAGGGTCAAAGTCTGCAGCTAATGCCAAGTGGAAGTGTACAGGTCACTTCAATTTTGCTCTCAGACTCCCTTCTTCAACCCCACAGGTGAGTAGGCTCAATGGTGGGTAATGAATAAAAAATGCCTGTAATATGACTGGGAGACAGATTAAACTGCTATTAACCTTCTGTCAACACAGACATTCTCTTTTACTCAAGAGAATAGACAGGAAAAACAGACGCAGCACTGTGGGACAAAGAGCTGATCTACATTCAGAAGAAAAAGCAATCTCATTCTAGGGAATCAATGAATTACACCCAATGCACACATTCATCTCTCCAGAGCAAATATGTAAAAAGACGCTAAGCTATTGAATCTTGATGGCTATGCAGGTCATGTAACTGAACTGGCTTTGAACCTGGCCCAGAATCTTTGTTTCACATCTTATCTCACCCTGTTTCTCTCCACCTTCATATATAGGGTAGCTGTTGCTAAGTGATACACACAGCAGCTCGAGGTGGATGAAGAGCTTCTCAACCATGCTTAGGCCTGTATCAAAGAAGACATGGACTCTGCTCATTTGCAACCCATGATCAGTAGATTCAGCATAAAATCTATGAAGAGGCTCCTCACAGTAATTAACTTGCACAAAATATTGTAAACAATTTAAGTGAGAACCCAAATATTACATTTCAATAGTTAACCTTCCATGACTCAACAGGCGGGAGACTTTAGACTTCTAACTGACAGTAACAAACAGCATTCTCTGGTCTTTAGAGGAAGTAAAAAAGACAGGGAAGCAAAGGGGCTGAGGCACGAGACTACTTGTGCTCAAACTTATTGCCTGTAATATCCAGTTTAATGTGCTTTTCTGTCACAAACTGAATTTATGGGCACCACAGCCACAAAGGATGTACTTACTCACTGAACTTACTGATCTGCAGTAATAAGAAAGAAGCAAAATAAGACAAAGTCAGAAAAAGCACCTTGGAATAAAATGAACACACTCTCCACTGGGTCAACACAGATTCATGTGTTGACAAAAGTGACCCTGTTTCCCCAACAGACCTCAAGAGAGCCAGGTGTGCTCATAGAAATGAAAAAAAGCCAATCAGAGGAGCTGGATCTCATCGCTCCATCACTATGGAGATTTGCACACATTAACATACATCATTGCTGCTGCATCGACTGGTTCAGCTAAATACTTCAATACGTCAAAGGAACAAAACCACTAGTAAATAACGAATTATACACCAGACTGATCAATGGCGTAATCTGAGCTAGATAAGTACTTGTTGAGGTAAGTGTAGGTAGTAGTGTTGGGCAAACATCCTGAGTTAAAGATCCAGTCTGCAGTCAGTGGACTGCACCACTCAATCATCATGTGGTCAATAAAACAGTCATTATGCAGTTTAATGTGATTTATTTTAATCTGTGATTAATCCGGTTAGTGTGACATATGTATTGAATATATATTTGTACAGCTTTTGTGACAATGATTACAGCATCATCCAGCAGTTGTAGGTAGGAGATGCTCAAAATACATTTGTGCAGCGCATACAGTAAACATATTGATAGGATGTGGTCAAGCCTTCAGGCTGCTGAGTTAGGCCGTATTTATACCAAAATCAGGCATTGCAGCGATTGCCTGCAGGGTTGTGCGGCGGTGTGGGCGTGTCTATTTGTGCTTTAGAACGTAATCACAGTGAAACAATCAGAAAATAATGGTTTATTTCTCTGATTCACTGGCTTTCTCGCAACCAGACCTCCTTTACCTCATTCACTCTCAAGGTCGCTCGACCACTGCTGTCTGTCTCTCAAACAAATGAAGACAAACCAAAGGGGGCTTCTCTGCATCCCTATTTGTCAACATCGACTGACAAGCCAGACAGAGACGTCGAAGCTCGCTACACAAAATAAACCAAACGAGGACACAATGAACTCCGCCTGGATAGTGGCTGATTTCAGGCTGACTGTGGAGCATTTTGACCAGTCTGATAGCCAGATTGGTCACCGCAGTGTGACGTCAAGTTGGGTTTCTCCAATTCTGCGATTGGTCTGAATCCGCCCTTATTCTGGCAGCAGTAAAGACCGCCAGTTGGGTTAGTGATGACCCGGGTCTGCAGGCCAGACAAAAACACTAAACAGGAAACATGCCAGCCTGCATTACATCAACATTTCTAGTCGAATGTTAACACTGATCAAATGGTAATTATCTAAACACGCGCACACACACACACACACAATGGGATTACTCGAGACCTGTTCATGCAAAGGTAAGCCTTGGCTATTTGCAGTACTGGCAGGATATTGATGACACATCCCAGTTTCCTAGGGAGTCTCCTCTTCCAGGTGGACCACATTCTGTTGTGGAGGTGGAGATTTAAAGGATCTGATTATATCCAAATCCATCATCACTTATAATTATCAATCCAGTTCTTGCTTGACTCTTATCTATTCTTTAATAGATATTATCTATAATAAGCTAAAACAGAGTACTTACAGTACCAGGTTTCATAGTGTTAAGTTTTATTCTCTGTCACCCCAATTTCTGAAAACAGCAGACGCTACAGATATATCTCAAAAACTAAAATACTAACAAAAGTGTTAAAGTTGGTTTTTGGTTTACCAAAACAAGTTTGAACCAAGAGTGCCAAACCAAACGTCCTGTTCCAACAAGTTGTGACAAACACATGTGTTGTTTCATCTGTTAAACCCCTAGTTCAAACATCGGATCTTTTTTTGCTATAAAGTACCACATTAAGTCACACTTTGACACTGCCTCATAGACAATGTACATTCCCAGTGTTATGCAGTTGTTCAAAATGTTTACAAGAAATCGACTTAAGAATTGAACAGTTTGGAACTGGTTCCAAATTGGAATTTATCCTCAAAACCATCCCAAATCTCTAGGAGAAGCAGGCAGGGAACTTGTGTATATGCCTGCAGCTGTGTTGCATTTAAGTTTTTTCTAATTTGAAATTAAAGAAAAATAAGAACAATCCAAAAATAAACTAGAAATAATTATGATATACATGCCAACTGACGCCTTATGAACTATTCTAATGGCCTGACCTTGGGTCTGTAACAAACAAACATGTTTTCTTACATGTAGAGAACACGCTTTGTAGGCCGGGGCATCTCTGCAGCACTTCATTATAATGCCTTCACACATTTTACTTTTATCAAAAAATTGTAGCTTCTGCGATTTGGATATTGCACATGGCCATATTGTGATTTCGATAATATTGCACACAAATGTGTAGCCTATACAAATTAACATGTTTTGCTATTCAAATCTTTGGTGTGTGTGTGTGTATGTGTGCGCACACATATACTGTAATACATCCCATCAGCTATTTTAAAAAGGTTCATATATAACAGGGATGGGGCATTTGTGCTAGAAGAGCAAAGCTAAGTGGACATATCCCAGAAACTACACACTGAAACTGAGGCTGGTCCATTTCCTCCTCTGGTTAAATCCAACCAGTTTAGAAATATTTCTCATGCTTTTAATTCTGCAGCAGCAATTGCTGAGCCAGGATCAGGATAACCTTGCAGTGTGATCTCCCTGTATAATGGCAGGGTGCATTTTCTCCTTGCTCACATTCTTGTGGAAATGACCATGCACACGAACTAGATTCCTGAAATTATTTTGTTGTTGTCAGTCTTCTGCTCTGACTGAAAACCGTGCAAAATGACATCCTTTTATTCCTCACAAAGCCAGGTTTCCAACATTTCGCGTCGCTCTAAACGTTGTGGATATTTTCATAAAGCCACCGAATCGGTTGGATTTACATTCAAGATTGAAAATACTGAATGGAAAAGTTAAGGGAAACAGGAAGGGTATCAGTACTAAATATGGTCCAGTTGTTGCCAGGAGTAAAACATGCCTACACCCACACTGGGTATGCAGAAAACTCCCTCTTACCCTAACAACACTAAAAGAAACTGTCAGCCCAACTGCAGCTCAAGTCATTACAAACTGTGCATTCATGCCCACAGATGCAGACACAGTAAACATCCATGTCTGGCAGGGGCCGGCCGAGGCATGGATGAGAAGCATTGATAGACTTTGCTGCTGCACTTGGTCTACATAGTAGACAAAAATGCAATGTGCCTTTTGCTTAATAGAACTGTTTGTGATACAGAGCTGCTGGTCCAACCAAAAATATTTTATCACTTCATCAAGACATTTCAAGAAAAGCAACCATGCAGCTTATTCTCTTACCAGAGCTCAGAGCTGACAGTGTCTGACACTCCAGCTTTATCGAAAAAACCAGGTCAGACATTGTTGTAGTTATCCTCCCTGGAGAGCGGAGGGGGGTTATACCATATGTCAACAAATAGGCATAACTGTCGACCAGTGAATATAGGAGAGGAAATAACACTTTGTATAAGATACGAGGAGTTTTGAGCAGGAAGCTACAAAAGTGCTGATGTAACGTTAACGTGAACAGGCTGGTTTGTGGCTAGTAAAAAAAACAAGTTGTATGTTACTTTAAGAATCAACTCAACCTTTATACAAATGGCATACACAGAACAGCAATGCGCTTCCTGAACTCTTCCTGATACGGATAGCAGATGACCACTTTTGACAATAATCCCCAAGTGATGAGCAACGTTATCTAAGCTAACTGGCGAATGTCAGTTACAAAGCAATTACTTAGCTTCGTTTCACAAGCATGTAACTAGAGTTTCTCTATCTAGTCTAATATATTCACAGAACAGCCCCTTGTTAGACAACGTGATTAAAATGCGGCAAAGCAAAGCTAGAGCAAAGCTAGGTGAGCTAGGCGCCAGACAAGTAAAGTCGTGATATGTCAACCGGCTCTCAGGCTACAAAATCTGACGTTACAACTTTAGCGAACGTTAACGTAATAGTTACTTTTCTTTCAGTAAGTTAAAGCAGCTCTTTTAGCTTTCCCAAAAAAGTATCAATATGGATGGGTTAATTCAATCAAACCCATAACGTTTAATGCGGGAATAAGTTGCTGATTTTCCGCATCCATTGTCAGCCGATCACCGGACAGCGAGCTAACGTTACTAGCCAAAGCTGGCCGCGTCACAACACGTTCAAATAACCCGGTTAGAGGTGGCAGTTGCCAGCAAACATTATAAAGTGACTACATTGTAAGGCACAAGTGGCCCAAAAACATAACCACGACTGCCAAGATATTTCTTACCCATTTGGGCTCGCAAGCCTTTGAGAGTCGTAGTACCCTCCGCCATTTCTATGAAGTTTTCCTTCTCGGTTTTTTCTAAAGCAGGAGCGCGTAACACATCGCAGCCGGTAGGACTCGGACACCACGGGGACGTGGACACCAAAGAGACGGTGACAGATAAAGAGGTCCCACTCTGGCCCGTTTCCGGAAACAAAAAACAGCGTCGCAAAGCGCGGTGGGAACAAAGCATTCAAAGTGCTGCTGTGTGAATTGAAGGTTTTGAGACGTGGTCAGCTGCAGTTATCTTACATTAAAAACGTACAACCGAAAGCAATTCCATTCAATTTACACACAGGACAAACAGTATTTTAAAAGTTACATCAATTTGAAGTTTGAAGGTAGGTCAGCAGAAGAAACGGTTTAAACACAACATTTTTAAATAAAAGCTTTTAGTTTGTGGAGAACAAATGCAACACTTGCAAATAGTTTTTTATGAGTAGTGCCTAAAGTAACAACTTGGCGTTCGAAATGTGAACTCAAGTTGCATTGCACAGGCGAGGCTGCAGCATTTTGCAGATTCTTTCTGTTTGCGTGAGGATTTTAATCATAAACTACACGTTTTTCAAACTGCAAGGTGCTCCATTAGCCTCTATGTGACTAGTAGTATTGCATGTCTTAAATAGACGATCTAAGGGGGTACTTAAAAAAAAAGTTCTAGACTGTTTGCTTTGACATCCAAGAGCGCCCACTAGCGTTTCTGTGGCAGTTGTTGCATGCTAATAAATTGAAAGTTAATCCACAAGAGATACTTATCAACACTAGCAATAAAGTCTCGGATCCAAACAATAAAACAGGCATGGTACTTTCATGAAACAACAAGGTTAAAAAAATGAACACATATAGTGTATTCATTACATACAATCTTTTTCATTTGGCTTCTGACATTCAGAGAGTTTTTAGAGTAGAAGGAAGGTAGGAACACAGTAAACTGTACTGAAAATGTGTTCATCGTTTGCTTTTGAGATGGCTTTTAAAAATAGTGATTGTTAATAGTGAACAAATTCAACCTTACCAGATTAAATGTGCTGAAGAAGCTGCAGTGCTAGCGATTGAGGAAAATGGTCAGTAGTCAAACTTCTCCCAATGAGAGAATAACACATTTTCTCAGAGCTCTATGTTGTTTCTCTTGCCATGAACACTGCATCTTCTGTCCTGGTCTGTCTCACATGCTTTAGCCAGGGGGCCTCTCATCTATTATACATGGTAAACAGGAAGTATGACCACATGTAGGGTTCAGTTGCCTGGGTATTGTGTTATTTAACACTCAAACGCAGCACAAATAATGACTTCTTCACACTATTCAACTTAATCAGTCATGGGAAATCTATAATAAAGAGGAAATTATTGAACTTGATAAATCAAATTTCCCTTACAAATAAAGTACACAATTAGGTGAAAAAAAGTCAGTTCTTTAGTTACTGGTATTACTTTTGTTCTAAATCAATTTATTTCAGTGAGAAAAATGTCTTTGTGTCCCAACACTAAGTATTGGGTGATACATCTGGTAACAGTGTCATCATGCAAAGTGGGTCATACATACTGTATAACAGATGGAGTCATGGTAACACATTGCCTAGGGTCTAAGTGGTCACTTGTTCACCACAGCTCTGTGTATCCTAGCAACAACTTCAGGATTAGGCAAGAGCGCAGCAGCCTGGGCCATTTGGGGCAGCAGTGTGTAGGTGGAGGTGCGCAGGTACTGAAAGAGGTCCTGGAAGCCTTGAAGGTGAGCGATGACCTGAGGCGGGACACCCAAAGATCGCCCCAGTCTCCCCAAAATGTTCCTTTTGTCAGCAGAATCAAGCAGCAGGGACAAGTCCTGGACTGAGTCATAGTCGAGCATCTCAATACTCTGACCTGGACAGATTCAGAACAGTAAAAGTACAATCACCAACATGACATTTAGAAATGAGTGCCAACAACTGAACTCATCCATAGAAGGATAAACCTGCAAGAAGCCCCTGGGCTAAACATTTACTATTGGACCTTATTGTTGAAAAGAGGGACTGCTTTCCATTAGAATCTCATGGGTGTGTATTTCACAGGTGCTGTGGCTGGAGGAAAACATACATACCATGAGCCACCTCCCATATTGTCTGCAGTTTTTGCTCCATCTGATATTGACACAGAAAAGAGGATCTTGTAAAAAAAATAAAATACTACTGATTCTAATATCATTCATACAGAAGCAAAATATATTGATATATAATGGATATTAGTAGCTGTACCAAATAAAATACAGCTTTTGAAATGTGAAGATATGCTTGCTTTTCTCTTTTTCATATCATTATAAATTGATAACTTTTGGTTTTGTCAGCCAATTTACTGTAAGACTTAACTGTGGGCACTCAACTTTTTTATGGGCATTTGTTATTATTCCGGGCATTTTGTTTTTTGATTTAGAGATTAATCAATGAACCTCAAAATATACACTAAACAATCAAGAGATTAACTGACAGTTGCAGCCCTAATGGTTGTATGCAGTTTAAAGGGAGAAACATAGAGTGATAGTAATCATACAAGGCATTCCCACGTAACAACTGCCTCTTAAAAAGTCTCATATTGGCCGTAACCTTATCTTAACCATATCGTAGTGCCAGCTTGTCATTATATCGTGTTTGCTTTAGGTGTACATGTCGTAATCTTGAGTATATAACAAACCCCTCACAGAATTGTGAGCTTAGATGTTCAGGATTCCTGGTCTACATACATATTGTAACACTGAAGGTCCGTGTTAGCATGAAGATAGTTTCATTATTTAACTACTTGGAATACTTTCTTTAACAGAGGAAATGGCCTTCGTGAAAACTAATGACAGTGAGGTCTGTAGATTATCTGAGACATTACGTCTGGGAAGGAACTTTGCTATTGAGTTTTTCATATTTCCATGGCTTTGTTCACGACAAAGTAAATTCCATTAATCCCACTTGTGCTGGGGTGATGGTAGAAGTCTCAATGGTGAAAATCTCAAAACCTCGACAAATGAAACGAAAACATGGTGTGTGTGTGTGTGTGTGATTTGGGTGAGCTCAGTTCTTGTTGGTATGTGTGCTGACAAACAGATTGCATTAAATGAAACCAATAGTATTATTAGAATCACTGTATAGTAACCATGAATAAACTGTCAAACTAAAATTCTCTAGCAGTGAGTTTATCAATAACAATATATTTTATTTAGAGGACAATTATGTTGAAATCAGCGTGTACATCTTTGGCTGAACATAACACTATTGACAACATGACTCTAAGCCTCTAAGACTCTATATCTAACAATATGATACATTAAACCACTTTACCTCCTCCATGGAATCGCAGCTGCTTTGCTGTTCCTCCTGTGTGATGTTCTCCTCTTTCTGACTGGAAGGCTTAATGTTAGTGGTGACATTAATCACAATAGAAGTAGGATGCACCTCATTCTCACGACTCAGTGAGTTCAGGCGTCTGGGTAGAGAGGAAATTAAAGTAAATAATTACATAGGAATTGATAGAGGTAAACTGAATGAGTAATCAAACAGTATGTTATTTACAAAGTACCTTAGGGGATCTTGAGCTGTAACAAGTATCTGTGAAGGGACCTCTGATTGTTTGGCTGCTCTGTCTGTGGGGTTGGACAAAGGTGTGTGCTGAAGGTCTGCTGAAGACAATAGTACTTCAGGCCCAGGACAGCAGTCAGGAACCTGCTCTGAACATTGCAACACGGGTATATGATCCAAATTTAGTCAAGCAAACAAAAGACAGATTGGGAGAAAAAGTAGAAATGTCAAACATTATGTGTCTAACTCACTCAATCGCTCAGCAGTCAGAAGGAAAGCCCAAAGCAGCAGAGCAATGACGAAAATCAAGGAAGCTGTGGCTGAACCAATCAGGACCATTGGAAATGTTTCTTCTTTTGCTCCTTGATTAAGCAAAAAGCCAGCCAATGTCAAACTGAATAGAAGAGTTGAACTGAAAAAGTTGTTTGTGAAAATCCATAGGGTTACTCACTCTTCTCTCCCGGTTCTTTGAAATTTCCCCTGGGCACAGTGACAGCACTCTCTGTCAGAGAACAAGAGTTCTAACTTGACAACATCTCTGGAAAATCACCAGTCAATGAAACTATTTATACAAGCTTATTAATATTGTTCAATCTATGGTTTATCTCTGGATCTTACCTCCTTTAGAGCCATGAGCTGTCAAAAGCACACACTCTTTATGGACTGTGTCACGGTTATAACAAGGCACACAGGGCAGCTCCACTTCCCCAGTCATGCTCCTGAGTTCATAATACCTGTAAAGTACACACAAGCACATTCATACATTTACACAAAATCAAATATTAGCACTTATCAGGTGATTAGGCTGGCACTGCAGGTGTAACTCACCCTGGGAGGCACTGCCCACACTGGGCATCACTGATGGGTGAGCACGCTGTCTTCTCCAGGCGGTTCAGCAGCTTGCACTGGGTGCATCGTATGCAGGGAGCTACACTTGTATCTGCACTGAACTTTCCTTCTTCACACAGAATACAGACACCTTCACCACCATCTCCAAAACCACAGTCCTGAGAATTATGAACAGTATAGGATTGGGAGCCAAGAAGCAAGACTGATAAAGGAAAGAAAGCTAAAGAGGACAAAATGGTGCTGCCACTGTAATGTGTCATGTATGTTACCTCGGAGAGCGCTTCTCCTGGCCCACATACAGAGCATGCAACACAAGTGCCATTGGGGTGTAAGAACTCTGTCTGGTCACAGTTGGGCTCGGATTGCACCAGCACACACCAAACCTGAGGAAATGCACATTTGAAATAATCAGAGGTGGAAGAAATAAAAAGTAAAAGTATTAATACCACATTATAAAATATTACATTAAAAACAATAAAAAATATTAATATAAGTTCTGCTTATATTACAAATTCTGCTTTAAAATCTTGCTTCAGTAAAAGTACAGAAATATTATCAGCAAAATGAACTAACAGTATCAAAGTGTAAGTACTTGTTAGGCAGAAAAAAATTGTTCTTTAATGGTATTTATATATATCTACAGCACTGGCAGATTCGCTTTTATTTTATTTTGTTTTAAGAAGATAAGACTTTAAGGACTCAAGTAAGGACTACAATAGATGCATCACATCATGCAGCATAATCTGTGAATACCTCAATGTTGTACTTAAGTACAGTGTCTGGGAAAATGTTCTGAGTTACTTTCCATCACTGAAAATAATGATTATTTGGAAATAATACAGGATGAAACAGTCAAAGTTTAAGAAATCTGTAAAAGGAAACTGCTTAGAGGTCAGACCTACCATGAGAGACAAGACAGCATAGAGACAAGCCTCCATTGGCAAAGTGTCCATGGTCCTTCTCTAAGGAGCAGAGCTACACCGAATCTGCAACCCTAACAAAGTATGTATTTCCACTATAAAAATGTGATAACACTTCCTCTTTTAAACTTTACTTACATAGTGTAAGGAAAATGACACTGATAAAAACGCAGAGAAAAGCAGAGATAACAATACAAACTTACTTGGCAAGTTTCTAATGATCCATAACGTTCAATAAGCGGTGTATCTCTCATAGACTAATCTCTAGTTTGCAGCTTCCATCGGTGTGTGTGGTTTGCCTCTCTACAAGCTGCTTCTCATTCAGCAGAGGTAAAGTGGTGGGAAAGATCTTTGGGAATCCCCCACATTCTACATCACTTATGACGCAGGAGAGGTTCCCGACCACACCATCAACCAGTGGACCAAGGAATACTAGACTTTCAGGTCTCCCCCACCTTAGCAACTCACGTCACACCTGGTCTTCTCACTTTCCCTCTGGGGAGCTCACTTGTTTTGGCTCTGGCTTCTCAGACAGAGAGCAGAGGGGGAGGGAAGGGATTTAAAATGCATGAATGAGACCCTTGTTGAGGAATATGTTTCCATCAAAGAGACTTTGTGTGTGCAAGTGTGTTTGTAGGCTGGAATAAGATCTTTAATACTTCAACCAGTATTGTTTTGTTCTTTTAGGTACTGACTCACCTGACGAGGGGCATGCTAAGGGTGACACCCGTTTTGTGAATCACGAAAGAGTTCCCAAAATGACAAAAATATGCAGTTGCAATATACTGTTTGACCACTTAGTGGTAGTGTGGAGCCATAAAACAACATTTCACCACCCTGACAGGATATTATGGGTGTGATAAAGGAGAAGTTATTGACATACTGTACATTGGTTGCTTAAATTGTTTAGGCTTAAAGGAAGCTATGGACTTGCCTTACCTTCAGGTCTGTAGAGCTGAGAACAAGACAGACATGGCCATCATACCTAACGTCACACAGAAAAGCCAATTAGATTTGTTTGAGTAGTAGAAGAACATGGCTTTGACTGTTTGCAGAAAATTTATGATGGCGGCAACCTGACACACAGAACAGTGTGATAGAACACACACACACATATACACACAAACAAACACACACACAGCACACACACATGTTGTGTTTCCATCACTTTCGGGGACATTACATTGACTTACATTCATTCCCTGGAGACTTACCCTAACCCTAACCATAACCACTACTAGATCAAACCTAATCCTTACGCTAGCCTAAACCTAACCTTGCCCTTACTCTAACCTTAAACCAAGTTTTCATCCTAAAATGTAATGATTTACGTTATGGGGACTTGCATTTTGTCCCCATAAGGAAGGCAAGTCCTCACAATTTGACTGTATAAACAGTTTTATGTCCCCACAACATTAGTAATACCCACCCACACACACGCACACACGCACACACACACACACACACACACACACACACACAAGTCATAGTCAAGTCAAGTTCTGTCAGTCATAGCCATGAACATAATGCCACCTAAAAAGATTTTTGTGATGTCAACCGATGCAGATGATGTTTTATGTTTATATGCCAAATCATGTCATATTCTGCTTTTAGCTGCCATGACCATTAATGTCAATTAAAATCATGTGATCATTTTCAGAAGCATCCATCCCTGTGTAGAAGGAATTTAAAAAAGGAAGCTTATGCAACAAACCTAAATATAAAGCTTGCCATGTACTGAGACAAGCTATTTTGATAATGTGACAGTAGTGGTACATCTGTGGGTGTGTGTGTGTATATAAGTATTTCTCAACAACCTGCAGACTTTCTTTAAGCTTTAAGCCTTGTTAAGAAAATATTACCATTAAAACTTTCACTGAGCCACTGGAACTTCAACACTAACCAAGTGCATTCATGTGGAACACAGAGGACTTGAATGTGGTAATGGGAGAATTTTTTGTGAAGGTTTAATGAAGTTATGGTTTTAACGTTATCGTACTTGTTAGTTAAGTTTATTGCCAGTGATTAATGAGTAACTCAGGGAACTAAAGGGAGAGGGCGTGGAGGTCTTCTTGTAGAGAAATAAAGTGACACTCACCAGCAGACTCATGGCGCCGCCAGCTTCTCGTGTACTGATATTGATTGCTCAATTCCTCACAAAATAGCTTAAATTTCAGTTTTCAAAATTTTCGAGGATACGACCATGGTAAGTCTCTGTTATGTTTTTTAGCCACATAAACATAAATTCATTATGTTTCACGTTATTTTTTCAAAGTGAATGCAAATAAAAAATTGTTCATCTTATTGTCACCTTTCAGCAAATGACCACTTGACTGCCATCGAAAGCTCTGTGTTTTTGTTTGCTGTCATGAAGTCCATCAGAAGCCTGTCGCCTCTAACCATCTGTCTGTGTCTACAGCTGCCATTGTGTCTTCCAGGTTCAAGTAACATTTCATACTAATTCAATGTTCTTAAAGCACTTGTACAAAATATCACATAGAGTAATAGCTGTAGCTAAATATAAAAAATGTAATGCCTTCAATTGTGTTATTATGTTTTTATTGTTTTTATGTATTTTATACTCTTGTGATACAATTGAGATCTGAACTGAAGTAAAAGAAACTGAGAATAAATTATTGTTTTGATGGCGTACTGTACATACCATTGTCAACATCTTTATGGTTAATAAACTGCATTTTAAATCTTCGTCTTTTCTACCTATGTGTTGTTTCAGCTGCCTCTGCCAGTACCAGCCTGTGGGGTAAGAAGCTAAAGTTCAGTGTTCGTCCGTGTCTGTGGCAGCTACATCCAGATGTTACGGTACCAGCCCTTGATGAGCTGAGTGTATGTGTTCTTTTACGCCTCAGCCTGAGAACAGAATGGACAGCTTTTGTCTACAAAGCACCAGGGGGGAGACACATAGAGCTGGGACTTCGGGGCAAAGGTGCACAGCTGACAGTATGGCTGTTTGGAGAAGCACAGCACTTGCAAAAAGAACTGGAATTGCATGAATGGTACTCCATCTGTCTCACCTGGTCTGGCCGAGGTCGGAGGCTGCAGATCTACATTAATGGAACCAGTTGGCATGAGGCCTCTCTGAATCCCCAACAACCCCAGCAACTGGCTCAAAATGGCACTCTCACTCTGGGGGTGTCTCATTATGTAGACCCAAATGGTGAAGTCCAACCAGAGAGTGGGAACAATCTGCTTGGTGAGATTGGTCTGTTCAGGATATGGGCCAGAGAATGGAGTGCTGAGGAGCTGAGGGGGCAGAGCTGTGCAGATGGAGACGTAGTGAGCTGGGACCTGCAGCAGTGGAAATACAAGTGCCCTCCTGAATCTGACAACAGCCTACATTGTGGTAAATACATTATGGTCTTTTTCTATTGCCTTTCACGGTTGACCAGTTTGAGCTGTGTAGATTTCGAAAACTGAATTACTCCCAAGGTTTCCTCACCTATTCACATAACAAGGCAATCTACTGTGGGTGAGAGACGAATGAATGGGCAGATAAAACACTTTGCTGTTCAGTAATTACAGTTTAAAAGAAAAGATAAATCATACATTCCTTTGTTCAGCAGCAACTGGTTCATAAACCTGTTAATAGGTCTAACATTTTCCTTTGGAAATTTATTTTAAAGCAGTCATTTTCTTTGCCTATTTTTTTAGCATGGTCGCGCTACAAAATCAAAATGTGGACATTCATAGTTCACTCCACGAAGCTTGGAAATTGTTCAGTGTCACTGAAGGAAGTCACAAGAAACTGGGTATGAAGAATATGCAAATATGTCAATGGAAGTTGGCAAACAGTCAGACTTCAAAATAACTCTTGTTTACCTTCGTTGTCATCTCTTATCAGTTGGAGAGCATTTTACCTCGCAACATATCTGTCCATGACATCTTTGTGTCATCCCCAAGGTAACGCAAAACATTTGTTAGCAAAACACTCCTCTCAGCTGGCAGTGGTGGAGAAAGCATTCAGATCCTTTACTTATATAACAGTAGCAATACTGTAATAATACTACAAATGTCAGTAATATTAGCAAAATATACTTAAAGTATCTAAAGTGAAAATATTCATTGACAAAATAGATGGCCCCTGTGTGTATACTATTTTATATTATTGGATTATTCTTACTGATGTATTCATGTGAACTAATTTTAACTATTTTATATAGTGTTGGATAATTATTATCTAATAATCTATAACAGTGCGTTATATTTGATAAATGATCATGTATTTTGTTTGTAAAATCTTAATCCGTAAAGTAACTAGTAACCAAAGCTGTCAAATAAATGTATTTGAGTAAAATTACAACATTTACTTTTGAATGGTTTTGGAGTAAATGGAAATATTCAACTAAGTACAAGTATCTCAAATGAGCTCTCAAGTATTAGTACTGAAGTCCAGTACTTCAGTAAATGTACTTAGTTACTTTGCACCACTGTCAGCTGGTTTCTCATCAGACTGTGTCTGTGTGTGTGTGTGTGTGTGTGTGTGTGTGTGTGTCTGTGTGTGTGTTGGCAGTGAATGACAGAGGTGATTGATGCATTAGAAGTCTAAATGTAGGCTGTGATCGTGGTGGCAATCCTGCACAACATTCCTGACTGTAATTTCTGTTATCTGTGTTCCCATACAGCCGTACCTGCCACGTGGTTAATAATCCTGCTCCTCTACATGTGACACAACCCCAGGTAAACCCCTGTTAGTCCTCAGTTTGATTTTCCATGGAAAGAAGCAGCAATATCCTCAAAGACCAGCTGATTAGAGAACAGGGTTTTTTTTTAGATTGAGACAATGTTAATTTCCGAGGAAATGAATGACGTATGTGAGCATTGCGGTCAGATCAGAGGCAAGGTGGCTGTGTATTATATTAAGAACAATCAGTTGTAAGTAAATAAAATCATATAACCTTTTCATAAAGATATGAAAATATGTGTTTTCAGGGGTCAAGAGCATTTTCAAACTTCACCTGTGAGAAGTGGTAAGATGAAGTCAAGACCTACAAAAAAACATTATGACTTGAAAAAGATCACAATAACTAGAGTTTAAATAAGGGATGCATGGCACAAGATGCATGGGACAAGCCAGATATTCTCCAAACCTAGGTATAATGCAGTAGATTTAACCCATGTCATTGTGATTAATCTGATGTTTCAGCTGTGAAGTCTATGTGAATGTGGATCCTGCTGCTAATGTTGAAGTGGTTCAAGCAAACATTGCTGGGTTGCTGAGTTTGAACTTCTCTCACGACTTCCTCAACCTGACAGCTATTAGCATCAGCATACTACCTGTGGGTACGTATAGTCTGTGCAGTACACTTTAGTCCTCTCACATGTACAATGCACTCCCTGATGTGTTTAGTGGATACATGGATGAGTCAAAGATTAACCAAACATAGATTTTTATGACCCTAATTATTTTCTTTAAAAAGGATGCATGTTCGTGTCACATTGTTCGTGTCATTTTTTATCTAAAGTGTATTTACGTACATTGTATAATATTTGTGCATTCTTGTATTTTATAGAAACAAAGCAGACTCTGGGTTTAACAGGAAATGTTCACTTGAGGCGTGAACATTAACAAATACATTATAGTGATTTAATTTACCATGCACTTTCACTGCAATTGTTAAGTGGCTGAATTAAAAGGATGCTGCATAGATACACTAATGAAAACAGGAAGAAAAAAAGATATTGCACACCTGCAGAAATACATCAGAGCCAGAGAGCACACTTGTGTGTTTCTAAAAATACCTAATAGAAATATGTGACTATTCATTATAAGAAAACTAACATTTCCAAAATTTGATTTTTCATCATGCTATTTTCTATTTAATTGCTGATTTGAATGTTCCTTTTTTAAACTTTTGATGATTTATTTTGTTTCTTTCAGAGTTATTCCCTGCAGTGACAGAACCACCACCAACTGTCAACACTGCTGTAACTACATCAGGTGTGCATAGAAGAAAGAATAAAACAATGTCCATGAGTAGTTCTGGTGCTTTGCAGCAATATGGAATCGTGAAGCCTGAAGACTTACTGGTTGATCAATAATGATAGTAGTATTATTTTTAATGAGGTAGACCTAAGTAGGCAAGATCATCTTTTTGTGCTGTTATACTTTATGTCATTTAATTTACAGAAACAAGTCCAACTCAAAGTCTGCCAGCTCGACCTGCTAACATGTCAACGACAGGAGAGCCTTTAGATCTCAACGAGACTGCGGGTCAGTTCACTTAGAAACTCTGATGAATCATTGTGTGTCACTGTGTTTGTCCATCTTCTTCATTATTGTTTCTTCCTCATTTCAGTTCAGATCGTTACTGTCCTACAAGAGAAAATATTTTTGCTGGAAGGTAGCACTGAAACATTAAAACATTAACAATACACAATAAAAACTCAATAAGTCAACTGAAGACATTAAAAGTGATGGTAATGTACACACAAAACACAATAAAAGCAACGATAAACAGCAACAATAAAAAATTGGGAGATGATTAAGTGCTAAGCTGTGTGGGAGCAGTTTATTGTTGTATATAATTAAGAGATAAATTAAAACTTGAACAGGTCTGGATTTGCTATGATGGATTTTTAATGGTTTTACCATAGGTCTACCATGGGTCATGGGATTCTATGATGCATCTAACACGATCAGCTCTCTGTCAACATTTAATCTAATCTATGTTACATATTGCCTGAGTGTTCACATCAAAGTTCAATTTCTCGTCATTAGAAACAGAAAGGTAATTATAGCTCTCCACATTTTCCATTTCTTGCCCTTTAACAAAGGTATGAGAAGGTGGAAGTGATGTATTTCTGAAGTCAATTACCATATCTTTCAGGAATGTTCAGTCTCAGAAAGTGATCAACACACCACTGAACAAGATCACTGACCATAGGCACATGTGATGACTCAATTCTCTTTCTGCTAATTTAAGAATGTTTCTGACCTTGTCCTGACCTCTACAGTTGTTGGTGTAGAGAATACACTTATATATCTTATCTATATCTATGAAATGTTAGACAATTCGATTAGTAATTCCTCTTTGAATGGTCATACTACTTACAAAACACACATGTAAAGATGCACTGCTGTGTTATATGTCTTTTCATTCCAGCAGTTGGACCAGATACATTCTTCAGAGTTAATATGACCTTGAGTATGAGGGGCAGCCCTACAAAACCAAAGGATATTATTGCGAAATGGGTAAGAGACTCCCAACTGCACTCGAAAGCTGCCTTTAATAAAAATATGTGTACACCAAGTAATTCTCTTTTGGCAAAAGGTGAAAGAGCAACTGGAGGTGAATGACACCATGCTTGTACTGAATCTAATCATAAAGGAGAATGTTAGCAGGTGGGCATTGAATCCATTTATTGTTGCATAACTAGATTCGTATTTTTTATATTTCTTATGAAAGCTCTGGTTGACTTATTATTCATCTGTAATATTTCATAGGAATATGGAGCAGTACAATGGACAAATCGTGAGTATGCGCTTCATTTTAATAACAAGAGAAGTTAGATGAAAAGAGAAGACAAATCAAACTTTTAATATTGTTATTCATTTTACAGTTTTGAGTAATGGAAGTTTAATCCTAGGAATAATATCTCATACCACTACAACAATGAATATTTACAATGCAACATCTCTCTGGTTTCCTTTCTTTCAGCTTGTCCATGGCCAACAAAAACAGTAGGTGACTAAAAAATAAATAAATAATGATGCTGAAAGCTACCTGTACTGCCTGTTTTGTACTGTAACTCACCTTGATTTGTATTTAACTCTGAATTCTTTTTTTCAAATCAGTGTTTCTGTTACCACTAATTGTGTGTTTCATCAACAGATTTTACTGTACCTTCCATGTTCAGGAATACAACATGTACAGTGTGGCAGAAATGAAAACTTTTATTAATACTGCCTTGACATCAAAGTATGAAAATAACTCCATTATGATTCATATAATGGATGTGGCGATCAAGCACATAGGTAAGCTGGCCTGCCTGATGCAAATGAAAAGAGAAAGATGTGTTCATTTTTGGAATAAGACTTGGGGGACATGTACATATTCTTTTTCAGTGCCAGAAGACTGTTTAGAAGAAACTACTTCGACAATCTATGGACAATATATTTGGCCTGAAGCATTTCCACAAGTCAACCAAGAGATGGGATGCAAAAAGCCAATAGCAGAGAGAGCCTACAGGCTTTGGTAGGACATTAATTTCTATTTACCCAGTGGATCTATTTGACCAGAGACGATGATGACTGAATGGTCAGATTGGAAGATTATTACATAAACACATGCCAATAATCAGTCAAAACACTTAGTAAATCTTAAACAAAATCATCATGCTGTACAAAATGATTTGATGTTTTATTGACTGACATTATACAGCTGCATATTACATAGAGTCTTTCAAAGTATAATAAAGCATATTGGTTTACAATTCAGACAAATTATAATAATATTCTGGGGTTTATTCAGCCTGAGTCATCTGAGACAACATTCATCTAATAAGGGGAGAAAATGGGGATTTTTCTTTTGTATATTGCTCTATTTATTGGTACATATCCTGCATACCTTATATTACAACAACCTGTTATCATAGAGACAGCGCAGCAAGACAGGACAATTCTATCAATTACAATGTCCTGTTCCCACCAATCCTCCCACTCTCCACACAACCACTGACCACACACATGTAATGCTGATGGATCTCTGCCAGCCTGCAGCTCAGGCAAAAAAATATCCTCTAAGCGAATTATTAGTGCAATGAAGGGCTTCAATCTTATTACATCATCTCTGCAAAATTAGATATAAATATCACTCAAGGGACAATTAATTAATAAAATGTGTAACCAGTTTTTTGGTCTCTTAGTTAAACTCTGTGTTGATGCAGACTAAAATACAATCATCAGCAGTGGACAGGATTAATTAAATTTTGTATTACCTAATGATCGTATTAGCTAAGGACTAAGCTAGAGATATAATGTACTTTGTCCAGTTTAACTAGAACCTAACTGATCAGAAATAGACCAGAAAAAATATTTATTGTCTTCTGCCTCTGTTATTTCTGTCTTTTTCTTCAGTAAGTTAAACATTGAAACTGACACAACCAGCTGGGCTGATCTTGATATGACAAGTTGCACCCCGCTTGTGACCATATCAGACCTTGACAATATCACTGTCACCACTGGTAAGAGGATCAGTCACACACACAGATCGGTTAGTTTCCATTGCTATATATAGTTTGTTTTTAAGGAGAAATAATTGCAAATTCAGAAAAAGCCTTTGCCAAATCTCTTCAAATAAAACTTTCCTTTCTTGTTTCTTCTTTATCCATTCATCCAAATATACCACAACACAAAAGCATGGCAAAACACAACAAAAAGCATTAATGACATTATTGATTTCTAGGTAACGCGGCTGAGGTTGTGGACATGATTCAGGACCTTGTAGATGTTCAGTTAGGTAACAGTGAAGAGCTCTCTTCCTCTGAGCTGGATACAGTGGTGGAGAAGCTGAGTGAAGTGGTGGATATCAGCATCCTCAAACCTGCTGTTGGTGCCGATATAGTCAATATTGTTGCCGATATCCTGCTTTCCAAAACTGACATCACTCCAGTGGCTAACATGTAAGTGGAGAGGGAAGTCAGTGTCTGGTCAATCTCAGTAAATATTAACATAACAGAAATGTATATTCCTTCTCAATCCTGTCTTTTCTAATCTTACTTTCTTGTCAATCTATCTGTCTTTTGTCTTTGGAAAAAGTATCCTTAATCTGACAGATAGAATGGGGAACAATATGGACTTCCATGATGAGTCTGTCAGTCTAACAGCACCCTCGCTGGCCCTGTCCATGCTCAACGTAGATCCAGATGAATTCAGTGGCTTCACCTTTATTGTGTCCTCTGTTTCTTCAGTCCTGGACCCAAAGGTTAAAAATTCTATAATGTGAAGTAAATGGGGTAAGCGGGCAGCAGAGTTGACTTAGGAGCTGTTTTTGTGAACTGCAAAAGTGAGATAGCCACAAGCGAAAGAAATGCCCTTTTTCTCAACTCCAAAACTCGTTCTATCCGGCTGCTTAAGGAAAATTTTGTTTGCTTTCATGTCCTTGAGCGACCAGGAAATGCAGGAAACAGTGTTAATAAACAGACATCGTGGCCTTAAGCAGTCATGGCACATTAAGCTTTAACGAGAAAGCAAATGACGAGAACTGGTAGCCTGAAACACTGATTTTAGATTGACAGGTGATTACAAATACTTCATGATCCACGGAGTTGGTTTCTATCATGGCTCAGGAAAAGCAGTCTTGGACATAAATGTAGACGAAGCTGGCAGGTGGACGACTTGAGTGATTTATTGACAAAAATAGCTTACAGGCAAGTACAGATAGGCAGGTTCAAGTCCAGGTTCAGTTAACAGAAGCTCGAAAGCAAAAGCACAAGACAAAATAGCAACATAGCAATTAGGACAAAATATGTAGAGAGGGGCTGAAAAGGGAATGAGGTGCAGGTGGGGAGAGTGTTGAAGGGGCCTGGAAAAGTGGGGCTTTGGCTCAAGAGAGGGACAGTAAGGCTGACATTGTGACAGGTTCAAAGTATGTGGCACTGGGATTCATGTTATTATTACTTGTTTTTCTCAGATTCTTCTACACCAGAGCTTCGTGAGTGAACCACTGCCTGACACAGATGCAACTATCTCTTTGCCCTCTGCACTCCACAACTTTTTCCCTCCTGGAGAAAGAAATAAAACCCGTGTCCAGTTTCATTTCTATGGAACACATGACCTTTTTCAGGTACATTCCTTTAAATCTTCCCATTACAATTTGTCATCTTGTTCTTTTCTTTTTTGTTATTATTGTTCTTGCTTTTTTTCTCTTCTTCCCTCTTCTATTTTCAGATAGGCTGAAGAAAATACAATCTCAAATGGAGACCTAATAATGCTTGCAGTTGTGACATTTTAAAGGAATAGATCAACATTTTGCAAAATAAGCTTATTCGCTTTCTTGCAGAGAGTTAAATGAGAAGATCGACACCACTCTCACACCTGTACGATAAATATGAAGCTACAGCCGGGAGATGGTTAGCTTAGTTTAGCTTAGCATAGCATTAATACTGCAAACAGGGGGCTAGAGCTAGCTTGGCTCAGTCCAAAGGTAAGAAAAACCACATACAAGCAACTCAGTATTTAATACCTATTCCAATATCTGGTTTTTATAATCCGTATACAAAACTGTAAAAACGACATTCTGGTTAGGTACCTTCTCAGTGACTTTCTGGAGTTTTGTTATCACCTTGAGGTTGCCAGGCAACCAATTGAGAATTGTCGTTTTTACAACTGTTCTTTTTTTTAAAGGATTAAAGCGTTCATTTGTGAACTTTTGGGGATTTTGGACAGAGCCTGGCTAGCTGTTTCTTCCTGTTTCCTTTCTTTGTGCTAAGCTAAGCTAACCGACTGTTTACCAAACAGACATGAGAGTATCAATCATCTCATCTAACTCTTGGCAAGAAAAGGAACAAGCGTATTTCATTTTCTCTTCTTTCCTTTAAGAAACAACAACACAATATATGTGGAACTAAAAGAATTATATTTCCCCACTATTTAGAGATTAAACATGACAGCTCTGCTTTCTCTCACTGTAGCAAATGCTGTATTATTGATCAATGACTTTAATTAAACATAGCTATAATCTACTTACTCACTGTGATTTATTGTCCTGCCTATTGTTAATTAAATTTTAACAGGACCCACACACAACCAATGCAACACAGAGCAGCTGGACACTGAATTCCTATATAGTATCTGCCAGTATCAACAACAGCTATGTCAGCAACCTAAAGGATCGAGTGGTGGTGACCCTCAGCCATCAAACACCCAAAAAGGTGGAATTTATGCTTTTTAGTTCATCAGTGAGAAGAAGGGTTTTGTATTTGACTCTAAAAACTTCACTTCCTGTTTTGTTTCTACAGCCAGAAGACAAGGTGCAGTGCATGTTTTGGGATTTCCAGAAAAACAGTGAGTTGTTCATTATTTATTATATAATATGTTTAAAGTTGAATTTAGATGATTTACAGTAATTGAGCCTCATGGTACTTTTTAGGAACCAGTGAAATCAATAAAGGCCTTAACACACAGGAAGTGTGTCTGTTGATAAGCAGCTTTAATCAAATGTTGTCTGTGTGTGTGTGTGTGTGTGTGTGTGTGTGTGTGTGTGTGTCAGGTGGGCAGGGTGGTTGGAACAGCAGCGGTTGTGAAACCCAGAGTATTTCTTCTAATCGGACCAGCTGCCTCTGTGATCACCTCACACATTTCGCTGTGCTCCTGGTGAGACATCGAACTGCTTTTCAGAAATGCAAACAGGAAACAAACAACTCCCACAAGCACAAACATACTGTGTGCAATCTGGCCAGCTGCTGACTGCTTGCATATTTATGCAAGACGCTGATGTTAGCCTCAATGTGTGAATTGTTTTTAATATAATTTCATTATTATAATGATGGGGTTAGTTTTAACAGCTTGCAGTGCTGCATGCCAAATTGTCTTTTTTGGTACTACCACTAGGGGGTGGAAAAGTTGGAAATGATAAAATTCTACACTTACTGGTTTTAAATATAAGGCAATAGTATATTTTGTTCCATATGTATATTGTGTTTCAGGATGTATCCAGAGCCCCTATCAGTGAAGCTGACAGTCAGATCCTGGCAGTGATCTCATATCTTGGTTGTGGTATATCTTCCATCTTTCTGGGCATCACTCTTCTCACCTACCTTGCTTTTGAGTGAGTCACTTGGAGTGACACTATCACAATGTTACAGGTTTATATGGTCCTCTAGCTGCTACACAGGGCTGAAGGAATACATTGCACAAGATGAGATTTTACATTAGCTGCAATACTGCTTCATAGCAACTTGTGTTATTTAATTATAAATGACATGACACAACTGCCTTACATTTTGTTTAGATTAATATATTTTTTTTTTTACAATGACGATATTATCTTAAAAGTAGTTATTGGAATGACCAAAACGCTTTCAATGAATGTATGTTTTACAATAAAACAAGTCTTAATCTTAAGCATGCAAGCTTATTTTTGACCTTTGGAAATTGTAGTTTGACAAAGAAATCCCAACTGAAGGTCCTCTTATGGCAAAACATTTAACAATGCCGTGTTAAATGCCCCAGTTTTGTTGAACCCACCCTATCATAAGGTTTGAAATCTTAAAATCATCATGATATTCAACACACAAAAAACTAATAAGTAGACACTGAGTAAGAATTGCTTTGTTGTTTAAGTATTACGTGTTTTAATTGAAGTTTAGGATTTGTTAACTTTTCATAGTGGTAAATATGGCCAAGAAAATCCAATTCTGATTATTTGCACATTAGCATGAAATCCAGAGGCCTCTAACAAGATTTCAGGCTTTTCATTTATCTTTCTGTTCCTGAGTCACTTCCTATGTTCATGTGTCACTCTCGTACACTTTAGAAAACTGCGTCAAGACTACCCATCTAAGATACTCATCAATTTGTCAGCTGCCTTGCTGGGGTTGAGCATGGTCTTCCTTCTAGACTCCTGGCTCTCATCCTTCTCCAACTACGGTCTGTGCATTGCCACTGCTGCAACGCTGCACTACTACCTGCTGGCTTCTTTCACCTGGATGGGCCTAGAGGCCGTGCATATGTACCTCGCACTGGTCAAGGTCTTCAACATCTACGTTCCTTACTACATCCTCAAGTTCTGTGCTGTAGGATGGGGTAAGACAGACTAAGGAGACTAAGTGCGCCTTACTGTTGTAGAAAATGTCCAGGGTCAGTTGAATTTGACTGGCTGATTGGGTTCAGGAATGGATTTTGATTGTCGGCGCTGCTGGGGGTTGAGTTGGTAACACTTTATTTTACAGATCCATCATTTTTGAATAATTTCCAAGAAGTATCCTGGAAATAATTATGTAATTTGCTATTAATTATAGGGAAAACAGGAATGTCCTTGAAATATATATTTAGTCATCACTCATTTATCATTACAATCTTTGTCTGTAACTTTAAACTGTATCCTTGCCCATAGACAAATTTCTCATTTATGCATCTTCAGTTGACTACTGTTCTGTGGCTACAAGACTCTCTGGTTAAGATAGCAATTCATTTGAATCTCATTAAGTGGACGTGTACCTATAGAACAACGTCTCTATTTTATCTTTATTTAGTACTAAATGACATAGTTCTTTCCAGGAGACTTATTGGAGATTATTAGAAAATGAAAGACCCATAGAAAAAAGCATTACAAGGGAGTGTAGATATGATCCAGGGGTTGCAGCATGGACCTTTGGAGTATGGGGAAATCAGCTATTTCAAATAAACAAAATGATTTTTTTAAGTTTACTTAAAACTTAAAAAGATAACTTCACAACAGAAATATATTTGGGAAGCTGTAATTTTTTCACAGTGTGTAAATATGTTTAGTTGATTCTGATCTGAGTGAGCAGAATAAATTAGGATTTTTTTTTTCCTTGCAGGTATTCCTCTGGTCATAGTCAGCATGGTGCTGGTCATAGATAAAGATGCCTACAGCAGCGTGGTGCCTGAAGAGGCTTCAGTGGTGCTTCAGTCCACTGACCAATTGTAAGTACAAGCACTGGGCTGTAGCTGAAACCAGGTCAAGTCATATCTCCTTCGGGAGCATCATGTCTAAATTGTGTGATAGAAATTGGGAGATTAGGTCATACAGTATGGGCGCCTAGTAGAATTTATAAAATGATGAATTTATCAAAGAAATTGAGAAAATTGAACAAAACAAGGCAAGAAATTAAACACTCAGCTGTGTCTTAGACAAAGAAGAAATGTTCATTCATGTTCATAGATGTCATTCATCATAAATCCCAGTGAAAATTACGTGATGACTAACCCTCTCCTTCCCTCCAGCTGCTGGTTGCAGAATGACATCTTCTTCTACGTGACGGTGGTGGCATTTGTTCTTCTGATCCTGTTGTGCAACATCTTTGTGTTCATCATGGTTCTGATCCAGATCAGACAGATGAGGGCCAATAAGCCGTCAGCAAACAGCCACAGCTCTCTGCATGACTTGAGGGCGGTGGCCAGTCTCACTGTCCTGTTAGGCCTGACGTGGGCAATGGGCTTTTTTTCATTTGGGCCCGGCAGATTGGTCCTGATGTACCTGTTCTCCATCTTCAACACTTTGCAGGGTAAATATGAGCTGTAGCTGGTAGTTTTTGGTTACAGAAGAGCGAGTCAGTTTCAATACATTTGTAATTCTGTTTGTGTTTATGTGATTTTAGCAACATGTCCATTATGTGTGCTAATTTGCATATTTCTTCAAAAGAAATTTCAGAAAAAATAACCATTTGGACATTTATCTCCTTGGTTTTAAAATGGTTTTATCATCATTGGGGTAGAGTTTCCTCCACTCATAAGGAAGCATGTAATGATGAGGTTTTCTTTTCTTGAGAGGAAGAAAGAACAATAAAATGACACTTTAAAGAGTGGAGTTCAGTAATACATTAAAAATGAAACTATGAAATATAACTAAGCGCTAAAAGAAATATAAAAACAAAAACACTGCTATGTCTATATCATGTTGTAGTATTTAAAAAATTAAGTGTCTGTATGACAAAGGAGTGTACCTTTTTTTGTCCCAGGGTTCTTTGTTTTTTTGTTCCACTGCTTGATGAAGGAAAATGTGAGGAAACAGTGGAGAATCCACTTGTGCTGTGGACGTTTCAGACTCAGTGATTACTCAGGTACCTATTGTAAAGCAAAGCAATGCTTGTGGACGTAGGACATAGGCCCATTGCAATACACTGTCCAAATGGATGATCCACTGTTTTCTCTTTCTTGCCCCCTGTGTGCAGACTCGAGCCTCTCCGCGACAGTGGCTGGTCACCACAAAAAGAACAATCTTGTTAACTCTGACTCAGTCGCTTCTGACAACAAGTCCACCATCAGGAAGGCCTCGGACTCCTCTACAGGATCAGCACCAAACCACCACCAGGGGGCGGGAGCGGGCCTCAATAGGTGCCATTATGAATAGCTTTACCTTTCAAGGTCCATTGTTCAATCACAAACAATGATAACAGGAAATAGAACAGCTCCATGTCTGTTAAGGGCAGGGAGAGATCAAATAAATCACATTTTCAGGGCGATATTCAGGTTTGTACAACAGGCACTCCTGCACCTTGCATTAAAATCAGCCATGAAAATTAAATACTGCGCTGACAGTCACTAAGTGTAGTAAAGAATGGGTTCTAAAAAGTGCACATTTTATGCAAGAAACCTATATTTAAAAACGCCAAAGCCTTCAAATTACAGTTGACCTTCAAGGTTTACCTTACTGTTTTCACTGTACAGTTGAATGTCGCTGAATGATGCTTGGATATTTGTAATACTTTAAATAGTTTAGTAATGAGTAAATGTAATGTTGCACACAAATAGTTTTCCATTTAAATGTACTGGAAATGTAATGGAAAGGCAGTATCTGTGACCAAGGACTGCTTTCAAGTAGGCTACACATGAGAAATCTTACATGGGAAAAGTGTAAAAAACCATCTTTCTATACACTGGCCTCAATTTCCAGTCTGCTTCTTCTTCAGACCTTAACACTTTTACAGCTTGTGATGTTTCCTTTGAAGACATTTTTTTTTAAATGTATCCTTAAATTCTATGATAATAAAATATTCATGTAAGTTTTGTTGAAACATTTTTTTGTGATTTTATATTTCCATATATAATCTTGGGTTTGATCCTTAACCTGTGAGGGTCTAAAGATTGCTTCTCTGTGTGTCAAGATTTCAACCCATCAACAGCACCACAGATTTTTCTTGACTGTTATAAGAATATTTTTTGGACTGACTGGGAACCCGTACTACATATTGTGTTACAATGACATGATTCTTTTCTCCTATTGATATCCTGTATAAAATAGTGTAGCAATTAAACAAAACAATCATTTGCTAACATAATTAGCAAACAACTACTAGGTTTTGCATTTATATAAGACCACACAGACTGTCTCGTTATACTTTTGTTTCCTAAAATCTAATATGATTTTTAACCTCTCTGACTGGCAAATCACTTCAGAGCTGCTGCTGTGTAACTTTTGACAGTGTAACTGAGGAATGTTTTAAGGTGCCACTGAGGTTCTGGAGGAACTGGCTGGATGACATTCTGTTCATAGCTGTCTGCCTTCATGAAGCATCCCACGCCCTACCAGTCTAAGACATCAAGTAACTTTGGAAACACAGTGAACAAAATGTTTTTTCTGTAGAGAAGAGGAAGAAAGAAAGGACACCTGACGTTGGTTCTTCAAATCAAATCAATTACTCTGATGTTTTAAACTCAAGTGACGTCTTTTCCAACATTTTTGGCTGCTGCTTATTTAGGAGAACACATCAGCTTTGATAAAGCAGTCAATGCAAGGACACACTCTCGTCTTTGGTCAATCATCAGGTCAGGTAAGAGAAGCAAGTTACTTAAAATATATTGGTTTGGTTCTTTATTCACAAACACGGCTATCAGTTCATTTAAGTTATATGCACGTTTTTCTCTATCAGCACTGTGGGATGGATATACTCTGATTATTTACACTGCACTCGTCATATAGATTTCTGTGACAGTGGCTGACATAATGTTTTCCCTAATATAGAACACATTCATTATACATTGCATCCCTTTTATTTAAACATCCTGCCATGCAAAACCGACACAGTATATTTCTTATGTTAAATATCCAACCACAATGCCCATCTTCTGGCAAGTTACAAAGTGAATTCTTCCAGATGTTGACCATTTGGTGCTGGATTAAACGTATTGTGCACCATCATCTGATTTCCATGCATTGTGAGTATAATAAGTTCATACTAAACACAATTTCTGAGGCATGAAATTAACAAAACGAAAGTTCTACTTTACACTGTTTTTGTTTGTAAGATTTTTGTGGGAAACTATAATCCGCTTCAAAAACATGTCAGCAATCCATGACCTGAGTCATGCAGGTCAAGTTAAGTTTAAATTGCTTCTGAAAAAATAACACAATTAATAATAATGATAACAAGTTTTAGGGGTTTTAGGGAAACAATAAATAAAAACCTTTTCATCACATTAAGCAAATAAAGACCAACCGAAAATGTGGACTGCTACAGTATGGATTAAATTGTCTTTTGCACTACTATTAATACAGAAATGGAATCTGAAATATCAAATCTGTTGTTGCATGGATCTGGAGTAATACAAGATTGTAATTCATGATTAATTACATAAGATGCTGGTATTTTCTATACTGAGCATTTTCTAATGAGCTTGCTTCGTCTCTGTTCTCAGTCACAGCTGACCCATGGAGGACAGATCAGACAGTCCGATGGCTGTGAAGGTGGAGGAGAATTCTCAGTGTGTCATCCTGACTTACTTCCAGGGGGACATCAGCAGCATGGTGGATGCTCACTTCAACCGTGCTCTCAGCAAAGTCTGCAAGGCCAAGGCACCAGCGGGAAAGACAAAGAAAATCCGTAAAACTGTTAAACTAGGTAAGCACACAAAATCATCAGTGTATGATTATAACTGACTAAAAACAGTACAATCCTCATCCTCACTACATAGCTGCTTTCTTTGTCCTCTTCAGAGGAAACCAGCCCCTGTCAGGGGAGCGCTGTTAACTCTTATTCAGAGTCACCGGTCCCTCCTGTAGCAGGACGTCTCCTGACTTTCAGCCCTGCAGACGACGCTCCCGGCTCATGGCACTCATTCACTGCTAGGGCAGGAGAGGGCCCGGGATTGCCATCCATCACATACTCCTTGTCCCCAGGAGGTTCGAGTCTTACTGGACAGCAATACACCACATCCCTGCTCAACCTACTGCATAATGACCAGGGTGAGATGGGAGCCAGCATGGCCTCCAGCTCCAAGCCAGAACTGCTTCCCAGTTGGACGGTGCCACAAGGATTTAGAGAGTCCTTGGACCCTGCTTTAGGCTATGAACCTGGTAGGACTTCAGCTGCAATATAACATCTTTAAGATGTCTTCCAATAAAATGAAAACGACTGCTTCTTAGATAGATGAATGGAACCTTAACAATTATAGAATACAGTCCACGATCTTAAGAAACCAATCCAGTAGTTTTCACTCTGATTATTATAAGTTAATTAATAAATATGATATAGCCCAGCTCTGTTTCTTATGAGTCCCCCAAGTTAAGGGGTGCAAGTTAATTCCTGAAATACCAGTTGAACTCTTAACCAATTGCTAAATGGAATGTAACCTATAAATAACCATTATTTCCCCATTATGTCCGTATATGCTTCTATTTTGGTGTCCCTTCAGGTAAAGTAGAGGCATCACTTACCCAACAAGTACCAACTGAGTTGTAACTGGAAAGTATTATTAGTTTATACAAACCACTTGAGAGACAGCAAAAGTCTAAAAACTAAAATTATATATTCAGAGCGCATTCACATTAATATTTACACCCATTTTTATAATCATAGCATTACCAGAAACAATTCCATATGATGTAAAAACTAAACTTAAAGGGACACATACATAGTAAGTAATCATGAAATCATGTGCCAATTTGCACCTTCAGAGATAATCAGGAATGACAATGACAATAGACAGCCTATCATTATCTAATCTTATGTTATATGAGAGAGAGAGAGAGAGATAACTGGTTAATTACCAGTTAGTGCCTGACTTCCTTACTTGTTTCTGGGTAGGATCTCGTGTGAAAAAGATAAAATATAGGTATAACAGCTTAATTTTACTCAGCTTGCTTGATCACAAACTTGCTCATGTAAATCCATTAGAGCTGCTTAGAAATCATTGACCTTTTGCCTTCTCACTGTCAGGACGGCGTCTGGACAAGAAGGACTTGTACTGGTATTGAAGAGAGAGCGGCTGGAACCGCAGAGACAGAGAACGCCTTCAACTACTCCACATACTGTTGGCTCTGGTGGCCACCTGGCTTTCTCTTCACTCCGGGAGCTGTTAGATGTTTTCTTGTCAAACAGGCTCTGAGTGTCATCTGAGAACTCATACAGAAGAAACAGCAGTGCTTCAATTCCCCTCCCCGCTCCCTCCATTTCTCAGTGAAATGACTTCAGCACCTCAGCATGTACTAAATGGAACACACTTTCTGCAGTGAACGCTCTGACAAACCTGTTCTTCAACTCTGCCTTTCCTCTTGTAGATCTCAGAGCACTGTATATGTTGTTGTTCCCGTTGTGATGGAGTTGGATGAGGAGCATTTTTTGTGTCTTTTTCAGTTACTTCTCTTAGTGGGCCTACACCAGTAAATTGACCAGTATTAAGTTAAAGTGTGAAAATTGTGAGCCTCTTGAGCATATACATTTTGATGTTAATAACTGTCTACAGTTCACCTAGATGGGTTTTACTGGCTATGACAATATTTGATATATCCAAGCAAACAAAAAAAATGAAGGATAGTGATGTTATGTTAATGAATTGTTTTCTGTAATTTTTTTTAACACAATATTTGATATTTTAACAGAATGTACTACAAAACACGCATGACAGCAAAGATAGATAAGAGCAGATCAGAAACCCCAAGGGATGGGGAAAAAAACAAACAGGAAAAAATAGCATGAAGTCATACACATTACATGGGAGGATATTATACAGAGATCTCAGAGCTTAGATACTTTACACGGATCAGGGAATACACAACTAATGCAAAGCAGTAAAACACAACAGAGTGAGCATTTGACATTCAATGGAAAGATGTCGTTTTCTGTAATCTTAAACTTACAGTCATCTTGAAAGAGTGTCATGGACTGTACAAAAATGGAATCATATACAAACTTAAATAAACATATATCTGAGAAGCCAAACAAACATAATTCAACATTGAACACAGAAAGCTACTTAATATATTCTTAATATGAAATACCTCTAAAGTGAAGTAATATCAAAAACAATGCTTTCGCTGGCTTTGTAAACTAATTAAAATCAGATAGCAAACCACACAAAATTATAATACTGACACCTGATCAAGATTTTTGATATACAAATATATTAAAGACACACGATCAGTGGAGGAAGTAACTAAGTACATATACTAAAGTACTGAACATAAGTACAATTTTGACATACTTGTATTTTACTTGAGTATTTTAATTTAATGCAACTTTATACTTCTGCTCTACATTTCAGAGGGAAATATTGTACTTTTTACTTCAGTACAATTGTCTGGCCCCTATAGAGCCCTACTAGTTACTTTTCAGATTGACATTTATGATCAATTTACAAATTATGATGCATTATGATAGATTAAACTAACCAACAGTGTGACAGTTAAAATTAGCTTAATCTCGCCCAAGAACATCATCACATTAACCTACTTCAGTGCTTACAATGTATCAATAATGATACAAAAATATAATAGTATAATGCTGAAAGGAGCCATTCTGTATAATGAATATGTTTAAGTTTGATATTTTAAGTACATTTTGTTGCTAATATTTTTACTGCAGTAAAATTTTGAATGCAGGACCTTTACTTTTAATAGAGTATGTTTATAGTGTGGTGTTGCTACTTTTATTAGAATACCTCTTGCACCATTACATATGATTTATCTTTATCTTTAGTTATTGATATTGTGGAAACCCAAAGTGTTCAATATTGAGTTAATAAATGAGACGTTATTAAATGAATAATCATATGAATAAATACATTTAATGAACAGTTACCAAATGCTTTGGTCTGACTGATCGGAAAGCCAATCATATACTATAACTGGCTCTGCTTTTTTTTGTCTTGATTGACAGACAAAGAGTTGATAAATAAAAATGGCATTATTAAATATATTGATCTTTGGGAGAAATTACATGGAATAAAAAGGACTTTGATTTAATTGACTGTATCCCAACAAAGTCACCATCCAGATACAACTGTACCATTGTGGTTATTTTATGGTTAAATAGAGATCAGCTGCTGTGGGAAGTCTATGGAGCAAGCCCATTAGAGCTACATTAGAGTGCTACTCTATTGTGTTGAATTCTTGAATGGACAATTTTATCAGCAGACAGTGTCAGGCAGAGGTCAGCTTCAAATTACTCTAAACACAAGCTGTTTTTTGAGGACACACACTGTTCATCATCACCATCCCTGATGTCCTCAGCTGTATTTGCCAGTCTGTTCCTTTACCTGTTCACACATCCACATGACCTATTTCATTAGTAACCCAAGAAAATTATGGTGCAAAATTAGTCTAATTGGTTGTCGTTATCGGAGCATGTTCACGCCTTGAGTTTGGCTCTGTCAAATAGAACTTTACCTGAGGTTTTGTTAGCAGCACCTAGATAATACTTTTTAAAAGGTGTTAATATCAGAAGTAGATAAGATAGTTGAAGTGTGTTTTGACTTCAGACAAGATTCATCATCTGTGAGTTCCCCACACTGTTAGCAATGACTGAAAGACTTAAAACACGGGTTAATAAAATACTACGCGTTGTTTTCACAGTGGACAATTTTGACAGTAAGAAAATGACAATTTCTGCTGCCTTATATCGATTTCTACCTGAAATGACACTGATATTATTTATCTGGAACACATGTCAAGTCCATGAGTCTGATATGTTTAGTGTCAGCTCACAAACTGGTTCTTTCATAGTCAGTCAGAGATTCATGATGACAGTATCCACATTTCACTGTAGACACCATTCATGGCCAGATGGAGGAGTAGCCATAGCCACATGATGAGGGTGGATTATTGATGGTGCTCTGCAAATATTAGTTTTTCATCTGGTACTGCATTAAAAATGGATGTGTTAGCAAATGGGCCTACTGGGCACTGGTCCCGAGTGTTCATGGATCCCAAGCCAGGCTCAGGTAATTGGTGGAATAAGAGGCCTTTCATGTGTAAGTGCTCAGGGGCCCAACATCTCATAATCAGTCCCAGGCATTAACCACTGCCTGTGTTAAAAAGGGGACAATGCCAGAGCAGGGAAATACCTCAACTGTCAACACACACGACCCATTTATTGGCAAAAATTATGCACAATAGCGTACTGTATGTATACAAGATACCTACATAATCTATATATAGACTTCTTTATATAATATATATATACTATATATGGACATCATCTCCCAAGCTCGATCTGCACAACATCTACTCATCAACTCAGTTAATCAACGTACCTACCACCTGTCGCTCATAAGCAAAGAAGATTCACCGAAAATCGCTTGTAAGAAGCACATTAATCACCTCAGGTATCCTTACGTTTGTAAGTCAAACAGGCTTCCAGGCTCAGCTCAATAACCTACTCAGGAATATATTGTATTTGCAGATGCATTTTAAAGGTTTTTGAAGAGCCAACTTTTGCCAAGGCTTAAAAAGTCCACAGGCCACAGTCCACACTGGCCCACTCCTTCTACCCAAAAGAAACTCTTAAGGTTCCTGGATTGCCTCAGCATCTTCAGGACATTCATCAACAACTACAGTTTACCGGCTGTCAACTCCAGTATCACTTCCCAATATGCCGGATAAAAGGCTGATCAGGTGATCATGGACCTAAAGTGCTAGTTCAACCGATTCATTCTGATCTTGTCTGCCACTGCGTAGTTGAGATTGATGCTTCTGATGGTCGGATGAGTGCTCTCGCAGCAGTGTCCTCAGGACCAGAAGCTGCATCCCTGTGCCTTCCTTCCTGTAGTATGAATCAGTAACACAGGTCTTGGTAGTCAGACTCACCCAGAAGGGGTGGAAAGACTGCTCTGCTGTATGGGAGCAGAGCAGTCAGTCTTACAAGTCCCTGTGTATTTGTGCATCCCATGTTAATTTTGTTTCAAAACACAACCTCTGGATGTCCTCGCATCATTGTTCCCATGATCAGCTACCTGCATGCACACCTGTCTTGCATGAGCTTGTCGTGATTCCAGTATAATGTTTATTCCCAGTCAATTGTTTCCCCCAATCATTTGTCAAATTGTCTATGCAGATGACCTGACCAACCAGTAGGAGTCACTAGTGCAACAACAAGGACTCCATCCAGAAAGGTCAACTGTTTCAATGGCACTGCAAATATATTATTGAAACATTAAAAAGGAAAACATCTTAATACGTTTTAAGAATACAGACTACAACTGCCTAAAAAAGTAACAGGAGCAAAAGTCACTGAATGTGTTGAAAAAACTAAACAGGAGGTCATAACCTTCAAACCTGTGAGAACCTAAAACAATGAAGAAAAGTAAACAAAGTGATTCTGGTTTGTTATATTAAGCAACTTCTGTTGTAATCAACAAAATCATGCAACATATCTAAATCTGGTTACTTAAAACCTTTAAAGGAATCCAGGCCTCCTAAGGATTAAATGGGCGTCCTTTAGTGGCAGCAAAGACTCTCTCTGTCATATGGACTCTGTGATCAATATTTGGCTTTATTAGAAAATTGCAGCTATTTTAGCTTTGCTCCAGACAGATTCATAGAGTTAATGCATTTCAATCAAAACAGTTATGGCAATGTGGGAACCGTCCTCTCGTCCTTGACTGACCTGAGGGGCAATGTTAGTTCTGTTTGGTAAAATATCATATTTCATTGTAGCTGCAAATTAATTGTAAAGGGAAATTAATGTTATCTAGCATATAACTCAGATGTTATACACAGGAATAAGAAAAACACACAATTAATAAAAAAAAACAACAAAAAAGCCCATAGATACAACTGTTCTTAAACCTGTTGTTGGCTCCCTGATACAGACGTAACAATAAATAAGAAGGAGGAAAAATACAGTGCACAGAGTAAATCTGAAACAAAAATCTCTAGTGTTCCAACTCTAGATCAGTATCACGGCAGGTGCCTGTTAGGAGAACATGTCATTCCTCTTGGAGTCAGTGGTGTAAAAAGGCCAGAATCAGTTGGGAAAGAAGCTGGGGCAGCTATGGATTGAAAATGGCTTCTCATTAACAATTTAAGAATCTTACTGATAACTTTCTGGAAAGAAGATTGGCAGGAAGTGTGGAGGAAGAGCAGCAGACAATTGGCATTTCTCCAGGAGGTAGGCATGGCTTCAGCAGCCATGCAGACTTTAAACCATAATCCCTCTTCCTCCCTTGCGTCAGGCATAATCAGCCTGATCAGAGGCCCATGGGGGAGAAGAGGATGAGTTTATTGGACTACTGTTGGTCGAAGACAAAGAAGGAGAGGAGGAAGGTGTGTTCGTAGGCAGAGAGAGAAGAGGAACGCTAAGAATGTAGGACTGACAGTAGGGACTTTGAACGTTGGGACTATGACAGGGAAGGCTAGAGAGTTGATTGACATGATGCAGAGAAGGAAGGTGGACATACTGTGTGTCCAGGAGACCAGGTGGAAAGGTAGCAAGGCTAGAAGCTTAGGAGCAGGGTTCAAGTTGTTCTACCATGGGTCGGATAGGAAGAGAAACGGAGTAGGAGTTATCCTGAAAGAGGAGTTTGTGAGGAATGTTCTTGAGGTGAAAAGACTGTCAGACAGGTTGATGATCCTGAAGCTGGAAACTGAAGGGATGTTCAATGTTGTGAGTGGTTATGCCCCACAGGTAGGATGTGAGTTAGAAGAGAAGGAGAAATTCTGGAGTGAGTTGGATGAAGTAATGCAGAGCATCCCCAGAGGTGAGAGAGTGGTGATTGGTGCAGATTTCAATGGGCATGTAGGTGAAGGGAACAGAGGTGATGAGAATGCGATGGGCAGGTTTGGTCTTCAGGACAGGAACGCAGAAGGACAGATGGTGGTAGACTTTGCAAAGAGGATGGAAATGGTTGTAGTGAACACTTTCTTCCAGAAGAGGCAGGAACATAGGGTGACATATAAGAGCGGAGGGAGAAGCACTCAGGTGGACTACATCTTGTGTAGACGTTGTAATCTGAAAGAGACCAGTGACTGTAAAGTAGTGGTAGGGGAGAGTGTAGCCAGACAACACAGGATGGTAGTGTGTAAAATGACTCTGGTGGTGAGGAAGATGAAGAGGACAAAGGCAGAGCAGAGGACGAAGTGGTGGAAGCTGAAAAAGG
>CM022490.1:18860092-18901280 GCA_011952105.1 Coreoperca whiteheadi | reverse complement strand
CCCCTTCTTGTTTGCTCTGGTGATGGACAGGCTGACAGATGAGGTTAGACAGGAATCTCCATGGACTATGATGTTTGCGGATGACATTGTGATTTGTAGTGAGAGCAGGGAGCAGGTGGAGGAGAATCTAGAGAGATGGAGGTCTGCTCTGGAAAACAGAGGAATGAAGCTTAGCCGCAGTAAGACAGAATACATGTGTGTCAATGAGAGGGACCCAGGTGGAACGGTGAGGTTACAGGGAGCAGAGGTGAAGAAGGTGCAGGACTTTAAGTACTGAGGGTCAACGGTTCAGAGCAATGGAGACTGTGGAAAAGAGGTGAAGAGGCGAGTGCAAGCAGGTTGGAACGGGTGGAGAAAAGTGTCAGGTGTGTTGTGTGATAAAAGAGTATCAGCAAGAGTGAAAGGAAAGGTGTTCAAGACGGTGGTGAGACCAGCGATGTTGTACAGCTTAGAGACAGTGGCACTGAAGAAAAGACAAGAGGCGGAGCTGGAGGTGGCAGAGCTTAAGATGTTGAGGTTCTCTTTGGGAGTGACGAGGATGGAGAGCATCAGGAACGAGTACATCAGAGGGACAGCTCATGTTAGATGTTTCGGAGATAAAGCCAGAGAGGCCAGATTGAGGTGGTTTGGACATGTTCAGAGGAGAGACTGTGGATATATCGGTAGAAGGATGCTGAGGTTGGAGCTGCCAAGCAGGAGGTCTAGAGGAAGACCAAAGAGGAGATTTACGGACGTAGTGAGAGAGGACATGAAGTTAATTGGTGTGAGTGAAGAGGACGCAGAGGACAGGGTTAGATGGAGGCACATGATTCGCTGTGGCGACCCCTGAAAGGGAGCAGCCGAAAGGAAAAGAAGAAGAAATGAGTTTATTAAAGTCTACTAGTCTCCGATTCACACAATGCAGAAACGAATGGGAACTAGTGGCTGCTTGTAAGGAAAATTTGGAAATGTAAGTCAAACAACATAAAACATACAAAAAGACATTGGAATGGTTCTTTAAAGTTATTGTGAAAGTTGGTTTATTGTGAAGCTGTGCAGAAAAGAAAGGTGCGAAACTTTCTTTGTTGGTGACTTACTTTGCTCAACTGAACCAGCTGCATGCACCTTTAAGCAGGAGCAGTCTGGCACACAAAGGAGCAATCAATAAACTCACAGCTAAGCAAAGTCATGCAACAAAAGTTTGAATTTCTGGAGCTGAACGCCATGAGTAATTCTCTCAAGTGTGACTGGAAAATTAAAGCTTCATTTTGGACAATCGCTTAATCTGGCCTATATCTGCACTGAAAAATCCTAAAACCCAACGGAAGTCGGTGTAACTATGCGAATTTGATTGACGTCTCAAAATAAGCACAGCACAACGCCTTGAAAGGCATTGCATTTTGCAGCTGGAAAGCAATAAATCTGATTTACACACAGGCTATTGTGATCAAAATGACTCATTATACTAACTGGAGAGATTATATGAAATAAAAAAAGAAAATAAAGAAAAAAGTGTTTGTGCGCTGCAGGGAGAATGGGGGTATTGTCATACATTACAGGGGTGCAGGTATAAAGAGTTGCACAGGGCACACTCTTATGGAACTCACACTCTAATAGCTGCGTTGTATGGGCCCTCATAGCGTGCAGAGCTGCTGTACTGGGGCCGTTGCAGGTCTTTGTGCTCCGCGCCGTGAGTGTCCAGCTGCTCCCCAGCCCCCTGCTCCCCTCTCACTGCCATGGTCGTCCACATATCATGCGGTTGCAATTTCAGCACCACAGACAGCTCTCTCTCCAGCCCCAGTATCAGCACCGACGTCACCCTGCGGGACCCCCCGGCGCCCCAGAGCGCCAGCGGGCTGAGCAGGACCGGCCACACGGTGGTGGCAGTATGCCTCGGCTTCATTTTAGTTGCGGGGATCCTCGGCAACTTCCTCGCGCTTCTCATCTTCGCAAAGTTTCGCTCCCTTTGGACGCCCATCAATCTCATCCTGCTGAACATCAGTCTGAGCGACATCCTCGTGTGTGTTTTCGGGACACCTTTCAGTTTCGCCGCGAGTGTGCACGGGAAATGGCTCTTTGGAGAGTACGGCTGCAAGTGGTACGGGTTCGCCAATTCCCTCTTTGGTGAGTGACATATGTGCGATAAGTGTGAATATAGAACTTCTTTTGTCTGTTTACTCTTGTTTTCCACCCGATTGCCTTGAATGTAGGACGTTTCTATGATGAATTCAGAAAGTTTGGAGTCAAGGCTGATGGGAATTACATTTTGGGATGAAATGTTGATAATAGCGTTTTATGAAAAGTCAGGGAATCACCAAAGTTATTACAATTCATCCTGAGGGGAACATGAATATCTAAACAAAATTTCATGGCAAATAATTGTGTACCCTAGTTGTTTATCTCAAAACCACAAAGTTAAACCTCGAGGTGGCACAACAGGAATGTCTGGGATCACCAAAGTCATTTGGATTCAGTGTGTTGGTCTTCAGTAAAGTCTGTAATGTACACTGTACTTACTCTGCTGATTTATACAGCACATTTAGTACCTCTCTGTCTAAGATGTGTGAGGAGTGACAGCAGACAGTAGGCACATGCTAACATAATATTGTATGATACTCACATACACAGCAGATTGTCATGAGGATCTAGTAAGATAATCCTGATGTAGATCATTTTCTCCTATACAAAAAGCACATATAAATGTTTACATTATGAATGATATTACAAATTCTGTTGAAAATATTACATCTACTTTCACATTTTTTATTTAAATGTTAATGATTTTCTTCACTTAATGAGTTTCTATTTTACTTTAGTGAAATTAAGAGCTCAAGGAATTCATAGCTGTTCTCTTTCAATTAATCATTTTGTTAGAATTGGTTTCAGACTTTTTAAAAAGGTGTGGGAGGTGAATGAAGTCTTGGTGATCAGCAGGTCCGGTTGTACGGGCTCTCCCTCAACCAACAAGCAGTGAGTTTGGAGTTGCTATAGGGCAAATGAGAGGGGTCCTTGTAAGGATGAGAGGGGTCCTTGTAAGGATGAATTACTGTAAAAAAAAATTCATTCTGATAACTTGTGATCAGTATATCTATTTTTCTGTCTTCTCCTCTCTTGCTCTTTAAGGGATTGTGTCGCTGGTGTCCTTGTCTGTTCTATCCTATGAGCGCTACACCACCGTGCTGCATTCCTCGAAGGTCGACATCTCAGACTTCAGGAAGGCCTGGCTCTGTGTCGGAGGCTCTTGGCTCTATTCTCTTCTCTGGACCTTGCCGCCCTTCCTGGGTTGGAGCAGCTATGGGCCTGAGGGACATGGTACTTCATGCTCTGTCCAGTGGCACATCCGTTCACCCACCAGCATCTCATATGTGTTGTGTCTCTTCATCTTCTGTCTGCTGCTTCCCCTTCTACTCATGGTCTACTCTTATGGCCGAATCCTGGTTGCAATCAGGAGGGTGAGTTCTTAAAAAGGACATGTTGTTTTGGATGCATTTGTGAGTCCACTGTGTCGGACATAGGACTAAAAACACCAGAAACAGTATGTTGTTCACACATCAAGCAGTGAAAAATGATTTTGATTTAATTAATTGTTTTTTCTATAGTGTTTTATAGGGGACACAAACAAAAACAGGGTAATGAAAACACATAAGATGAAAACATGTATAACATAAAAGAAAACACATAATGCAAATATTAGGCCATGGGCCATTGCTTCCATGGGTTTTTGTATTTGTGTATTCATATAATAACATAAGTATGTTATTTCTCATTCATGTGTAAATGGGAATGGGAACACCCTTCTATAAAACAACACACAGGAGAAAGTAACTGAATAACAGATGGCAGCTCAGAGTTAACGTGACTTAGATCTGAATTTAGATACCTGCCATTCATATGCAAACAGTGTATCTTTGCATACAATTAGGAATTGTGTTTTTAATTATGTCTGTCGTGTTATGAATGACATCACTCTCGCGCACCTTCTCAGGATCCGTTCCACATTGGTGGAACGATCTGCCTGCTTCTACAAGATCAGCAGATTCTGTAGCCACCTTTAAAAAGCACTTGAAAACGCATCTCTTCCGTCAACACCTAACTGACAATCACTAACTCTTCTTCCTTTCTACATCTGCTCAAAAAAAACAAAAAAAAAAACTTTCCTATCCTTAGCTTTGTATACTGTGCTGGGCTTTAATCAGACTCGTTTTTTGATGCACTTATATGCTTTTTGTTACCTTGTGTTGTTATATTGCTCCCATTGTCTTCCTCATATGTAAGTCGCTTTGGATAAAAGCGTCTGCTAAATGACTAAATGTAAATGTAAATGTTATGTACTGGCAAACAGAGAACAGGGAGAGGACCTAAAGACAGAATGATGACTCTGAGGGCAATTTTAATGGCTTGCCTGCAGGTATACAGGAATACACTGAAATAGGTGTGCGTGTAGCACTGTCATTGTATGTTTTATGGCTGGACACATTGTATTATCACTTACATTATTTTCAGGAAAAATTACCTGACAGTAAACAATACACACATTTACAAAAGTTTAGTATAAAACACTTATGGCACAGAATTGCATGCCATGAAATTTTCTCAGGAAAATGTGCTGCCTTTCACCATGTCCAGCTGCTCAGCTATGAAGCCTTTATAGCGCTGCTCAAGCGGGCTCCGTTGTGGAGCAGGAGAAGGAATGAGGGGCAATGTCTTCATGGGAGTGCATGGGTTCATTCTTGGCTGGCTGCGTTCTCAAGGGCAATGACCAGTGACTCATCCCCACCTTGGTGGGGCTTACATAAGCCTGCCACTAACACAAATCAGTTATCATTAAGGTCTCCTAATTTGGTTTGGGTACCTTCATGCACGTTGTAGCTACTACTACTATCAATGAATCACCTTGAATGTATTTTTAGATTGTGGAAGCAACCCGTTACTATTGGATACCTGCTTTCTTTTTTACTCTGTGCACTCGAGGGAGTCAGAGCAGAAAGGGGCTTTGCAGACATGATTACTCTAACAATGAATGGGGCTCTGCCCTCCAACTGAGAGCCCCACGTTAGGGTTTTCTTAGAAACTGAGCGATCAATCTGTGGAGCCTTCTGCTGGCTTCTCGGGGGTGGCTTAAACTGACACGTCAGAAGGACAGATGACATATTTATCAACAGCATCAGTGTTGCCTAAGCTTGGATCTTTTTTCCTCCGTATGACAGCATCGCCTTTAGATTCCATTCATGGTGGCGTCTATAAAGCTTCTACGAACTCACACACACTGCTGAGAGTTACTGTTCCATAACTGCATCTCATTGAATTGACAATGGACATGTTTCCTAACAAACAGATACAATTTTATTTCAAACAAAAGACTTCAATTGAAAAAAAATGATTTCCATTTATTTATTGGATCACATTTCCACAGCACTCATTGAGTTTTTCTGTCATATTGTAGTCTCTCTGTTGGGATAAGAAAGAATTACGTATTAAGTTTTGCTATCAAAATCAGTTGGTAGTGTGATCTAGCTGTGATGCTTCTCAGATTATTTGTGGGTAATATTCAAAACAGAACAAAACTTCAGCCATGCAGATATCACTGCTGATTGAACATTGTCAGAATAGTTATTACATTATACATTATACATTATTACATTATAGGGGATTGAGGAGGATTGAGCAACAAAGCTTATGACCAAATACCATACAGGGTGAAGTGTAATTGTGTGTGTGAGAGATGTACAGTAATTTGACAGAAAAAGTAGGGCTTTCTCTTCTGGATGGCCTCCCACAGGAGGCAGACATGCTCATTTATTCATGAAGCACTGTGATGAGCATCACAGTGGTAATTACACAAGACGGTGAAAACAGGGGTATGAAATCAATACTGAGGAGGTGACAAGCACCAGAGATGAACCTCTTGGCCTATGATATAGGCCTATCTGTGCTAATTTTAACCCACAGCTACAGCACCTCAGGACATCAGGAGAAACCAGCAGGGCGGATATAATGCAATATTTTTTAATGAATGTTTCTATGGTTACTGTAACATGATCATTACTGAGTCCTACATGTCTACTGATTTACTAGATACAGCAGTCATTCGCAAGCTATACTGCAAGTCCAGTATACTACCCAGTCCTGTAGCTAATTGTTTTTGATTCAACCTAGACCACCATGTAACCGTGATACATAGATGATAATTATTGCACAACAATTTTCAACCATTATTTTGAAACAGTGGTGGAACAATTGATAAAAAGCACAAAATTAAAAAAGTTCTATTTTTTGGCTTTTCAGTACACACAAAGAATTCTGTCTCAAAGACCTTGCCAGAGATAGAGCCCTCATTGATATTAAAGTGGTTCTCCGCTGACTTTACACATTCAGTTCAGTTTACTTGTCATGAGGGGTCTTCTGTGGCTCTGCATGGAGTTTTCCAAACTGTGAAATAATAACACTGTTGACATTATCAGGGTTATTTTTTATGACTTAGACTTGGAGTCACATTTATAACAGAAAGTGTTTCAAACTAGGGACGTTATGTTTGAAAGATGCCACACATAACAAACAGAACAGCTAACAGGGAAGGTCTAATGAAAGACACTATCGAGTTGCATTATGGGAAATATAGGATGCAGTGTTTTTGGAGATCAAACCATATAAAGGACAAAATGTCAGGCTATCTCGGCCTCAGTTGCTTTAATTTTGACCATTCTTTTTTTAATCTCAAAGTCTCTTTTGAGAACCTTATGGACGAGCAACACTAAATTGCTGGACTACCAATTTAAATCCACTATGTGCTGAGTTACAAAATAATCCCAACTCAAGGTTCACTTAATAGTTTTTTCAGAGCTTTCAACCGCATCGCACAGCCTTCATCAGCAAATGGTAGTTTAAAATTGAGTTGAATATGCATTGCTGTGTGTCATTTTGATACTACCACTGGATGACACCAAAGAAAGAGGTATTCAATTACTGCACATTGTGGGTTTTAGTAATCACTCACAGAACAAACTGAGGAAATGGGTGCAACGAAACATGACACAGGAAATCAAACTAAAAACACAGAAATGCATATGGAGGCATGAAAAACCTTCCTTATCTACATTTCCTATACCTGGCTCCATCTAACTTAGATCCTCAGAGAGTCTGTGTTGCAAATGACACTAACATGATCCTTGCCTTTTCTTTAACAATAGTATACAATTATTGTCAAGACAGGTGTAACCTCAGCAGCTGTTCCTCTTCTCCTCCTTCATGTCTCCAGGCAGGTAAGATCAATCTGCTGGCAGCTCAGCGCAGAGAGCAGCACATTTTGGTGATGGTGTTATCAATGTTGTCCTGCTACATGCTGTGCTGGATGCCCTACGGCATCATGGCGCTGATGGCCACCTTTGGTAGGTCGGGAATGGTCACTCCCATGGCCAGTGTGGTGCCCTCCGTCCTGGCTAAGTTCAGCACTGTCGTCAACCCCATCATCTACGTGTTCTTCAACAACCAGGTGGGAGCCAAGGGGGCACGGTGGGGATGAATGATGACCCAGAATCACTCTCCATTGCATTTGAAGTATGTTATGTAAGGTCTGTCGGTGGAATTACATTCAACTGCTCAGCTGTATCTAAATATAAAGTGGGGAGGAAAATAGTGTGTGACAGTGTTTCATCCACAGAGGAGAACTCAATGGAACCCTGTGACATTGAGGATGCAGTTATTTTAGTGTCTCTTCAGTACCACTTACCAGCTGCTACATGCAGCACACTAGATGGCATGCTTCCCAGGCAAAATTTGGTTGAATTTGAAAAGTCTTTGTGTAGTTACCTTCTGCTTGACCTTGCTATTTGTTTTCAAATGCTGCTTAAAAATTGGTTAAATGTTTCTTCCAACTTTCATTTTAAATCAAATGAGTCCCTTTTAACTTGATGTCATTTGTCCTGAAAATCATCAGTTTCATGCTTACTAGAAATGACCAGTCTTTTTTACTTTTACACAGTTTTATAGATGCTTTGTGGCCTTCATAAGGTGCAGCGGGGAACCCCAGTCTGTTCAAGGAGAGGAGCACCCAACTCGGATTAGGACACAGATCTCTGGTTTCTTTCCCATCCACAGACAAGCCTCCCTCAGGTCTTCGCGACTTCAGAGCCTCAGCAGCTCCAGAAGCGCTGCGCACTGCAGCCGCCAAAATGACCTCCACACTCTCGTTGTCCACTACACTCCATAAAAGCTTTTCATCTTTTTCATCTGACTGACTAGGAAAGTTAAAATAAATGATTTTTCCCCCCTGAATTATTGTCCAGAAGCCAAAGTGCAACTACAAGACACATATTCCTTCTATCTCTCAACACTCTTGATTTTACATATGAGGATGAATGACACTGTCAACTACTTAACATTTGAATGTCAACTCAGGGCCATGTAGTTGTACATGTACAGTGTGCATGCTTTGAATGAATGCTCTCAAAATACGTATATATGTAATATATGTATGCATGTATGTGTTTGGTGCAGGTTTGACCAAGTTAACGCATAAGTTAGCTCAAGTTTACATAAAAATAGTTTCCACCCCAACTTATCAGTTCACACCATCTATAGGCGTTTTGATTTTGAAGTATCATCCTGTTTTTTGAGCTTTTACTTTTCCCACAATAAACAGCAACCACAGCAAACAAGAGTATTGAATTCAATAGCATCATAGTTATTAGTACATTATAATATCGTGCTATGCTACTTATAGGTGATAAAAAGCAGTCAATTAACATACAGAGATACTGATAGAACACTTGGAAGACCATAACTTTATGCTATTAATACAACTATCAAATATTGTTTGTAACCACAGGCTAAAGTTAAGACAATAAAGTAGATAACTGATTAAGGGTATTCTGGATTTGTTACTGACATTTAGTTTTTTCAGTGTATTGATTTATACACTAAATACTTATATATTTACAGTTGAGAACGTTTTTAACCACTAGGGGAAGCTATGAGCTGTTGCTAAAAATGTACATGAACATCTGCAGTCTTCTCATAGTGATGCATTGCCGTTCCTATATATGCCGTATACATGAGTACATAAAATAATTTACAGTGCTTTGATGGACTGCATTTGTGCGAGTCATTTGGCAGCATTGTTTTTCATTTTTCTTTATAATATTTTTTTTCTATAAAGAAAAATGTATATATTTAGAGAAAAAATATTTTTTTGTGGATCATAGGTTTTAAACAAATGTGTGAATGCATTCTTCTTTTCTTTTGTATTTGTATTTTGAACCAGTACCCATGGGTTGTTTTGACCAAGAGTTAGTGTTATTTTTTAAATTACTGTTATTTATCCAATCTATCCATCTACATTTACATTTACATTTAGTCATTTAGCAGACGCTTTTATCCATATGAGAACATTCACAAACCGAAGGCGCAGCTTCGGGAGCATTTTGGGGTTCAGTATCTTGCTCAAGGATGCTTCGGCGCATGGCTGGGGGATCGAACCGCCAACCTTCCGATTGGGAGGCAACCGTTCTGCCACCAAGCCACGGCTGCCCCCCATCTATCTATCTGTGGGTCTGTGGGTTTTAAGGTTGAAAAGTGAAACAGTTCTTTGGGGATCAAAAGCTGCACTGACCTGCTACTGCCCAGAACTCACTGATAACAACCTATTGCAACCCCATACAGGCAAAACCATCATATGCAAACCGCATAGTTGCATCTGCAAAGTTACCTTATGTTTGTATGCAGCCCTCTGTGACCTCCTATGTGGATATGCCACATAAAAAATGTTTCACATTAGCCAAAACAGATTGCGTGTGGGTACAACAAAACATCAGTGGGTCTCATGCCAAGCCAATGTGCCACCACAACCAAGCAGAGCTTACATATACTGCGGTTGTCGTCATGTATATGAAGAAACACGATCAGCAATTCAGCATTCGGCTATATTAATCAGGAATTTGGTCAGCCATTATATTGATGTTTATCAAGTGAAATGTGTAGTAAATGTGTTATTTCCTGTTTCCTGTGGTCATTTGGGTTGACCTGGTTATTGTCTCAGAAAATACTCACAGCATTACAACTATGTGGAAATACCACTGAACACTCAATACATAGGCCTTTGGGTATATGCTCTGTATAATGTCACCTACTTTAAATACTACTATGGTACTATAGGTCATACTAGATTATATACTAAACTTCATCGGATTTTATTTTTCATTGCACAAAATTACAAGTATTGCCACATTGAAATATAAATACTGAGTAATACAAGGCATTGTGTGGCATTTGGGGTCACATATCTGACAGAAAGGAAGGAAGAAATGCAAAAAGGTACTTCAGACAACACGCACATACATGCAGGCCCTCACCAAAGGTCACATCCCTCACAGATCTGCATGTTGAAAAGTTCAGAGCTTCCAGGAAGTAGCGAGAGAAAAACTCAGTTGCTTGAGAGAGCAGTAGTTCAGAAGTGCATGGGATGTCACGGACGCCAGGCCTCTCTAGGTTTCAGCACTCCTCTCCACCATGATCAACACTTATCAGACCAGCCTGGCTCCACCACCGGTGCCTCCTCGCCTCAGCAGGTCCCACCCGGTCCTCATCCCGACTCCACTTCCATCACAAGGCCACAGCAAGTCTCTCGTCCGGTTTTTGGTTGGTGTAGTGTTGCTGCATTTATTTCTGTCGGCCGGAGGATTCATCTATCTATACTACTATGGCAACCTGGTAAATATTTTCTCTTATAGATGAGGACTTAAATTAATTAGAGTTTAGATTTGTTATTACAGTGATTATACAATAATCTTCCAAGCCATATCAAGTTAAAATATTTTACTTTGCACATGCTGTATAAAGGCGAAGGCAAGAAAAGAAAGAAAAGAAGCCATGTTGTTATTTAAAAACATCTTAAACTTCTAGTAAACTTAAAAGTTAAGTTTTAATTTTATGAAAGAAATTAACTATTAAACAGATCTTTTAATTTTAATTCAGTTTCATTAATTTGAAGTAAATATATATTGCATTACATATGGGTTTGCTTACATCAGGGTATGTAAATAGATCTGTTTAAATTTTCTGATGGTTCACACATGTTGTTCTTTGTGTAAAAAGGATCATGTGAATAAAACTGTTCTTGAAGCACCGGAAATGCTCTTGAACAAACAGATGAGGTGTTCACAGCACAGTAACTCGTTACAAGACGAGCATTTTGTGAACAGAGATAGAAAGATGTTTTATTCGAAATATTATACATATATAATAATCAAATCTACATTCACCAAATTGTACTACCTGTTCCTGATGTTCTACTTTTTTCATTCCTACAGGGAAAAGTTTCCTCATCAAAAGAAAAAGGTACATTCATGTCATTAATTTCTTCCTGAAAGTAATTTTATAAATTAAGATACACAAATCCAGTCTCAACAAAATCTCTGACCAGATGTTTGTTCTCTTCCCCAGTGGCTTTTCTCACATCAGAAAAGCAGGAAACGTCCTATAGAGCCATGGCACGCATGGTAGTTGAGCAGCAATCACACGCAGCACAGAAATCTGCATGTAAGAAACTATGAAAATGACTTTTGGATTTAAAAAATACAATGAGTAGCCAAAAATCTGTTTAGAAGTAAATAGTAAAAGTATTCTCAATAATGTTGATTAAACTTCTCCCTTTTTCTCACCAGCGGGTTATCTCCCGTGGGCCATCAACCACTCAATTCGTAGAAACATCAACTATTACCGCAAAAGTTGGTTGACTATCCTGGAGGCTGGTGACTATTACGTATACTCCAGGGTTACCTTCTCCAAGGGAGACTCTCAGCTTCCACTGGCCAGCATTGTCAAGCTAAGGAAGAATGAGACAGGAGAGGAGAAGGATGTGATGCAGGGCTACTGCAATCTGGACAACCACAGTGGGTCTCCATCAGTCCCTCGTCTGTGCACAGTCACACAGGGAGATGTGATTACACTGGAGAAAGGAAACCAGCTCAGTGTCTGGGTACAAGACCCTTCATGGGTAAACTACGAGGAAGGAGCCACAACCTTTGGGATGTACAAACTGTAGGACTCCTATATAAGCATATGCATGGACCTAAGCTGAAAAGTGGGAACTCAAGGTGGATGGTGGATGGAAGGTACTGAGAACACTGTTAAATAGACTGGAGCAATAATCAAACTAATGGTTTCTGATCTTTTTCGTGGATTTCAGGGACAAAGACCACATTCCTAAACTATAATTTATTAAATCACATATAATTTTGTGTTATTTCTGTGAACGGTTCTGTTCTGTATTTATTGATGTAAACTGAGTTGTATGGCTGTCAAATGAAACTTTGATATTTAATCTAAAATATTTCTTCTCTTCTCCTCAGTTTTTCTTGCATTGGCCTGGTTTCAGCAGTTAGTTAGAAGGAGACACACACATTAGACTAAATGTCCAGCATGTCCCAGTATGGAGAATATCTGCATGAAAATGCAATATATTTTAAATGGTGTAAAGGAAAGATGTGCATGTTAGTCTTAAAAATCATCAGCGTTGAGATGCTTCATGAGTCAGAATATCAACCTGGTGAAGTTAAAAATACCCAGATTCATCACTAGTATTAACACAGTAAAGTTTGTTGAAGACCACTGATATTCTTCTGGCATACCCAAAATGAGCCTCCATGGGCTACTCCGAAATCAAGCTTTTATCATATTTGTTGTACAGCGCAAAACCTACTGCATTTTGCACTCTAGCTCAGTCCATACTACTATTTTGTTTTAGATTTCTAGGACACAAGAAACCACATAGCAAAGATATATTCCCTCATGATGCTAAGCCACAAGAAACAGGACCACTGAAGATGTAGGTTACGACTCAAGAAGAGCAACTCGACTCAGTAATGACAATGGCAAAGAAACATATGCATCAAACTGCATGTTGTTTTCAGTGGTACAAGAAAGATAATCTTTGTGGGAAGCAAATTCAGTTTCAGATTATTTTAAAGGACCACACCTTAAGTAACTCCTTCATTTCAAATCATGTACATGTTATTTTACTGCTGACAATTTTTCAAAGCAAGCTGCAGATTTTCCACTTTTTTTTAATGTATTTTGTCCTTCTTTCCAGGCAGTCATTGTTTCCCCCATTCATTTCCATATGGTATATGAATCATTTATCAAATTCTGGAAACTTTAGTTGTGTGAACCATCACAGTGAACTTAAAGTTTCTGTTGATTATTTTCATGTGGTGATCCAGTTGTTTAAATGCAGATTGGTTTAAAATATAGGCACTACCTCACAATGATAATAAAACTTTTACACAAGTGATTCTAGACGTAGCATTCACTATGTCATACTGTTTTAAGTTGAATTTAGACCAATGTAAGTCAAATATTCAGGGTAAATGGAAAGAATCGTCATTGTAATTGTCCTGCTAAAATGCACATGTACAGTTTAGACCAAAATCTCTTATTTAATCACTGGATACACCATAACCTACAGGTATGAGTTACAAGTAACTTTAACCTCCCTGGTAACTAACATAAGGTTTAAAAAGTACTTGATGAATTATATGAAAAAGTTCTACCCACCAATTTATCAAAAGCAAAATGCAGTGCAGTGCAAATTTAAAGTTAGCACATGAGACATTACAAAACCCAGTACTGCATTTCACATGTCACTGTTGATGGTGGCGTTGAATAGCATGGAAAGTGTGAATCTCTATGGAGGTGTGTATAGATGCAGAGGCAGCGCACTTTAACAGGATGTCATCTATTCTAGTCACTCCTTCCGTCATGTAAAGGGTTTCTTGCTGCCGAATCTGAACAACCTACAAATTCCTGAACCGTACATGTGCTGAATGCTGCATGGAAAAGCCTGTCTTGGTGGGTTTTCCAGTATGATTGAGGGAACATACAGTTTATGCTGTATGGTTTTCCATTTCTCACATTGTGAAAGTGATGTCAAAAGCTAAACTCTGCTTATTATATTAAATTTTTAATAAAAGAATGACCATACCAAACACAAAGTACAGAGTGTCTAGAAAACAAAAAAGCATTACAATACTTGCAACAACAATAATTGCATAGAACAACCTTTCAAAAACAATACACACAGTGGTGTGGAGATGTAATTTCTGATAAACTAAATGAAACAGGAGTTCAACCCCCCCACCAGTAAGTGCTCACTGAGGCTATTGGGAATTGAAAACTACAGTATGTGGTACTTAAAAACAATTCAGAGTAAAGGAACAGCAATAATGTTAATCTCAACAGTGAACATATGATGAGACGGAGTCACACATCTGTACAGGAAGCAGAGTCTGTAACGCTAAAGACAACCTGGCTGCTAACGGAGCCTTCCAATTGGAATAGTGAATTAAATATCAGCTCCAGCGCCTGAGCAAGCATTTATTTTTTTCCTTGTGTAAGTGCCCCTGAGCAAGACACTGACTCTGCTGCAGATGTACCAGTGCTGCCTTGTACCCTGCACAGTGCTCTGACCTCCCTGTAAAAAGATGCACGTGAAGACAGCACTTCCCAACTGGGATTGCACGGTATTACAATATTATTACATTTTGGATAATTTGAGATGGAAATTGGGACCTGGTCAGTGATATTTAAACAATCACCAATACCAAGAGACTTGATTAAATAAAGGCAAATGAGAAATAATGTACAGCCTAACTGCATGGCAGCTGCACCACTTAGTCTGGCCCTTTTGGTTAATAAATGTATTCATTATTACTGCAATTTCTCCAAATCTGGCCTACCATACTGAGTCCAACCCAGGGGTCAGTCAGTAAAGCAGTCACTTATTGCATTTCAATAGCATCCACTGCTGCTCTGCAGTGCACCAAGAGTAGATAACAGTGTTGACAGAGCACACCCTCAATCTCATGAGGAAATGTACCGCTGTGGGTCCTTCTAAAGAGGCTGCATCCTAAATAGCACGCAAAGCCCTGTACGCTTTTCAAACCCGATATATACCCATTAAGCTTGAGCCAGTCTTACTGAAATATTTCAACAAACCACCTGTGAGACTTTCAATATAAATCATGCATTTAATCCCAGTCTGGTCTTAAACTCTCTTTAAGTTTATTAACCCCTCTGAGAGGCACTTAAACAGTTGTGCTCTACTCTACACCCACAAATAAATCTCTCTGTTTATTTCCTCCGTCCGTCTCCATCAGCTCTACAGGAACCTGCTAGGAGGCCATAGAGGCTGCAAACAAAAACCTCTGAATTCTCAAGTCAGACTATTAAAGTTATTTTTCCTCTTTTGGGATTCAAAAGTGTCTATTCTCCCTTGGCTAAAACATGAAACATTTTCTGCCTTCACACATCAGTTTAGCTTAATAAAATTCCAGACGGATGTAAAGGCAGCAAAACTATCTATAAGGCTAACACCGCAAGAAACGCTTGCTTGGGTGAACAATAAATAAAGAATACATTTTAAAAACCCAAAATAAAACAAGGCTATGTAATTAATGTTAAAATTATATTTGAATACATTTTAGTAAGAAGAGTAGGGGTGACATCTTTGTCATTATTTGCATACTCTTGTATAATAATTGATACATAGTTAGGCTATTTCTATTATATTATGCAGCTGCATCCCTGATAGCTTTGGACTACACATCTGAGTATCTTGATTATCACATTTCTGATGCAGAATTCATACTGTGGAAACACTGTACATTCATGCAGTTTTTAAATAAACAGTCAAGGGCTGCATTGGGAAACAACTGAATATAACATGGTGAGCTAACCTGTTTGAATTGCTTAATAAGCCTACAAAATGGCCCAGAAACTTGCAATGTGTCTAGAATGTTACAAAAACGCCAATCACACATGCTCATGAAAGCTCAATGAATCCATTTCCCCACTGGGAGTCCTTGTGACAAACAAAACTAAAAAAGAAATGACATGAAGTGAGGAAAATCTGTCCACTTTGTTACAGACGTGCATGCCAGAGAACACCTCTTGGATTTGATGGCTTCGTACTCCTTTTCAATTTCCAACTGAAGCAGAAGAAGATAACTTGTTGTGTCCAAAATGGTTCCGTTTTCTGGGGACTGTTCAGAGTGCCAGTTGCCAAGAGGCAGTATGTTAGAAAAACCCCACTCGATCAGTCTTACTTCAGCTGAGCTGATTCATGAAGAGGCATATTTGTAGTCTCATCTGGTGAGGCGGGATCAGGAAGACAGATTAGATTTCATCAAAATGTCAAATCATCCTCCAGAACTTGAAGCGAAGAAACTCCAAGCATCATCGCCAGGGAGGGAGTCCAACACCGCTATGTGTGATTGAAATATGGAGACGCAACATAGACAGAAATACAAATACACACACACACCTGACCCTCCACGAGCATGTATCCACACACACACACACACACACACAAGGATGAGGAGGATTGTATGGATGTGTTCAGTGGCTGATGTCATCCCAAGCACAATCATTCTTCTGCTTCGCCAGTTTTCGAACCACTCTCTCCAGTTCTTTGCGCGACTTCTGCTCCTCCTCCAGAAACTGCTTCATCCACTTATTCTCCTGTAAAAAATGCGGGAACCGTATTTAACAGGTTGCGTGATTGTTCCTGCATGCAAAAACTCAAATGTACACTATAGAGAAAAATCAATACATCAGCAAGCTGATATTATTGGCTGCCCATAGGTTATGAAATTATATAATGTATCAGCATCGGTCACCAGTTAAGCAAAATAAATTGCAGAGTAGTAGATGATGCAGTAATAAGTGTTTTATTGGTGGCATTTGTATGTATATTTAACTTATTCTTTTCCCAATTAATGTTAATATAGTTTTATGTGCTTTTATTTATTTTGTTTTCTATTCAAACCGTTATCATGTATTTACAGTCACAAAAACTGCAGTGACTGAGGTTTCAAAAGAAGCAGATATTATATGTTAAACCTCTGAGTCTATAGTAAAAGCGTATACAATTATACAGTAGATATGTGTATATTACAAGTAAAGCTACTTTTTGCTCCAAACTGGGGAAAAAAGTGTTAAGCTAAATATTAATGTCTGGGTTTAAAATATGGCACATTGTACAGGATTGGAAAAAAATTAGATACACTATGAGAAGAATACGCGAATGCTAAGTGTTCATGAATTAGACTAAATCCATTCAATCTTTTTTAATATTATTTTTATTTTTAAGACACTGATGTTGGGAATCTTCTCATGAATTCAGTATTGGGTCAAGTTTGAATGTAAATATAATGGTAGACATAATTTAACCTTAAAGGGGTGAAATGTAGCCTCTGTTATTTATTCATCTAGTTTTCATTTTTCAACTTTTTTTTTTTTTTATATGTCAAAGTTTTATAAATACAGTGACATATATACAGGGATGTTTATTTGCCACATTCATTTTATATGCTGTTAAAAGGTATAAGATGGGAAAATTGATAGTAAAAAGATTTTATAAAAAGAAAAAAATGAACAAATACACTGTCATCAGATTTGTTTCACTCTCATGTATGTATGTGCATGTATGTAAATAAAACAGTTGGACTCTAGTTCATTCAACCACATTTGTAACCCCCCCCCCACACACACACACATGTAAATGAGCAGAGTGCCACCATCAAGAAGTAGCACACAGAACTAGGTTGCTGACAAATGTACAAAAGTCTCTACACCTACTGTGTTAGGGAAACACTTGAGCACTTTCAATTCATTAATCAAAAAAATAAATTAAAAAAGCCTCACACTTACCTTTTTCAGTTCATGAACCTCATCCTTTAAAGCATACACAGCATCAACCAGGCTCCTGAAAGAAATACAAAGAAAATACTAGTTTTTTTTCCTTTTCAAAAAAGCTGCTCATTAAATAAGCAGATTAAAACCTCATGATCCTTCTGTATAAAGGTCCATGCCTCAGCAGCCTAAATAACATCAATATCACATTTCTGAATCTAAATACAGAGAAAATCAGGATACAAATACAAATAACGACCAAGCCCGGTTTCTCACTGTTAGTACAACAAGTAAATGAAAGCCTATTTTCCAAAGTAATAATGCGCGTACTTTTCCTCAATAACTGTCTGCCCGTTGCTCTTCATCTCCTCCACAATGATCTTCTCTTCCTCTGGCAGAAGCACCTGAGGGATGCACTCTTTTCGCACTGCTGCACGGCGCACGCACGCACACACGCACGCACACACAAACGCACATTAATGAGAAAGCTTGATTCGTGACTGTGTGGTCAGCTGTTGAAGATGTACAATTTATGAAGGTATTAAAAGGGACAATTTGTCCGCGGTTCTTACACAAACGCACACCTGTGGTGGTCTGGTGCAGGCTGGCTCCTGTGCAGTACGCCTCAATCACCCTCAGTATCTGAGCATCCTCCTCCAGAGCAGCCGTGCCTGTCAGAACCAGAGATTATCAACGTCATAAATACACACTTAGGAGTTTCATTCAGCAGACGGTGACATTACGGGTGTCTTTTTTAAGAGCAGGCACTTGACACAATCAAGAAGAAAAAAACCCAGATAGAATTCCACGCAATGCACTGATGCAATTAACATTCAATTTTACTAGAAGGCATTTTGCAAAGTCCACACTCTTCTACATTTATTCATGTAACGAATGGGCTACAGAGGCCTCAGGTCTGGACTATTATTTCTTCTCGATGACACACTGATTTTTGTTACAATGATCAAGATAATTCCCCCAATATCTTATAGCTGTACATCTAAATTGTACTTCTGCTCAAATTCCATATTTCAGAGTTTTACTTTCAATATCAAAACAAACATAAACCAGTAAAATTTATTTCTATCAATCAATCATCTTGACCAACAACCGCAGTAAAACCACACAAACAACTTAAAATGGTACTTTAAAAGGTCTAGTGTGTAACATTTAGGAGGAGCTATTGGCAGAAACCGAATATAATATTTAGAAGCATGTTTTCATTAGTGTATAATCGCCTGAGAGTAAGTGTTTTCATTACCTTAGAATAAGCAGTTTTTATCTACATAGTGAGTGGGTCCCCTTCCAGAGGCTGCGAAGTTACACCGCCATGTTTCCACAGTAGCCCAGAACAAACCAAACACTGGCTCCAGATAGGGCCGTTTTAGCGGCCACCGTAGTTTCTCGTACAAGCTTGGAAGGGGAGGGCGGTGAGAGCAGTATTCAAATGGTTGCAAACTGCAATTTCGGCTAGATGCCACTAAATCCTACACACTGGACCTTTAAGAAATCTCTCATGCCTCCCATATATTTTATATTATAGTAAAATAAAAGTCCTACTTTTCCTCGTTTGAACTTCGTCATCAGAGGGCTTCCGGTCTTTCTTCCTATTGCCAGGCAGGAACTTGTTCAGGGGCCGCGGGCTCCTGCTCGAGTCCTGGAGGGGGGGAAACATTAAATTCAGCACATCTCGACACCCACGCACCCACACACCCCCCCCCACACACACACACACCTATAAAGCCAAGGCTCCCAACCAAAAAGAATGCAAGCTTACAAGGATGCGCATCCCTTAAGGAACAACAACATCAAAGAACATAATTCCATCAACAAACAAGGCAGCAAGCATGTGGTGATGTATGTGACCAAACCAGCCAGGTAATCCATCTGTGCCAATATTAATCAGGTTTATACAAACATAAAAGACATCCAAAAATCAAATCATATTCAATAATTATTTCCACATTTTTTCAAGTTCCTTATAGTATCAATATCATTTTACCCACCACTACTGTCCGGGAAGGAGTATGCTTTACCTGTGGGATACAGTGTTTACACAAAGCCATGGGAAAGGGGGCTCAGATGTTATCACATTATCTTTTACAGTCTATCAAACCACAATGATATGGTTTTATGAATGACGGATTTTCTTTTTTGCTGCTGGGTTGAGTTTAGGGTCTTAAAACCAGTGCAATGACGGTTTCCTCTCCTGAGCACATTAAGAGCGGAGGTGTGATGAAAAATTAACTTACTAAAAATAACAGTTTAGTCATGGTGACATGCTTATACCAAAGCAGATGAGTGGGACTTAGGACTTATAAACATCATATTCTCTTAAAATACTTTACATGATATCATTTGCCCCATGCCCTTGGCTGGAACGGAGAAGCTTAGGCAAATACACAATAGGAAAGTAGATCATAAACCAATCTAACACAGACAACTGAAAGTACCTCACAAGTATCAGGAGAAATAACTGAATGCATCACATCTCCTAGAACCTTTAAAATGGGGCTCAGAGTTTCATGTTAATGCAGGCGTATTTTCCTGAGGTGTACTGAGGTTCTTTCCGAATTGGTTTGGTGTTCTGGGGACTCACTGTGTACAACAGTGGGAGGGGAGGTGAAGTAGGAAAGTGTGCTGATGGCAAATCATTGGCAAGCGGCAATATTTGTGCCAAGACTGGCAGCGTTTAGCTCCATCCATCTGCTTGGAGTACATCAATAGTGCATTATACACAGTGCGCACATGTTCTGTGATATTTACACCACTTTAAAGCTGCATAATTGATTTTTATGGCCACTTGTGAGCAGAAGAACCTCACAAGAGGCTTAGAGGCCCTAACATATGATCACCTTATAAAGTTGTAATGGCCAAAATGTTAAACAACTGTCCGCACATCCAGCAGACACAGAGGAGCTTTAGCATTCATTTGGAGTTTTGTTCAAAGCCATCGGGTGAAGAATGAATTGTGAGGTCTAATAAAATTGCACACCATTATACAAGGAAAAAATTGTTCCCACCAGGTTTTCCAGGAACACAGAATTAACTTAAAAACAGACATGCTCTAACCTATGACGGGATATGTGGGCTGCTGATCAGCCTTAAATGTATTTGCACATTTGACTAAACGACAGTAGACTTGACTGCACTTTGCACTCTGTGTCTGGATTTCTAAAAATAGCACCCCTAGTAGAAATTAGATTTTACTATTCTACAGTTGCATGAGAAAGTGTTTTTTTGAAAAACAGATAGCAGATACCATACATAGTGAGTATCACCGTGACTCATTACAGGGAGTGAGAAAGACAGAGCAGACACGCAGGGCCACAGAAAACAGGAAACCAACAGATGACAATGAGGGAGAAGTGAAGCAAAAAGACCAATGGCATGCCAGCTTAACACTGGGGCAAACACACACACACAGGCAATCCTATCCCACCCGCCACCCCCCAAACCACATCCTTAGCCACACACAGATAGAAACAGAGTGAGATCTAACCTACCTTCATGATATAAGACATCCTCTACAGAAGGCAGGATGGAGAAAGAGAAAAAAAAGGGGAAATGTGCATGAAAAATACGATGAGAAGGATGTGATAGAGAGTTAATGGTGAACATTTTTACACCCCCTCTATCATTCACCTATTCCTTGTTTCTGCAGAATAGGGTGATTACTTCGTGTAAAAAGAAGAAAGATATATGGAGAAATGGGGAAAATGGCAGAATGTTATGCATTCAGAGGACTATGCATGCAATCTCCGCGAAAGAGACCCAGACAAGCCTGCTTGGTTCTAGTCAAACAGTGGACAAGAATGAGTTTGTGTAGAAGTATATGTCAAACCAGTGTCTAAAAACTGTATATATACACACAACACGTCGCTAGACAGTCCATGATAACTGAAAGTTATAAAGTGCTGACTGATAACTGTGAAAGCATCTACCGCCCACGTGAACCACAGAGTGAGCATCATCTCACTCATCAAGGACAAGTATCTCGTAACCACTGGTACACTTAGCATTTTCCAATGCCAGTCACACCTGGTGATCAAGCTGCCGTTGCTGGAATTCACTTCCTCAAAACACAATCATACCCCGCCATGTTTGAGACACATTTGCCGTAGTTTTAAAATCGATTGTTTGCTGCATACTTAATAATGTTATAATGATATTTGTTGCAGCTTTTCACAGCCACTGTGTACTATATCTAGCTGGCCCACGCATTGTGCAAAATAGTAATCCGTATAAATGCGAAGGGTTTTTCTGTTGTCATGACAGCACGGCACAAGCCTGTGACCACAAACAGTTTACATAGTTGTAAACATCTCGAACAATACTAAGGAGTAGTTAATAAAGGTTTTGTTGCCTTGATGAAAAGTAATCAAAACATTAGTTATTGAATAATAACAACAATAATTGTAAAGTTCCTGCTACTCAAAGATAAAAATGTTGTGAAAGAATGAAAGTTACTAATTTACCATACTTCTATAAACACTTAAAGCCACTTTGGTACTAAGGTACAAAAGTACATTAAAGACAGCTAACATGGTAACTGATTACTAGGTAGGTCATCGTGGTGATTCAAAAAAAAAAAATACAAAAATAGACAAGAACTATCCAGATCAGACTGGACCACCAAATCTATCCTCATCGAGTAGGAGTATTTATATCTTTTACATTTAATGTAGAATATGTTGCAATATCAGTCCAATGAATGGATTAAAAGGTGTGCACGTCAACTTCAATTGTGGTATTTCTGTGTTTGGTGGCAAGCTTTGTGTAAAACAGGTCTGAATAAAGTAAGGACAGAAAAGAGGGACAGACGGGGATTTCTAGAGGAGGGGGACTTCTTGCTGTTTCTGACTCACAATGTACTGAATGCTGCTTATAGAAGATGCATATCACCCTTGTGTAGGTTTGTATGTGCAGCTCTACAACCTCCTACCTCTTTGTATCCCAGTGCAGCAGAGGGTTTGAGAGGAGGCGCCGGGCGCAGACAGCTGAGAGACCAGGGCTTGCTGATCTTCGGCTGTTCCAGGGGGCCGCGACTGACAGCGCTGAGGCTGCCCAAGTGGGACAGGTGAGTGGGGGTACCGACCATGCTCAGTGGCTTGCCTTCCACAGACTACATGGGAGGGTCAAAGGAAAGAAGACAAAAAAGAATGCGTGAAATGAAAGATGAGTCGAATGTTTTGTCACCTCAGGGTTTTTCACACTTCAGCATGGCGCAGGGTTCACTTTTGGTTTGACTTGATACAGTATATGTGTGTGTGAATGCGTGTCTGTGTCCTAACCTTTGAGATGGTGCCTGCAGGGCTGCCTCCTTTGGTAAAGGGCTGAAGGTGCTCTAGCCACTCCTGTAACTCCTGGGCACTGCTGCAGAACACTGCAATACGATCGATCATGCTTCCTGCAGCGCATAAACACACATGCAACACACACACACACACACACACTTCCGTCAATGAAAGTTACATATGGCTGACAAGAGTGAACACATGCCATAACCACAATTAGAAGAGACAGTTTAGGAAAGACAGGTGTCACTTCGAGATCGAATGATGTTCGCGTAGTTTACATTTCCCCCAAAACTTAGCAATTCAATTCATGCTGTGTGGTGGGGACTTTCACTTCTTACTGTTGATGTCAAGGGATTAACAATTTAAGGCTTCACATTTAATGGAATATCTGAATCAAACCAAATTCATGTGTATAGCAAAGTCTTTGAAATTGATATCCTTTTATTGAGTGTGTACAGACACCAGCATGAACATTTTACAGGGACAAGGGCTGCCTTGACAACTTAAGATTTCCTAAATTCTGAAGACAGTCCCACAGCTGTTCAATGAGCTAATGCTTGACCTAAAACGTTTATTTGGTTTACAACCTTTATACAGTCTACGGTTACAACTCATTATAATGAGTTACTGCTGTGTCCTCAACTAAACTAAAGAAGAGTCACAACCTCCACAGCTTCAGATGCAAACCTGTGATGTCAAAGGCATAGTGGGCGTTGTCTGCATCCTCTGCATGTCTTGTTACTGTGGTGCCTGTCAGTGGCAGTCTTCCCTGAAAGGGACAAACAAAGGGAGAGGCAATAAGACACCATATCATAGGTAGGCGATACGTGGTATATCTTGTTATCGCCTGACATTAATGAAGGGAGTTGGAATTGTGTGCCTGTAAAAAAAAAAAAAAAAAAAAGAACATTGACACGAATGGAAAAATTACTCAGAAAAAGGGAAGGTTCATGGTAAATACCTGATAAATAAAACCACTCATCCGGGGACTGGCGGACAGCATAACTAACACATTAGGGAAAAGCATTAGATAGCGCTCCTCTTTTTCCTGCAACAGAGAGAGACACAATAAAGATTTGGTTGCAATGTGACCTATTAGTTTATGCATACATATACTGCAACAGGTAGGATGGTTAAACAGGTTTTTAATCAATAGCCATTGGTTTCTCATTTGCCAGCGAAAAGGCAGGTGGCTGCAGCTGAACCTGTTCATTATGCTGTTTTGGGATAGTTTATGTCACACCTACTGATGCGAAACCATCATTATAGCTTACATTAGCATATTTTAGCAACTAGATAGTAGTTTGGCAACGCGGTTTCTTGTTGCATGAATGGAAAACAAGATGAGCTGACAATAAGGTTGAGTTGTGAAACGAATATGGTGACTGATATGGTGGTTGGAAAGTGGTTGGCTGTGATTAAAATAGGTTGAATCCAAATGTCTATCTTGGGCTTCCTTCCCTCCACCGACTCAAAGTCGACCCCTACACAGAAACCACACAAGACAGAGGAGATGGCTTTTCAGTCTGCGTATGGCCTACATAGGTTTCTGTTTTGACACTTGAAGGGGATAATAATGAATTAGCATAAAAGGAGGACGGATTTTAGCACAGACAGTTCATGGACACTGGGAACACCGATAACACATTTGAGGTAAAGAAGACTTCTGGTCTCACTTCTCCTTTAAATAAAGTTGGATTTCACAACCGTTAGTGCCCTTAACTGGCAATTGTGAGACTTTGAATAGTCAAACAAATGTAGAGCACTTCACCTCGAGGTGCCGTTCACCCTTCCTCTATCTGCTTCCCTGCATCAAACACCAAGTGCACTCTCAATCTAGCACACAATGTGACATATAAAAGACCCAATATAAAACATGCAGGCTGGGAAGAGATTAGCTGATGGAGATAAGAGGTGTCACTTATCTCAATTTGGACTCACGAAAAGGAAAGAATATAAAATTATTATTGCATATTTCTTTCTTTAATTATTTTTTTTTTGGGGGGCTTTTTGTTTTTATTGGATATAACTGCCTGAAAAGAACAGCAAAGGGCCCCAGGTCAGATTCACAACCAGACCTCTGCAATAAGGACTCAGCCTTAGTATATGGTGGCGATAGTCCACCAGGTAAGCTACCAGGGTGACCCAAACTTATTGCATTTATTTACTTATTTCTTGAACTAATGAAGGTCAATCCAGCTGTCTGGATTGCAGGCTAAATCTTTAGACACAAACTATGGTTACGATAATTTTTACGTTAGAAGGAATGATTCCAGTTAAACTTTTCCAGAGTCTTTTAGAGATGGAAAAAAGTGCCCAAAGAAATCCTTCTTACAGTCTTCTCTGTGCATACTAAGGCAAATTTTGTGCTTAGTAATGCAATAAATCCTGTGACAGTTTTCCTTCTACGATACTTTTCTATCCACTTTTACGGAACGGAACCCAGGGGACTCTAATCTTCAGCTTTCACTAAAACAGCCAAATCCCAGCAATTAGATTTAAAAAATGACAACCGATGTTAGTCATGATCCTCCTGGACTCACCTCACTGGACCCATTTTTCACATGGACCTGGGACATGTAGGCCACGTGACCCAGGCTCTTCATGCTGTCTCCCTCCCAGGCCCGCACCGGTTCTGACAAGATCTGGAGCTCCAGGTTCTTGCGCTTCCGCAGATCCTGGCACTGTGTCTAAACACACAGATATTTACATCAGTCAATGAAGATGACAAGTCGGTTCATATGCCAGCACAACAGCGAGATACAGAGGGCTTCTTTGGATTGACTTGGAAATAACTCTGCTGTTGGACTGAAGAGTTTTAGTCCAAATTCCAAAATTTCAAATATGTGACCTACTCTTACAAATTAATGCTCATTTACGGGTGAAAGTAAGATTTTTACTGAACATTTTCGTTGGTTTCTTGCCATTTAGAAATACTGAGTAATGAGCAGCAGCGAAATGTTTTTCCACTATGCATACGGTTTTGGAAAATGTAACCGTTTACTTCAAAATGTACTGTGTACATGATTATTATTTTTTGCTTCTTTGTCAGAGGTATATGGAGTAACCTGCAACATAAAGTAGAACACTTTCAGGTGCCAGGCAGGGGCTCTCCCTCTTCAAACAGGAAAAATGACAAAGCAACATCTGCTGTTTTCCACTGCAGATTATATAAAAAGGAGGTTCTATAGTCGAAGCACTGCAAATATGTAACTAGCAATTCATATGTGCCTGCCCACCCACATTCACAACACACAAAGAAAATTAGACTTGAAAAATTACAATAGTCCGTTTTGTGTGATTTTTTTTCACGCTTTCCTGTGCAGCCGTGCTGAATAGACATGTGTGAGTCACCTCATCTATTCTTACTAGGAACTCGTAGCTATACCGGGGAAATTGTGTCTCAGAGTGATCTTCAACTATGTGGTTGCTTGTTTCTAATCCAACTCTTCTAAGATGGCATTTCGGTTCACTCCCACTGTAGGAACGACGTGATCACTCAACATGCAGCAGGGGAAAAGCTCGGGCAGTTGCTTGATTTACGAAGTACTATGTCACGTTACATTGTCATTTGTGTGTAGCCCCATCTGACAACAAACGTGACATCATAAAAACTCTAAACAGCTATTTAAAAATAACCCACACGAGACAGATTCAATTTGTATTTTTTAGTCAGTGAATCAACATTAGAGATTATGATAAACCAAAACGTTTACTTAGCAAATTTACTTAAACCACATTTTAACCTTTGACACAAAACAGTGTCTTGAATTATTGTTGGGGACATAAATTAACAAAAACAGGAAATCCTAAATCGCATTTATAATCCCAATATATGAGAATTGACATGAGAGGCTTACTGGTTGTTTAGCTCAGCCTTGTTGTGTTCTGATAAAAAGAGGGAGCCTAATCCCCGGTGAAGATTAACAAAGGTGATATTGTTTAAGGCTAGTTTAAGCATGCAGAGCCCTCTGGACATCACAGACTTACCACTAGGCTCCTAAATGCTGCAGTTGCCTTTACAATGTCAGCATAGTCTGGGTGGGCTTCCTGTGGTGGAAATAAACCAGAAATCAGTCCTCTCAATGTTAAAGCAATATGCTGTGATATACAAAGAAAATCTGAGACCGAAAGGGATAAAGACTCAAACTTCACCACTAACATACATTGTCAGACATTAGTGGTTATTTACCTGTTTGGCGTAAATCAAATCAAGAAATTATATTTTATTTCAGTATGTATTTATACATTATGTTTACTTTCGCCTGTACCTCCACATGTCTCTCCAGCTCTTGCAGCAGGGTGGGGTATTTGTCGAGCCTCATGAAGGGCTTACTGAGACTGGTGGTCAGGGTCAGGATCCCTGGAGCACTGGCTCCCTGGCTCTCCGTGAACTTGTCTAGTTCCTCACTGTTGAAACACACCCACACCCACACACACACACACACACACACACACAGAAACATGCACACTTTTTATCCACAGATAAGGGTAATGTTTTTTTTCTTCAGATTATTTCTATGGGGATAAACTACAGAGGAGCCCCCTGACTGTACAGGTCACAATTCAAGGACACTTTAACGCACAAAAAACAATTTGGCTATTTCATTACATTGTCACTTATAGTAAAGTGAAGATTTAGCACCTCATTTATATAGGTCAATAGGTCTGTGAGTCCGCACACAGTGGGGCTGGGATTAACATATTTTGCATACAACAGTGGTTTTACCATACAGTCAATTTTCAGATATGCTGTATACTCTAAGAGATGTAATTAATTAAACATTATGTTATCTGTGTAGGTGGAAAACACAGCCTAAAACACAATTTAATCATATGCTATACTTATTCACTGCACTATGAAAAGGGCTCAGTTTCAGAAAACTTTGCAGACAGTTGAGATGAAAAATTGTGTGCCGAACACATGCACGAGCCTTTCTCAGCAAACACACACAGCGACACGAACACGTGCGGTCATTCCGATATCCAGCACCCGTAAACTGACAAAAGGCTGAACAGATCAAATGTCTGCAGTAAACAAAGGAAGCATCTCTGCCTCAGTAATCTAAGAAAATAATATCAGTGTACTTTTAACGTATAGCAAGAGACCATCTCATGGTGTTCTGCTTACGGATTATTCGTCCCACCTTGTAATACATAGAGGTTAGAACAGAGCTGCAATGTGGCTTTTGACAGCCGATGGCAGCAGTTAGCTCAAACAGCAGGAAAAACGGTGGCAGCATCAGATAGGCATCTTAAACTCCAGTTCTTAAGAAAATTAGATCCAGTAAAAGCTAAATTACATAGCTGCTTCCGGGTATGGTAACATGTTGCTACATAGGAGGTTAATTCCAGTGGTTAACAGCGTATCGTATTTTCAGTGTAAAATGTAATGTTGGTACAGAATTCCGATTTTTTGACTGCAAACCATGACTTAACATTTTTGATTTATTAGTCATTGCTTAAAAACCACTAACACTGTGACAGCAGTCTTCAGTGCAACACACTTGTGCTGCATGTGAGAATGGACCACAAGCAACTGTAATGTTGTTAAAGTTTAAAGGGCAGCACAATTGATGCACATTTGCTGGACTGGACCGCAACACGGTCACTTCACTGCAAACCGGAAAATGTGCTTTGAAACGAACACCATTCATGAGTTTAAATGATCCAAAACTTCAATCATACAGTGTCCTGTAGCAACACTAAAGGGTAACATTGGGTAAATGTGTGTCACAAATAAGCTCCTGCAACTGAAATGCAATTGTGATTACTGTGAAAAAGTGTTTCAGTTGCCTGTCAACATAACCACAACTTTATATATCCTGTCAACAGTCCGCTTCCTGTGTGTAATTCAACTTAATCTGAAGCTCACAATGTAGAACCTGACAAGCCATTTCTACATTACTCAAGATTGTATCATTCAAACTGCACCATGGCCTTTTTTGCTATTTCGCCGGGACTGTGATACTGTATATGCAATACAGATTCATAACAGCAGGTCTCACTCAATGAGAATGTCGCATTTTAATAGTAACTGAAGTGATGGAACCTTTCAGCACACGGGGACTTGGTGTAACTGCTCAGAGTCAGTTTAGCCTCCCGGTCACTTACAGATGAGACGCCTGACACCTTGTGGTTCAATGCTAAATTACAGCTCATCAACCGAAAACAACATACACAGCAAAAACCTATGTCAACTTTTCTCAATTTTATGAAAGAAATTACTGTGAAAAAGATAGCTGAGTAAGCAAAGGCTGAGGGCAAATAGGTTGGTTATATTGAGGATTCCCAACCTTTTTTGTGCCTTTGACTCCTTAACACATTACAGCAGTGGTTCGTAAACTTTTTCTGTCATGCCCCCCTTTCAGAAACCAAAAAAGTCCCCCCACCTCAGCAAAAGTGGATTTGATTTTTATCAGTCATAAACAATGCGGCGATTGAAATAAATAAAAGATGCAGGTTAGCAAAATAGCCTTGCTAGCATCAGAGCACTTGTTCGTTTATGTCACTGTATGAATCACATTCATGCAACTTTAGGTCTGCTCAACAGCCACCCCCACCCCACCCTCTCTACAGGGTGCATGTGTCTAAAGGGTGAGCAGTTCAATCAAACTGTGATTTTCCTGTATCATTTGAATTATTTTTAGTGGCCTGAAACTATATGGTATTTCACAAGGAAACTAGATAAGAGAAAAGTTTAAGAAATAAAGCTAATTTGTGTAGCAGAATATTGTACCCAGGAAATTATCTCGTGACCCCTTTTATCCATCTTGAAGGATGTCATTTATGTTTTGGAATAACCTTTTTAACCAATACAAATTGTAATGTTCATCAGCTGAGTGAGTCTACCACCATGAGGCCCATTAGAGTCAACCAAAAGCCTGAAAACATCAACCTGAAAATTAGGCTAAACACGGCTGTTATGTGACAGCAGGGCTACACATTTGCACCATTCATCCCAACTCTCAAAATACCTTCATGATTCAAAATCAGACTTTAATTTGTTGTAGTAGTGAATGTTTGTGGTACGCGGTTTCGTGTGCAGAGGCTGACCTGTGGTCAGTGAGGATGCAGACAGCTGAAGGGTGGCTGGAACAGTAAGACAGGTACAGAGTCTTGATCTGACACATCAGGTTTAAATAGCAGCCCGCCACTCGCTGCTGGCCCTCTGGGACTCTGCAAAGTCAGAGAGACAGAGACAAGGTTAGAGAGGTAAAAAGAAAAGGCTTGGGTTAAGAAGAGAGATTTGGAAAGAGACAGAGATGATGATATACTGAATAATTTCCTGAAAAACTGAAAAGCAGTCATTATTGGAGGCATCTGAAAGTTTTATCCTGCCAAAGACGTCTTTACTGACAGGTAGAATACAAGACTGTGCTTGCAGTTGTGAAACCTGGCAGAATACATGTCTTTGACACTCGACTGATTTCTCATTAGAGTAACAGAGCGCCACAGAACCATCATATCTTAGGATTTCTTGAAGTGAATTTGAGACAAATTTAAGACGTTTCAAGGCCTCAAGTTCAAATGATATAGTTGATTATATAGTAGACTGTACACACTTCACATTGCTACTAGCCATTTTGCAAAGCATGACATACCTTCTAAGATGTATGATGCATTTGTTTCCAGTAGTTTGGGATGTCACAGTTTCCCCGGCAGTGCATGAATGCATGCAGATGTTTCAAATCAACGTGTGCAAAGATAGTAACTTTGAGAAAAATATATTGGGCTGCATGGGCAGAAATTAAGAGGAAGAGATGTCTTGGAGGAAGGAAGTGATTGCAAAAATATAATGAAGTATGGTATGCTTTGCGGAACACTGTGCAGTAATGTATAGTATGTGTGCAGTGTAGTAAATGTACTGGAAAACATAAATGAAAACTAGAATGTTCTTCTAAAAAGGCATTTGATTAGGTCTTACAGAACAAGCACAGGAGGGTGTACACTGTGGTCAAACATTGCTCTCCACTGAGACGGTTTTAACTGAAGTTGAATATAATTTATCAAAGTACAAAGGTTTTCATAGAGGTCTGTGTCCAGCATGACTTACTTGGTACAGTCCTCCAAAGCCACGCATAGTAGCTGCTGGAAGGTAAGGATCTCCTCTAGGTTTCCACACAGGGCAGCACTGTCTGCACTGCTCAGCCTGAATAAACACATATTTAGCATAAGCGGAGAAAATAACGACTGTCCTGCAACATGCACGATGAACGAAAGTTAAACATGAAAGAACAGTAAGCATTATCATCGATTCACAGGTTCAATAAATTCAAGAAAATCGATTTGTTTCTGAAAACGTTAATTTCATATGTTAACCAAAAGACCCTTTCCCTGGTAATCCACATTGCCCTCTGCCTTAAGTGACGTCGTTTGCCCAATGAACTGTCACATCTCCTCGTCATTGCTCTTACTTGTCGCTGGCTTGCAGGGGCCGTAGATAACAACCCAGCACTGTTTGTAATTCTTTGACAAACTCCCGCTCATGTTCCAAGATGTCCTGTACCACCTGCAAAAGCAGCACAATCAGCAGAATACTTAATGTTGCCAGATTCCAGGAAAGCACAGTATTTCCTAAAAGTAAAATGTTTAGGTAAAATCAGATAATAATCTGGAAAAACCTCTGGGTGATTTTTGCTTATATTAGTCCACCATACTTAATCAGCACTTGTAATCTTTAGTTCACTAAAAAAGTGAGAAAACAAAGTGGTGTAGTGCATAGAGCATGATTTAAAATGGAGAAGTTACTTACAGTATTTGTGGAAGTTAAAAACTATAAAACTCTAATATGACAAGCAGACACACTGATCCCATGGTCACTCAGTATTTTGGATTATGCATGAGTAACAAAAGCAAATGTGATCAAAAAATGCGGTCAGTATGAAGCCGACATCCATCACTCTCCAGATCTCCGCTCATTTACTCTGCTAGTTACGTTCTTGTTTTTGCCCCACCTTTTAACCTGGACATGTGTGACCCGACAACCAAAATGCCTCAATAGAAAGAAAACTCCAACACACAATTAAGATCTAAGAATGACAAACTCATTTTTAAATGTATGAATTCCAGCTTTCAGTATAATTAAGAACTGCATAAAAACGAAATGCCAAAGAATATATATTTTTACATGTCCTAAATAACTGGCTCACCACACTGTAGTAGTTCTTGGTCAGTTGAGTTCCTTTGGGAGACCCTGGCTTCTCTGTAGAGACAAGGGTTGGAGAGCCCCTCATAACTAATTCATAATAGTCAAAACATTAAAAAAAATAATAATCATTTATACTGAATATGCAGACAATAATAACCATCCTAGAAATCAGTTTGGGATTTTAAACATCCAGGTTTTTAGGGAAATGTGTTTCAGATGACCTCTCTCAAAAGTTACAATGCACAAATGAATATTTATACTAATTATACCTTAGCATTTGTATCTCATATTCTCTCCTGCAAATGATTTTATTTAGTGTTTATACTAAGTGTTGGAACACAAATAATGTCAAAAATGTCATGCTATCCCTCCCTGACCAGGAGGCTAAACTAAGTTGCTATCTATTTTGCAACATGCCCATTTTTCATCACAGCTTTTTCTCTTTTTTTTTTTTAAAGCAAAACAATGCCACTGCTCCATCATACTCTACTACAGCACCATCATTACACTTTCAAAATAAGTTTAGCAAAATGTATATTTCTATTATACAAAATGTTTGTAATAAACTCCTTTTTGAAAGTGATAGCACCATCATACTCAGGAATTCATGATCATGATTGTGTGGCCCTCAACTCACCGCAGGGCTTGATCTCCCGGACGTAGTTACTGGGGAACCAGCCTGTCTTGCCGTTGAGTGTGCCCTCCCACCATCCTCCCTCCTCCTGCCGCGTCACATGGATCAAGTCGCCTTTATTGAATGACAGCTCATCCTCATTGTTCTGCTTGAAGTTGAAGCGGGCCTTCACCATCTGCTGCCCACCTCCACCGTTCTCAGACATCTCCTGTTAGAGAGGTTGTCATAGACGGTCAGCAACGCAAAACACAAAGCTCATATGCAAAAAGAGATGCATATATATGGTCTTACGGTGCATTGAAAACAATCTTTGGCCTGCACATTTAGCTTTTAAATTTGGCTAGGGCATTGTATGAAATGTTTTGTGCTTCTCTTGGTAGAATTATTTCTTCATTGCGCAAGGAAATGCAATGTGTAGTCATCTGGGGTAAACAACTGCTAAATGATCTGACGAATTCAATGTAGAAAATATGCAAAATGTGGAAAATCCACCTGGGGTCAACTGTGTAGACAACAGAAAGGCAGAAAATGTAGATATACAGAATATAAAAGAGACCATACCACTGATTTGGATTGTCTACGCAGAGAGCCTTTGGATTTGGCAGAGGAGAGTGTGTGGGATGATGTCAACTGACTAGGAGAGGGGGCACCAGACTGGGGACATGACCTCTCAGCAGCACAGTCTATGGACACACACACAGAGGAAATGCAGAGCCTCTGTTATATTGCTTACATTGATGTTTGAACTTGTCCTCATCAGGTTAAGAACATAACTTCACCTTGAAAATGCAGACACACACACACACACACAAACATCATCACAGTTGACGCAGGTGCACGTACTTTGCGGGCTGACAACTTGATGATAATTCATGTGAGTACTTCCATTGCTCTGCACAGCCCCAGGACAGTAAACACACACACGGGCTACACATTTACAATGCCTGACAGAATCATCTGATTTAACCAAATCTGGCACACTGCACCGAAAGAAGGTGAAGCAGCTGTAAAAAAAGGAAGGCAGCATGCAGTCTTTATATTTTTTAAATATAAATATGTGATTAGCGTCACTCATACAGTCGGTGTTGGTCCAGCAAATACGTTCATTCTGACTAACTGACACACATTTAGCAACATTTCCCCCAACCCGGTCTCCTATCTGACAATAAAAATCTAATTTATGTTACCGACATGCAACCCTGCTACAGTTTCATCACTGAGCCAGTGCCGCAGACAGACAGTGATTTAGGGTCAGTAGCTGCCAGCTGTTCTGCAGCGTGAGCGCAGTCCTTGAGATGCACTGACGGACGTATCAATTGTGTTGCCAGTAGTCACTTGAAAAGTGAAACACGGCAGCACTGCAACCTCTTACAGGCTGACAAGCAGAAACACACTAACTGAAGACTCCCTATCAAATGCCAATTGAATGCTAGCTAGGTACACTGTCTAATCCTTGTGCAAAGTACAAACAAATTAAAAGTCATGAGAGTGCCCCATTAGTAACTTTAGTAACCTCTGATTCGGATCCAATAAGGAGTTCAACTCCGAGGCTATAAAATTGACAAATGTTCTGTTGCTTACAGGCAGTAAAATGTGCTATGGTAACACTTTTTGTGTAATCTTGTTTTATCAGCAGATCATCTGGAATCTGTGCAATGGTAAGATGGAAAAAGGCTGAAGATTCCCTGCTGTTTTCCATATGCTGAGACGTCAGGGAGGCCTATCTGATATGATGAAAAGGACACTGAAGGCAGTGGGACAGTCCACATGTACCACAGGAGGGGCTCATGGATCCCACATGTCACTCCCAACACACACAGAGAAGCCTTACAAGCCCTTCTGTCAGCTAAGCTCTCGCTAACCACTGTTTTTTTTTTCTATGCAGGCAATGTTCAAAAGCCGTTCCCCTAAACAAACATAAATGCTGAGCACAGAAACGCATAAGGCAAAAGCAAAGCTAGGCTTGGAAGAGGATCACGAGTAAAAACACAGAGGCCTCTTATGTTTGATCCTATCAACTAACTTGTGACTAATCCACGTCAAATCAAGTTCACTTTTGAAAATGGGAGAACAGCTGCTGGGCATTGCCAGCCTTTAAAAGATTTGCACATCAAGCAGAGCCCAGCACTAACAGAGGCTTCTGGTCAACATCTCACTCTGTGCCCCCCCCCTCTTCATTTAAGTGCACTCAAGAGGTTGATGATCATGTATTAACAATGTCATAGCAAGTGTAACATGTCACCAAAGGAACGTAATGTCATGCAATGTTGAAATAATGAGCCGATTAATTGATGGGTCAAAAGACAGAAAATGAATTTACAACAACTGTAATAATGAAATCATTTAAGTCATTTATCAAGCAAAAATGCCAAACATTTGCTGCTACTAGCTTCTAAAATGTGAGGATTTGTCTGTTGTTCGTTATTATAAATTGTATATCTGGCTTTTGTACTGTTAGTCAGACAAAAAAAGCTATTTGAAGACGACACCTGACAGTTTTCTGACAGTTATGACTAAACGTAATCCACAGAGTAATCAATAATGAAAAGAATTATTTAGCGCAGCTCTGATATTATGCTCCATCTTTAAGGTAAATCAGGGACGAGCTAAGGCACACTGTTACCATACAGGAATGTCACAAACACATGTTCTCAAATAGCCCGGAAAGTTATGGATTTATTATAAAGCATACAGAGGTGGCAGACTGGTCTAAAAACGCTGACTAAATAATTCTAAAGCTGCTGGGTCTCTGGCAGCTGTGAGCTGGAAACTGGAAGGAGACTAGTATTACCTCTTCAGCGCCCCCAAACAAGGACTCTCAAGCGAAGTAATTAGCCCCAAACTGCTGCGGGGCTGCTGCACTGCGAAGCATTTTATGCTGCGTACTCAATGAAGAAATGCACTTGAGAAGGGGGTGTATGTGTGTCTAAAAGCGGTACACTCGTATTCGGCATATTCACATTACGCATTTTGTGTCATTCTGTGCACAATGTAAATGTAAAAAAACACTCAAAACAAAAGAGGATATTATTCAGGGTGCATCAAGCTATGGATGCACATGAGTAAACATGGCACCCAGCATGACACAAACACACACTGCCATACCAGCTGGCCATTGGTAACACACCCAGTCATGATTGAGAATGGCTGCATCGACAACGTCTGTGAAAAATGACAACGACCGCCATCACAACACATACACGAGACAAAAGGCATCTCCTGGCCCCTGCTAATATGTAGCTTTGTGCACCGTTTATTCATTATCTAAGCTGGTTTATTGGAACGTTTGCATCAAGTGACAGGCGAGGGATGAACACTGAAGAAACATCTTGTGCAGTACATAGTGTCATATACAGACTTTAATTTAATTCACATTTTCTTTTCATTACATTAGATGCTCCATTTTCTTTAACACATTAGGATACAGTCATGTAAAAACTAATATTACTACTCACTACTATCTGATTTACTTTCAGAGAAGGCAAAATATTATCAAGCAGTCCCCAATATAGGCGACTGGAGGTAAAAAGAGAGACTGCTGAACACTTACCTTGTGTGGCAAAGTTGACTGCCAGCAAAGTGTTCAGCACCTTGCCAAAATTCTCGCCAGTGTACAACCACTCGGGTTCAAACCCCTGTATGGAAAAGGAACAGAGAAGATGCTATGAGACCAAAAACCGCCAAACCATCTGTTCGTACAACCTGGAATCCATCAGATGTGGAAGAAGAGTAAGTCAAAATTTGAACTTTTCTACTGACAACGCAGTAGAACTCTGAGCAGTGATGCTTGCGAAGTGCACACAGACAGACAGAGAGAGAGAGACACTCATTCTAGGCTGCAGCGCAAACAATAGAAAGACACACACACATACAATGAAACACGCAGAGGGATTTGAATAATCCTATAACAAGACAGAAATAAAAAATGACATGTTGAGCGTGACCCATATTTTCTGACTTAGTGGTTTGTAATAAAACAGACAGTGCCAGACTCATTCACTGTGCACTTGCGCACACAAACACAGATGCTCACACACACACACACACACACACACACACACACTGCTTGCTTACTGTGTCTCAGACAGCTATCTTCTTTCCTCCAGCGGATAATGTTTCACATTTTAAATAAAACATCTTAAATATAGAGTTTGAGTAGTACAGCCTTGGTCATGAGTTGTGTATAACATCATTTAGAGTTACAGCAAGTGTAACCATTACATCTCTAGGTATGAAATCACCGCTGGGGTCCACATGACTACCAAGATTTACTCAGCTTGCTTTTCATCATGTAGAAAAAAAAATAAAAAAATACCTAGAACACAACGTTAGATTTATACGTAATGATTTTGTAACACTGGTTTCAAAAGTAGAAAATACTGGAAAGACCCATTAAAATTAAGGAAATAGGTCTAACGTCACAGTATTGACCTTGATCAGTAATATAACTGCTGCCAGTATTGACATCATGACCATGTTAGTAGTTTCAATGAGTCATGTTACGAACACGTTACTCTGAATGACTGAAGTAGTCCATAAAATCTGACCAAATCAACTCGTGCACTTTATAACCCAGCAAAAAAAATCAGAGGCTTTGAGCAGTAAATGGCACTTCCTCTTTCTGCATCTCAGGGAAGAAGTGAAAGCAGTATGACTGCTCTCTTTGTGCAGTCACAGGACAAACAGGATCTATATGCAATGGAAAAAAAAAAAAAAAAAAAAGAGAAAAATTCTCTAGCCATGATCACATCACTGACCAAAACGATGGGTAGGGCTCACTGTAGCGCCACAGACATCCCCTGGCTGATACATTTGACAGTGGCTCTCCAAAAACCTCTGGCCATGAGCTACTGGCTGGCCGCAGAAGGTCTAATTATGGGCTAAGACAGGGTTGGTGGATAAAAGCAAAGGGGACCTCCCAGACATAACAAGCCAGCAGGGCAGAACTACTGAACCACTTGACTTTGCAGCGAGCCAGGCTTGCTGACTCAATTAGCTGTTTGAAGAAACCAAGCGGTGTGATTCACGACCAGAAAAGATTATTTATAAAGCTGGAGGAATAATTACTGTCCAGTGGGGCAGTCACAAACAGGCTGGTACAGAGACAGAGAAAACTCCCAACATCTGGAAACGATTTGCCCCTTTCCAATAGGAAACGTTTATGACGTCTTCTTAGCAGAAGCAGGCCTGCAGTGTATGCCTTGGGGAGTTTTCTTTTTAAACTTGCAGCAACATACAGGTTTCAACGCCACTGCAGCATAAAAGAGAAATGGAATTTACAAAGGAAGTAACTACTGTTGAAAACTAAGTTGTGGCCATTTGAAAACAGAGGCACTTGTCATAATGGCCTACAGTTCGCTTCCTGGCTGACAGCATGGACGTGTGAGGGGAGGGAAAAAATATGCCAGCAGGGTAAGCAGATCAACCCGAGCAAGAGTGTGTTTAAAGGCAGCGAGCTAAGAGGGCTAAGTAAGGAGATAATGAAAGAGAGAGGTCAAAACATCGCACAACTTGACAGACACATAGCAACTTACCTCCACTTTCAACGACGAGCATCCTCTTAAAAACTCCCTGATGTTGGAAATGCAGTCGGCTTCAGTTCTCGGATCCTGGCAATACTGAGCGCACGCACACACACACACACACACACACACACACACACACACACACACACACACACACAAGAGATAAATATATAAACACACACCTCGGCTGTATGGCAGGCAGACATCTGGCTTAAGCACTTGGCGCTACCTTACGCCGATGCTACTGTCATTTCAGTTCCACACAAAAGCGCATGTTGTAGCTGCCCAAATGTGGTAACCTGCAGCTGACAAAATAACTGGGGCTTCTTTCAGCGTCTCCTTCATGATAACAGAACCATTAAACAGCACATCCACGTCAAAGTGGCCACATTTAAGCAAAACATCCGCTCGCTTTTCCAGCTTTCAAAATAAAACTCTTATTGGCCGCGTCGCAAAATTCGACAATGACTATTAAGGTCATGTGTTTCTTTTCGGTGCTTGTAAGACCAGGGTGTCTTCTTTTAGGACAGCGCATGACAACCAAACAGAAAGTGCAACAAACTAGGCAGGAGAGTACATCATACAAGAGAGCAGCTACTACTTCCGGTTTTATTCTAGTGAGCCATTTCCTGTTACTTTGACGCCGCTTTTTCAAAGGGGAGGTCGCACCGGGAAGAGCCGAGCCTTTCAGGAGGAAGTGACGAGCTGTCTTTGCAACTGTTGTTTATCATTATCAACTTTGTCATCTCAACAACTAATCCAAGCACGTTATTAACGTTGATTTATCACGTCCGAAACAAGTTGTTTAAAAGCGGTGAGCCCGGCGTAATAATCCCCTGCTTGGCCTCTCCGCTATGGTCTATGTTCAATGTTCCAGCCCCTCTTCCTACCGAGTTTGTCCTGTTTTGGTGGGTGATCACACCGACTCACTCATAGCAAGAATGCGGAACATTTTCCTCGCTTCACAGGAAACCACATCTTGACATCGCACATCTGAAAAGGCAGCAAAATGCAGCAGTAACCCGATGCCTTGCGCATCATACACAACAGGCCGCTATTAAAACTCCCCGGTTCGAGTACAGCGAGCTACAAAAATGAAAGGCCTGCTGCAAGAAGTTCGTGTCGGTGGGCTATCATTTTATTCACACCCCTCCCGTCCGTTCACCGCGAGCCGCCGATCGTTTTACATGTGTTGACTTAAGTTAACTTGAATCGACGCCTCACCTTGGGAGTGAAGCCAGGTACGAGCCGCTCCGTGAGCTTGCACAAGACGACCCCATCCTTCAACGATGTTTTCAAAAACTCCTCCGGGTCCGCTATGTTTTTTTTAGGCGAGCTGAGCACTCCCAGTGATATTAACCACGTTACAGTCTGCTCCTCTGGATTCATAGCTCCACGAAATGAGCATTGCCTAAACACGCATTGCCTATAAAACAAAAAAAAAACAAACAAGAAAACTGGCGGCCTGTTCCGTATCAATATGGAACTCACATCCGCACTTCTGCAAGAACTTAAAAAAAAAAAAAAAAAGAGGCGGTGGGGGGAGGACGCCGCTGTTTCTGTACGCACAACTGATGATCACCCCTACTGGCAAACAGACACCTCAACAATACACGGGAGACTTCTTCCTCGGTTTTCTCTCACAGTACATTTCAAGTTAAAATGAAGCAACAATAAGAAGACGGAACTGATATCGGATGTGCATCTGCATATTCCGCTAAAGACAAACTACTGTAGTACTTACTGTAGGAATCACTCAGGATGTGCGATCTGTAGGCCTGACATGTAGCTCTGCTCCAGTCATTAGCAGGGTTACTTTGTGACTAACGAGCCAGTTGAAACCCATAGCATCTACGGCCTAGTTTAAAGTTTGGATCAAGAGGTTGGGTGGGCCATGATGAAGCTTTCTGACACAGCAAGTCAAATAGTCTGTGACTATTGCCATGTCAACCCATAAATAATTGGACTGAATTGTAATTTTTTCAGGAAGAAATCATACCATTGACTCAGATTTAAGAACGTATTAAGGCAAAAGTTAATCTGGGTAAGTGTTATTTATCACCATTAGAAAGGTTCCAGAATCACAATAAAAATAAAGTTATAAAACAACCAGGTACCATCAACACCTCAGCCCCATTAAAAAAAAAATATATATATATATATAAAGTTATAGTAGCCAGTTCAGGGTTAATTCTGCTAATTGCATTCTTCAGACAAAAAGACAAAACTTCGTGAACAAAGCTCTTTAGTCTTTATTGAAAACACCAACACGTTAATTTGAACAAATCGTCAGCCTGTGTTCTTCCCACTTTCAACACGCATTTCCACTTGAAGCAAAGATTGAACCAGCAGAAGCCTGTGCCAGCATCTGAAATACATTAAAACAGTTTCAATTTAACATTAAACAACTATTACACAAAATTCGTGGTCATTTTCAACATTTCAAAAGCATATTGCATTGCAAAAAAAACACGTATATTTACGTTGCAAAATAAACTTGCATATTAGAACTATCATCATGTTTCTCCATTAGTACTTTCCTTTCATACCACCAACACTTATTAGCATGGTGGACATACCCACTCTGGTGCACCGCGGTTTCATTGGTCCAACAACTTCAGGACACAATTCAGGTAAGTTGCAAGGGCAGTTGCCTTGGAGGGGTGTTCATCCTGCAATGACAACATAATATTAACATGTTGGCCTTCTCTTAATCATGTATTCATAAAGCATCTGAAAATGATTTTGTAGTCCTTGGTCCGACTGCGAATTTGCTTCAGCGATTGTGTCCAGTTTGGCAGTTACGACGGTGGTGTTCTTTCCAGGGGTCTCCATTGTTTGAATTGGCATGCTTGTGGAAAATGTTTTGATACTGAGAAAATGGCTCTTAATTTAAAAAAAAAAAAAAAAAGCT
>CM022490.1:18796245-18860067 GCA_011952105.1 Coreoperca whiteheadi | reverse complement strand
CCCCCCCCCCCCAAAAAAAAAAAAAAAAAAAAAGTACAAATTTCTAGACATCTTTATGTAAGATTTAAAAAAAAAGCACTGTTGCCAATCACTTTAGGTTTGACGATTGGTTAGGCAAAAAGGATCGTCGTTTTGAGGGCTCAGTTGGCAAAGTGGCTGTAAAAGTTTCATTGCTGAAAAGGGACGAAACTTCTTGGGATGTTGCTGCACTTTTGACAATTTTAGCTGATGAAAACGGACTACAATGAAAAGGGCACATTCAGTTGACCTCCCTTTTTTCTTTTGTCCTCTGAGGCAAAAGTTGTCTTGAATATCTCCCTTTGAGGGGAGATTGCAATACAGGACAATGAGAAACTCATTTACAGATGAGAAACAAAGAGGTTTGCTTTGCTTACCAGCTGTTGACTACCGGTCGAGTTGCATTTGGTTGTTGTTGCCTTTGGTTTTGTCGTTGCATGCCATCAAATGGCTCTAGGGTGACGGATCCATTTCCAAGGAAACTACATTGGAACATTTTGACAGTAACATTTGCCTAACCCTTGAAAACAGTAGCGTCCAGTTGATGCCACATTTGTGTTAACAATTAACTCACTCGACTCTGTAGCACGAGCAGAGTCCCACCCAAGCGTTACAGAAAACTTTGTGAAAAGGAGATCATGTTGTTATTCAACAGTCATGTTACTGTCTCTGGTCTTGGTTTTGAATCGATGAGCAGTGGTCAAGGTACAACTAAAAGCTTTATTAGGAGTAGGAAAGCCAGACTTATAGGGCATTGCAGATTCCAACAGCACTGAATTTACAAAAACTAACACTCACTTGGTAACTGTACTGTTACATGAGCAAGAGAAATACTAAAAAACAAAAAAAAAAAACCAAATAACTTTTACACATAAAAAAAACTGGGAAAGTCAAGGTACAGTTCAAAGCTAAGCTTCATATTCCACAGATTTAGACATGGCTAGTTTGTCTTGTTGTCAGATTTCCAAAACACTTGTTAACTCTGCACGGAGAACGTTTGCTTTAATGTGATTTCCAAGTCCAGTTCAGTATCTGCTGCGAGCCATTCCTCTATCGGGACGATTGCCACCACGGCCACCACGTGGCCCTCCACGACTTGAGCTGCTGTATGAATCACGAGGAGGGTAGCCTCGCTCAACAGGGGGAGCTGGGCCCCTCTCCTGCCTGCCCATTCGCTCACCACGGCTAGGTGGATATGGGTCACTCCGACTGCTGGGGTAACTGTCACGACTGCCATAGCCATCCCGGGAACTGCTGCCATAGTCATCGTAACGACTGCTTCCACTGCTCCCACCATAGGATGGTGGGGGGCCCCGTGAAGGTGGGGCGCTGCGAGAGTTACCTGCAGGGTCAATGGGTCAGGTAATTGGCAAGGTTCAATTGACACATTTTCTTGCACTGTCAAGTGCCCATTTTTTGCCAATAGAATTCATTCTTTGACAGATAAAGTTAATGGATGACATGTTTAAATGTCCCATTATGTTATCGATCTTACATTTAATATGGATATTTAGTTGCAGTAACATATCCAAGCACAGGGAATAAATGGGCAGCGTTACCCATTTCAGCATGCCATTCATTTGAGTAGCCATTTTTCCTTTCAGAGCTCCAAGTGTTAGAACTGCAGGTAAGGACGAGGTTTTCACAGTTTTCTTGATGGTTTTTTGAACGTTACTCCTTGAGGGAGTGCTTTGCAACACATACCGAGTGGTCAACGGATGTTTCCAAGGACTTTGTGGGGTTCCTTATGGTTGCAAAATCTCTGGGGCACATCAAATATTCTGCATGATATTGCCACAAACACTGATTCTTTTGCTGAACGCAGCAGTAATATGGACTGTGATATGTGGACACAGCTTTTGATTATAGTCGTTTTTCAGTTGAGATGCCAATGGTTATACATTTCTAATAGCATGAAAATATGCAACTTGGACTGCAGGTCAGGGATGTGGCAAAGGGCAAGAAAAAAACGTTTAAAAGAGGCTGCGTGAAATTGTGTTTCCTCTGGAGAGGGGAAGACTGCAGCGTCTTGTGACTGGAGATTGCAGTAGTCAGGGCTGTGACTCGGTTGGATATTTGTGCAGCTCTTCTTTGTGCCACAGTGTTTATCTGTTGTCATTACACTCATGGAGTCATATCTTACCGTAACCATCGTATGAATCTCTGTAGGAGCCTCCACTTGGACGGTCCATATAGCTTCGGGGTTCCCTGCCTCCCCCATAACCATCGCGGTCACTACATAATATGAACAATTGTTAGTTTATGACCAGGTAAGATCAAATTTGTTAAAAACTTCACCTTTTGTATCAACCGAAACTCATACCTGTATCCTCTTGACATTGAGCCATAGTCATCTCGGGAACTGGAATTGGAGTATTCCCTGTATGAATAATCTCTTGGAGGAGGTCCGTAGTCCCTCGAATCTCTGGAATTATAATCCCGACTGGAGTAGCTGTGAAACATAGCATAATTAACTGCAGAGCTGTAACCATGATAAAGTTAAATAGTTTACTTGTAAGTGACAAAAACTGTTAAAAATGTTATCAAAATTATAATATATTAGTTGACTAGTTCTATTACACTAAAGTAACTAGTTTTACCTTTATCTTCTAAGATACAGGACAGCACAGAGTCAAATAAAGTAAGAAGGATTACAGATTAAGATTTGAGCATTGTAAAATATGAGTTTGGATCATATTTCTTAATCTGGATTAAAATATTTCTTTACAAACCCTATTTTATTTCTATTAAATGAACAAAACGTGTGTCAATTTGTCCTACCTATCCTTTGAGTTGTAATGGTCATCTCTTGGTGATGGATAATCATCCCTCCTGGACATCATGGAGTCTCTGCGAGGAGGAGGTGGACCATAGGAATCTCTGTCCCTTGACATGGGGGCTGGAACACAGTGAAGTAAAGTAATGACAAACTGGCTCATTAATCACCAAATAACTCTGAGATACATGCAGATTAGATTATTATTAGTAAAAATATAAAGCCTGTTGATGTCTACACAGCCAGCACACCCAATTGCAATTTCACAAACTTCCATATCCCCAGGTGCATTTAAATTGAGATAAGTACCAAAAGAATTCCCTCACACTCACGTCTGCTCATGGGACCAGATGGGGCAGATCTCTTGGGTGGGGGACCTCCGTTACGAACTGGTGGTCCTCTTTTCAGCGGAGGGGGGCCTCTGGATGACATCCCTTTAAAGAAGGGTTCTACATTCCCTGAATTATCATAGTAGTCTTTCAACAGATAAGAAATGTAAATATTAACACACTAAGCTCAAAGACTTTATTACAAACAAAAAAAACAAACAAGCAAGGACAATGTTACTATTGCACGCATGCTATTATTTTACAATTGCAAATAACCAAATATATAAATTAATAATTTACCTCTGGATGGTGGGCCCCGCATACCACCAGGACCTCCCCTGGAGCCACGGGGGCCTCTGGGTGGACCCCGACTGCGGGAGTGCATGGGTGGAGGTCCTCGCCTGCCAGCGCTCTCAAACTGAGGCTTTGTAGCTTGCTCCACTTTGATAGGCTTGCCATCAAGAGACTGTGGTAGACGAGTTACGATCAGATTATTTTATTTTTTTTAAGATTTCAGCTGATTATAGACGGTACTTACCTTTCCATTCATCTCGCGTGCTGCATCCTTTGCATCAGCTGGACTTTCAAATGTAACAAAAGCAAAGCCTCTTGATTTGTTTGTTTCACGGTCCTTCATCAAAAGAACTGAAACGAGGAAATGCAGGGTGAGAAGAGAGCTTGTGCTTTGTGACTGATAGCTTGAGCTGATTACATTATTGTCTGACAATAGGCGCAACGATTTCGCAACAGCTGAAGATTGACAAAAGCACGCTCTTTTTACTGAACCCAATTTAATAACTGAAACTAAACTCTGTGTCCCCTTCACGGTTCAAAGGGTTTCTGATTTCCTGCTGCAAGAAGAAACTGCATTTAACAGTAAACAAGGACCTTTGCAAAAAAAACAAAACAAAAAAAAGGGTAGCTCAGAATAAGATTCATGTTAAGTGAAGAGAAAATGGGGACTAGGGTAAAGGGCAAAACATGAGCAGGAGATTATGCGACAGAGTCTGTTGAAGTAATATAAAATGAGTAGAACAGATTGCTAAATTAAAGAGCTATTTGATATTGATTTGTTTATCCGATTTTTGAAAATAAAAAGAAAAAAGAAAACCAATAAATAAACATATTAAACAACGAATTCCAAAAATGAGCCTTGAATCAAAATGAGCCCAAATGTAACTCACGGCCCCCACAAAACTGAAAAAGCAGACATTTAGGACACACACACATACCTAGTTTGCTTTATAAGTGGTTATTAGTAAATACTGGGCAATTCTATAAACTGAAACAGCAATGTATTAGTAACCTTAGAAACTACCCAGAGTTAACCACGTTACGAACTGAAGATAAAATGACCAAGAGTGGCTCCATTCACACCTTCGACAATCCTGCCATATTTGCTGAAGTACTGCTCCAGGGCCTTCTCGGTGGTCTCGGTGTTCAGCCCACCGATGAAGAGCTTCCCAGGTCGGTCTGCCTCCGCCATACTGCAAAACCCACCACTTGCAACAAATGAAGGGTCGTATAGTCACTGGCACTCTTGAACATGTACAAACAAAAGGATATAACGTTGTAGTGAACTCAGTACCCAGGCATTTCTAATTACCTCGCTGCTGGCGAAAGACTTGGGCTGTTGAATGCGCAAAATGGCGATAAACGTGCCAGCGGTTGGAGCTAACGTTAGTTACTTGGCTAACGATAGCTAGCAAGTCTTCCGAGCAACGCTACCAAAGGGTGGCTCGAGCTCTACAAATGCCAACCCGCTACTTTAAAAACATAAGCAATATTACTACTATTGATGTATTAAGTGTACAAGCACACAGCCAGCACCTACCAGACAGCACTATGCCGCCGCTTTATGTAGGCTGCATAAACTGTGGCAGGCTACGACTGTTCTTCCGCTCGTCTTCTTCTTCGTCTTCTTTTAGTTTTCTGGCGGATTGCAACCATAGCTGGTCAGGTGCATACCGCCACCTACTGTACCAGAGTATGAAGCCTGGATTTAAGGTTCAAAGAAAGTATTTTACATAATAATATTTAACTTAAAAAATAAATTAAAATATAAAAAGATTACATCCTATAATACACCCCTATATCTTTCAGGTATTCCACAACAGCTTTCAGTGTGTCCTCTATCCCTTCTGCTGTTGTTCCCAATATACCCTCAATGTTCCATGTTCTTCTTGCCTGACCTATCTTTTGCTTTAGTCTATTCCTTGTCCCCTATATTTCCAACAGTGTAACATTATGTGTTCCGTAAATTCTGTGATTTTACATCCCAAACTTTCATTTCCCTGAGTTTTTGTTCTTCCGCACCTTTCCTTCTTCTTCCTATCTGTTTGCGGCAGACCAGATGCCACAAAGCATAACGCTGCCGCCTACAGCTCCAAACCGCGAATCAGGTTACATTATTTCAATCCTCTCTACAGCATGAACAAATTCAAAACAATCGTTTAAAATACACTTGTGTAAGTTGGATACTCGACCATGATTGTCACACAACATAGTTGTCCCAAAGTCATGTTACAAAGAGTTTCCCCTCGGGGATTAATGAAGTATTTCTGATTCTGATTCTGATTCTGAAGTCTAGTTGCTACCAGAATTAAACTTAGATTTAAAGTGAGGAACAAGCTAAACACATTGCTGAGTGGATGGGAACTTAAAACTTTATGTTTGTCAGCACCCAGTTCCTCAGTATTTTTGCTCATTGATTTGTTGCAGACCAAAATTAACCAAAATGGTTTAGTATTTTGGTGAGACACAATCACACAAATAATCAGAAGGTTATTTAAAAGATCCATTTAATCCATAATATCAATTTCCTTAAGTCTGGTTGGCTCACTGTGCCTTCTCAGCCTGACATTCTACCTGGCTATGCACTCTTAAGCCCCCTTTCAGCCACAAAGCCCTATCCAAGGGAAAGAAAAGTCTAGCATACCTGCATTTTCCTTATTATATGGACGGGACAGTTTCTGACAACTGTGAGAACCCACCCAATAGGGGAATATGTTTGTGATCAATTTGGTGAATGTGACTTTATCTGTCAGTAAGCATGCAGGTATGGTATCCAACAGTGCCAAACTCAGCCATTCACAAGTATCAGTTTGGTGAAATAGCTCTTTTGTTTTGGCATTCGGGCATCAGGATGTGTTCCCCCAGCTTGAATGGACACATTAGGTATTGGGATGGTGATCATTTGACAACCTATCTATATGGTACTGTATGGAAGCATCTACATTTGTTATGTTTCTCATTTATTCACAGTTTTCCTTTAGTTTGTCACCAATATGTATTTGACAACATCAACCTTGACAAATGTAAGACTTAACCTTTAACAATGCAGTGTATTTTGTGTGTTGATCACGTTTTGTATGTTAAATCTAAATTAAAGTAACAAATTCTCAAAAAAACATATATAGTGGAGCCAAAATGAAGTAAAAGTATAATGAAGCATACAAAAATGTAAAGTACTTAAATAAAAACCTACTTAGTTACTTTCAACAAGAGCTAGACAGATAAATCATTACAACAGGGGTTGTAATGAGATGATCTACCAAACAGGCTATGCAGGTGCACAAATGGCTTTCAAGAATAAACCAGTATTTCTTGTTTCGTGTCCCTTTTAGTTAAGGAGTGGTTATTTCATAGTGAGTCTTTAAATAACAATGGCATTTAAGATCACAAAAATATATGGGTTTTAAGACCAGATGTAGTGGATGGTGTTTTGCACTTCTGCCCACATCCACAATAAGATCTGTTTAGTGCGTAACTTTAGGACCTAACTGTTATTCGTTCCGGTTTTTCTAGTCAGGCGTCTTTTACAATTATCTTACAAATTAGCAAGCACTATCTAAATGTAGTTTTCCCCACTCTTTTCTCTCGCTTTCTCTTATCTCTTATAATCTGTACTACCGCCATAGTCTTTCATAAACGATTCTTACATTCAGCGTTTCCCTAACGTATGTGCAGCGTGAAGCACAGCAATGTTCATAGAGTAAACAAGGATGTTTATGGAGGAATATAAATTAGCACTCGTCAGTTATTACTTCCACGGTATCAGAGCGGTCAGAAAATATGATGTCCGATTTTGTCCTTTCAGTGTAAAACCATTGGCGATGTACGTGTGGCTCAGTTTGAACATGTAGTTGTTTCTAATCACATTTGTACAAAATGATCCAACAAAAGGTGTAATGGTTGAATCTACAGCAGTTATAAATTTATAATTCCTTCACAGTAAACAGATTACTTATTATCTGCATTTAATAGTTCGAAGGTGAAATCCTTTGACTTCCGGTGCTAGTCGTGTGGCTTCCGCATTGCTTGACAGAGCCGGACGTCACGGATGTCCCCAGCTCTACGTTAGGTCCCGGGCAGAGAGACGTAACGTTAGCTCACAGGGTACAGATAGCAAACACTCCCGTCCCTTAGGAGAAGGAACCCTGTCCTTTGCCACAAGTTTACAAAGTGTTCGAAGAACCGTGTCCGCGATAAGATGAAGAGGCGGATACACGTCGGTTTTGTGCTGGTTTATTCGCTAGTCTCGTGTTTCTGTTCGTGCTCGGCGTTTTATCTTCCGGGTTTAGCGCCAGTGAGTTTTTGTGAACACGGACAAGGTGGTGAAGATTGCCAGGTATTGTCAATTCATAAGACACCTTTGTCATGCAATGTAGTGGATGTTCTGCTGTAGTTGGAAATGGCCTGTTCATTTCAGTGTGTTATCTTCTTTGATCTTGCTAGCTAGCCAGCCCTCCTCTTAGGCCCCGGCTATTACGTGGAAACGGAGCACTGGCACAGTCTTCTTTTGTGGTCACTCTCATTGCCAAGGAAATATAAAATCTCACTGAGGTGTCGGCTTTTTCACCAGCCTAGCATTACATTTTACCAAACTAACACTGATTCAAACAATGCATTAGGACACACAAGAGTCAACATTGTGCTAGTCTTGACTGGCTAACGTTAATGTTACTTGACAGAGACCAGGTAAGTTTGGACTGACCAAGACTTTGGGACCTAGCAAATCATTAATCCCTTTGAGAGACCGATCACATATTACGACCTACCACAACGCAATCGCTGGTTAGGACTGAGTCATTTCGGCCTTAATAACATTAGTTGTATAAATGGACCCGAAACACGGGCAACCTGCTCAGCACTCGCATAACAGAGATTGGATGATTCTGGCCCACCGATTGAGTTTATTCATTTATTGATTTGTATAACAGGGACAGTGCACATTACTAAACCTTGCTCTAAATGCGCCAGAGTTAGCCACAAGGCCCTGGATTAAGCTTTCTTTCGGTTCAACAAGTATTGACTGAAAGACAAACTGGTTATGCTTCTTTACAGACAGAGATTCAACTGTTTGTCAACCGCTTGGACTCAGTGGAGTCAGTCCTGCCTTATGAGTATGATGTGTAAGTAGCATTTAGTTTCTGCTTGATGCTATTTGTGTAATGTCTGGATATGTGTTTCCAAGTTCAATATCATCTTCTCCTTATGTATGACCATCTGTGAATTTTGTTAAAGGTTTGACTTTTGCAAAGATCTTAAGGAAAAGAGGCCTTCGGAGAACCTTGGACAGGTGCTGTTTGGTGAACGAATTGAGTCTTCACCGTACAAGGTGGGTGTTAACCATAAAGTCTAAGGCTGTGTGGCCTTTACAGTGTTGCTTATTTTACATTCCATATAAGTTCCCTTTGTTTAATCTATTCTGGTGATGCAACATGACTCATCTGCCTTTTACAGTTCAGCTTCAAAGAAGATGTTAAGTGCAAGGCGGTGTGCACAAAAACCTACAAGAAAAGCACCCAGGAGGATGCAACCAAACTGGATTTTCTTAAGATGGGAATGCAGTTGAACTACCAGCACCACTGGTATGTAAAATATTATCTTATACTGTATTGTGCTATAAGTATTTACTTGTGAGTCATTTGTAGTGTTGTTAGAAAGATGGTTGACAGCAGTAAAGTCCAATTGTCAGCGAACAGAATTTATTTATCAAGAAGCTTGTTGAGGTAAACCAAATATTCTTTCAGGATCATTGACAACATGCCGGTGACATGGTGCTATGATGTGGAAGATGGTCAGAAGTACTGCAACCCAGGCTTCCCCGTTGGCTGCCTCGTTACCTCAGATGGCAGAGCTAAAGATGCTTGTGTGATCAATGTGAGTTGTGATTTCTGTCTTTGAACGTGTACTCTCCTTAAACTATTGAGTTTTACTTAATTGGTCATCTGGTGATCATTCTGATATATTGAGTTACCCGGGATCCTTGAATTTGTCAAGGGTCGAATTTAGCATTTTCACACCTACTAATAATAACTAATTTTTGTCTAGTTTTAATAATAATATATGTCATTATGCTCATTTTTGTCTATTTATAGCGCATATAGGATTCTTGTGTAAGAATACAAAAGCAGTCTTTATTTAGCAACTCATTATTTTTGCACAATTTTCAGACAGTATTTGATGATACTTATTGATAAACTATGCAACAAACGTTCCTGTAATTATTGACGCAATCATTAAAGTTTAACCAGTCCATTACAAACCAGTAATTTAACCAAAAATATAAGAATAGTACAGTTGACATAAGTAGGATAAAGGTAAATTGGAACATTTATTGAATTAGACAATTACAATATACTGTACAAGATACTCAAAAACATACAAATGTTTGTTTACAAATCTTACCCTGAGGAATCTGAGTACCTGATATTGATTTAAGAATTTTTTTTCCAGTCGGAGTTCAACAAGAAGAACACATTTTACGTCTTCAACCACGTGGACATCAGGATCACTTACCACAGTGGAGCATCAGAGGGATGGAGAGGTGCTCGGCTGGTCGCTGCCACTCTGGAGCCAAAGAGGTAATTGTGGTTGGTAGCAGATAGATACGATACCACCATAGTTTAATTTAGGTCTAATCTACCTCAACATGTTGCGGCTGAATGACAACTCACCATTCAAAACTAACACTATATTAATTTATAAGGTGACATGAAGGATTTTGTGTGTTTTGTGCACAACAGTATCAAAAATGTGGATGAGAAAAACCCAAGTTGTGAAGGAGGTAGCCCAATGGAGGTCCCTGGGGAGTTTGATAACGACGTATCGATAGTTTACACCTACTCGGTCATATTTGAGGTAGGCCTCCAAAAGATGTTAACAATTTTAATATATAAATAATTATCTGTAACTAATATATACCAATTAATATGTACCTATGAGCAAAAGAACATTTTGTATGTGATGTTTCTTTGCAATAATTTTACTTCCTTTTACAGGAGAACAATTCTATCAAGTGGGCCTCCAGGTGGGACTACATCCTGGTCTCCATGCCTCACACCAACATCCAGTGGTTTAGGTATGAAGATATTTTTTTACATTGTGCACCACAGAGACACTGTCCCTAAAACTCCCCGGGTCTTGATGCTTGTTAGTTGACGCGATGTTATGTCTTGTGTGTTTGTCCAGCATCATGAACTCCTTGGTCATTGTCCTCTTCCTGTCTGGCATGGTTGCCATGATCATGCTGAGAACACTGCACAAGGACATTGCCAGATACAACCAGGTGGACCAGGTAAAGGCATTGTTGAGCTCTCTCTCAGTTGGAGCTGATCCAGATGTGCATATGAAGCACTATCATACAAGTGAAGATTTCTTGAAGAAAACCAGATTATACTCTTAATAATAATACGTTTATTTTTATAGTGCCTTTCAAGAACCCAAGGTTGCTTCACAATGTTGTACAACTTAAGGTGACAGCTTGACCCTCATTAGTTATTTTTTTTATTTGTGTATTGCAGAGTTTAGAAGGTCATTTAATGTCTGTAATTGTAAATGTTCCTTATTTCACTAATGAAATTATTAGATTTTAGTTACATGGCTAATGCTTTTATTCTGCGGGGTGAAATACCACCCAGCACACTGGGTGTACAGTACCCAGAAATATAAATATTTTGTTACATTTCACAGGCAGACTTGATAAAGCTTCCATCGACCAAGGATAAATCCTCTCTACCCTATGTAAGCTTATTGAAAGCCGTTTGAACAAAACCTTTTGTGGATATTAAATCAAGTGTTGGGGTTGTGTGATTGCGGCAAAAATTAGAACAGAACGTAAAATGTGGTGTGGATATTTTTTAATGTGCAAGTTTTAAGAAAGGGGTTTAAATTTAAGAATTAAGAAGAGTTTTTCCACACCAAATTTTACAGCTTTTGGTAAACCAGTTTTTCTCAGTCTTCACCATATTTTGCTTTGCTAGCAGGTGTTAGATTGTGAGTTAATATTCACTGCTGGGTGGTTGGTTTACCTTTTTAACTTTTATCATTTACAAATGTTAAGTACTTCCTTGATTGTGAGTGTTGCTGTATTGTGGTCTACCTCCCTTTCCAGGAGGATGCACAGGAGGAGTCGGGGTGGAAGCAGGTGCACGGGGATGTTTTCCGTCCCCCCAGGAAAGGCATGTTGCTGTCTGTGTTCCTCGGACAAGGCACCCAGATCTTCATCATGACCTTCATCACACTCTGTAAGGACGTATTTATTTATATATACATTGAGCTGCGAAAACTGGTACAGAGTAATTATCTATTTCCCAAGTTATCAAATTACTGAATCAAATGCAAGAAAGAATTGTAAATGAGCAAGAGAGTTCAAAAAACTGTGTGGCTCCACTCTCCGCTTGCCTGAATGCCCCCTGATAACCCTCCGAATCTCCCTTCCCATGAGAGTATCAAAAGGCAAAAAAAAAGGTGCACAGTTGGAAAGCAACAATCATAGTCACCGGATAGGAGTAGCATTAAAAGCTGTCTCTGTGTTGATATGTTGGTACCTAATTTGCAGTGGTGTTGATATGTCTGATGCACTGATCGGACTGTTTGTCCACCGTAGTCCTGGCCTGTCTGGGTTTCTTGTCACCGGCCAACAGAGGGGCTCTCATGACATGTGCAGTGGTCCTCTGGGTACTGCTGGGGACGCCTGCTGGCTATGTGTCTGCACGCCTTTACAAAAGTAAGAGTCCAGGGAAAACTTTGTAGCACAGTTTCATTAAAGTCTTTAGAGTCAACACATCATGATGTCCTCATCCATCTCTGTTTCTCTTCTCAGCTTTTGGAGGTGAAAAATGGAAGACGAACGTCTTGCTGACGGCACTCTTGTGCCCAGGGTAAGTTCCCTCGCTGAAGTTATTTAGCATTCTTTCATTTGTCTATTTGTTCAGTTCTGCCCTGGAGTGGCATGTTGCACCGTATATGCCCTTATTTTGTTTCGCACACTGCTTTTATCCATCTCACATGTATTATCTTTCTCTTTGTCATTGTTCTCTGTCCACCTCTCTTCTCTAGCATTGTGTTTGCAGACTTCTTCCTGATGAACCTAATCCTTTGGGTGGAGGGTTCCTCCGCAGCAATCCCCTTTGGTACTCTGGTGGCCATTTTGGCTCTGTGGTTTGGGATCTCTGTGCCCCTCACCTTTATTGGTGCCTACTTTGGATTCAAGAAGGCTGTGAGTTAGGCCTCCTAGTTTATTAATTTCTCTAGTTTGAAATGATTGATTGTACATGAAATGTATGTCTGTGTGTGTTTGAGAGTATGTAATAATTTCTGCTCTCCTTCTGCTCTTGTGCAGGCAATTGAGCAACCAGTGCGAACAAACCAGATCCCCCGTCAAATTCCTGAGCAGTCATTCTTTACAAAGCCTATTCCCGGTATAGTAATGGGTGGCATCCTGCCCTTTGGCTGCATCTTCATCCAGCTTTTCTTCATCCTCAACAGCATTTGGTAAGGAGACGGGAATATTCAGATTGCTCTGCAATTCCTGTTTTGAACAACTTGCACCCTTTAAAGCAAGGAGGAATTTGGCTTTTTTGCCACATGTTGCCTTTTTATCTTTCAGGTCTCATCAGATGTACTACATGTTTGGATTCTTATTCCTGGTTTTCATTATTCTACTCATCACCTGCTCTGAGGCCACAGTTCTGCTCTGCTACTTCCACCTATGCGCTGAGGTACCTGAATGTGAATTTTGTCTCATTCATAAAACTTGAGTCTTAACTTAAAAATATATTCACTACTAACAGCACATACTGTAATTGTCATATTGTAGTCATTTTTTTGTAAAAAAAAAAGGAAGAAATAAAATTGCAAGGATCTTAGTCCTAAATATATATTCATTGTCCCCTTATTTTTTATCATACCGCCCTGACTACATGGGCTCATAATAATTTTGTATAGGGTAATTGTGAATATGGCTTTTTGTTTCTGGATTTTCCACCTGCCCCAGATTTCAGTTGACATATCCTCAATACTGGATCCTAACATTTCATCTTTTGTAATGCGTGTCCAGGACTACCACTGGTGGTGGCGTTCTTTCCTGACCAGTGGCTTCACAGCAGTCTATCTGTTTATCTATGCTGTGCATTACTTCTTCTCGAAGCTGCAAATAATTGGAGCTGCGAGCACCATCCTCTACTTTGGATACACTATGATTATGGTCCTCATCTTCTTCCTCTTCACAGGTGAGGCTTTGGGTTATGGACGTGTCAGCTCTTTAAGCGGCCACAATGATTTCCTGCTTGTCTTGGCACATTGCAATGAGATTGTGATTAGTTGCTTTTATTGGTGAGCTCAGTTTTGTATAAAAATCACAAATGGTCATCTATATACATTTATGTCCGTTAAAAAAAAAAAAATGGTTTCACTGCAGTCTTAATCTTTTGTGACCAGTGAAGACGCTTCAATAGCTTACCGTATGTCAGGCAGAAAGGGGTGTGTAGCCTGTAGGTGTGAATGGCATTGTTTGCTTTGCTCAGTGTTTGTAAAGTTACACCCAACATCAATTCAGCTGTATTGTAAAGATTCAGGACCTCTATCCTCTTCCTAAGAAACCAGGAAGCAGTCCACACTATTGTGCAACTGTTTTTTCATTTCTATACTGGCAGTACAGAGGCACTGTGTCAAATACAGTAAAGAGCATATTATCAAAGGGTCCCATTTGAACTGTCATTTTTGTTTAAGGTTTTATGAAAATCTGGAACAGTGTGGTAAATAAGACTAGGATGTTCAAAGTCCCTCTTGGTGTGATCTAGTTTTGCAGACTTATTTGGGTCAAGTTTGCAGTTTGACAAGCCAGAGCCCAGTTTTATCATGGAGTTCCTTTATTTATTTTTCTGTACAAAAGATACAAGCGCCATGGATGATGAGAAGTCTATACTGGATGTATTCAGGATTCCTGACCATCGCTGTTAAGATCATTTCCCTGTGCTTGCACCTAAAATTCAGCTGTGTGACGAAGGTTTTTACTGCACACGTTATCATAAAGCTGGAATGGTCAGAACACTGTTACTGCTTTTGTCTCCATGTTAAAAGAGACATAAATTGACACATGTTGACATGACAACAGCACTCTCCGGCCCTATCCAACTCTCTTGGACACCCACTCATATGAGACTATGGGTGTGTGCAGAAAGAGGATAATATACAGGACTAGATAACCGCCTAGTCTTTATACCGCCCAGAAATATACTGCTCACCATGATGTCAGATGATGACATTTCTTCTGGGGTTATACTGTCATTAGGACAGATAAAACATTTGCCTGTAACCCAGCTTGTCACTGCAGCATTAGTTGACACTATCTTAAGACAGAGCTGTAAGTAGCGTGGGGATGAGATGTCAAAAGATTATCACCAAGAAAAAATCCAAGGATTCAAGGAAAAGATGATCACTTTCCCTCCTTGCTTCCAGTTTTGATCTAAATAATCCTAATCTCTCTCATTCCCCATTTTTAAGTTTTTATTTTCTTGTCTGTCTTTTTCACCTCATCCCAACTTTGATCACCACTTAATTCGGGATTGGGCTGCGTGTCCCCATTGAGCAGTCAGATAGGACTTTATACCCACATGAATGGATCCAGGATTTTGATCAATCTGGCTTCTCAACATTGGGAGAGAATGTTCCCTGTCCCTGATAAAATGAAGTGCTGGTGTTTTCGTGGTCTTGTGGAGATTGCAGTTCCAACCGTGTCAAAAGTTATTTTTCAAGCTTTTAGCAGATGGAATTTGGTTTTCCTGCGACAGCAAGCCGGCTGTAGAATTTGAAACTTTGGTTATTTTTTGTGTCTTTGCTCCTGAAGTATATACTTTTCAGGACCGTGCTAGGTTTTTGTGTTATTTCTATCTTCTGTAATAACATTTATCAACATTCCTCTAACCTGTCTTTTCTTCTCAGGTACAATTGGCTTCTTCGCCTGTTTCTGGTTTGTAAATAAGATCTACAGTGTGGTCAAGGTGGACTAGAGGACTGGGGGAAGGACTGACTCCTTGGTGTCGCAGTACTGGCCTCCTCAGTGCTGGCTGTGGGATAAAGTGGTCTGAATGGACCTGAACTGAAACCATCACTTATCATAGACAAACCCGAAGAGCTGAGCCCGTCCTCTTTTGTGCTTTAAACTTATGTTGCTGTTGTTTTCTTCTTAAAAATATATATAATTTTGTGTTCACTGTTGACTGGTAATAGTTTGAGTGGCTCCTTGCAAATCAGCGTGGGTTCCAGTGATCTAGCTGTCATAGTGATCAGTTTGTTTTGGTGGGTTTAACAAGAAAAGATGAAATGTTTTTACTTTTAATTTTCTAAAGAAAGTAAAATGTTGTGTATTTTGCTTTTGTATTCCCATATGGCTAGATAATTGGTTTTTCATTACCTGGACTGATGATGAAAAAAATTTGTGTACATATACTGTATAGAGAGAGTGAGCGAGAGAATGCTACTTAAAGATGTCATCGTTACGGAATTTTCTGTAGGAGTTTTTTTTTCTTTTTCTTTTTTTAATGTAAAGATGGGGCTATAAATCCTTAAATATCAGCCTGTGTTGTATTTCAGAAATTATATAAAACACTGACATTGCTATGATACATGTCCATTCTTTTGTATTTAATGGCTACATTTAAGTTTGCATAAAAGCATAAGGGTATACTTGGTTGAGCAGCATATCTGTATCATAGAATATGCTACAGCTACAGTGTGTTTCACATGAAGGATAATCTCTCAATGACATGCCTGATTTGTTTGGCCACAGGAAAATTCTCAAGAAAGGTATCTTAACACAGTCCATGCTTTTCCTGATTAAGTACATATGCACCATTGAGATGCACCCATTTAGGTTTTAATAAGCGATTTGCTGAGCTTTAATTACATAAAACACTGCTGCCTTTTGCTTTGCGCAGTGTGGAGTCATCACCCAAGGTGATAACATTTTTACAAATAAATGCAATTAATTAAAAATGAAGACCACCTGTTTTTTCTTTGAGCCATTAGAATGCATACATCCACATTTCACACAAAACTACCATGTTTTTAACCTTCTGGAGGCTATGGGATTCAGTTTTCAGCACCTATCCATAGTTTTTCTTGGCTGAAACCAAAACACAAAGCAAAATGCACTTGCTGACAGGAGATCGAGTTCTAAGAATGAGTATGCAGTAATTGCAAGAATTTTCTGACAGTCTTAATGATTTAATGCAGACAAATGCAGTGTAGTGCGCAATTTGTGGCCCCATCCTATTCTCCTTCCTCGGTCACAATTATCCACATATTGTATATAATAGTCTTTGCATCTGTGTGGGGATGGCACCTCATTACCTAAGGACAGGAAGTTTCTCAGCTGGATGTTAATTAATTTTTTACATCTTACACACTTTTTTGTACTGACTTTTACAACCGTAAAACTAATTAAGAGCCATTGGCTTTTGATAAAATGTAATTTAATTTCTGGTGCTGTGCAGTCACGCTTTTTTTTTTAAAGCTGAGGATTCAATACTGTCCTAACATGATCTGATATAGATCTCATTCATATATTTATTTTGTCTCACTTTGATTTCTGGAATTTCCTTCACTCATGCCTCGCTCACATTCCCTGGTTATACAGAATGTTGCTTTGCCCCGTGTCAAATGCAAAGACCTGACTACACAGACTTCCTGTAAGGTATCAGTTTTTTAAAGATCCTGCTCATTATATCTAAAGCCAGGTATTGGTTGATGGGGGCAAGGAAGAGCCCTGACACGCTCATGCACACCTATTCGCGAGCAAGGGTTTGATATGAAAAGTGTGTTGAATTGACTATAAAATTGTACCCATATTACATTTAATTCACTTTTATTAAACAACTGGCAACTGTCGATGTTTGAAACAGAAATAATACAAAAGCACAATAGAAATCACAAAAATATGTAGTTTAAAAGCACTTAAAAACATTATTTACTCATATTTGAAGATAAATTTCATTACATACTGTATTGTACCCCTTTGTTCTTTACAGAGCAACAACACCCTGACAAACATATTATACAAGTTTGATTGTCATTTATAATACTGCAGTATGGATTTATCCAGTGACCTTTTGAACAAACCAAGTCATGCCAGTCCAGTCAGGTCAGATACATATTGTTTCCCAGAAAACTATCAGTCTGATAATAACAATAATAATAATAACATACTCATTCTGCTAATTATGTTTTTCTCTTCCCTACAAAAACTTGACAAAATGGGGACTAGACACACTTGCACATAATGTTGTGATGCACCTATGACGCCCTTTGGCAACACATCATCTACCCAATCAACTCAATGGATTGCCTTTCTCTGAGATGAGTCATGACGAGCATTTAACACTTACATAAGTACTCATCCTGGCGGTGGCTTTAAACAGACAGGGATTTCTATTACAAATACTGTTTCAGGAGGTATCTTTAAAAATCTCCATGTATTCAGTGGACTACAAGAAATCTGTTACATAAGTTGATGTGGCATGCAGCCTACGTTAAATAATGGGTGCAAGAACTCCACTGGAGTTATGTTTTTATCATACCCTGATCTCTATCTAGCTGATCTCAAAGAAAGGCAGACATTACAAAGGCAGCAAATACCAAATATACAGTGGCACATAGTGAGACATAAAATTTCCACCTCAGCTGAGCTAAAGTTCAAGGAAACAAAAAGGCAAGACAATGTGGCCATCTCATCAGGGAGAGGGAGTCACCAACTCTTGTGTGTTTTGTAACTAGAAAGCACAATAAATCACTATTCTACCCATTTACTCAAAAGGCGCTTTGAGACTAAGAACAGTTACTGTGACAGGGACGAAAACACACATACAGTATGTTCACTTGCGCAAGAAGATTCAAGAACAGTGATGGGCATTTGACATTTTTCCGCAAGCATAACCCTGAGATCATTTGTTGCAGGAGAAGCTTGCTTGCACTAACACAAGGACAGTACATCCTGTGCCATCAGGCAGGATCACAGAGAATACAACACACAAGGTTTAAAGGAGACAGAGAAGTTGTGCAGATACTGCAGATCAATACCTTATCAGATACATCTATGGGCGATAATCAGAGCAAAGTGGTCAGAACACCAACCACTTTGATCCAACACCACTATTTCTATCTTGACACGATTCAGACTAGTCTAGGTTAAAAAAAACAACAACCCAGTGGCATTTATAATAGACTGGCAGGCAAAAATGTAAAATGTAAATTAAATGTGGTTTGACTTTAGTTTTAATCTTTTTAAAATTTAGATTGATTTAAATGGCAATTTTCTGTAACAGTAGCTAGTACAATACAATTAAACCAGTAATGATGGTTTGTATAGACAAAACATTATAACAGCTTCAGGCATTATGACTTATCTGACAAGTGTGGTAACTCTTAAAACTGCATTTACATATAAAACCCTCAAAAAACATTATTCATTTCTCAAAATTTGACCAAGTGAAAATTAAGTAATACTTATTGTTCAGGATTTCTTTCACACAGCCAGTTCCATTATACATTCATAATGCAACAATGAATGGACCTCAGGGATGATCATTTAAAAAATCATATGACAAAATGATAAAAGATCGTTATATTGTTGATCAAGTAGGTAATACCACTATTCCTAATGCCATCGACTTCAGAATGAATAACCCTGTTGTAATCTAGGCCTATTTGCTTACTGTATGTTGCTCTTCAAGTAAGAGAAAATATGGTCTATCTGATGAATCTTCGAGGCAGTTTATGTGCTTTGTTTGCTGTGGACTGTGAGCTCCCTCTCAGAGCTGAAGCTGGTAGAGGTGGTCTCTTTACGGCTGTCCCTTGACTTCCTCTCACAAGTGGGAGAGGAGGATGTTGTGTATTCTTCCCAAGTCCGCAAAGGGAAGACTCGAGCAGTCAGGCTGGGCACGTGAGAGTGGGCACCGAAACGTCCCTCTGTAGTTGTGAAGCAGCTCTCCACGGCAGAGCTCTGGCTGGGACGGGGCTGTTTGCAGAAAAGCCCACACAGCAGAGCTAGGAATTCCTTCCTCACACTACGGTGCATATAACCGTAAATGTACGGGTGGAGGCAGCACTGCAAGAAGAAGAGCACAAGTGCAAGAGAGGACAGCCAGGGGGGTACAGCTGCTCTGGCACTCATAGATATAGTATTTAGTATGCTGTAAGGCCCCATGCTGAGGATATACGAAGCCATGATTACAAAAACTACACGAGCTGCCTTGCAGTGGTAGTGGAAGCGTCTGTGCCTAACACGAACAGGGTACCCCCTGGCTGAGTAGGTACCATCGGGTGAACTGGCCTGCTGGGGCTGAGGCTGGGGCTGGGGCTGGGGCTGTGGACTGCTAGGTCCCTGGAAGTCCTGTGGGCAGGGCTGAGAGTAGGATTGTGTCTGTATGGGGTGCACAAGTGCGTTTTGCCTCCGAGCTGCTCTGAACACCATCCAGTAACACCCGAGCATGATGAGCACAGGCAGCCAGAAGGAGAAGGTGGACACCACAGCAGAGTAGGACAGGCTAGAGGACCACACCACTGAGCACACACTGTGGTGGCGATCAAAGTCAATGGCCCCCCAGCCGTAGAGGGGAGGCGTGCTCTGCAAAAAACTGAGCACCCAGGTGCAGATGATCAGGTTAGTCCCCAGGTGAGGGGTCATGCGGGTGGGATAGGACAGAGGATGGATGATGGCCAGGTAGCGGTCCACAGAGACAACTATGATGGTGTTGACTCCAGCAAATGCAAAAAGGTGCATGAGCACCACCAGAGCCTGACACAGTCGGGCATCCAGGGGCCACACACCTGGCACAGTGGCTGCAATGGCAAAGGGCATGACTAATATGGTCTGGAGTAGGTCTGCCAAGAGGAGGTTGAGGACGAAGCGGTTGGCCACGTGAAGGAGCTGAGGCTTCCTCTGGAACACCAGCAGAACCACCACATTCCCAAACAAGGACACACACACAATGAGCGATATGAGCACCATCTTCACCACACTGTTAGCAGTGGAGGACCAGACTGGGTCTTGACTGGAGCCAGTGAAACCAGGGTCCCAGGGAACATCAGTGAAATTCGTGCCCATACCGGGCGCCTGAGAGCTTGGCATTGCTCGGCCGACAGCAGGGCCAGTGAGCGCATGTGTGGCCTCACATCCAGCAGAGCGTTGACTTAAAGTCAGGTTAGTCCCATCTTGAGCTTCAGCAGAATGACAGGAGAGAGAAAAAAAACCTAGCTCACGTTTTGTTGGCTTTTCAGGGTGTCCCAAAAACAAGATGTTGTAGCTGGTCCTCCTTGTTCAGTGGATTTCAGGTGCAAAATTCAACATGCATCTCACATTATTCTCATATGCATCTCACCCAACATGGCACATCAAACTTGTGAAACACACTACATGTGAAAATAGTCCAGGAGACCCATCTTTGAGTAGCCTACAGATGATCAACACTGATTCGCTGCTCATCGTGATCAGTGATTAATCCTTCAACGTTTCGACTAGGCCTTAGTCTTCTTGCAGGCAACATCTGCAGAATGAAAGAAGGGAATTTGTCTGGCGACAATAAATGCCACCCTTCAGGCCGTCAGCATCGACTGACAATGTCCAGGCAGCGGCAAATAACGCGGATTGCTAATCTGCAAATGATGTATAATACCTTGAAGTGATCAGTGATGCGATGTTTTGCTTGATGATGCTCACCCTCCTGCGCTCGCTTTTCATCGTTTTGCTCCCATTTCAGCCTCAGCTCCAGTCAATGGCAGCGAGCTTTCACGGCTCAGCTAACGTACGCTGCGTGTCTTCACCCAGCGGGGGTCTCTCATCCAGACGAGCATATCTTCCCCTTGCTGCTCTTTTCGGATTTCATGGCAGATCAAACATTTATTATTTTATCAGCTTTGATTCCTCCTCAGCAGTCTTAGGCTACTTACGGTCGGGTCTTGTCTCCGAGGTGTCAGGGGGGGAAAAAAAAAAGCAAGGACACCTGCACTGAAATCTCCCCCACGCTTGGAGCTTGTCACCGACCCCCTCCCATCCGCTTTCCCCCTTTGTTGTGGATGTGCAAGTGCGTTTCACGATCCTGTCTGACACTTTTTAAACATGGTGGAATCATAACATACAAACGCTATCCCCATTTGTTATTTTCTTTACTGCATATGAGAAGAAAGCACATCAATATGGGGGTTAAACATGTTCAGTTATTATTTGTTCCTTTCAGCAACATGTAATCATATTCCTATTTACATGGGCCACTATAGAAATCCGTTAATCAGTTTTTTGTTTGGTCTTTTGCTCCCCACAATAAAAAAAAAAGCCTGATTTTCCATCTCAGCCAGCCTCACAGATCTCCTTTGTAAAAACAAGTGATCAATCAGATGGCTGTTTATGTGATCTTCACATAATAGGATGGCTTTTTAGGGCAGAGAACAAAATAGGACTAAAATCAACCTCCATTGCAGGCATCTATGCAGAGCACCAAGCACATAGGCTTGGATGTTTAGGCTGTATTTTGATTATAATGTATAATGATACAAGTATCAGTATTTTAACATCCCAGTTGGGACATCTGTTTCCTGGTGAAATATATTTTTGGAGCTCAACACCTTATGGCAATATGAAAGCAAAATATCAAGACTACAATACAAACAAGAGTGTTTTAAGCATTTTCTACTTGAAAGAGCCCTGAAACACACCATAATTCACATTTGCTCAAAGTTCTTCCTTTGGTAATATCACAGCACTACCACTATTGATAAACCAATCTCACCTCAAGGTCCATTACCACTTGTTCTGGAGCTTTTGATCATATTACACTATCTTCATTAGCAGTTGAAGTTTCTCCAGAGCACTTTAATGACCTCTCGTCCATGTTGGCTTAAGATGCTGAGCTTCAGAATTCATTCTTGACTTTGGAAACAGCGTTTGACAAAACAATGTCACTTAAAGGTCCATTCAGTTGCTGCTCTGGCACCTTCAGTCATATCACTTCATCTTCATCAGGAGATACATAACTATTATCATGCCAATTTCTTCTTCCATTCTGCACCATCTCAGATCAGCTCCCCCACCTGTTCCCCCAAGGATTCAGACAGACCTTCACTACTTTTTTCAGTTTTGCACTGGTTTACCTAACCTATAGTGTTACAGTCATAATCCCAAAGTACTGTAGGATAATTCATATTTTATCTTAAACTCCATATTTGCTGTTGTACTTGGCTGAAATTCTGTCTGATCTGTACCAGACTTGCTACATCAATGCAACAACATTTTAAGAAGAAAATCATTTATTTGCCCAACAAGCAATTAGTTTTAACGTTAAAACCTTAATCATTTACTGATGTAAAAAGGAAATGAACTGCATGTGTTCCATTACTACACCTTGCTTCTTTCTAAATGTAACAAAGGCTGAATAGATAAATAGAACCCCATTGTACCAAGATGAAATGTATTTACAAGGAACTTCTGACGGTTGTATTAACACAAAAAAGCTTTCGCATTTGGTGTTCATGAATATGTGGATAGCTCAGTTTGGATCAAATAACCACAACCTGGGAGTTGAAGGCTCTTCTATGAATGTCCGTATAACATATGCATTTGTATAAGCCACCATTTAAACACAAAAAATGCTTCGAAAATTTCATCCTTTCTAGCAAAAAGACTTCATTAAGATGCATAAAAAACAAAAGCAGTACTACATTGTGAAATCCAATTAGTCTGTAGCTTACATGGCCTACTAATCAGCACTCATAATTAGCCATTTTATTTCAAGTCTTTGCTCTATCCGAGCTATCAAAAAGCCCTTTGATGCGACTCTCGAGCACCCTGTGTTTTAGATTTAGATTGCAAATGAAATGCTGGTGACATGAAATGGGTGGGGAGATATTTCTCTTATGCTGAATGGACTGCGGTTCCAAGGGAGACCCACAGACCTGCTGCCTCATGGAATTATTATACTGTTAATACAGTATGCATTTTCACAGTGGCCTCAGGTGCCCATCTATCTGTCTCTAGCTCTGTCATGCAGTTTGTCTCTCATTTGCTGTCACTCACTGACACCTATGGGCTAACAAAATCAAACACTAATGGGCACTAATGACTAGATCTGCAAGTTCACAACTTGTGCAACCTATTCTCTCTTTCTCCGGCTCCCTCTTCAGATTTCAACATGATAGTAGTCTGATAGTGTTTAAATTCAAGATGGATTGACACAATTTTAGATCAGCTAGGTGATGTAATTAACTTCTCCAAAATTCACATTTTGAGTTTTCGAATTTGGTGATTTTTGGCCACTAGGGTTACTCTGGGTAACCATAGCAACTTGCAAGCTAAAGAGCCAGATATTTTTCTCGGCTGGAGGTGACAGAGACCAAAACAGAGCTAAAAGGTAAGTAAATGTTGAACTTACATTCGACAAGTGGTCAGAAATGGGACTCCAAATGAAAGCTAATGTTTCTTTGTGTCCGCTGGAATTGAAAGTACTGGCAATTGTTTGCTAGCACGTTAGCCATTTAAAATGTTTGCATTTAGTGATTTTTGGCCACTAGGGAGCAGAAGAATTAATCTGATAGATGCACAGCCCTTAAATATTGCCTTATACAAATGCATGTCTGATATGTTAGCAAACCATTGTCCATTGACCACTGCCTAAAAATGTCCAGCTCCAGTGAAAAATATCTGGGTCCTTAGCCCGTTAACCTAGGTGCTCTTTCTTTCTTCACCAACACTGCCCGTCTGCTGTGTGGGAGCTACTTGCCCAGTACCAAACGACGGACAAAATAACCTAATGCCTGGGGAACACAAATACTAGCATCTAAGATAAAGACCCAGATATCTCCGGAGTTGGTGGAGACCAAAACAGACCTAAATGTCAAATGCCACTTGACAAATATGTCAAGTGGCCAGAAACATGACTCCAAATGAATGATAATGTTGCTCCATGACTGCTAGATGTGAAAGTATAGGGTATTTCTAATTTAAAATGTTTGTATTTTGTGATATTTGGCCACTGGGGTTGCAGAATAAACAAAACAAGCTATTAGTTAAATAGCCCAGTCATTTGGCCTTATAAAGGTTTTATGGCTGATAAAACTTTTATAATGCCTGTTTCTTACACCTGCTAAATGCTCTTTCTTTCTACACTAACACTGTCAGTCTGGTGTTTGTTGATAGTACTGTCTGTCAGCTTGTGTTCTGCCCTCTGCTGGCCAAAACTAGATTCACGCAGCTTTAAGGGTTTTGATAAGGACAAGTTGAGTGTGAGTGATGAAAAAGAGATGAGAGGATTCACTACCACAACCACTAACCGTCTTTGTCCCTCTGCTTCAGTCAGCAATGCAGCTGTTGGCATAAACAGTCAGGAAAACCACTAACCATATACCCAGATAACAACACCCAGCATTGTTGCAGGTGAGAGAGTGGCTTAACTCTGTCTGTCTCTGTATTAGCATGCATAAGAATTAACCATTGTTGCTAGACCAAGTGGTCAACATGGCTCAACATAATAAGAGCAAACATAAGTAAAACATAAATTAATCAAATGATTTTCAATAAAATAAATAATTATTTAATGATATATACTGTATGTATGCACATATATTCAGTATATATACCTTCACATTACTCATACACATACTATATATATACACACATACATATACTGTATATACTGCAATCTGAAATCTTTAAATTGAATTAGTGGTGGTATCATTAGGCAGCTCTTTGCTCTCTTGGCTGATTGCAGGTGAGGATGTAATATACAGAAGTTTGTGATGTTCCTTTAACCCAGCGGGACACAGACCTGCTCCTCACAGCTTAGTTCAGTTTTGGTATTTTTTCCAGACATGTGTTTGGGAAATATGTTTCTCTAACATTTTATATTTTGAGCAAAAACAGACTGCTTTTCCTCTATGTGTTTTAACTAAGAATGCCATGTTTACATTTTCCTTTTTCTGGGGCAGCCGATCACTTTTCCTAACCACTGCCTTTTAAAATGATTGACTTATGTAAGTTCAAACATTTTATCAAAATTCTAATTGGTGGATTAAAATCTTTTTTTTTTTTTGATAGCGTGATAATTCCTGTGGATCATTCCAGTCAGGCCTCACATGTGTCAAACCGACGAGATGAGCTTATGGTGAGGTAAGTGACGTTGGTGTTGTGTAAATCTGCGCTCAACATTGAAATGAAAGCTATTACATGAAATGTCATTTCTTGCCTGTATTTATTGGTAATCCTTGTATTAATTAATAATATCTATATCTCACACACACATATAAGGCATGTGAGTATGGTGTAGTGTTTGAAGCGAACAAGTGTTTGATATGTGATATTAAAGAGATTGCACGGAAAATTGAGGTCTTATGACATTAGAACCATTTTCCTGTTGTCATAGGAACGGTTTTAGAGATTACAAAGATTATGTCTAAGTGTCTCAGTCACAGTAATTTCAACAATTTTTTTTACTGATGCAATAAACAGATGTCTGATTAGCGGTAAATTAATTAATTTTGTCAGTGCGGCAGTCTTTAATGAGGCATTAAGAAAAGGTCAACAAGTTACATTAAAGTCAACACTGACACAGGCTACTTTTAACTGATAATGTCACAAAAGATCAGTATTCACCCCAAGAATCTCAGAGAAAAATGATGGCATCACAGCAACGGCTCAACATCATCTGTGTGTGCCCTCACACAATAATATATTTCTTAATGCTTGAATTCACTATAGAAAAAATAAGATGAATTAAACACAAGTAGGATTTACTAATGAATCTTGCAGTTCCTAATATTTTGTGTTGTGGATCTAGTATATTTTTTTTGTTTTTAGAATATAGCAGTGCCAGCAAACCAAAACCTTTAAATAAAGTCCCTGTACTACAGGCACCTTAATCCATAAATGCTGTGGTAATTGTCAGTGTTGGCATACAACATACAACGCCGGAGTTCATCTGAGCTGCTCTGCTAATCTACCAGCTCCGGACCTAGTAAGATAAATCTTTTACTATAGCTCTCGTAGAAACAAAATTTGCAACATTCTTGGATATGATGCGATACAATGACACTCTATGACAGTTGTAAAGGAAGCAGGTGATTAGAGCCATTAAAGTGGCAATAGAGTTGCCCGTTTTTCTGAAAATTATACAAAAATATGTAAAGAGCATAAAGAATCCTGTACTCTATTGAAGGTATTTCTACAATACATAATATTTTGATAATTCAGCAAGGCGGTAAATGTTTATTCAATTGCAAAATTTAATTGCAAAAAGTCTGTTTTGAGAATTCAGCATAATGTTACTGCTTGTTTTATCTTTATTTTCTATCTTGCTGCTATTCTCCAGTGGTGCTCCATCCCATTATGAGTATAAATGGACATGTCATGTGGTAACAGAAATAAATCATATGGTTGATCAACGAAAACTATATTATCTCTCAGTGCAGTTCTAGTGTAAGACATTCTTCGGTCCCTCTTATTCAGAGCCCAATAGAGAATGCCTACAGGTTGAATGCCGGAATGTGCTTAATTAACATACTCTTTAGGAATGGACGGAGCATTACATTTGTTTAATTGTGTAATTGAAATTAAGAGACTCTTCTCTATATTATAGTTTAAACAATTCAAAGTGTATTTTTGAATGATGAATGTCCTTTCTCTGGTCAGGAATACAGATGTGCGTAACGCATGGGGACACGTCAATTAAAGCCCATGCACACACGCAGATATGATAAAGCATGGACACAGTGGGCAACGGCAGAGAGAAAGCTCTGTAAATAATCAGATGACAAAAAGATTGAGAGCAACCATCACAGCACTGCTCTCTAAAGGGAGCCTTTCATTTTATTGCACAATAGCAGTTGTCTCCGAAGCCCAAACAGTTTAGAAGTAATTACTAGTGTTTTCCCCAGAAGGTGATTACTTTGCCACACTTGGCAGCCATTGTCACCGGCCGGGCACCACACTCATCAGCCCTACAAAAGGGAGAAGTGCTCGATTGATGATGAGCCCTCTGTGGCTCCGGGAGAATTTAAAAGTACTTGTATGAGGCGCTTTCAGGAGATTAACTTGCAATAAGGGCTACCTGCCATGGACACATTCCCTGTATTCATGGTTCTGGCACAAAGACTTTTTTAAGAGGGCCACAGCTGCATGAAAGCAAATGGTGAATGGGGATAATAGTCACAAAAGACAACAAACCTCAAGTGTAAAGAAATAAAGTGTTTTTTTAAGATGGGAGGCTTCCATTCAAAGCCAGACCATTCCTTCTTTTGACCATTGAGGATCCGGCCACTCCACCACCCAAGGCCTCAATCTAATTATTTTAGGACAAGACATGTTATGGTGCAAAGTGGCAAAAAGAGAGCACTTCGGACCAAAGTGCACTTTAATTCAATCATTCTATTGGACAGATTCCCCCTTCAAATAGATGTCACACACCAGTAGACTGGCACAATTGAGAGGCTCCTGGCAAGGCCTCGGGCCCTTTTGACTGAGGTAAATAAAACAGAAATCACATGCAGTTGAATATATGAGTAAATGTATAAGTAAATATGAGTAGATGTCTTATTCGCTGGTGTATTTTGCAAAATAATACAAATGTGTAAGGAGGTTCGGGTATAGTTTTTTTTATCAGGAAATTGTAGAAATCTTCAAAGGAAGATTAGACTGCAGCCACAGGGGCCCAGATCTGATTCCATTCATTAAGCACAGAAAGAGAGAGAGAGAGAGAGTGAGAGAGACTGCATGTGTCCTTGCTTGCCTAAATGTGAAAATTGCTCATGCCATTATTTCAGATGAGAAAGTAGGAACTGAATGGATTTGCTTTAATATAACAGACATGGGATACCACATACAGAGAGACAGAGGGGGGGCCAGACTTCTTTGCTTTTGCTCACGCAGTGGAAAGGCCCTGACAGGTGTGCTTTTGTCTATGCGTATGTCTATGTGATGGTGAAGCAGATTGTGTGGGTGTGTGTGTGTGTGTGTGTGTGTGTGTGTGTGTGCACGTGCGCTTGGGAACGTGAATAAACACAGACATGATGTGTGTATGTGTGTGCATTTGAGAGTGTGTTAAGCCTCTCCACGTTGGGCTGCCACTCCCTGGTGAAGAGAGGGGCCTTCTCACTTCTTCTTGGTCTGGTCTTATAGCAGACCAGGATTCAGTGCTTACCTTCTTAAGAATCACACTAACTGATCCTGAGATGGAAAGAGAGAGACATTTAAGTGTGAGCATGTGCGCAGTGAAAAGTCAGTGGTAGCTAATGGAGAAAATAGTATTTAAATAGCAATTAAAGTAAGTAACTTGATTCTTACTGCCATTTCGGAGTATCTCTGGAGTAGTTCCAAACTGTGCAAGAAAGTCGTCAATCCCAGTTTGCATCTCGGATCTTTGGTAAGAAAAAATTTTTATTTTCCGTTTTTACATTTGAAATGACTCTGCATTTTATTCAGTTTTTTAAATCTACAAACTATAATATAATATCGGGCAAGTTATATCTAAAATGTTTGTGTGACATGCAATCCCCGTCTCACCAACCATGCCGGTATGCCAGTTCATCCCTCCTCAGAAACTTGGGGGTGAGGAGGTATCAGCTCTTTAATTTTGCATCAATGCCATGGTCAATGAGGTGAATGACACTTAAAGGTCAGAGGTCACCTCACCCAATTTAGTGATCGGGAATCAGATATCAGCGAGTAATCCCAAAGCTGAATCTGGATAATCTCTTATAAAACATCTGTTCTAAATGTTAGGCATAGGTTATATGTATAAGTTTAAATTCTTTCTATAATAACAAGAAACATTGCTCAAGATAAAGGGAAAAAAGTTTTCTGGATAGACTTTGCCTTTATTGTGACTGATGCCGTTTTTAATTTGACCACTAGATGTCAGGGTTTGACTAGTAACAGTGCACTACCCCCCACCCTTCACCAACACCTGAGGGGGAAACTTGTGAGTAGCCTACACATGGTGTGACAGCTTCCCCAGGAAGCTCGGGTGACATTTGCCTCACTTAATGACACAAGCTAATTAATCATTAGCTGTCCCAGAGGTATTGCTGTTTGAGAGGCTTTGTCGTGCCTCTGCCCAGTAGGGGGTCCCAGCCTCAACATGTTATGTATGCATAACTGCCTCATCCCACGCTACAACATCTTAATTCGCACCCGTTTAGCTAGTTTGACTGAACTACACTCTTTTTCAACCCTTCATCTCGGATAAAGTCTAATCTGCTGAGAGATAGAACACCTTAATTTTTCTCAGCATCCTGCATGTAACATAGTGGGCCATGGAGTCTCTTTCCCTATGTAAGGTAGGGCATGGCCACTGTTGTAATTGTCTGCAGTTGTGAAGAGGAGAGATTTTATTGATGGCTGATTGGGCAGACAAGGGGATGGGGGGTTTAGATTTGCTGCATCAATGGGTTTAACCACATCACTTTATCAAGGCCCAATGGACACTTTCACAGACATCAAATTAAAGCAGGGTTAGTACGAGTATTATTCCTTTTTTTAAATGATTGTCCTTCATGGTCCTTGTTCTTTAAGATAATGGTGGTTAAAGTTTGTCTTTTTTGTGTCTATGGCCTAAAGTAGGAAATCTAAGGGAAGATCACTCTCCAACTCCAAACAAACCGAAATGTTTTACTGTGGCTCTGCTTGCAACATTTGAAATTTGAGTGAATGTGTATATGAACCCAAGCTAACAGGGCCATGTGGGTTATGAGTAATTATCTCTCATGGGGTGAAACCCTCTCTGGGTAGGCTTTGAGTCCAACAAGAATGTGCGAAAAGCTTTGTGAAATATGGAGAAAATGAAATGTGCCCCTTGTATTTGTTTCTGCCCCTTCAGCATCATTATTGCCCCCCCCTACCGGGTCTCAGGCTTGTTTTGGACAGACCGAGCCTGTTCGTCATGTACTGGGGGCTCCAGGTGATGCACTCAGGTTCCCCGTTCACCCACCAGAGAGGAGTGTGGGGTAGTGTATATGTGCATGGGGCCATTGGGGCCACTCGCTGATGAGGGCCTGGGCTGCAGGAGGGCTTTGAAAAATATTAGAGGTTTTGGGATGAGACTTAAGGTACCCCAGGGATATGTGACCCCTGACACCTGCTCGCTGGCCCTGGTACTTTGTTCTGTGACCTGAGAATAGTGCGTACATGTGGAGAAATACAAGCCATCTTACAGCTAATCCAAAAGTTTGATCTGGATGCAGGTTGCGGTGGTGAGTCACCAAATGATTGCTGCACACTTTAGCACTGACGTATGTCCACTCCACAGCGGCATTATCACTGTATCTATTGTGCACCTTGTTACATTATGTTTCTCTTGTTTACCTTTATCCACTGTCATCTGCGCTAATGGCAGCCATTATAAAACAAGGAGTGGCAACACTGTCTTCCAATTCTATTTGTTATTCATTTTCTTTTTTGATGATTATTTGATGTATTTCATCTGTGCTGACTTTGTATGCAAGTTGTGGCTCCAACATCAAAAATAATTCTTGTAGTCCAAGACATGGTTAAATTATTCCATGGGGACGCCTACTTATTGATATGCAAAGGAGTACCGGGTGAGGCTTTAGCACCCCTGCTCTGCCAGGTGCCATTTAATATCACTTGGATATACACAAGATCCTTAATTTCCACTCTAATCACGGGCAAGATTTCACTCTGCTGCGAACAGCCATTATAATTCTCCAAGTATAGAACAAACACAGGCCCTTTTGCTGCAGTGAAGACAAAGTAAACTTGAGTTCTGGTCCATAGTGGTGAGAAAGAAGTCTGTAAAAGAAACACAGGTCCCTGAGTAAACCCATCCTCCCAAGATGAGAGCCACTGAGGTGCATTTATATGCTATTACAGTGCTCACACAATATCACCTTGATGAAGCTCTACATGATTAGTTTTCTCTGTTACATTTCAAAATGAAGCCTCCGAAAGATAATCTTTGTGCAAGACATCTAAGCCTTGACCTTGTGGATACAGATGCTGTAGTTTCCACAGTACTAGCAGGAGGCCTTTGGACATGACACATGAAGAGACAACAAGAACTTACTGTTCTCTCGCTACAGAAGTATCTGCTGAACCTTTAAGATGCAAAGATGGATCTGGTGTCATGTTTGCCTTCGTCTCTGTCTCGGAAAACACCGGGGCGTGTCCCTCCTGTGGGAACCCCATCTGCAGGCCTAAAGTGATGGCACCACCCTTTCCTCCACACCCATCACCATTCACTGTCAGTAAGACAAACACACACATGCACATACCCACCTGCACGCACACATTGAACAGGGAGCAGACTGTACCTGACAGTGGCAGCATTTGTGCCCTGGAACATATTTAACAATGCACCCTCGACACCCGTACCCATCTCAGCAGGAGCACACAGGAAACAGATGAGGACTAGTCAGGTTGATCAGGAAAACTCCAGCCTACCTATACTTGCAATGCACCGTGCTCGCACTGCCAACCTCTGGGCTTATTAACAATGAATCAACATAATTTTCTGTAGAAAGCAGTGTTCAGACTTGAAAGAGCCCATACCATGAAGTTGATGGTGGAGCGAAAAAGGGGAGGGGAATCACTTGTCTCTGTGCGGTTCCTGATTTCTAATGAGGACAGCCTGTCCTCCTGCATCTATCGAGCCCCATGCACGAAATTACCTTTTCCAAGGCAGCAAGTGGTGGATTCGTACCAGGACCTTTTAAGATTACTTATTTACTGACTTGTTTATTGTGCATCAAAGTGAAGCAAACTTTTCTTCCCCACCCCCCTTTGCAGTTGATGCTTCACAACCCTTTCATGGTGTCAGGGGCGGGGCTAAGCTTTGCGTGTGATTCTCTATCTCCAGGAACCCCGCAATTACATCTGGCACAACTCTACATGAAGTAACGCTTTATAAGCCTTTGTGCATCTGTGCTTTGAAGAGCCGTGGCCCTCTATAAGTTTGCTTTTTGTCCCCCCCTCTGTTGTGCAGCCCCGAACCACCCCCACCCCACCCCCATCCCCCACCTCGGGACAGAAGACAGAATGTGATGTGTCGTCTCCCTCCCCACACAAAGGCCCAGTGCATTGGACACACCTTGGACAACACAAAGGATGAAAAGCACGACGAGGCTTGGACACGCAGGACCACGCTGCCAAGCCCGATAAAGACGCTTCAAAAGTCGAGCAGCAAACAGTGGCCTTCTTCTCTTCTGCTCTCTTATTTTTCTTCCCAGGGCCTTGCAGTGAGAGAGAAAAAAGAGAGACAGAAAGAAAAGGTTGAGTAAAGAGATATTTTGTCTTATATGTTTTTACCCGCATTAGAATGTGATTTTGGGTAATGTTGTGTCTACAGCAAAGTAGACAGTGTAAATGTGCGTGTAAACACCTAGATTAACATTTGTATGTCTGCTTTTGGTATGAGTACAGGATTAACCAAAAACATCCCAGCTTTGAAGTAGGCGGCCCATTAACAAACTCTGTTGCCCAATCTCCAATCCCCTTGTCTCTTCAGCCGTCTGCTCCCAGTGGCAGGCCACAGCCAGACTGAAACCTGCCATTTAAACTGGAAATGGACGCCATTTTACCTCTTGTCTAGAATAAGTCACCTTTAACCTATTTGTGTATTTACACCAAGTTTAATTATATGGCAATCATTTTCACACCCACTCATTCATTTACAGGCTTAAACATTTTTTGCATCGAATGGTTTGATGAAATAAAATAAATACAATTAAAACAGTTTTTTATTCTACTCATTGTGAATTTAAGACAAGCAGGAGAGTTTCAAATGTCGCTGTAGGGTACATTACGTTTTCTTCCCTTTAATTTTTGTCCCCTTGTTAGTACACAAAATTGTCCAGACATCATAAAACATGACTTTTCACCGGTAGCTCCCTCCTCCTTCCTCTTTCTCCCTCATTCCCTCATTGAAACAGATGGCGTTTTATGCTGGGCACAATCAGGACTATTCAGCGTCAGGCAGGGCAGGCCCTCCCCACCTGCGCTCAGCCCAATCACAACCTAATGAACACATTGGGAGCAGTCTGTTCCAAATTACTCCCAGTTGGGGCCAGGGCCACAGGTAACCCCCCCCCCCCTTGCCATCACACTCTGCCCCTTCCCCTCCACCTCATCTCCTTCGCAACAGTCTCCCTGCCCACCCGCCCAAATTGATATTGGCTCCAGCGCTTAGACCCTCAACTCTGACTCTTAATTAAATCAAGATTCATATCTCTGTGCTGTCAGCATTCCAAGACAGCTCAGAGAGGCTGTGTATGCAGCGACAAGCATATAAGTTACATGTGGGGAGATATAGATTGACAGCTAAGGTGTTTATGTGTTGGAACTGAATTGGTTCTATTTGATATGCCTCTGAGAGCTGTTTTTCCATATGTGTATAGAGATGTATGCTTTTTATCGTCTCCTCACCTGTGCACACAAGCACACACACACATACACATGCACATAAGTACACATATGAAGGAACTTTCAAGGTCCCTGTAAATGCTGTGGTGTTACATCAGGCCTATCTTTGTGCCTAATCAGCATGTTACCACAGCTTCAAAGGGCGTCATTAATGCAGTTGTGTTGAGATTGTTTGAGCTCTTAGCTTTATATGATCTGTGTTCGCAGCATATATGTTCTACACATTCATGTTTTATTCATGCGTTGAGGTTGAACAAAAACAGAGAAAATTACCAGGTTTTTTCCACCATGTAAGGCACAGTGTACTTGTACTTGTACACAGCAAAATTGAATTTCATTTTTCTTGTTGGTGTATGTGTGGGCAGGCAAGGGGCAGTTGCATATCGAAGGCATTTGACACCAGAAGTGTGCTAAAGCCAAGAGCCTCTGACATTCTGATACACCCTCCAACATCCCCAGGGACAAAAGAATGAAACCAGGGCGCCTGCCTCGTCATGTCCCATCAATTGCTATATGACCTGAGAAACCGCAGGCCAACTACCAGCCCCCACGTGGGTGTCCATCACTGGATTTGACAGGAGCGCTGCCCTGCTGGTTGCCCTTCTTCACTGTCCCTCTGGTCAATCTGCACCTCAATTGGCCCTGTACTGGTGGGTGATGCTTGCTCCTTCTGCCGCATGTCAAAAAGAGCCAGGAGCCACAGAGGAAGTGCAAATATCCTCTAATAGCCTTGATCCAGATGGATGTGCCCATGACAATAGGCCCCCGTGCCTGTGGTTTGGGTTTTTGTCAGTGAGTAACGCACAGGCCACCACAATAACACAGCATAATTATGCATGCAGGCCAAGTACCATTGACATGTTAAAGAGCACAGCCAGTTGCTATGATAATTAAGTTAGCTCATTCCAAGGCAGAGAGCTCTTTTCTTTTAACATGTCTTTAGAGGCATTTCGGGCACATAGGGCAGGCTTTAAGACAATGGATATAGGAGGACAAATAATGGATTCAGTGGGTTACCATTTCTCTGCCCATTTGCTTAACATAGGGCTATAGATCTCTTAGTGAATGCTGCTTGATGGGATTGCCTTTAGGGGGGTGTTTTGTGAGGTTTACATTCTATCACTCAAGACATTGACAAATTCTATGCAGTCCATATGGATGTTTAAGGATGAGGTAGATTAAAGAACAGAGTATGAAATATTCAGATAACCACCCTACTTCATGACAGTGACAACATTTTTATTCTCTTTGTAGAGGCCTCTGAGCTTGAACCATTGCTCACGAGTATGATATTACTTTCTGTAATATCACACTTGCCTTGGATGAACGCTGACCTGTTTAAGCAAGCAATAACATCGATGGCATCCCCTCTGTTCATTTTGCTTTTAACTGGGATGTTTGGTTACGGGTGTCTGATCTCCCTCTGCCTCCATAGGGTCTCATTGAGAGTAGCCACTTTGTGTACAGCTGGGGCGTGTTTGGCCAGTAAAGTAAAACCAGGAAGCCTTTGAAACTTAACCAAAGCCTCTACAGGAAGAGGTTGGAAGTTCACTCTTATTTGGAGACTCCAAAGCTTTCTCCTTGGACACACTGGGGTAGGTCAGGGACACCAGAAGCCACCTTTTGTCCTGCATTCATGCAGCTGTAGGATGAACTCAAAGTCAGGGAAAGTGTCTGTGTCCTAGTTTTTTCTCTTTGGATATGTCTCTGTCTAGATGGTTTTCTTTCATCATGTTTTAGCCAGTACATCAAGAATGGCTCATCAAAGTTTCCTTCAGTGGTCACTTTTCTGTGCCTTCAGATAGCCATGCATGAGGCGTGTACACACTTTCACGTTAATTTTTATATGTCCTCTGAATGGTGCCAATCTGCCACAACAGACAGGCGCTGAGTGAAAAGATTTTAAAATGCGACTCTAGCACTTTCAAGGCCGGTATTCTGTGTTAACAAGATGGTAGTTAATGGTTCTGCTTTTATGGCAGTGGTCGCATGTATAATTAAGCTGCTGTTGTATTTGTCATAAAAATCACCGGGGGTGCAGGAAATGTTGCAGGAGAATTTTTTTACTTTGAGTAGTGGAAAATTAAAACCGTCAAACCTCACAATGTTGTTTTGACATCATTCCAATGTTTATGGATTTTCCTGTGTGTGGTTGAGGTTTTGGTATTAAAAAGCACTTAAGTGCCTCACCTTGTGTTTGTTGGGGGAACAAAGGTTGCAATGTTTGCACAATGCAGATTGTCACTTCTGGGAGGTCTTGCCTCAGGTGCTACTTGTTTGGGAAACATGTTGCATGTTTGCCATTAATGGATGCCTGGCTGTTACCTACATTGTTCCGGAATCATACAGTTCGTGTAACAATATCTGATCCATTTTTGATACAACCATTCATAACATCATGCTAGGGATTTGCTTACTAGCATGTCATGGGTATAATGCCAGGCCAACACTTAAATGGGAGGGAAATCCAATTGAAACAGGTTTTGCAAAGCCACACTGATAACCTCTTACCCTAGATATCACCACATTTTGAGCAGATGTGTAATCATGCATGCAAGAAGCAAGGACATAAACACTCAACTCTTAAGTAGCCTCTCCAGGATTATCTATAAGTCATGCAGTTTGTGGAAGCAGCCATCATGCAAACTGTGCGACCAACAATCACTCTGACAGCACAGCATTTTTAAGACATGTTTCGTTTCTGCGTTTTGGGGACACCCAAAGCAGTATTACGAATGAATCACTTACAAGGATTACTGAAACTTAAGGTGGCAGCTTGTTGGCAGAATGTCTTGCAATGCAGACATATCTTAGATAAGCCTGATGTATGATTTACCTGCATGGCCCCGGTGATATCTATGGAGATGAGTTGGGGTGTCGTGGCCTTGATGTCACCTCCACAACATCAGTTCCCTGCCATGCTTGTGACGTTATCTATGCTAATATGGGGATCAGTGGGGTAGAAAGCTCATTTGGCATGTGCTTTTGATTTATCTTATCACTCTACTCGCCCTGCTCCTTTCTTCAGTGCATAACCACACACCTGGCATGCTGTGCACATGAAGAGTGCAGCCTTTTCTCACTCTCCCTCCATCTCTCACCTTCACACTTCCTCTATTTCACATTTCTACATTTTAACTTTTGCTTTCACTGCATCAGTTCTGTAATGCTTTCTTAAATTATCACCCACTGCTACCTAATATTATGTGCTAGAGCTGGCATTGAAATTGCAAGTATCTATCAGAGTTATGTAGTTTATTTCAGTTCCTGATATCCTGACAAAGTAGAAAAGCTTTAGTTGGCTCTTCTATGAGAGTGTTAGTACAAACTAACAAACCAAATAGTAAAATCAAAAGAACATCCAAAAAAGTTGTCATGTCTTTCATGTAAATCTTTGGTCAAGAATGGGTTCCGTCCAGACAGTAAATCCTGTCTGACTTAACTAACCTCCCCGCCTTGTCCCTCTTAGCCTCTTTGTCTCCATCACACCCTCCCTCCATGGCATGATTATTTCTTATCATGTATTTATTTGTTTAATCCTCCCCTCCCCCCACAACACTTGGCGGCCCTCTCCCTATGCACGAGCTGCCTGTCTGGCAGCAAGCCCCCCTCATCCCCCACCTCCTCCTACTTGTCCATATCCATTCCCCATCCCATCCCCACCCAGCTCCAGGCCAGCCACAATGGGCGGATGTTGCTTCCAGAGCCTCGAAGCTTCACTCGGGGGGAAGAGACACCCACCTCCTCACTTCATCCTTAGATCCCTCCCACTTGCATGTGGCCACCACTAGCCAGGCTCTATGCATACTATAAATAATGGATGCATTAGCATGCATGAATATCTTTTTAGAAAGGGGGTGGGAGTGCCTTAATTCATTATTAATCCCCTTCAAAGAAAAATGGGCTGTGGTAGAGCTGGGCCCCTACTAAACCCTGCTTTTGGGACTTCACTTGTCTATGCTGTACTCCATTCTCCCAAAATTGGTGACCAGCTCCACCCACGTAACTATACCCAGCCCCCTCTTTATCAAAGCTCCTCCTTCTGACCCCTCAGTTTCTGCAAAAACAGATCAGGAAGGGTGCGCTAATCTGTCATTTTTTTAGGGGTTGGGGGGAGGTGGGAATTGTGATCCTAGGCCTAACATCTCTAAAACCAGCCTGGTGTGTAAGTGTCAGTTGGTCGATTGGAGAAAGGTTGACACCACTGCTCAGTCAGCTGGTCTGGTTGTGCTTCCCTAATATTCTATAGCACAGGCAAAGGGATGTTCCTTTTTGAAGTTTGGGTAGTCACAGAGCTCCTGACTTTGAAGTTGCCATCAGTGCCATTTGGTTCATGAGCAGAGCTTGGCTGTGGGAGGACGGAAGTAGGAGCAGGGGGTGTAAGGTGGAGGGGCTAGGAGGGAGGGCTGACATAACAAATGCGTACAAACCCGGTTAGAGAGCGTTAAGTCATGTATGTGGGTGGGTTGTAGGGAATTATCTGTTATTTTTAAATCTGGAACACTATGTTGGGTATAGAGGACATTAGATCAAATACATGAGTTAGAGGTTAAGAGCATGTGTTTCAAGGAGATAAATTACTATACAGCGAATTAACAAGGCATGTTAGTTTGATTGTATGTGTTTGCGTGTTGGTGTGTGTCTATGAGGAAGATAGAAAGTGTGTATTTGTGAGTGTATCTCCATGAGCCGTAGTGTACTCCCCTCTGCGCCACACGCCCCTCTTCCACCACTAGGTCGCACTGCCTGCCTCGCAGCCTCTCCTCCTGCTTGCCACAGCCCTCCAACTAATCCAACCAATCGCAGACCTTTACAACAGAGCCACATGAGAGCATCTTCCTATCAAAAAATACTACATTACACACATGCATGTATACTTCTGCGCAGGCTGCATACACCTGCACAGTCCTACAAATACTGGATATCTGCCCACCTTACTTACATTGATGCAATGTACATAAACCCTATTTGTTTGAGTCACCGTGGCATATAAATATAACTAATCCCCATATCAAACACAGCTTCATTATCCTTGTGTTTGTAATACAGTATGTGTGCATTTTTCTTTCAGAATATTGTTACAGTATATGAACAAAGGGTGACATAAAAAAAGTGCATGTTCTACTGGGAAAAAAACGTGAACATTTTCTTCTCCTCTAGGTATTTTTAAGGATTTTATTATAGAGCTGGTGTTTGAAATTGATGTTTTTTTGAGACATAAAACAATGAGATGTGGTTAAAAGCCTTGACAAAAGCTAGCAAGGGGACCTGCAGTTAAGATTTTTTTGTTTTTAAGGTCAAGAATTAACTTTCCGGCTCAACAAATACAAATTCTTGTCTGGTGTTTCAGTAATTCAGAAGTGACAATAATATCAACATGAATCAAACAGTGTAATCCACAACCATGACATAAAGAATAAATGTTTCAGGGTTAAATAGTAGGATGGGAATTTGAAGGCCAAAACTATTTTTATGACTGAAGTAATTAAATTTTAAATTTTTTATAGTGCCAATTCATAGCAGAAGTTATCTTATTGCACTTTTTCTATAGAGCAGGTAGTCTATACTCTTTTTAATATTATTTACAGAGTCCCAACAATTTCCACCATTAACAAGCACTAGGCGACAGTAAGTGATAGCAAAAATATTTTGTTAAAATATTTAATACTAATTTCACCATTTCCCAAAGCACCTTTTCCCCAGAATTTTAGCCTTATGGAAAAGTCTTTGAAACCTGTCATATCAGCAGTGAGTAGCACAACAGGCAAACACTGGCCTAACCCTGCAGACAGAATATTCACCTTTGAAACAAACAATCTTTTATCTGTGTATGTTGCACTCACAGAGGCTGCTGGGTCTCCAGTCAGTGTCCTCTGCGCTGCTGTTTGTCAGGCAGGATGATGGCGGCAGGGGTTGTTTTGTTGACAGAGCGGACCTGGTTTCTGGAATGTTCTCGGCTGCATGTTTGGATCTCGGGTCTTCGGCATTAGGCTGGGGGCTGGTTGGGAGCTGGAGGCACCACACTGTGCCTCTGAACTTCACTCAACCCCTTAAATTCCTCTTCCTGGGCAGGAAATTGAAATATTGTGCAGTATTGGCATGCTGATGGTCATCTATCACAGGGGCCTGCGAGGGGACAGGGGTAAGAGGAGACCCTCTGTAGATCAGAGATGGGCTGCTGGGCCTGGGTTCAAAGGTAAAGAGCAGAGACCTGGGCAGGGAAAGAGGATAGCGCTCTTAGCAGCACTCGACTCTTAGACTGGCTTCCAACACTCATCTTGCAGATCACCTCAGTGTTCCTACCTCATCCGACAAGAACAATCAGTCTCCCCAGGCAGCCAGAATAGTAATAGGCCATGTGTGTCCTCATTATGACTCTTCTGAGTTATCTTGAATGTTTGTTAAAGGACATTCAGACTTCTTAAAGCAGCGAGTAATAAAGTCAAATAGGCCGTGAGCTCGCTGTGAACGGAATAAGAACAAGAAACCTGAATGAGTACATGAGTATTTTTTTAACATTATTTTAATTCGACATCAACAGGTGTCCCAGGACTTTGTGATTAACTACTGCTTTAAGAGTGCCTTATGTGCTCCATCATACTCTCACTGGTTGTGATGCATAGTCAAAACAGCCAAAGTGATGATGCGCCTTCATCGTTGCATAACCGTGGCCGTAAATGCGCACAGCGTACCAGGAAATGAAACTCGCCGGCGCATCACAAGGGGGTAGGATGATGTGGATGTGACTGGTTATGTAAAAGTATAGGGCACGGTTGGAATAAACCAGATGAGATGATGGCTGTCATTTTAAAGACTAACGCGATACTTGATCTGCTTCTGGAAATGTCGCCTCTGCATGACCTTGTGAACTTGTCTGCCGCGTGACCTCGAAAATTCCCTCAAACGGCTCCCCGAACACCCCTCCACATCCTTGTTCTCATTTGTACAGGCTATCACCCAGGCAGGAAGTGACATCAACGGGTCCAAACTAAAAATATGTCGCAGGACGGGCTGTGTAGGATGTCCAGGACCAGTATTTGTAAAGGAGGATACCTTGCACCGGCTCTACAAAGTGATGCTCACTGAGGGATGCAGCAGAGCGCCACACAGGCGAGACAGACAGACGCACTGGAGGCTGAGTGAGTCGCCTGCTGACTGAGTGCTTTAATTCCGTCACTTTCATTCATGCAAGTTCAGATATGGTGCCATACTTTGCCCCTCTCTGAAGCCGGTGACGCAGCGAAGAGAAGAGGCGATACGACTTATTGTGTGAATTAACGATGTGTGTCGGTGTCGCTCTCATGAGACGGGGGTGAGGTGTGTGGCGCGATGGAACAAGAAACACCACTGTTTTGACATGAATGGCAAGTGCAGGAGGGAGGAGTGCAATCCGTGCGGGGTTGGTAGTGCGCTTTCAGTGCGCGTTTTGATACCATAAACTACAGATTTGCAATGATGCCACTAATAAAAACATGCGGCTGTAACGAAGTTTACCAAGTTGGATGTGTATTATGTAGCTGTGTAAGCGTCCTCTCACCACATGAATGGCGTCTATTTTTATCCGTCAAGTGCGTGTGTGTGTCGTCCTCACCAGGGAGGCTCTGAGACCCTGCCGTGCGTCCAGACGGAAAGTGCTGCAGTCACGTGGTGTCTGCTATTATCCACCCTCACGTCAGGTACAGCCTGCTGCTGTGTAGAGGCAGTATGAGAAAGGGGTTTGTTCCACAATTAAATATTAGGAAGATTTTTAGAAAAGTGCGTGTAACTAAAATCTAATATTATATGGGTAAAATAAGAAAAGCCTTTATTGATCTCCAGAGCGGAAATTCCCTTTGTTGCAGCAGCACGAGGACAGAAATATGTAGGCTACAGATAAAACGATAAGGTGAAAAAAAAAGTGTAAAAGGTATATAAAACTAAAGTAAGAATAAAAGTAAACAGAAGCTATACAAGAGCAAATTAAAGGCTAAATTACAAGTCAAAAGTGACAGTGATGATATAATAATATAATAAAAGGTATACTATGCACACTTATAATCCAACTGCACTGTAAAAAATACATTCTTTTGATTGATACATGTACAACACTAAACTGCACCTCAGTGCACAACCCAAAGTTTGTTACACTACCTTTAAGTAAATCCAGCTTACACGTTTCATCACAAAAATGCTGCCTGTCAAAGAAAGATGGACATTATTTGTGAACAGGCTGCTTGCATCATCTCACCACCTGCTGTCCTGACTGCCAGCACTTAGTCTCACATCAGGGGGAGAGGCCATTGCCATACAGGTAATAATTATTTATGATATTAAATGGTAAATGGTAAATGGACTGTACTTGTATAGCGCTTTTCTAGTCTTTCTGACTACTCAAAGCGCTTTTACACTACATCACATTCACCCCATTCACACACATTCACACGCTGATGGCAGGAGCTAACTGCCCATCAGTACAACTTAAACTAATCATTCACACTCACTCAGACACCGAAGGCGCAGCTTCGGGAGCAGTTCAGGGTTCAGTATCTTGCTCAAGGATACTTCGACACATGGCCGGGGGAAGCCGGGATCGAACCGCCAACTTTCCGATTGGTGGACGACCGCTCTGCCACCGAGCCACAGCCGCCCCACACAGACACATCTTCAACAATACCTAAAAATCTATTCCTGTCAAATTAGTGACACTGGTACTGCCACCTAATAGCTATCAAACTGGCTGGTGTTACCTTTCTCCATATAGTCCACATTTTCAAATAACAATCTTAAATTTAAACTGAAACGTTAACATGGATATATTGTGTCGATGTCTCACAATACATGCAAAATTTCATTGGCTGCACATCTCTGCTGTCTTCTGTCTAAATGGATAGTGGCAAATAAATCTGTTTGTACAGGCTGTGAGTGTACAGCACACTGTAGTGGGGCCATGTAACACTTCTTTGCACCTGGGCCCCTCTGCTTTTCACATCAGTTGAATTGTCCTATTGTACGATAATAGTAACGCTAAGTTGAAGCTCTTCTACTAAAACCCGAGGCCATTGAAAATGTTTAATTGGCTCTACATAAGTGAGTCTTCTCCAATGTGAAATAATGCATGAGCTATACAGTGGTGCTACTACTGTATACGTTTGGCACGTGTGTGCACCGGCCTATGGGATTACTGGTGTATATAACTCACACTGCTGTTGCCTGACTGTCCGGAGTGATAGCTTCATTATTCATGGTTGCGTGTAGACAGCAGTGCTTAATCTCTGGGTTGAATGGGGCAGCCTGTGACTATGGGAGTAAATGCTCATGCTCGGTCAGCCTTATCTGGCTCTTGTTAAGGAATGGAGGGGCACCAGAGAGAGTGAGGACTGCTGAGCTGGGCCTCAGGGTGGCAACAGCAGCTAAACGCCCTGTCCCGTCATGGTGTTGTGGGCCAGTTTGAGGCCAGTAGCAATAAGCCAGACTGGACCAGGGAGCAGGGCCATATATTCTCTGTGGTGAAAGGGACTGGGCAGGGGGTCTATTGGTGCTCGACAGGTGCAGTGGAAGGAAGGCGTCAGGAGTTTAGGGAATCGAAACCAGAGATGAGGGCAAACGACAGCGTCTCTGGCTTTTGGGGTCAGATGCTCCCTTTCACCCCTGGAGGCTCCAAAGCCCAGCGAGTGCCTCTTCCTGCCCTGACACTGTATCTTTGCGAACGTATGTGCATTATTGCATGGTTAACTTTTTGCATGTACAGGCTTGTGTGCTTAAATGTGTGTGTGTGTGTGTGTGTGTGTGTGTGTGTGTGTATGGGGCGTTTTAGTGGTGTTTGACACTGGAGCGAGAAGATCACAGGAGCGTGTTGTGAGTTGCGGTAATCATCTGTCTTACTTTATCTAGCTCACGCTTGCTCAAAGAACATTGGCAACACTTTTTCTATAAACACCCGTGTGTCCACTAGTATTATACAACACTCCAAGAGTACCTTTGATCACTCAGCTGTAACAGTGGTGGTGGGGAAAAAAAGCCTTGATGTGATTTGTTTTTGATGCCAAAAGTTGTAGCATTGATTCTGCTGTGCAATTACATTGACGGAATAATCTGGACTATTCTGTACTGTAAAGGGGACGCACGTGAGTTGTTGTACTGGCTGTTGGATGGAGGAAAAGCAGTGTTGCCGACCATGTCGTGTTTTGTTTTTTTTTCTTCCTTCCTGGCTGTTCTGCTTGAACTCCATAATCCTGGATACAGCCATTACAAATCCTGCTGTCTTGACTTGAGACCCCAGACAGGAGACAGCCTATGCAACTTGGTTTCATTTAGCATTCCTCTGGGCTTTACGGGCAGGTGTTTAACATTACTGGCAGGATATTTATTGGCAACTTTAAAGGCAACTTTTTTGCTTACCTCTCAATTAGGCACACACACACATACAATGTGTGTACTGTAGATGCAAGCGCACACGTACACGCATGCAGACACACATAAAAACACATGCAAGGATGTTCCTTACATGCAACAAACTAAGATTGACAGTGTTGGTGCTTAATGGATAATATTCTCACTTCTTTCTCCGACACTGTGACACACACTTTATGCCTTTTGAAGCACAGATCCACATCCTTAGAATTCACCCCTGACCCGTGACCATCTCTATCTCTCTGTATGCACCCCCTTGCCCTCCACCCATGCCAGGTCAGTGTATGATGTCGGGTAGAAAATAGAGTTGGAGGCACGATGGGATGTGTGGCCTGTAATTACCGAAGCTTAGCGGGGCCAGTGGCTGTGATGTACAATTCTCAAATCAAGGTGCAGCCTGAAGACTCAGCCGGTCCCACTGCTGCCCTCTGCTACTTGATTGCTGGCAGCTGGGTGAGCCATGTCAAGTGGCAGGTTGGGAAATGTGAAATCCCAGATAAAGCACAGAGCCCTAAAAAGCCATGAAGCTCCAGTAATGAGGAAAGTGATGGGGTTTGGGCATGCTTTGCAGGTAGGCAGCAGCCAACAGCCAATGGTAACTCTTTTTACCTTTCCCTCTTCTTGGTGTGTCTGTATGTGAGAAAGAGAGGAGAGGCGAAGGTGTTTGTATATTTGACTTTTCTAATCCTGGATTTGGAAGAATCTACCAAACTCCAACAATGCAGAACTGGTGGGTAGGTCGGCACAGCTCTAGATACACCCAACCTAAATCCTCCCGGGTCACCCTCAGACATAAATCATAAACCTACAGTACATCCTGCCTATGCTTCTCATGCATTCCCAGGACCAGTTCCTTTGAAATTCAAGTTAAAGCCCCCGTAACGTTCCCTGCATGCTCAAGAGCAGCAGAATAATTCCTGATATTAACGGCGGCAGTCCGATTTAGAACGATTCCGGAGCCGTTGTGGCAGTTAAACACATTCCTCGTTTTGTGGAGGCCATTATTTCTGCCTCTTAATCACCCCCTTGGCTTTTATAACCTCCCCAAGCCTTAGTGTGTGGCTGGGGGAGACCACATGTGGGCAGCGACCAGGAAATAACGGCACTGCCGGGCCCTCCCCTTATCTAAACTAACCACCACTAATAACGCACAAGACACCAGCACATATATCATTTCTTTTAAGTATTTCAAATAAATATTTTTCTTTAATGTTGAATACAACATTTTATGGATGTTCTTTGTATCATGTTGTATTTTGTGTTCATAGAGTTTCACATGTTTGTCTGATTAGTCATGATTTTAAAGGGTATTTTTGTTATTGTCAACAAATACCATGAAAAGACCAAAACCTACAAAACCTTGTCTCTCTGGCTCTCAGCCTCAAGCCCATGTTCTTACTGAAGACGTAAATCTTTAAACGTGTATGACAAATATATAGTTTCACAAAAAAGCCCAAGAAATTTCCTAAAAAAACTGGGCACTGTTGTTTTTAGCAAAAGTTAGTCAGTGAGTATTGTGTATGTGGGACTCAAAATAAAATACGTTGCCCATTTTTGACGGAATCATGGAACATGTAACCCAGTGCAACAGTGTGGCTCAATGATGTGTTTTTAATCATTTTTGGACATCAATGGAGAAATAAGATATATCAGGATTTAGCTACACAGACAATATAACAATACAATCAATTCATTGTTGGTTTTGGTTTTTCATGAGATTCGTAGACAAGAAGAAAAACATTGAATATCACCAGATTTATCCTTTAAGATTACTTTGATTTTTGTGCCATGACTGTGTGATTTTAGTTTGAATTGAACTGTTGAATGTGCAGCAGAAACTTTCTTTTTTACTGAATGGCTCCTATAAAAATAAAATACAAAAAATCCTCCTCTGCATGGTGACATGAGTGCAAGGCCCCGTGCAACACAGAGCAGGAGAGGGAAACAGACCCAGAGTGGAATATGGTGCAAAGTAGACCTCACTGTATCCCTGCTACCATCCATCACTCTCTCGTTACCTGCTCCCAGGTTTGTGGAGCTACAGAGAAGATTTCAAAGTGAGATTAGGCTGCACAGATCATTTTCGTTAACGATCTGTTGTTCTGAGTGGATCTTCCGTTCAGCTAACAGTCTATTTGTTGCAGCTAGCGTTTAGCCTCTAGCTTCTAGTTGACAGTATGTGTGAAGTGGCTTGTCTGGCTGATGGTTTAGTTACAGTTAACTGAGACACCCGGGTGCTCAGACACCAAACAGATGCAGTTCACTGTGATCGGTGACACGCTGTCACGCCAGGCTTGATGGTATAATTTACCCAGGTCACAACCATGCATACTGTTTAGCGGGGGGGGGGTGGGGGGGTTTGGGGCACAGAGAGTCATTGCTTGTTTACCCTGCGCCTGGTGACCCCCTGCCAGCAGCTACATCAATTATCACCTTGGAAGAATGTGGGACCCTTGTGTTAAATTCCCTTTGACCCCCCTGTTGGAGGAGGTCAGGGGGTGGGCACTCTCTCCGGGGGGGGGCATGCAGTCAGTGGGTGTAGGGTGAGTACTATGTGTCTTTATGTGTATGTGGTGGTCCAGGGAGATTCCCTAGATCTCCATCCTCAGTCCTGCAGCCAACCACTGGGCTCGCAGACCCCCAACACAGTAAACAAGATTTGCATGGTGTGTTTACAATGTAAATTGGTTTTTAAGGTCTTAATTTCACAAAGGTGGTCTGGGAGACACAGGTTTCATGTATGATAGAGGGTTCTAGAAAGAGTTGTGTAGAAACTTGTAGCTAAACTAGAAGGAGAAATCGGAGAGTTAAGTGTATTATGTGAAAAAAAACCTGTTGTTTTCGTGCACAATCTTTTAACAACTAGTTTTTGCCTTACTATTACATTTAGGATGCCTCAATAAATTAGCCCAACTGCTGGCACACTTTGAAGACCTCAGCATTTGTGATTTTAATGTGTTTGTTTGTCTCAAGCTGTTTTTAGTACACAAGTGTAAATCCCGACTTTACAAGTCAGTGTAGCGTGCTGTAAAGGGTGGCTGTTAATGTGCATGTGTGTGAGTGAGAGAGAGTAAAAGAAAGTGAAAAAGAAAGAAAGAGAGGTTTAGACATAAGATGTGTGTTATGAATTATGCTCTTTACTTTACAGCGAAATTATTGTCAACGAATATGTCATTATTGGGCATACCCAAACACACATACCCCCCCCCTCGGTTCTCCCTGTTCACCGTATCAAATGTCTTCGTGAGTGTGAAGAAAGTCGTTGGGAAATAGTATCATATGTGCTGTAGGGAGTGAAGATACCATGGAAATCAATTGCGTATGGAATCAGTATTTTCTGACCATGATTGATGCTCCGAGCTTATGCATTTTTATCTTCTCTTTTACAGGCTCTCTATCATGGCTGTCTGCAGAATATGGTGCTGTCTGCTATCCAGTTATGGCTGAGGTAAGATACTAAAAGCATGAGCTTGTCTGCTGCTCTGTCTGCTTTAGATGACAATGTTGACATAATATATTTGTACAGTTTCTTGTGTGATGTATTACTGAAGGAACAGTTTATGTGTTGTAATAGCTTCAAAGTCAGTGGGGGAAGTAAATGTCTTCCTGAAATATCTTGCTGATTTTAACCTCAGTTACCTCGGGACCAGCAACTGTGCTCTGTCCTGAGTAGTCTGCGTTAAGCTGTGCATTGATTAACTCCTTGAAGGCAGCCACCCTTGAAATGTGAGGGCCTTTACACGTTGTGACAAACCAAAGTATCCCTGCAGTGTCATCAGATCACCTCGCCACTTCCAATTAGCGGTCATCTTGGATCCTTTTTAGCCCTGTTGACAAGATGGAAAAGCAGCAGTGGGCCAGACCGGCGACCTAGCCCTGTCCCAACGATCCAACACTCTCATCATTTATTTATCCACACACAGGCAGACAAAACAACACACACCCATCCTGTACCAGGACCAACAGCTGCCAGCTAGAAGAGGGTGTAGCAGAGTTGGTGTGGTGTAAGGTGGAAAAGGGAGGGACCAGCTCAGCCAACACACACTCTCACACACAAGGCACAATCAGCACATCAACTGCACCTTCTTGTCAGTAGTTGAACTCCTTCAGTGTTGTCATGGCGACATAATTTTCGCCTCGAGAGGGGCTTTTCTTCTCTGTTTCAAATTGCACTGTAATGTTGGTGGTAGCTGGAAGTAAGGGGGGGGTGCACTTGACTATTCTGATAAGGAATTCTTTGAGGAGAAGGCTATGATGTGCTGAACTTGAGAAAGCCTTTTGATCTTAGTTTGTATGCTAATGAATCTGGTCTTATGTATGCATTGTAAAGCAACTCTTTGCCTTTGTTTATTTAGATGGTTTTATGTGGAGCCTTTATCCTTCAGACATTATTGTCGTCATTTGCATTACCCTCATTCCAAAGATAATTGCAGCGGTTGCAGGGTTTCTTTTAATTTGCCTGTGTTGTGTCTGCAGGGGTAGACACAGCCGAACTCCTAACTGTAGGTTTTTGTCTGTTTGATAGCCTGACTGTAAGTAAGCCCCTCTCGCTTTGCAGACTCCTTTCTCCCTCAGCACGCTCGGTGCCGCAGCGCTCATCCACGAGCAACACACTCATTCACACGCACTTTCGCATGACTAAACAAATGCACAAACAGGACTTCAGCCTTGACTGGCTCACGCACACAAAACACACTCGCTTACTCACTCAGGAAATATCGTGGTAGTAAAACTAGAGTGGAAGAGAGAGAGACAACGAGAGACAGGGGAAACAGAGGGAGAGGAATGGAGAGCGATTGCCCCAGCAGAAGTATTTTATCCCCAAGCGGTTTTTAAACCCTGCCATGTCCATGACCCAATCATGAGGACAAGCCATTGTTCTTTACTGTAGCTGATGTAGCAAGGCCAATGTGACAAATGAACGTTGCAGTAGTTACTTATTTAAAGTGAAAACTCACTGTACAGTTTTATATGCAAAGTCTATTCTACAAATACTTTTTGCACTGAAATAAAATTACAGGTTTGTTTGCTACTGTGCAGTGTCACCATTCTTTTAGTGGCTGGTTAAAGGCTGTACAGCTCACGTTGCAATGAAGGATGTGACGACGTGTTCTGGAGTGTGTTGTTCTGCTGCTCTCACTTTCTTCTTTCTCTGCCTGTACTTCTCTTACTCTGGCTATTTGTACGTGTGTGTGTGTGTGTGTTCTCTCTGGTCCGCTGCTTTGGCACAAAAAGGAAGACCAGGCCGCCCCATTCTTTGTTTTGCTTCGTGTAGGAAACTAGCAGCAAATTGTGGCTCAATGAGGCGTTGCTGTTTTGTATGGTCTGATAAAGTGCAAACGAAACCGTCTGGACTGCACTGGCCTGCTGCAGTGTTTTCCATTGTAGCTGTGAATGTAGGTCTGTGTGATGCTTGGTTAGTGTTGAACATTAGGTGATGGGGATGTGTGGGGGGCTGCTGGGGTAGGGACAATTCACACAGTTTTAAGATGTCACCCAGTGTTTGGAGCTGCTGTCCACTGTGTTTATTAATTGTGATGAGGGATGTTTAGAGCTCTGTATAAGACTGGAGGAGAGTTTTCTGTCTTGCTTGCTTTCAAGGGTTTCTAAATCCCAATACTGTAGAGTTCTCAGATAGCGCCAACATGACACACGTGTCAAAGTGATCAGAGCAGGGCATATGTGTGTGGGTGTATTGATGTGCATGCGGGAAATAGCACAGTTTTTACTTCAGTGCATTCATCCAACACCTGCAGTAACTACTTACGTTGGAATGAAAGGGGTGACTCACAAAATATGCAATAATTTCATGAAGATTTTGTACTGAGCAAGCCAAGCTGGAAGCAAACAACTACTTGAACATGATCTCAAGAGTTTATTGCATCAAGGATTAAAACATTCCCAAGCAGTGCAGTATGGAAATATTATTAAATAACCTGTACTTTATGAGAAAAATGCTGTGTATTGGGTTACACATTTAATGCATATGTCTGCTTAACTTGTTTTATTATGACATTTTTTACACCTACTTTGGTTGAGTGTGAATTTATGCTCTTTTACAATAAATAAAAGTAAACGTTTATCATCTTCTTGGAGCTGAAAACACAAGAGGAGAAAGAAGGGCTGAATTGCAAATATAGAAAATCACGGTATATATAAAGGGGGCGGCACCTTTTGCACATCGCATTTTCAGACTTGTTCCATGGCTTGATTTAACATTTTTCAACACCACTGGGATACACAGGGAACAAAATGCTGTGAAGATCCATGAATCAAGTTCATTAAGTCAAGCAAAACAAACACATGGCTTGGGAGATAGACAAAGAAGGAGGGTCTTGGGTGTGCCATGGCCCTTGTCTAAAGCGGTTATGGGGCCCACATGGGCGTTCTGGTCTCCAGAGGCTGTTGGGGTAATTATCTGCGAGGGTGCACGTGTGAGAGTGTGTGTCAGAGCGGGCGTGTTTCTGTGCTCATGTCTGCGAGGTGCATATGGGATTGTAGCACTGGATGTTTCCAAGCATCCTGTCCTGGGTCCTGGTGCTGTGGCCCCCGACAGGATGAAATGCATATCCGCTCAACCCTACATACTTCTTCTCACAAGTGTGATCTAAATGTGCCCGCCCCAAACACTGAAAGACGCACCCATTATCTCTATCTTTTCCTTACACCCCAGATTTGAGAAAAGGGACCTGTGAGCCTCAGAGGAGCAGCGTGGCTGGAAGAAGAGGCTGTGGAGCCATCTTTAACATGAGGCATGGGGCCCGACGGTACAAAGCCCCATTCCCTGCTCCTCCATGTGGAAAATGGCAGGAAAGCAAGAGGAGGAGGGGAAGGAGGCAAAAAAGTGGAGGAAAGAGGAGGAGGGAACCACAATTAGTGGGATCTGCTAATCACCAGGGCAACACTCATGTAATTGACATGGGAATCTTGAATTCATCTAACAAGTCGATAGGCAGTACGACAATAGACCGGTCGTTTAAGTTCTGCTGGTTAAAGCCAAGTTGTGGAAGCGACAGCTGAGGACTGAGGCCAAGGTCTTTGTTAGAAGTAGCTGTGTTGTTGGGTGAAAAGGTTGTCCACAAGTAGATTATAGCCCATTATGTATTTAACCCATTTGGATAAGTAACTCCACGGCTGCCCTTAAAAAATAACACACAACAGAGTCACACGATAGCAAGGGTTGTTTATGTGTTTGTGTATGTTCTTGTTTTTATTTTCAGCAGAAGGCAACTATTTTTTTATACCACAATAAACCTGGCCCTGATCATTCTAATAGCTTGGAACAGAAAAGCACAAAAGGAGGTGGGCAGGGGAAAAAACCAGCAGTCTGCCCATTCTTGCTTTTGCAGAAATCAATAAGCTATTAAAGGTCATCAGAAAGCAGTATCGCTGTCATCCAGCTGCTACTGTACAGGACGTGAAAGCATACAACTCTCACTGCCACCTCAAGAGGTGACTTGGAAAAGATTCAAACCTTTACTTACTGCTCATTTATTCAGGCTTTTACAAAAATCACAGTGAACAGATGCTTCTAAGCACCGAACGGTACATAGAGCCTGTGACCAACACATTTTCTCATTTTTAGCCCACTAGTCTAACCAATTTGGTCCCGACTGAAATGTCTTGATAAATACCGGATGGATTGCCATGGAATTTATTTTTATGTTCAACACAGGATGGTCGGGAATGAATAGTGCTTTTTATCCAGTCGCCATCATGTCAAAATCTTCACTATGGTAGTTTTTCCTTAGTTGATTTGATGGTCTAAGGACAAAGGGTGTTGTATTTTATAAAGATTAAAGCCCTTTGAGGCAAAATTGTGATTTGTGATATTGGGCTATATAAATAAAATTTAATTGAATTGAATTCATTTGTCCAGTTATTATAATACCTGCATTCGGATCAGCCTCAGCTGTACTTTGTGGCTAGTGCTAATAAGCAAATACTAAAATGCTGAACTAAGATAGTAAATATATTTCAAACATGAACACTTTAACAGTCATTGTGTGTATGTTGCTACACTGACATGTAGATGAAAGCACTATTTGCGTAAACCTGTGTAGCTCAAGAGCAAAAGCAGAAAAGGTGCAAGTCATTCCCATTTCAATATTTAATTTTTTTTATTTCAAGTGACAGATCTACAGAAGGAGTAGAATATTTTTAAGAAAAGGCCCTTTAACTTATGACCCTCCTCCTACTTCAGGAAATACCAATTAACGAATAATAGGGATTTATCTGATAATTTATCTAAATTGATTAATATGCTAAGTTAATAGTCACCAAATCACACTAAATGTGTTAAAAATGTGTAATCAGACCAAAAACTACTCAAACGCTAGTATTTTCTCAAAATACATTTCAACCCCCCCTACACCTATACCGCGTTTGGTGCATTCCCCCAGGAACACCTCCATAAAAGGAGTCCAAATAAAGGGACACTGGTTTGGCACTTCTTGGGTCTAAAACAACGTGATCAGGTGCAGCCTAGAGGAGCGGTAAGACAATCAAACATGATAATTAAATAAAGATGTTCAAATATCCCAAATGTATGTGATGTTTCCTGATTAACAAACACATGTTTGGCTTTGGGCAAACATATCCACAACAAACAACACTAACTCTATTATCAACAGGCCTCTAACAGTCTTACTCAGATTAGAGGGCAGGGGGTGAACGTTTTATACAACCTACGTCATCTTTTTTGTAGTTGTGGCCACCATTTCTGTTGGTAATAACCACAAGACACATGAGCTGTCACTTATACATGTTTTAAATAAATTACAGTGTTTTAGATAGGCTGGCTAAACGGTTGCCTTGTCTACAACCTGTATGGTAATTCTTGACCTGTGAGACTTTGTCTCTTGTTTGTAGCGAAATTCTTGTATTTTCAAATCTCAGCAATTACTCGGGAAAATACAATACAACTAATAAAAATGCTGCCCAAAGCTGTGAAAAAAAGATACAGGTTGTAAAATAATTGCTTTTAAGCTATTTTGTCTTTAACCCTAACAGACACTGATTGTCTTCCTGTGGCCTCCCTGGTCTGGTTGGAGCTGACTGACACATACAGTTCTGGATAGCATCAAACTGGCCCTCTGTGCCACTGGTGAGTCCTGTCCACACTGTAAACAGACCACATCTTGGGCAAATGATTCCAGTTTTCCCCATGGACATGCTTAGTCAACCCCACTCACTGGCACTGCTCATCTGCCTATTCTGTAACATACATCTGTTTATCTTTGATTTTGGGACATTTGAGTGACCGCCACATCACTGCAGCATACTTCCCAAATGCACTTGTGTGTTTTTGATCTAGCACTCTGTTTACAGATAGTTCCAATGTCAGAGGTGACTTTGTAGACGTGGCAGAGAGTCAGAGGAGACTCAGGATACTTCCAAGTCTCTCAGCCAGTGTAATCCTCTTCCTTTATCTCTCGGGCTGATCTGGGCCAAAGTGCTGTGTGTGAGAATGGTTCAATGACTGCCTGCTTTTCTGTAGCTCTCAGTCACGTGTTCTCTCCCTCCCTTACGGTCTCTCTCTTGTTCTTTAATTTTACGTTGTATGTGTATTGTTCTGTCATCTTGCAGAGTGACCTGTGCTCTTTCGGTGTTCACGTCCTCTCTGTTTTGTGTGTGGGCAACAATGATTGCTGATATGATGCTGCTCTCTTGTTATGACTACACACCAGACAGGCAACTGGGATTATGTCCAAGAATCACAGCTGGATTGATGTGTGTGCATGTGTGTGTACTGTAGATATTTGTGTGTTTCCATGGGGGGTTGCGGAGTGGGGTGCATCTGGGGCATCTGGTTGGCCCACTGGCACGGGAGCCAGGCAAGATGATGATTGGATAGATATATGGAGACCAGCATACAGGTTTCTGTGTGCCATGTAGCTTTGCCTCCCAGAGCGTTGGCGAAAAGCTCCACATATTGGATGCATTACAGATTAGAGCCAATGCAACTGTGTGCACATAAATGTGTGTGTGTGTGTCTATGTGTGAGTTTGTGTGTCTACACAGTTCATCTGTGCAAAAGCACTTTTATCCTCTATGAACAAATCTGCACTGTCTCTGTTCACCGAAGTGATCACGAAATGCATTTGCCTCTCCCAGACTAATCGTTAATTATTAATGGCAGATTTGACTTGGCATCCCAGATCGATGCAGTAGCTACCCATCATTTCATGTTTAAGACTGCCCTGAAATACATTTTCAAACAATCAAAATCTGAGAATTTATTGAAAATTCCTTATGATAATGGTAGGCAATTACTACATGATTAACTGCAGAGTTGGTGAGCGCATCTTTCAACATCATGGTACAGTCAGATGAAAAAAGATACACTGATGCAGTATTTTTAGCCTGAAATGTGTGCAGGTATTTTATCAAATTAAATTCCATTTTACCTTTACCATTAAAGAGATTAACATCAGTGTGAAACATAAATTGAAAATATTAAAACCCCAACCCACAATCTGCATACACAGAGCATCAACCATAGTGTGAATGAGTTTATGTGGTTGATTCCAGATCCGGACTTTGAAAGAAAAAAGTTTGGCTTTTGATAAAAACTCTCTATGGGTACACACAATAAAAGTCGCAATAGCTTTGAAAAGTTCATCAAACCTTAAATTGAATCCTGATTCCCATCAACTAAATTTGGATTTGTTTCTTACAGAGACAAAAAGGACGGGCACTCAAGTGACACGACCAAAACATACTATACTAGTTTTGCATATGTAGTTTTTGAACTTAAATTGATATCACTATCACAATCGAGTTGTTAAGTTTAGTGCTATCAGGAGTTACCGCTTCTCTTCTGTTCTCACCATCCATGACCTTTTTAACCTGACAATACAGAGGAAAGGAGAGAAGCAAAAATAGAGGCCAAGACTGGAAAAGACGAGTGGGAATAGTAAGAATAGCACACAAAGAGGAGAGAAGGAGACGTGAAGAGTGCTGAAAGCAGTAGCTTGTGCTCCTCTCCATGGCAGGATCTACCCTATTAGAGGTCCTAACTCTGTCATTACACTTGTCAACACCATCCACTGCAATTGATGCAAGTGCAGAGCTAAACCACCAAAGCTTACCATACATGAGACACACACACATGCTTGACAAAATAAACAAAATGTGACCATACACGCACACATACCGCCCATACGGACACGCAGACAGACACAGAATAACAGACACACATACATATTCACACATGAAAGCAGTCGCACCATCAGCACGGCTGCACATGCCACACGGTAAGGCACACACATGCACAGCACTGCTTATTGGAAACATGGCAGCACTGTCAACCCCAGACGGCTCTTCTCTGCCCACCTGTCAAAAAGAAAATTGAGAGGAAAAATTCACCTGGCTGGTATCTCAATCTTCTTCGGCGCTTAGCTTAGCTTAGACCAACCATCTGGCTCAGCAGCTCTGCTTCCCTCCCTCCCTCTTTACCAACTCTCACTCTCTCTCTTTTAAAGCATGTCAGCAGTTACCCGGCACAGCAGTCTTAGTAAGGCTGCTAACGTGGCTAAGTGTCCCTGGGCCTCTTAGTTAGTGGGTGCCGTATATATATATATATATATATATATATATATATATATATGCGTGTGTGTGTGTGCGCGCACATGTATGTGTGCTTCACAGATGGCAACGGGAGGGGAGGGGGAGTTGTAGGGGGTGATGGAGAGAGCTGTCTGAGGCTCCGGCAGCTCTCGTGTCTCTCAGGCAAGGCGGTCTGTCTGCGGGCATCTGCACTGGCAGCCCCTCCACACCTCCCCCTTTCCCCATCCACCGTCGCCACGGCCACCTCACCATCCAGTGCTGCGGCTTGGCACAGTGCATAGCAGTCCGTGAAAGATGATTCTTCTTGACCTCAGATGTGTCACTTCACCGCCAAGCTTCTCCGTCTGCCCCAGCGGATTGTTATTTTGATGAATGATAGGGGTGAAATATACATTATGGTTACGTTTTGGAGAAGAACAAGCTGTGACTGAGACTAAAAGTTGCTCAGGGAAAAGTGTGTGTATGTCTGTGTGCACTTCTGACTGATGTGCTGTGTTGTGTTTGCCTGTAAGGTTGCTTCAGTCTTTCTGCTGCTGGCTTATTGATCACAGCACAGCGATTTGCAACATTATAGTCAACAACATGGCTCCTCACTATAGGCAGATAGGTCAAGGTACTTTTTTTTTCTTGTTACATCCATCCATCTGGTCTTCTTCTGATTTGTCAGACAAAAGAAGCTGCTTGATGTGAAATTTTCTACAGGAATCTAATGTAATATTTAGTAGGGTGTTTTGTTGTTTGAATTCAACAGTTATACCAAAGCACACTGTACAGTTCTTTGAAATTGTGTGCAAATTTGACCTCTGTCTCCAGGTTGCATACACACAAAGACAAGAAAGGACTTGTTGTGAATCCATCGCAGAGTTTGCCTGCTTCACTGACTGCAAAAAATACAGGAGTTGTCCGTTTCAACTGACAATAATTTATGCAACCATTCTCTTTGACTAACACAGTTCTGATTGGCTTAGACACTGCAGCGGCACAGTGTAGGGGCCGGCACAGTTGACACATCTGTTCCTGAGAAATTCATGGAGATTTGCGCGCTGGAGGTGTTGGTATGCAATGATTAGCACAAGGCTGTCTTTACCCAACCACCGGGTTTCCTACTGGGCTTCCATAAACTGTTTACTAAGGAGTCTGTTGCCATGGTTTTCAGCCATGTTCCAATCAGTCTTTTTCTGACCATTCAGCTTTATTTATTCCTCAAAAAATACCATGCCTTCTGCATCAACCAACTGTTGTTCCCCTCAGACCAATTGTTCTAAATCATGTATATACTGAATTTCATTTATCTGCAGGATAGGGGGCTTGGATGATAATTTGAGCCTGATTGGATGAGCTTTGGAGAGCGAGTCTTTACAAGCTGACACCTTTGGCTCATGGGTGGTTTTCAAACAAAGGCTTTGATGAGAGAAATAGAACACTATCATAATAACCTAATAACACCGTGTCCTGTGTGTGCGCGCTGGTGTTCTGGTTAGAAACACATGCTAGCCATACTTTTTGATCTACCTTGACAACAACATTTTCCAAAAAAAAACTGGCCAAGATATGATAAAAGTGAGATAAGACCAGATACGACCAGAATTGTCTTTACTCTGATCCTGCGTATCCTTTCTCTCTCATTCTTTCATCCTTTCAACCCCCCCCAGTCTCTCTTCCTATTTTCTCTGCTTTAATAATGAGGAAAAACGCTTTCATAGATCAGACAAGGCTAAAGCAGCACAAACATGAAGCAGCTCCCTGAGGTCAGGTCGCACCTGAGGGGTGGACTGATGCTCAGTGTGTTTGTAAGGTCAGGACTTTGTCCTCCTATAGGCTGTAGGCTGCAACTTTAGTGTTTAATAGTCTTGTAAGCTGTTTATTTCAACCCTTGCACCTCTCTTAACAGGAAGCCGTATCCCTCAATTGGATTACAGCTAATTAAATACTACACACGTGTAAAGTCAACAGACAGAGGTGTCATATACCCCCCGTTCTCAGCTTTTGTCGTACCATTCCTCCACAGGAGAAAAGTTATAGCTCTACTCAAACAGTTGTTCTTTTAACTTAAACATTCTGCTTGAGTGTTTGGAATTTTTATACATTTACCCCACTTTTACTTAAGATCTCTCTGCCAAGGATGTTAAATCTTCATCTCTCTTATTTTTCTTGAAGGTTCGTGAACAGTTTGGTTATAGTCTTTTCTCAAGCAACAAAAGGTAAAATATTGGTGGTGTTTTTTTTAAACCATACAGAAATGAACTGAGGCAAAGTGCTGTTTCCAAATCTTACTGTGTTAACATTTTGGGGAAATGCACTTATTCGCTTTCTTGCTGAAAGTTAGATGAGTAGATCCTGGCGACCTCACAATGATGACAAGGCAGAGAGTCACGGTTGGTGGTGTTCAAGAAATTGTTAAAGCACTTATGTTATCACACAAAAAACTAACTTAACAATGTGCTAATTAGTGAGCTTTGGAGCTGCTGCATATTTTTAAACCTAGGAGTAAGTTAGCCTAGTTGTATCTTCCTGCTTCCACTCTTTATGCTTAGCTTAGCTTATTGACTCCCAATTTAGCTCCATAGTTAATGCACAGACATGAGTGATATTGATCTTCTAACTCTTGGCAAGATAGTCAAAAACCGTATTTCCAAAAATGTTGAACTATTCCTTTAATCTAAATTTACATGGTAGGAATAATGTCTTTGGGTAACAGCTGATTGAGGATTGTTGCCTGAGGTTTAGTAGGTTAGTGTTCACAATGCATCCATTCTATTCTTTGACCTCCTCCTGACTTATAAAACATCTACTTTCAATCATTGGATTTATCAAGTTATTTCAGCAACCAACTGAATCCGCTTTTTTTTTTATGAACCTGCCCCTGCTCTTCCCAGCCCCTGCCTTCCAAACCAGCCTTTCATTGGCCACTTTGTCGGCTTTGTGGTGACACAAGGTGACGTGTCACTGTTTGCTGAGTGTAAAGATTTTCATTGGGCAATTAATGGGCACCAAAAGGGAACCATTAGCGAAGTGTTAACTTGCGATACCTGCTTGGTGTATGATGAGGGCTTGGAGAAGGAGAACTTAGAAGAAAAACAAACTTAGAATTTAAATTGCACCATGCTAATGCAATGAATTGAGATTTAAAGTTAATTGATCTCTGAGGCATGGTTATTTTACTGTATGACTGATGAGTGTATATATCTGCTGAATGAGAAGATGTAGAAGCCTGTGTAAACTGTGGTGCCAGCTGTTGCACTGCTTTGACCTACTGTTTGTCTTTTTGGGTCCTCAAAATTTGCAAGGTCAAATGCATTATATTTAGAGATAAAATGCAGATTATTGCCACTATGAAATGCAATTTCTACTTTCATACAGAGATTTCCTTTGGATGCCGCTCCTCTCTACAAGCTTTCCTGCAGCTCACTTGCTCTCCTTTTCTTTTCTCAATAACATCCCTATCTCATTATTCAGTCAGTCAATCAGTCAGCAAACTCATTTGTTAACTTTTTCAACGCCTACTTTTTCCATCTTGGAAAAGGAGAAAATGAAATGACAGGTAAAATGATGGACTTCCAACTATCTGTTTTCCCTAGCAACAGGCCGCTGCCACTCCTTAATCTTTGCCCTCCTGTGTGATAACATAGTTATGGTTGTTGTTGTTAGTGGTTTGAATGTTCTAGAAAAATATAAATGTTGCCTGAATGGAAGTGAGTGACAGTGGGATCCAGAGATCACAGAGGGAAATCACTGAATACAAGAACTTCAAGGATGCTGGAAGCTTAATATCATCCTCCCAAAACCGCTCCATTGGGTTCCGGACTTGCCTAGAACTATATACGCACGCAAGTGGTCATGTGATTTCACAAACCTCCTCACAGACATGCATACACGGAGACACACACTCTCACAGACAAAGCCTTTGAAAGACGCAAGAGAGTTGTTCTTTTTTAAGTCTTAAATCTTTTTATTTCCATCGCTGTTTCAGTATAGCATTCTTGTGTGTTCACGTGTGGGTGTGTGGGTGTGTGTTTGTATTCTATAATCAAAGGCATCTATTTTATGGTACTAGTGCCCTACACATTGTAGCTTAGGTGGAGACCCACCAGGGGAAATGTTCAAATTAACAATGCTGCCATTCTAGGTGATACCTCTATCTCTGGCAATCTCTTCAACTTCCAGCATCCTCAACTCAAAAGCCTCCATTCAACAGGGAATGCACAAAACACACACAGGGTTATGTGTATTCTTTGCTGCGAGAAATATCCTGAACTGGAGTCATTTTGCTTCAAATAGGACAGTAAGGGGGGCGGAGGGGCAGGCAGGCAGGCAGGTTGCCACGAAGGGGAAATACACACAGATGGCCTGACAGACTGAGAGACAGAGGATGAGAAAAAAGTAGACTAACGAAGAGACAGACACAAAGACACATACGTACCGGATGTATATGCATGCAGATACCTGCACAAAAAGTGTGAGCACATCTGTGTGTTGAATGAGAATCAGAATAAAAAGAATCAGCTTTATTGCCTAGTAGGTTTACACATTCAGGGAATTTGCTATTGTATCTTGGTGCCTGACAATAAACATTGTAGCAATATAAAGAAACATAAAGCAGAATACTACAGGTCAGGAATCATAACTATAAAATTGACAATAAGATGTAAAATAATATGAAAACAAAAATATTCTAAGTAAATAATAATAAAATAAAGAATATGTACAATATGATGATATATTATTTCAATTACAGAGTGTGAAATTTGGGGGGTGGGGTTAATGAGAGTCCGTGTCAGTTGAGGTCACGGGCCTTGTTGATGAGGCCAGCTGTAGACGGAAAGAAACAGTTTTTGTGACGTGAGATTTTGGTCCTGATGGACTGCAGCCTCCTGCCAGAGGGGAGTGTCGTGTTGTTGTAATTAATCCACACAGGATTTTGCATTCACATATATAAATTTATGGATTAAACCTGTATGTTGGACCACTATTGGCTTTTTATTAAATATCTACCATTCCCTGTCTGCCTGTTCTCATATGATACCCTGATCATGGTCTGTGTAGTCTGCATACATTCTTTTCTTTTCTATGGATTTTTAATTTAGCTTCTCTGATTTAATTAGACATTTATCAAGCAAAAATTCCAAACATTTGCTGCTTCCAGCTTCTGCAGCCATAGTTCTTTATTTAAAGGTAAAAATCTATCTAGAAATTCCCTACTCAACCCTATCTCCTAGAAATGTACATACTACTATTGCAACAGCAAATATATTTTTAAATAAACATAATGCTGCATGAATAACGTTTTTTCATAATGAGGAAGCATTTTTAATGAACGTGTATGCCACAAAATGTACATACTGAATGTAATACGTATTTAATTCTTTTTTCCCACAATATCTGCTTGTAGCAAGTAAAACATTACTTACCCTATTTTGTTGAAAGTGGCACTTAAAGCAATTTTCTATGGTTAGCGAAAGATCTTGGTCTTGGTTAAATATTCATAAAGTCAACACTTGAAGTATGAGACAGGAGTTGTTTACGTTACTATAACTTGTAACTGATCTTTCCCTAACCTTAACCAAAGTGCTTATTAGTACTTATCACTTATTTCACTGGAAATAATGTTGCAGCTGAACATAACCGCAGCAGTTACATCTCCATCAAAATCATATTTGGCAAAACAAACAAGTAATATATAAATGTAATTTTTATGAAGATATGCTTGCCCTACTATGCCATCTCCATAACAACCAAGCAAACTTTTATCCAATTATGAAAGACAGGATATGTGGAGAAAGCTTCATAGAAATGTCCAGTTAGTGGATTTATACATTTTTGTCATCTTGCTTTAAAATCAACTAAACCTAGATAATTTCATTTTTCAGGATTTAAATGGAGCCTTTTTTTCTGACATAATGACCTAAATACCATTCAGGGAGTTGACCAGACGAGTCATGAAGGAGACATCTTTAGATTGTTGGCATGAATGAGCATATTGAATATTGACACAAAACATCACTGTTCAGTAGCTTCAATAGAAAAGCATATGGTATTAGTTACATCTATGATAACCCAACAACACATAGGCACAGGTCGGTGGCAGCAGGCCGGCCCCTGCTTGTGGTGGCTGGTGTTGTGTCAGGGTTGGGGGATGCTGGGTTGGCTGGGTCTTTTGTCACCCCTGCTAATTGAGTGATCCTGGTGACCCTGTCATCGCTGCCTGGTAACAGGTCAGCAGGAGCCAGTGTCACTGCCCTCTGCTTTAAGTCATAACTACATGTCTGGCTCCATGGTAGGTGGTGGTCATGGCATGTATTGGTACATTGATGGATAAAATTATGGAAGGATAGATGGTAGAAGATGGGTAGAGATACAGGCTATACTATAGTCTGAAAGCAAGGTTAATTGCAGTTCAATGACTCGGCTGTTAACGTTTCTGCTGTGTTTCCTTGTAGGGCTGACAGAGCTAGAATTGATTGAAATCACAGTGCTTTAAGGCACATTGAGTAAAAGCATCCAACTACTGGCCTGTGACTTTATGAGAGTGTGGGTGGATGCATACAATACGTGGTTGGAGAAATAAACAGTTTATTGTTCCTTACTGCAGGTATACAGCCATAATGAGAGGATGGAGGGACTGTTGGACCGTTTCGAAATGATATGCTATGAACATATGAGAATAACACTAGACAGATGTTCACAGGGTGATATCGTGCACCATCTTATGATTTTTCATTAAGTATGCTATAACAGCTGCACTTGTACATCTCACTCAGTGGCGACAGCCATAGCATGCCAAGTCTTCAAAAAGAATCACTCATATTTCAATGCATGCCTTTGGAATTTCTTTCAGTGAACATGTGACACTTTTCAGATAAGTGTTTTTGTGTTAACAAAATGGAAATCTTAATTTTGCTAAGCTAATTATAGCTTGTAGCCCGTTGCTAAGCAACCTAATGACAGGAGACAGTGGGGAGTCAAGAATCTAACCTTTGGCTGGATAAAGCCAAGAGGTGACATTTCCTTCATATCACCCTCTATTGATGCACTGCGTTCTGACTGTGGCTGTATTGCACTTTACAGTTCAAATGGTGTAAAGTGCGCCTTAAAGTAACTGTGTTTTTTATTTGATAAGGAAGAGGAACAGTTGAAAGCTTTCAATCATTGTCAGGCAGCTTTAACACAGTGCTGTTATGAAAATGATAGTCCTTATATATATGGACGTGCATGAGTCATTCTGCACTGTCGAAATGTGCATGTAGTTATGTCATCAGCTGCTTTATATTTCTACTCACAGGGCATAAAACACATGGTTAGTCAGAAAATGTATAGATCATGATTCTTCCCATAATGCAAAATGGAAGGAGGACTAATGGGTTGAGTTATGAGGCTGAGGCTCTTCGGTTGTTGCCTTTTACCATGGTCGTACTATTGGATTAAATTCTGGAGCACTACCATATGCCACCATACAAGATTCTTCACCCCGACTCTGTGTTAGATTAATACAATATTTAGAAATCCTCTCTTTTGAAGGGTTGGAGCAATGATCCACACAGAATGTAAAGTGAGACCTCTGTTATAGATTCATATATTAGCATGAATGGATTGCTGCATATTTAACTTGGGTTAAATAGTATTTTTGATCTACATATAATGCACCACATGCACAATCTTTCCATCTGAGATCCCCCAAAGACAAGGGGTGTATGCTCTGAAAATTCTTTGTGGGTGTCTGATTTTTCCTCCTGTCGAGGGGGAGTGTTGGGCGGGATCCATGGCTCAGCGCCAAAATAGTTTTGAAGTATCTGTGAAAAGACTTCTCTTAATCCGTTTTATTTGCTCTGCTACCTCCGAACCATTTGTCCACGCAGAGCTCCCAAACCCTCCACTCCACCCAGCCATCTCAGGGATTTAGTGTGGTAGAGCAGAGGTTCAAGAGCCCACAGACAGTTAAAAAAAAAAAAAGCCATCTGGCCGGTGGAGGGGCTGTCTCAAATACAAATCTAGAAGAGTATAAGAGACAGATCAAAGACAGGATATGTGGAAAAATTTTATTT
>CM022490.1:18737400-18796220 GCA_011952105.1 Coreoperca whiteheadi | reverse complement strand
GGGTAGTGAGGTGGGGGTGTTTGGAGGTTTGGGGCGGAGGAGTCGTGCTGGGCAATCAAAATGACGGACAGCAGTGAGAAGTGTTTTGCGGGCTCCCATGTACATGCAAAGTAGCCCGACTTGTGAGCTTTCACAGCTCCCTCTGGTCTTCAGGTAAACAACTGAGCGGCCGAGGTATGCGTGGTCTTTCCCCACCTCAGTGTGAGTGTGTGTATTTGTGTTTGTGTATGGTAATGATGTGTTTGTTGGCTTGCTTGTGAGTGGAAAGAGTGTACCTTCTTGTGTTTACGTCCATGTCAGTGGCCCGTGTATTTGTGTGTTCTACAAGAAAGGCTGCCAAGTTTATTTCTGTAGTTTTTCTTCCTTTTTGCCAGCAATAGTGTTTGCCAGGGGATGGTGTTTGACCAGAGAAGTCAGGGTTAGCAGGTGAAATAAACAGCATCCATATTTCATGAACCTTCCAAAAAAAAAAAATCCCTTCTTGGATTCGACACAGACTCAGTTCTAAGGACACTGTGTAATGCGCACACAATTGTTCCTCTTCGCTCTGAGCAAATATTATAATCCTATTCTCTTATGCTTTCCATCTTGCCCTCTCTCCCTAATGTTCACCCCAATGGCGGCCCCTTTTCCTGAGTGAAAACCCCTCAGAATGTGTGGAGGCTTCATTTTTCACTCTCCCTTTGGGGCTCTGTTGTCAGAGAGCAGCCCTTAGGAAGTCTTTATTTCTGCCAGGCAGGGCCTCTTGCGTTCCTCCACCCTCTCCCTCCGTTCTCATGGCTGTCCCCCCCACCTGCTGGGATCCTGATCCCAGCCGGGGCAGGGCTTCAGCGGGGGACAATTACTGCTGCTCCCCAGCTTTGATCATCTGACCACATGGAAGCATAACAGCTGACCACATGTTTCAACAGACAAGAAGAAGAAGTAAAGAGAGAAAAGAAGAAGAGTTAGAATAGGGTGAGAAGAAGAAAAGAAATCCCCTTTTCATTTAAGTTGAGCCTAAAGTTCCATTCCACTTTAGAAGCTTTACAGAGAGTTAGCCAGAATGGTCAAATCTGTGTTTCAGACCGTTTCCTTTGATGGTGATTATTTATTAGGATCAGGGCAACTTTACTTATTGCGGACTATGTCTGGCTACAGCCCCCAATAAAGTTCAGTTTCAATTTGCCACTCTCTCTTTTGCGAGTGCCGCAGAGAGAGTAGGAGAGAGGCAATTTGAGGCAGCAACCCTTGTAAAAAGTGAGTGCTAAGTCTGCTTGTATTGTCGGCCAAATTGTCAGGAGGCCAACTGGGCTCTGCTGTCGTGTTCTGAGCACTGTCTGGCTTTTTCGCAACCTAGGCCTCATCCACACCATGGAAAATAAATATCACAGGGGAAATAGCTACCAAGACATTGAGAGCATTGGTAGATATAAAGGTGAGAGAACTGTGTTGTCAATCAGCCAAAAATTGATTCAGCTGCATTCAGAATATCAGTTACTGAACAAAATACAATCAAAGCACACTACTTATTCAATTATTCAAGTATACAATTGTTGTATGCAAATAGAATACAAGGTCTAATATTTTATTTTGATAAAATTATTATTAGTTTTTGCTCTATGGACGTATAAGTTATCCATGTTGGGGGATATCTACTCGGAGGATCTGAGCCAAGGGGGTTAGATGGAAACTGACATGGGAGAGGGGAGGGAGTTTGCTCTGCTCTGGTTGTCAGGGATGGCCTCTTGGAGTGTCCCAACTGTGGAGGCGATCACTTTACCACATTAAGGGTGCCTCAAAAGAACCTCTTCAACAGCACTTTGGCCCAGCCTGGAAGAACAGGGCTTGTTTTGACTGGTCTGCCACCTTTTATTGTCACAGCTCTGCCTACCAACAGCTTGCTCCTGCCTCAGCTATACTGCCACTGTGGCTCTTTGAGAGACGCTCTCACAACATATGTGCACACACTTGCGCACAAACACACGCATGCGTTGCAAGCATTAATGCAAATGTGCGCATACACACATGCACACGGCACACGCAATCCCATGTACACTTGTGAGCACAAACCCCCACACACACACGAAAACCCCAGAGCACATACTGAAGAGACTGGAAAGATCGGAATCGGATTTGATGACGACACGGGTCAAATATAACATATGAGCATTATAAATGTACTGAGGGTGTGTGAGAGAGGGAGAGCCACTTGTTAACTTATCCATGTAACAAACAAAAGAATCACAAGTTCATATATCATAAAAAAACTGAAGAGCAAATTTTGAGTATCCTAAAATGTTCCATGATCAATTCCGTCTACCAATTATTATTACATAATATCCCTCAGCAGTGAGCAATATATCAGCTGAATTAAATGTTTGAGATAGGTGTACACACATCTTTGGGATTTAACAGTCAGTCAGTGAGCAGTATCTACGATAAATTGTAGATGTAAATGAATATCTACATTTTTAATGAGCTGAAAATGGTCCGTTAATATTTCTTGACTTGTGGTGACAACTATTTGTAAAAATGTATTTTGATTAGTGTGTTTATGCAAGAAAAAAAGTCAGTAGCATGAAAACTGTTCTGGCAGGGGTTGCAACAAACAAACAAATTCACTGATATATCTCAGAAGCACTCTGTCTATGTCTGAATGAGAAAATAACCTAATTAAAGGCTTGTTTATAAAATTAAAAAGACGATTGGGATGAATAATTTTACTCACTCTTGTAATTAATATATCATCAGAATACATTTGAAATGTGGTATGAACTCACTATAATGCATTTTTCATAACCATCAATTTTATGAAGACACCTTTTTTCATTTATGTGATTCCCCCCCCCCCTTTTTTTTTTATCTATTACTAACAGACGCAAGCTTAGAAAATCAGGTGTGCATTCTTGAAGACAAAATAAATGTGTTTTACTAATCTTTACTATTTAATCAAACAGGAAAAACTAAAGTTATTTTTCTCCAAAGACAGGGGGTCACTTTATGATGTGGCCTCTGCCATTTGTGTATCCTGCCTTACTTCATAATCATTTTTATCCGGCAGTTAAAAATAATTAACAAGTCATGCTCTTTTGTCGTCCACCATTTTAGGTCCTCGCTCCAGCAATGAAGGGCCTTTCCATCAACATAGTCGCGTAATAGTGTCAGGATGCATTTTAAAGTGCAGTAATTCAGTGGTTTACACAGCCTCATAAAATACCAACATGCCCCGATAATGAGAAGCATGAATGGAAACTTGGAGTTCCCTGTGGCCCCTGTGTGTGTGTGTGTGTGTGTGTGTGTGTGTGTGTGTGTGTGTGTTTAAATGAGTAGGGAGAAGTAGGAAGAAAGAAAGACAGAAAGAAAAGAGACACACAGCTGCACTCTGGTGTCCTTCTTTATGGCAAAAGAAAATGAGATGACTGGAGGACTATACTCCTTCGATAGATACATGTGCTCCCAAAATGCACATAGTCGGAGACTCGTATGCAGGTTCAGAGTGACAGGATTTGGACAGAGGCATCCCACAGTTCCCTCCTGTCTGAGTGATATCATATAGACAAACAGCAAAGGTCACAGACAGCACAAGCACATAACTCTTCATCTTTCAGTTTGCTCTGACTCTCTTTATAGTGCCTTGACCTACTGACACGCAGCCTGTGTGTGCGCTGGTGTGTGCATATATGTACTGTACATGAATAAATGTAACTAAATTTGAATATGTACTAAGCAGTGGGAGTCTGTGTGTGTGTGTGCTTAAATGCTTATCTACATGTGTTCCTCCACCAGGTGATCAGTGTCAGGCATCTTGCACAACGCGTCTTAATCTTACAGTCCCAAAGTCTTGCTGTCATGGAATAAATCATGATACAGCGTGGAGGTGGTGGCAGGCAGCGTGAGTCAGAGAAGCAGTCTGCTTGACTTCACACTCGCTGGGGATCTGGTAACTCAGCAGGTAGTCCGAGTACAGATTGAAACTAACTCTGCCTTTCTGTGCTGAACACACACCCCGAGCGCTCGATTCAAGAGAACGACTGTTCCTTTATTGTAGAATAAATTACAGGAGTTCTTTTTTTATTGTGTACAGATGGGATAGGTTGAAGGTTGCTCAGCTCCCTGTCATTTTCTCACATAGTGCGTGTATGTGAAAGACTTGATGTCATTCAGATTTTACCGGAATAACCTGTGAAACTGCGACTTTATGATTTACAAAAAAAAAAATTCTGTGTTTAAGTGATACTTGTTTAAAGAAATCAAGAAGGAGAACTGAAGTCATAGCCCGGGCAGTGATTTGTTAGTCTCAGATGGTCACTGGGCATTAGTGAGTTAAATCCTGGAATCAGCCTACGACCTCTCGGTGAGGTTACCACCGCAAGGGCTGTTTTTCATCTCCCTTGTGTTTTTGTTAGCACTAACAAGATTGACTTATAGCAGATTTGCACTACTGTGCATGTCGTAACCGCTGACTAACTAGCAGTTATTCATACGCCAAGCAGTATAGTACTGTCACGAATGGAGATGATTTATATTAACAACTCAGCAGTCACATCTGTGTTTATCAGGCAACAGTTTTGAACATGACTCAGCCAATTAAAACTATCTGTTTTCTAATATCTTCTATTGCTGAGGTAGTGTGTAAATCAGTATTTCTGTATAGCAGGCAGTTGCTGGGGCCAGTGCCAATGAGTGTGTGAATTACACCCATGCATAAAGCTGTCCTTGTGTCCCGCTGGCCAAGAGCTACAGGGAAGCTGGAAATGATCGTAAATTAAGCAGCATTTGGCTGAAGAAATCATACAAAATCTGGGATTGAAAGGAGCATTTGGAAGGATTACTGTAGACCATAAGAGGAGTTCCCATAAAGGAAGGAAAGCTGACAGAGGTGGTGCAAGGGATGTACAGTTTCAGGGTGCTAGACTACATAACAGACTGGTGGAGGAGATGCAGGAATGGTCAGATTTGGGATACGTCTCTCATAGTAACAGTAGTAGTCGTGAACAGTTGTCCCAGCTGATGCCTGCGACTAGAGATGAATTATTCACTCGCTTGTCAAATCAATAATGGCCCGGTCTTTAGTGGCCTACTCTCCCCATGCCCTACTTATCGGTTTTGGGGGGAGAGGACACATCATTTTGATATTTTAGCAGTTTGCATCCTTTGTAGTGGACATATGGCCCCTCGCTGAGGTAAATTGGCTGCCATTTGTTGTCATTTCAAGGATTGTTTCTGGAAAATTGGAACTTTGAACAAAGCATAACAAAAAACCCTCACTGAAGCTGTATTGAAGTGAGCACACAGGATTAATACGGCAGTTTTGTTGAAATGTAATGTGGCAAATAGAGGTGGGGGGCCTGGGGGGTGGGGGGTTGTTGCGAAGTGGTGGGAGAATGTTGCCATGGCTTTTAAGGGCATGGGCATGTTTGGATGGCACGGCCCACCCCCTGCCCCTCTGCCTCTGTTCATGTGTCACTCACTGTCTTCCAGCCTGTAATTTTCCATCTACTGTAACAGTCTGGGCACATCGCCACCCAGGGAACTTTTAAAATAAATAAAGAATTCATTAAATAATTAGTATCTCCACAACAATCTCTTTTGTTCTGCCAATCTCGAAGCACTCAAAAGTCACCCTGAGAGATGGAGAGAGAAAGAGGGTGAGCAAGCGAGAGAGAGGGGGGGCGGGGTCGGGGGGGACCGGGGGGAGAAATTAGTGGAAAAATCAATTTAAAAAAATTAAAACCATTGAATTTTTTGAAATGCTTTTTACTTATCCGCCATTGATTACATCTAATTGGACCTCATTTCCGGGAAATGTTTACGTGCATGTGCGTGTACTTACATGCATGTATGCGTGTGTGTATGTGTGTCAGCTTGTGTGTTTGTGACATTTCCTAATGGTTGGGTGCATGGATGATAACCACTTGGCTTGGAGACAGACAGATATGAAAGGCTGTCACTCTGAGCAGAGACAGCTATAATGGCCCTGTGAGTGTCTGTGTGTGCCTCTGTACATGTGTGTATGCATGAAAGGGTGATGATAGGGGCCCACACTTGGGGCCCGGCTATGCTTTCTAATCAAAACCCATACACGTGCTGGGTGCTTGCTGTATGGTGTTTACATTGGGAGAGACGGTGCAGAACCATCTCTTTGTCCCCTCAGAGAGTTGACATTGCCCCCCTCCCCCCACCTGCCACCCTGCTGTATGTGAGGTTAGCAGCCTGGAACATCCCTGTATTTATAAACAGCTTGCACAGGGGCTACAGAGAATAATGTAAAGCTGTCGTAGAAAAAGCACTTGAGGTAACTTAATTAGTCTCCTTCAAGGTAACAAGTTGATTTTCATATTATTTATCACATTAGCATCATGTCAAATGCGAAATAAGAAGTCTGTCCATTAGCACTAACTTAACTAAACTTTGAATCACATGTGACCATGTCACCAAAATCACACGACAAACACAAACAAACTGCACTGACAGAAAAACATAGGTTCCATGCTGAAGGTAGCCACCGCTTTCATTTCAACAAACATAATAGATAAAGGGGTAAGCAGCTGAACGTGGTCCAGCATTGTGTTTGCAATTGTCATTTAGTTAATCCAGAGTTAAAAACCTTTTCAAGTGTTTATATTATTATACTTTCTGTAAACCGTGATGTGTTTGTGGGTGTATGTTTGAATATAAATGTATGTGTCAAACCAAGTAAATAAATATGAACTTGGTTTGCAAGACAGGACACCTCCTTAAAGTGCTTCAATAAAAAGTAACTTTAAATGCATTTTAAAAAAATCTATTTGAAGAGTATTGTTACCAAACTGAAAAAGGGGGGAAAAAAGTACCCTAAAACCCCAAAAGATATCAACTTTTACGAAGTTGCTGAAATAATAATAATAATAAATTAACAAATTATAAATTTGACTTTTACTGACTGTATTTTCTGTATTCTAGTTACATTGAATGCTAAACATCACATTACAGTGTTTTTTTTTTACTTCTCTAAACTGATGATGTAGAGTTTTGGAATGTTGCCCTTCAACACTTTTTGGGCAACCAAAAGCACTTGTCGCTCCTGTCTGTCACTCCTGTCCTGCACTACACTGAGTCGACATTTAGTTTTTTTCTGAAATTAATGGGGAATTAATGATTCCGTTATTCCCCCGCTGTGCGAGGAAGGGGGGTTGGGGATTCTTTTTTTTAATCGCCCAACCTCTAGAAACTGATTGGAGCAGAAAAAATACGCCCAGTCCCCTTCTGCCAGGCCTCACAATGGAGGCGCTGATTTTTTTGATGGGGTTCTATGCTGCCAGGGGGCCAGCTGGAATTAGAAGTGGATTAATAATTTTAAACAAGGCTAAACCGCTTGGACTGTCTGTCTGTCTGCTCTTTCCAATGCTTAGCCAATGGTCCGTCTGCTCCCCGACCACATCAAAACAATCTAAAAACACTATATCTTCCTAATGAAGAGGGTTGGGTTTAGTTTATGGGCTCGAGAGTCCATGAAAACATGCTTATTTGAACAGATTTCATGAGGTTCTGAGTCTGAGAACAAGCCAGGATTACGGTGAACATTTCTACATCACCAGAACAACATCCTTAAAAGAACCATTATTTTGACTTTACTATGAGTGCATAATGTGCTCTGTTTACCCAATAGTTGATCAACTTTTTTTTAAATTTTCCACTGTTTTTCTTCTTTTATGCTTTTGATTAAGCAAATCCTGGACCAGCTTTTAGCATTTATTTTTAATATTATTTTGTGATGAAATACATGATAAAATCCCAACACTCATCTGCCTGATCGCTGCATTACCAGCACCATGTTAATATATGTATGAAAACATGAGCACTTCTCACTGTTTCAATGTGTGTTTTGATGTGACACAGACTGTGGACTGAGTTGGTAGTAGTTGGTCCAGTGGCTGGAAAGCTAAGACCACCAGAATGGTGACCCCAGTCAGAGGAAAGATTAGGTTTAGCACCAGTGGGAGTGTTAAATGGTGAGTCGCAGGGATTTGGGGGGCTATTTGGAATGATCTAAAAGCAGACGTATTACCAACTGAATTTGGGTATAGTAAAGCCTAACAAATCAGGCCCTGCTGGTGACATCTCTCAGAGAACAGAACCATGTCTCAATAATCCCCCATGTAATTTATGTGTGTGTTGGAGTATAAGTGTGTGTGTCTGTGCATGTGTTACAAGGACAGACAGAGAAGGAAGAGGTTTGAGAGTGTGTGAAAGTACATGTGTGCACTCTCTATGGTCATGTATATGGGACTGATTGTCTTTTGAGGGACAAGGGAGCAGAAACAGCCCTCAGTAATATAAATTCTTCCAACTGAGAGAGGAGGGCCCTAAAGGGCCCAGATGAGAGCCAGAAAAGGCCAGACTGCACTGCACAGGTTACCATTTTACAGAATTCGGGATCTAAATCTATTTACACTGCTTATTCCATACAGGACAAATGCACCTACAGAAAGCTACAGCAATAAAGTCAAGGAAAAAAACAGACTATAGCATAAATATATACTTTTTTCCCTTGTAATTCAGTCATTATAAAAATGTTCTGTGAATGTAGCAGGGACATTAGCCCCCTTCTGAGCTATTATCCTGGCTGTCTGGTGTTGCAATTTCACACTCCACTGATTCCGACAAGTAGTAGAGAGTCTCCATGCCCCAGATTTCACCTTATTTAGGTAATACAGAAAAATCATTCCCAAGACAAGGTAAATTAAACTGGGTACTGGACTGGCACACTGTTGCCAATTTCAACAGAATATCAAAAGTCTCACACAGAGAGGGGAGAGCTATACCACTGTAAAACGCTGGAAATGAAATTGAGCTCTACACAGATTTTACTCCACTTCATAAACCTGCAGATTTTGAGTTATTTTATTACTGCAACGATCTGTTCTAACGTCAGCTTTCTAAAAAAAAACTGCCAAGTAAGTTTGCTCACTTATTTATTCATATTCTTTTTTTTTTTTTTAAAGGGCCAAGTTCTTTATCGCTTCTCAAGCTGTGAACTTTGCCGTTGACGGTTGAGCCAGTTCCCAATGTCACGTCAATATCACCTTTTACAACAGCTTCCACCACCTTCATTTCTAATGCATAAACGACGGCATATTAAATGTAACTGGCAGACAGGACAGGCAATACATTATTTATGCTCCGCAAGAATGAAAACAAACTGCCTGCGTGGCAACGTTTCTCAGTATTAAACTGTACCCGGACCGTGCGCCCAGCGTGAGTTATAGCCCCTCAGCCTTTTGTTTTATTTAGAGGGGGAATCTATCCAAATGTCGTTATCTTTATTTGACTCTTTTTGCTGCAGAGAATAAAAGCATGGCGCTGGAACGATTCATTACTAAACAAAAACACCCACACAAATTAAAGAGCTGTCAGTGGTCGAGTTTTGAAACGCTGACATTTCTGGTCCTGAGAAAAGTCGAGTGAATTTCGTTTCGGCCGCCGCAACGCGGTTATTAATTAAGCTTATTTAGCAGTTTCTTTTATTGAAAGGGGGCATCCTGTTGCACCGGTACTTAAAGAGTTCCCCTCTGTGGAAATTGACCCTGTTTTGATTGAACTCGGTTTCCTTGACTTCATTGCGCCCAAACCGTTGAAGGAAAAACAAAACCAAAAGTAGGTCGTTAATAATTACAAGTGCGCACATTTTCTTTTTCTGTTATTTTGAGTCGTGCAAGGCGGGAGGAAGGTTTTCGAGGCTGAAAAAACAGAGGCCTTGTAGGTTTCTTTTAACTTGAAATGCGCTACATCTCACCATTAATTTACAGGAATAAAAAAAAAGAATGATTACAAAGACAGAAAGAAAAGAATAAAACGTTGAAGTCAGTCGCATTTTACAACCCATCTGATTGCAGCAGTAATAATGATAATAATACTATTCTAATTATATCAACTTAATAATAGCAGTATTAATATTGTATTTTTGCCTAATTAGTATATATAAAATAATGTAATTAGTGAATATATTTACTATAGTTATATATTTAGTTTAGGCAGATGGGCAGTGAAAAAAATAAAGGGTGAAAAGCTTTTTAGAAAAAAGCACAAAACAACTTTTTAAAAATCACTCTTATTGTTAGAGAAACAACAAAGTCAAACTTTCATTGACTTTGGACTTCTGGGGGAACTGTGGAGAGAGGTTTTAGGTTTCACCGGCAGCTGAGCTGCACTCCCTCTATCAGGAGAGAAATATGTCATCGGTCATCATAGCAGAGGATGGATAGGGTGTCTCAGAGATGCAAATGAAAATATTTGGCTATGTCACTTTTTAACAAAAGGGAGATTAGTTACAACCTCCAAAGGTCTCCTGAAGGAAAATGTGCAATATATTAAGGAGAGATCTGCCAATCATGTAGCCATGTACAACCTTTGAAAGCACACTCTCAGTCATGCTGTCCTTGTGGTAGTATTTAAAATTAAAAGCCAATGCTTATGATGTTTTACATAAATTACTAAGAAATATTGTACAGCTATTTAGAACTATACACCATATAGTTCAAATTTGGCTATATATGGCTCCGAATACAATACACCACACACTCTTACAATGGTTGGGAGAAACAAAGTCCCTTCTCTGTTGTTACCGGCCCTCAGACCAGAATTGAAACAGGAAAAGCAATTATTGGAGAGATTGTCCCACAGGCATTGAAAGGCTATCAGCATGAGGGTTGGGATTGGCTTGGGGAACACCTATGGCCCCATGCATTATCCTGGCATGAGGTCGCTTTGGCAATCGCCTGCCAATTTCCACCAGCACCTGCCCCCCCCCCCTCCCTTCCATCACCAGGCCCTCCTACCTGGTTCCTGTTTCTCCTCCTACACCACCTCCTCTCTCTCAAAGCCTGTCCGGCTGTTATTGTCCCAGGGTGGTGACCATTAATAGAAAGGGAAAGAAATCTGCACTGTCCAGTGAGTATTGGACAAAGTTGAAGGTGTGCAATCACACTGTATTGTTTCCCATCATGATGGAAGTGATTGTTGATCCTTCTAGGGGAGAAAATGTCTTTGACTCTGCTCTGATAGTCTAGTTGAAGACCGAATCATGAAAATACGCCAAGACCAAAAACCACAGATTAATAATATGTCTAATGCTGTGAAAATATGAGCCGGTGGTGTGCCGTTTGGGCCAAAAGGCTCAGTGGGAGAGTTGAGTCTAGATTAGTGGAAAAGTGGGAAGAAAATAACTGGTGCTATGTCTAACACCTTTTATTATGGCTGTTGAAAACCTGTATAACACAGCTGTTGAATATCACTCTCCTTGAGCAACAGAACCTCCGCCACCCATCCAAAAACCTGGTCCTTTCCTTTAAGGCCCAGTTATTTAAACACATCTCATTACAGGATCACCTCTGATCACAGGCTTACAAGAGTACAATGAGGGTTGGGGCATTACATACGGAAAATCCAGGCTGCATTGTTGTTGTTGTGATGGATCGAGGCTCCTGTTTGCTATTATGTGTCATGCTTCCTCTCTCTACTCTTAGTCATACTTACAATGGTGCCTGTGGCCATTTACAGCAGATGTTAACACACACAGAGAAATATTTCTTAAGTGGTTTAGCCTTGCTAATCCCCTCGAAAGATGTTTAAAATGCACAAAGGGACACTTCTCGTTTGTTTAAAAAGAAATAATTCGTTAAGGTTTTTTAGTGGTTCTTTAAAAGACAGAGGAACACTGAGAAATGTTATCAATGAACTAGAAAATGTCCCCATGAAATAAAAAAAAAAAGATTTAAAGATGCCTTTTCATGTGTTCCTTTTCAGTGGTGTTATTGGATTTCACTGACGTCTGACACACGTATTCAAGGTCAAAGTAACATAACAGCTTCAGAAGTTAGGTAAGACACCAGCAGTGTTGTTCTCCATAAAGTAAATGTGACATCCTTGTCTGAAAACAACACATTCCTGTCTTTCTTTGTTTGTCACACACGTATAGGAAAGTAAAGATGCATAATGTTACTTAGATCATTCTTAATTTTTTTTATTTTACATTCTGATGAGCAACGGCTGTGCCAGAAGTGTGTCTGTGGCAATGTTTTGCACAAGGCAGCACTTGTAAAAGTTTATCATGCATTCATGATGAAGAATATTTAGCTTCACAGAAGGTGCCAATATAGCACCACATTAGTCTGAATCATAACAGGTCTGTTCATCTTTCAGAACTGTTAATGTTTTGGGAAATAATGACTCCACTGTTCTTAGAAAAGGTGGCTATCAACAGCCAGAAATGTTGAATCTGTTTGAAGTGAGTGTTATTAATAGGGGATGGAGACAGTGATGTAGAGGTAACGGTGGGTAAAGAATGACAGCAAATAATCATATGACAAAAGAATCTGAAAATGTCTGAATTGCCAATAAATTACTAATGTATGCCTTCTGGTTGAAAGACCCTCTATTATCAGCAGTGTGACACTTTGTTACCATGATGTGTTCCATAAATTTACATCACAAAGATTACTGTCACTCTAAAAAGAGCGGTAAACTAGGCCTATGAGGGTCACCCCCCCACCACCTGCCTCCTCTCTCGCTCTCTCTCTCTCTCTCTCTCTGTCTCTCTCTCTCTCTCTCTATATATATATACACAGATAGGTGACAATATAAAGGAAAAACCAACATGAAGTATCTTAGTATGGAGTCAGGTCACCAAGATACTCCAGAACAGCTTCAGCGCCCCTTGCCAGTTTAGTGGAACTCTATTAGAGAGATGAACACCATTCTTCCGCAATATATATACTGTACAACCCTTATTTAATCAGGTAATCTCATTGAGATCAAAATCTATTTTGCAAGAGAGACCTGAGTACCACAGATAAAGTAATACAATCCTAGCCAGACAAGACATAATAACAAAAGGACAGTCACTGGCATCACTAAATAGATTTGAAGATAAAGGTTTATATCATTTGGTCTTCTGGAGATGGTGGTGGAGAGAATTGTCTTACACGTTGGCCCAAAATCTTCCAGGTTGAGATCTGGTGACTGTAAAGCTCTTAGCATATTATTCACTTCATTTTCATACTCCCCACACTATTCAGTGAGCCTTGGTGCATGGAAGCATCATGCATTTGATGTTTCTCCACTCTTTTTTTTTCAGTTTGTGTGTGTGTGTGTGTGTGTGTGTATAACTTTTTAAGAGAAATGATCTTTCATTGTTTTATTCTGTTTGTGTGACGCCAGGAACACACGTGCTGAGGCTGTGGCAGGATCAAGCACATTGTTATTCATAGTGTTCATAGTAGTGGTTTCGCACAAAGCCTTCCTCATTCATATCCATAACGGATTAAATATTGCGCAAACATTATGCAACCAGAGCTCGCTTTTCGCGTTGACTGGCATTTCTGGGACACAAATTGAAATTGTGCAAGAGATATAGGCTACTTTTGTTTCTCGTTGTGCTGCAGTACTAATAGTGATATGTTTTTTTTTATTTTTGTAAAGGAACAAATGATATAGACTGTGTACTTATTTATTGCTTGTTCGCTCATGCACGTGTTCCATCGGGAAAGCTTTGTGCGCAACCACTGTGCGACGTGTGGGTGCTGATATTAAAACACATTCGCGTCCCTTCCGTTCCCTGATGTTAAAGTCGCCAACTTGGAGCGTTGCAGAACTCGACTCAGAGCATTGCGCAAGCGCGGAAATATCACCACGAGAGAAGCTATGAATGAAATCTTTAAATAATGGAAAGGCACTCTCCAATTCTAATTCATTGTCTCCAGAAATAAAGGGGACATTAACGAGCATTGTCCTCTTTATTTTGAAAGGCTGATGAATATGTGAGTGCTGCTGTCCGTCCCCTCAGGGGAGGAGCAGTCCTGTGAGGTGGGGGGCTGTCAAGGGACGAGGGTGCCCCTCAGGTGAAAAGTTTGTTCACTGTGCTGAAGCACGCCATTCGCGCAATCGGAAACAAATGCAACTTTGAAAGTCAAACACACAGTTGCGCTGTGGTTTTAATTGCACCTTTAATTACAGATGGTGATAGTTTAGGGTACACGTTGTTTAACAATTAAAACCTCAACATTACACCTTCTCCAATAATCTGCACTTCAATGATTCATAAAACTAGCGCTCTCTCCTCGGGGAGAAGTTGAGTATTGCGCCGGGTTTCGCGGAAGCACTACCACAGCGTGCTGGGCAGAGCAACGGGCCATTAAAAGGATGTCAATTGCTCATTTACCCATTTACCTCCTCTCAGAAGTGTTCAAAATATATCTATCAAAAGACAAACGCACAGCACAATTGCCGAACATCTGCTTTGCTGAATGAGCGTTTGCTGGAGCCCTCACTCGGGACCTATTAGCGTTGATTCCTGCGCCTGCTCTGATAAGGAATTCATCAAGTTTCTGACACCCCGCCAGATGTTGGGAAATTAGCGCTGTCTCCTGTTGGACACACTACTAATAGTTTGTCTTTCAGCCCGTAGCATAATAGAAATATAATGTTTGAGGTGGATGTTTTGTGTGTGTGTTGGGGGCTGCAAATGATGGCTCGCAACGACACAATCTCCAAATCGGATTACGTAGGCCCCTTGGTATTTTTATTTAATTTATTTAGCCACCATACATGGTAACTTAGGCTTCCTTCTTCCAACGTAGAGTATACATGCTTTAGGAACTGAGCTCATTGAATAGTTTCACAAAAGTCAGGGCGACCACTTTCACTCATTTCGTCCTGAGCAGAAATGCCTGCAGGCTACAGTATACAGTATGCTGGGGGATGTAAATGTCTCTGGAGTCAATTGAAGAATAATTCAACTCAAAGACAAAGCCATTGTGTTAATCAGTTTGCATCACAAAAGCCATGAAACTCGTTACGATATAAAAACACACCGTGGATTAAGGTACTTTGTGAATGCATATTCAACACCCTGCTGGAGGTGAAATAAGCATCTATAATTGGCAAGCACATCAACTTCCGTACAAATGGAAGCCCTCGGTTAAGCAATAATCAGATGTTAGCTCTTGTGGAATTATTTGTTTATCAAGCCATATTTTTCCTTATAATGTTGCAAATCCATTTCACTTCAAATTAATTGTCATGTGGGGGGGTTTAGTGACAAAATATTCTCGTTCCCCGTGCAGGCTTAATGTCTCGATTTAAAGAAACGGCTGCCATAACTATCTACAGTAATCCACTATGTTAAGTTGTTCTGTTGCTATATGTGGAGAGATAAACCCTGCATTACACATACACGTATTCTCAGATGACTGAATTAATTCATGATGATTCCGTTTTGCCAGCATTATGTCTAATTAAAGCGGTGATGGGAAGAAATCTGAGCATACTGGTGTGTTGCAGACAGCAGGGTTTGGTAATGCGCTGATGTGCAAGGGCCGTCCCATATCCTAAATGTCTCAGGTTCGGGTCAAGAGCCAAGTGCCTTGCTAAAGTGCCCTTGAGCAAGACCTTGCAGCCTGCACAGCCCTCACCCACTGTAAAGCTTTAATGGGGCCAAATAAAAGCCTCAAATAAAATAAGTAGTCTTGCATGTGTAGCAATAGTTTACACACGCGGGTGCTTTGGGATTCATTGAGATAAAGTCTGTGAATATTGCGTCTAATAATTGCAAAATTATGAATAAGTGATACAGTAGCCACTGGGTTTATTAAGATCACAACCTCCGTTGCGTGACAAAAGGCGTTGGGGACCTTCTTGTGTCAGTTTATCCTCTTAGAGCGCGCTCTCCCGCTTAGCCAGCAAATACTCTCCGACTGAGAAGACGGAGGAAGGCAACAGTGGTTGGGGTTGACCAATCAATCCCATATCAAACTTCAGTGACAGGCGCGAGCCAGGAGTACAACTCAGTCCTATTTTTTCCCTGCAGAATACAAGCCCCGAGTCACCCCCTCTCCCCACAGCAGCCTCTGCTCCCTTCCTCCCTCGGATAGCCCGTTACAAGCAGACCTTATAGGCAGAGAGAGATTATAGGCTACTGCAAGCTGCCAACAGTCAGCTGCCATCCTCCGGGTCCACACACGGCAGCCAAGTATCGCAATCCATAACTTGCGATGAATGAGCGCTAACGTAGCCTAATTCAGAGCCAGTAGTAGTCTGCTGCTGCTGCTGCAGAGGGGCATTGTTGAGATACAGCCGCTAGTCTTTACACAACTGCACCACGTGACCGTCACTGCTTTCTAATCCATTGAGAATCCACCAGAAAGGAGCCTTTCATGTTTTTTTTCTTCTTCCTTCTGGATTGAATCGCCTGCTCTGGTTTCTCATATAATATGGAAACGATGAGTTGCATTGGGTGTCAGCATATAAAGCACATGCATGGGCAATAACATGGGCTATGTAGGAAAAACAGATGCAAAAATGGTTAAGTTTTATTTATGTCATGTTCACACTTTGCTTCTTCCCTTGTGATGATCACCCACTGCAGGTCAGAGCGCAGCCACCTATACGCACATCCCAGATGCATGCGTAAAAGATGCAGCCTCCATGTGAGCCCGCCGTGTTTCAGAGAAAGCCAGGTCTCGGTTGTTTTACGTCACGGTGTCTGCTGAGAGGGGGAACTTGAAATGTGCGACTAGACGAGCCGGGCAAAGACTGAGGAGGAGGAGGGGGGGGTATGGGGTAGAGGGGTGAAAAGAAATGAAATCAAACGGAATGCAAACGGTGCGCTTGCGCTAAAGTCAAAAGCAGAATTTGAATCAATATTCCTAGATCTGTTTATAGTTGAAGGATATTGGGGGGAGGGTGGGGGTTTGAAGCACATACATTGTTGGGGGTTGGTGTAAAAATGCTCCTCTACTGTTGTACTCCCCTTTGGAGTCTAAAGCAAAGTATTCACTTTACAGCAGTCTGTCAAATTATACACGGTGTATTTATAGTTTTTTCCTGCTTTTAAAAGGATATAGCGTTATAAAACATTGGATGAATGACACTGTAAACTATTAGAGATTTCAGGCCCGTGCATGAGCTCTTGCTGTGATTTAAACAGATTTTTTTCGCCGTTTAAATGCTTATTATGGTGTCCATTGATGTGTGGTAACTCCTTTGGTTGTTTTTATGAAGCGGTTCCTTGTTAATCGGGTAGTGGGAGACGCTGAGGCAGCGCCACATTTGGCAACATATCCCACTTCACTTTCACGGTCACACAGTGTCCTCAGTTGCCCGTCTTCCAGTCTGTACGTTAGGATTATTATTTGTAAGCATTTATATATATATACATAAAAAAGAGCTTTGCATGTGAAACTTTTGCAGACGGATGACCCACATCCCCATCTAAACCCCCATACTCTCTGCCAAGAAGTGGTTCTCTGACTCTCCCAATATTCCCATTCACATACACAGACACACACACACACACACACACAGCCAAGATACTAAGATGGCGCCTTAATCAGTGTCAAGTTCAAGTGACTCCTACTAGTCTGATACAAACAGCATGGCAAACAGTGTCGGCTACATGCGTAAAGATGCAAGGAGCAGAACAACATGGGGATAATAATCAACGTCGCAGTCTGAAAGTCGCTTTTCATAATGTTTTTTTTAATTTCAGTCAAAATTTCCGTTCACATTTCTTCATAAATAGTTGGTAAAACAAATCAACCAACATACAGTAGCCTAAAAAGTACAAGGAACCTTTGCCTCTGGTAGCTAAATAGGCTAACGCATAGGCCTGCTGTTGTAACATGGTTTGCCTCAATGTGGCACAGTGACACAGTTCATCAGTAAAACATTTTTGCTCTTCAGGAATAACTTGGTGTGACCCATTTCTCCCAGAAAGTGTTACAACATCACATTCTAGCTGTGTTACATCAGATATTTTTCTCTGACCTCTGGACATGGGGCAGAAAGGTGGTGGGTATAAGAAAAAAGTACTTCTTTTAAATTAAGGTATAGAAAATAGCATATAAAACATATATTCCTTAAATTATTTAAATAAAATTATTTCATATATCACTGTCACGAGGTACCGTTTTTTTACATTTTATTTTAAAAGTAGTGCTGGTGGTCTGAAATTGTTCTCATATGAGTACAATATACTTTGTGTATGCATAATATTTAATTCTTGAGAATAGGTTACAATGCAATGCTGTAACTCTTTTTGCCACTGAACGTATTCTCCCCCAACCCACATAGATCTAGAATTCCTTCCACTAAATTTTGTTAAACACAAAAAATGTCATCTTGACAAGTTATTCACACAAAACAAGCAAATGTGTAATCAAACTGCTCTATATGCAACACCACAACAAATAACACGCTTAGTTTCACAGAAGAATTACATTTAAAACAATGCAAGCTGACAGACAAAAAAACTTTTTTTATTTTTGAAGATACTGTGTTGTGACAGTTCCATTGTTGCCGATGCACACATTTAAACATACTTGCACACAGACATTGCTGGAACTATAAAGATTGCCATACTGGCGCATATATTTGGGTGCTTGACCCGAATTTGAAATACTCAAAATGCTGTCACCTTGATTTGGAAACCATGAACTTCGCACACTCGTCTAAGACCTGTATAGGAGTGCAATAGGCTGATGGGTTTATTCTTTTTTTTTTTTTTTTTTTCCCCCCAATACTGAGTTTATGCTACGAATTGACATCTATTTCTGATTCTAATAAAAGTAAAATACACAAAAAGGTTTAAATTTAACCAAAAATAAAGAGAACAACAGAACCGTTTTATAGCTTCTCAGCTCAACTGAACTCAGTTCTACATAGTCAATGATTTACATGTCAATGGTCTCATAAAGAAAATAAAAGTGACGGAAATATCTGCATTATATATAGACAGATCCATAATATTCATATAGATGATTTCTTCGATCCAAATAAGACACATGTAGGCCTATTGGTTAAAAAGAAAAAAAGAAACAGAAGGATACAATCGCGATGTTGGAGCTGTAGAGTTTATCATTTGTTCAATGTTAAGCTTGTTAGAAAACATTTCCATAAATATCTTGTTAGAACATTTCCATAAATATCATTTAAGTTTCAGAACTTATACCCATAATTAAATTACAAATTGATAAATATGGCATCATGGATATGTATTTACAACGGTATTAACAAAAGGCAACGTTATATTCAACGGTAACAATCGTAACCTAATACCACATTTCTCCACCTGAAAACGGACGTTGACAATAGATTCGACCCCATCAAACAAGGAAATACATTCACGAGTATAATATTTATTTAGGATTTTTTTTCTGTGTTCAAGTTCATGACAAAGACTTTGGCACGTTATTTAAGACTGTTTGAAGTTCCAACAATCAATCGAAGAGGCGACAATAGCGCGTCACCGTCATATAAAACAGCGTGAAATAATCTTCCATTTTATGCTTTTTTTTTTTTTAAATAAAAATTTGAGAAAATACATAAAATGAAAAATAAAACAATTTTTTTTCTGAAATCTGTTAACTAAAAGATAAAAAAACATTTATTTATACTGAGAAAGTATTACGTTTATTTGTTCGTGATTTATTTGATTTCCTCAAAACTGCGGAATAAAAGTCAAATTTCGTGATCCTGAGAACGGACGTGGCCTGCTTGGTGCTGGCTTTTGCTCTCATCTCCTGTTGTTGTTGTTGTTGTCCCAATCCCATTTGTGTGTGTCTGACTCTGTGTGTGTGTGTGTGTGTGTGTGTGTGCTTATGATTGCGTGTGTGTGTGTGTGAGAAAAGTGAGCAGGAATAGTTTTTAAGGTTTTTATCCTCATCCCCGTGGTCCACATTGAGAGATGGTTTGTTCTTCTGACTTCAAACGTACCATTCATTAAAGTTGGGTGCCAGTCCTTCGCTGTGACCAGACGTGTTTTGCACGGCTAACGGCGGTGTTTTTGTCTGGTCTTCTGTGCTGGCTGAGACCAGCACTGGCGGCGTGGACGACTCGTATCCAGAGCTTGCTGCTGGAGACGATTCAGATCCTTGAGACTCATGTACCTGCAAAAAAAAAAGAAAAAAAAGAAAAGAAACCAGCAAGACACAAGCGATGAGTGGCTGAGACTGACTTAGCCTATAATATTCATTTATCCCCTAACATGCATTGTAAAGTGGCTTGGTAGAAGGCTGTTGAACGTAAATGCGGATTAACCCTGGGTTTTATAGAGCAACTAGAACAGTAAACAGCAAACTTGAAACAGGCACGGCAACTTCTACACTGCAAGAAATATCCACACCAGTGCACCATTCATGCGTGTCTTAAAATGTAGGGGTTTTTGGAGGCTAAATGATTTTTACATCAAAAATATTAATGAAGGAAATGTAAACGTTTTTGTTTTTTTTAAACAACAACTTAAAAGGGCAGTTGTGAATCTAGCATCAAAGAATGACAAACAAGTGCAATATTCACAACTCATTCTCTACTGTTATACTATATTTCAATTGTTTAAGCAAACTATTAGTGACACTAAGTGTGCCACACTAAGTGTCACTGATAGACTGACTGACATCTTCAATGTTTTTTTGCAGTGTGACAGTGCATTAACATCTTAAGAAATGCCTGAAGTTGTGATAGTCCCTGTCTGTGGCAGAGGAGGACGGGGTGGGGGTGGAGTGTGTGTTAATGTGTTTAAGGAGTAATGAAGACATTAATTACCTTCATGTGCTTCCTGAGAGAGCTGGGATGTGTGTAGGACTTGTCGCACACTTTGCAGATGTATGGCTTGTCTGATGTGTGCACATGCATGTGCTTTTTCCTGTCGCTGCTGTTGGCGAAGCGTCTGTCGCAGCCATCAAATTCACACTTAAACGGCTTCTCACCTGCAAGATTAACAAACACACACACACACACACACCGTGAATCACCCCGATAGCCCGCACAAACAAACTCCCGTTGTAGCGTCACCTGCAAACCCGAAGCATGGATATGGAAATGGTCTGCAGCCTATTATATAACAGAGTAACCTACATTTTCGGGGCGACATGGATACAGCTCCACTACTAGGCTACACACTGCTCTGTCAGGCTTTATTTATTCAAGAGGCCTGCTCCTTCATGCTGCTGCTGGCGTGCTCTGTGCGTCTGCGCTTATATAGTAAACACTGAATCAACAGGGCATTGCTGCACTACGCGATAGCTCAACAAGGGCGAGCATTAGGAACACAGCCGTTGTAATTGTAGATATACCACGGTCAGAAAGCACAGGAGTCCGCCGAAGTCTGCCGAAACAGCCAAACGCCGCTAATGCGCCTAAACTTTGGCAAGTGAGTCAAGTATCTGTTCGTATATCACGCCCAACTTCTTAGCATACACGCTACGGGGATGGATGAGGGTTAACGCACAGAGTGGCCTAGCAGAACCCCATTTTCTCCACTGTTGAGCCAACACTAATATTTCAGAAGCAACCGCACTAACCACAAATTGGGAATTGCTGTACGTGATAAATGTGGGCCCAAGTTCTCAAGTGGGTTTTTGTAAACAGCAAAAGCACTCCAGTCACACGTGCAAATGTCGAAGACAACACCGTTACTTTTCAGTATAGCCTCCCTTTGTTTTTCAAATGCGATTTTACGCACACCATGCCTTGATATTGCTGGTGCCTACCTGTATGTGTTCTTTTGTGGATTTTCAAATTTTCCGATCTGGCGAATATTTTCCCACATCCGGGGAACGGGCATGGGAACGGTTTCTCGCCCGTGTGCACACGGATGTGGTTGACGAGTTTGTACTTGGCCTTAAAAGATTTCCCTTCTCTCGGGCAGTCCTCCCAGTAGCAGATGTGGTTGCTCTGCTCGGGGCCGCCGACGTGCTCCATGGACACATGAGTGACCATCTCGTGCATGGTGCTGAAAGTCCTGTCGCAAGTCTTTTTGGGTCTGTTCATCTGGTTCTCGTCTATCCATTTGCAGGATAATTCTTGTTTAATCGGTTGCCTCATGTATCTAAAGAAGGCCCCCGGACCGTGGTGTGTCGGCACATTCATCCCCATGTTCATGTTGATAGGGTGGCTGTAGTTGTGGAGCTGAGCCCCGTAGGGGTCCGTCCGAGGGCTTGCGACCGGACGATACGGATCAGGTCTTCCGAAAATGTCCCCGCGTAAGCCAAGGTGCATTTGGCTGTTAACTACATGTCCGCTCGGTGAAGTGTGGCTCACCCCCTGGTCGTGAAGTCCTGGAAACAACAGATGTCCGGGGTTGTCGCTGATCCCGGGCGGCCCGTGGAGGCTCCCAGCCGAAGCTGCAAAGATCCCATGCTGGGCGCTCGGCGCTGTGGACTCTCCGACACTCCGGTTCCGGAAGAGAAAGTCCCGTGTTGAATTGAACGCTCCTCCACCGTACGAGCCCACCTGCCCGCCGTGAGTGTGTCCCAGCGCTGCTGCATATCCAGTGGCTTGCGGGGTGAAAGCGGATGTCTGGCTGGAGGCGATATCGTGAGCCACGGGGCTGATTTTGAAAGCTGCGGAGTGGGAGGAATCGGTGAAGGGATTCAGTCCCAGACCGGGGTCTCTGTTCCCGATTTCGTGATGCCGTGGTGTCCCGAAACCCCCCACTCCTAACGATGCAAATTGCGGACCGCTATCAAGAAGCATAGTCATGAGCTTGAAGCAAACTTAGGAGACGGGAAGAAAACAGAACATAAAATTAAAATCCAGTTTAGCGGAGCGCGCAAGCTGCAGACACCGCGCCGAGATTTACCACGTTTTGCGAAAAAAAATCCTAAAATGAAAAAACACGCCAAGCCAAAACGGGGAAAATCCTATGCGTAAAGAGTTGGGAGAAAAAACTCCCGTTGACTGCGATCCGTGAGAAAGAGGATCAAACTTCCCCCCCTTTCCAAGCGGATGATGTCCTTGGACTGATAAAGTCAATCACTCACTCCCAGAACATAAATGAACTCGGGAGGCAGTGCTTGGACAGCCAATCGGCGCGCAGCTACCCGTCTGACACGTGACTGCGAAGGAGGGTATTAATTGGCTGGATTTCTGGTGATTGGCACAGTTTGGTATTGAAGATGGCAGGTCGTCTCAATTGGTTTCATTTGATTGGCTCTTACAGGCATTATTTTGCAGGTAACGGAGCGCAGTAGCGCAGATCCTGTATGGGTTGTGTGTAGCGCACGTCTTACGCAGCCTTTCCTGATTTATACTCCTCAAGAAACTCCCAAACAGTTGTGTAAATACAAATAAATATAATCGGTACAGGCGATAATACCTACTGCAGGTCACGTATGTCATTTTACAGAAACAGTTAGTATTAACCAAGTTATTCTGCAACATAAAATGTGTTTGATTTGTCATATTAAAAACTTTTCACTATATTTTGAAGGCAACTTTAACTTTTATTAGATGGCCTTTATATTTAATAAAAAACATCTATCTATCTATCTATCTATCTATCTATCTATCTATCTATCTATCTATCTATCTATCTATCTATCTATCTATCTATCTATCTATCTATCTATCTTAGTTTATATATCATTGAGTTATCTGTGTTATTTTCTCTTTCATGTGCTCTTATTAACTGAAAACTTGAATGTACTTGGCACAGTTCCAAACTGTGGCTTTCTTGAAGCCGCTTGAAAGGAGATGGGGGTAGTTTTTTTTTTTTTTTTTTTTGCAAAAGCTCTATAGGGTGTAAGACGGAGTGAATAAAAGACAGAAAGAAAGATGGCAGTAATTGTAATATCCTGAGATTTTTTCGCTCAGCCAAAAATTCGTGCCATTGAGCAAGTTTCACAGGGCTGCCGCTGACTCGCTGCAGGACACATAAAATCTGATCAAGTTCAGAGACGCGCTGAGTGCTTCAAGCGGCGCTTTTTAACTCCGAGCTTTTCACATCCTTTCCCCCTCAATCTGTCCCAGGAAGGAGCTCACATTCTTTATTTTTGGGGATCTGGACCAAAAAAAAAAAAAAAAAATCTTCAAATCAGTCCTTCATTCTGCTTTCGCCCTCATCCTACCGCATTCACTCCAGAACATTTCCTCGAGAAAGAGTTATAGCTTGAAAAGGTGAGTTTTCTTTCTTATCCATCGTCTTTCTGTGTTAGTGAGGGGGGCCATGGGGTAAGCCTGTGTGGATTGTGGAAGTGTGTAAATCTAGAGGTTATTTTATATTGCCTGTGGAGGTTGCATGGGATATAGTTTTCTTGAAGTGAACATAGCCTGCTCAGGGCGTAGGCCTGCTACTCATATGGTAATTTAATTGTTGCAAGGACCTGCATACCTCTGTTTTTATGGCCGCCGTGCACATTGCGCTTTTTGTACATAACCTCAACAATTTATCTAGCAAAACGACGAATGAGATTCACTTCATCTCTTTTTCCTCCGTAAGCTGCTCCCTCCCTCCCCTCCCTCCCTCTCTCTCTCTCTCTCTCTCTCTCTCTCTCTCTCTCTCTCTCCTTTTTCTTCCTCTCTCACCGCCAAAGCACAGCCTCTCTCCCCCCTTCACTCTCACACACTCGTCTTCTCGCACAGCATGCGCGTGCACGAACATACACACGCGCACGGTGTACCACGAGCGCGCGCGCGCGCACGCACGCACGAAACCTACACACCCATACACACACACACACACACACTCACCACACACGGTTTGCATAGTTTGCCTTTGCAGTTTTGCAGTATGAGATTTATGGCGACCTTTGTGAACTTACACAAGTGACAAGCAGCCTGTTAAGTTTTCCTGTATTCCCTCCATATTTTATTGGCTTGTTGAAACGTGAAGGCTCCATACGCCACTTAAGGTTATATGCCGTGTATTTGCAGCCACATTATCACTATGAAATAATTAAGTAACATGGTTTAGATGAGTCACAAATGTTTGTGAGCGACAGAGCAGCAGCGTAGGCACTGAGCTCTTGCTGAGAAAAAGGGGAGCTGTCATCAACCAGGCCTAATGTAAAGCAACTGTTGCTTAAGCGTTACATTTAAAACTACTGTAGATGTCTTCTGGTAAACTGGTATTTATTGAATATTTTATTATTTAATGAATTCTACAAATGTGGAATTTGACGATTGGGGACTTCAAGCACGCGTTGTCTAATAATGTTACCCAGCATAAAAACAAATCTAGAGAGCCAGGATTGTAAGAATATTAGCTGATTTAAAAAAAAAAATAATAATTTTACTTTCCTGTTTTAAAAAAAAATCTCCCTCTTCATGTCTGAAAGGAGCAGACTGACATGGCGCATTACTAATATTTTTACTTGACAATAGAAAATGGGGGAACTTTAAAAGAGGGAGAAAGGCAGCTTTATAGACCTCTTATAGAGCCGCACTTTTGTTAACCATTTGTCTCACTCACACCAGCCATTTTCCCCCAAAATATTTTACACCGCTCCTCGAGCACGTCCAGTTTTTAAACGTATCAATTTAATTATATTCTGGTAAATTTGTGACAGCTACATTTTCTCGTTTAGCAACCACACGCTTTTTTACATGTATTTGAATCTGTTGAGATGCCATTTTCAATTGCACAAAATGATTAGATGAATATGCAGCAATTAGGCCTGTGTTTTCTAATGTCCGACACAGTTTAAAATCTTTAATGATAATTTAAACGTAGGCGTAATGCAATGTGCAAAATGATAGCAATATATTCTGCAGGACTGTGTATAATTTGATTTAGTTATCTCTGCTGGGATTACCTCATTGGGCGTTGGGATAGCCCATTGGTTATAACATAATCTGACTGAGCATGCGCGTTACCTTTTAAAATATCACAATATTGTAGTGTGCATACCACTGTGACAGTAGGCCCATGTTGTTGGAAAAGAGCAGATCATAACCATCAGCCTGAATGGTAAACAACTCACATTTATACATTTATTCTAACTAGATGTGTTAGAGTCAGTAGCTATAAAGGTTATTTCAGTGCATATTTTGAGAAATGACCTAGCTGCATGATAATTATTGTCTTATATAAACAAATTGGCCAATGGCAGCCCACTTTTGGGGATTTTTTTTTCTTACAGCAAAGTTGAGTTTTTTTGGGGTTTTTTTAGTCCACGTTGTCTGGCCTGTAGCCTACACTATGCTTGGCTGGCTCAGGCCACTTGTGCTAGAGACAAGTTTGTGGACTTGAAGTTAACTCAATAGTGTCCAGACAAAAGACCATAGCCCAATATTATTTACATTTATCAAATGCCACTGTAGTTTAATGTGTTTTAAACTGACAGCAAGTGGTCAGTGTATCCCAGCTGCAGTTAAATAAATGATATCATGATTCACTGTTTTGCTGAAATGGACATTGCGCTGAATGATCGTCCAGGTTTTTGCTGTGGTTTACTGTGGCATATCCCAACTCTGACTATGCCTGTGCCTTGATTTAAAAAGAAATTATAGTTTTTGTGTTCTGTGAGCTGCATTGGGTGCATTCTCCATGACACCTTTCCCAGTTATCGTTCATTCTGCAGAGCCCTTAAAGGCTCAGGTTCTGGTCTGCATTCATACCATAATCCAGTAGATTTCATTCTCAAAATAAAATAAATTACCATGTTGGCTCACATTTGTTTCAGAATTATGTTTATGCATTCAGCATTTGCATCCTCTTATTGTCCGAATGCTTAGTGTTTTTGCAAATATATTTACAGTACGCGTTGTATTTTAAAATATATAACCTATATCAAATGCTATTTTACATTTCTGTGCAAGTGTAGCAGCTGATGATGACATGGATTGTGTCACCATGGACACCAGAGCTTTAAATGACAATTTAACTGTCTTGTAATTTGTAATTTCACAATGTTATGCTTGACTGTAAAATTGCTATCGGCATTTTTTGTGCTGTACATGTTTGTTTTTTGTTTATCGTTGGAGAAACACAGTCTAGAAATGTTTAATCATTCCGTATTTGCTTGCTGTTATTCACCTCAGGTTTATACTTGTATATAGCACAGATCATCATCTATATTTCATAGATTATATGGTCAGTTGGGTCTTGAGTGACTGCTACAGTACTAGGTGTTTGCCTTCATATGGCTGATGGAGAGGGCTAATTGACTTCTTGCTGTGATTTACTGGAGCATCTGTCTGCAAATGGACTCATCCCAAACCTGTTAATTCATCTAAATTTCATAAAGTCATGGCAAGACGGTGCACTGCCATCCCTCATCAATTATAATATCTCTACACACTCCACACTGCATGCAGTTGTTTAAATGTGCCCACACAGGCATAAACACACACACATGGACATTCTTGTTTACACCACATATATGAACACAGTAACTTTGTGTCTGTCTGTCACCCACACACACACACACACACACACAGATTTGGATACTTGATGAAATAATGTTGTGCTCTCTATATCCTTCTCTCTTTATCATTCTTGTATATGTCTTGTGTGACATTGACATCAATCACCAAGAGAACACCTGGTTATTAGTATACAGATAGTTTATTATGGATGAGCATGCATATTGACGTGTGTGTGTGTTTATGTTTATTGCCTTTGTGCATATAGTTTTCCCAAAAAGGTGATGTGCGTTATTTTTGAAATAATTACTAATACTGGAAAGATTTTATAGTAACCCAACAAAGTCCTTAACTAAGTAATACATAATTGCAGTACATATTTGCGTGTCTTGGCTTATAATTTCGCTGTGAAAGTAACCTTACAACTTCAACATTAATCGTATGAAATGAAAAAATGTTGTTCAACTTATTTGGCAAATTTCAAACCTATACATTTAATAATTAAATCTTACACTCATTTAATTAATCATGTTGTTATTACCAGACTTACGTACTGTACTACAGATAAATGAATAGACTGGCCACATTAAGGGCCATTTGAACATTTAAGCACATTTAGGTGTTATAAGCATTTAAATGAGCTCATTCCTTTATACAAACTATTAAACTAGAATCTGCAGTTATCAAATAGGCGCACACTTCACTTGCTGTGACTGTGCTATTGAAAAGGTAAGTCCAAACAGCCTCATAGAATCGGCCTATAGTAAAAGTGCAGTTATTTTAGAAAGACCTCTTTCTTGTTTTGCCTTGTTGCTGCAAATGAGGACCCCTGAATCATTTGGAACTCAGGTCTGTCAGTCTTTTTTTGCTTCCTGAATGACAGATTGGAAACTTTCGGGTTTATATGCCTTTAATCCTCAATCATTTTCGGGGAAATGCATCGGGCTGAAGGTTGACAAACATGAGCGTCCATTACAATCATGACTGAATTAGGCCAGTTCTGGGCCTGTCTACTATTTACGGCATTTAATGTCAAGTGGGCCCCTTGCTTTGTCTCTGCAGGTGACGTCAGCATAACAATGTGGAAAAGGAAATGTTATCTTTTTTTCTAAAAAGAGTGGGAAAAGTTGAAAATTCAGACAGCTGCAGTCTTTGGAAATAAGGGGGTTTTCACCTTTAAACCTCTTAGCTGCAGTCCACAGCCAACGCCACGCCGTGTAGATGTAAATACAAGCAACGGATAAAAGAAATTGGCCAAAGTGGTCCAGGTAGAAGAAAGTGCGTTGGTAGAATGAGAGCCACGTCAAAGCGAGGAGACGTGCAGAACATGCGCTGCACTAGAGGAGAGCGGAGTGCTTGAAGCTGCAGTCCTCACAGCACCGCAAAATAAGAGAGTTTATCTGAGTTTCCCAGGAACAGTGGAGCCTATCCACCGCTCTATGTCACATTATATCATTTGCATTTTACGTAACCAATTTTTACATCTGCGCCAGCCTGCGAGACGCATGGTGCGTGGTGATGATTTTGAATTTATTTCAGTTTAATTATAAAGGGTTTGTGTATAGAAATTGTTCTCACTGGGCTGGAAGGTAAAATAGTACATCGTGTTCTGTAGTATTCCCCAGTGACACTGCTGGAGATGTCTGTGTGAAAAGTTTTTTTTCCCCAATAAGACGATTTATGATATTTTGGTGGTCGGCTGCGTCGTGCAGAACTAGGCTACTTGTTGCTTTATCAAAGTTACATTTTTCTTTGGACATGATGAGGCCAACAAGTAATTGTGTGCCCTTGTGAAAATGCGTGTACTTTAAAATAAAAGTGTAACGCAAAGATACTCTTATCTCCATGAGAGCTCAGTAACATATTAGGCTTACATAAAAAAATACAAATAGTAGGCTACCATAAACTTTGTGGTCACACAAACTAATGACGTACAAAGGCATTATTTGTATTTAACATAATTTCAAATAACCGATTTAATGTAAGAATAGGTTTCCTGTAACTTTCACTGTTTTCAAATGTGGCACTCCACTCATAATGCAAGTCTTGACAATAATTGGCCTGGACGCGCAATGACCAGTTTCTCTCTTATTCTGGCAGGGCAGGGACTGGGACATTTGCTTTGGCCGGATTTCCAGCGAAATAAAGCACGGTACATAAGCTGAGGTTGTCTTGTGTTTTGCTCATGTCTGCGTTTAATGACTTGACTTTTATCTGATGATTAGTATAACGCATTAACCTTTATATTTTTCATATGTAGAGATTTAGGGAAAGGGGTCTTTATGAGAAGGCGCCTGGAGTTAAAGAGGCAGCAATATTTGCAAGTATCGCGGCACATTTCAAAGCATTTTCTGTGCGATATTTGAAAACGGAGTCGTGCAGTGAACGCCTGCGTGTCCCTTTTAAAACAAACCCAGCGCCTGTCAATCACAGCGCATTCCAACCAATCCCAAAGCTCCCTTTTTAAAAGCAGGTTTGCCTGCTGTGCTTTTATATTGCACCATGGCCTGTTTCGAAGCATTTTTACTACCACGGTTATTGCCACAAATCAAGAGGGCAAAGTGAACGGCATGGGACTCACACCAACTTTAACGAAATTGTGTCTGGTTCCTACTTCCGCGAAGTTCACGGCCAAGAATTTCACATGCAGATGATATACAGACAAGGGAAATGGAAAGAGAATTTCTAGGTGTATCCTGAGTGCTGAATTGGTTGATTTTGCAAACTCATAGCCAAACTCACAACAAAACATGACAAGCCTGTCGAGGTTTAGTGGCTGCCCTCTCTCTTGCGTCAACCCCGGGGAGAGCAATACTGAACCCAGCGTGGTGCTGCCACCTTTGGCAGGAGAGCACATGGGACACCCCACTGGCAGTTCCTTAAAACTCTGCCCCTCGCACAATTTGCGGGACTACCCAGAGACGAGGTCCAGTGCATATGTTGACCATTCGGTTCCAAATTTTGCAGACTCTGGATACCCCAGCCACCGCTTAGAGCACAGCCCTAGAGGCATTATCATTGGAGCCAATCTTTCTGGAGCCGGCATGCCACCCGTCACCGATCAACTGGCATCAAGAGCTAACCAACATGGCGGGATTGGAAGGTATCGTGACTTTCCTGGCTGCAGAGACAACAGAAGCCATGCTTTCTTCACAAGTTATCAGGAGCAGGCCCATGCCTCCACCGATGCATCTCGAGATCTCGGCAGCCAGATGATGCTCGGTCTACCTGGCGACCTCCTCACCCGGACTCACCATTATGGCCAAACTATCAGCCCCAAGGGAAACAGCCAGCAACTTGTCACACAATTCCTGGGTCTGTACAAACCCCTCAACATGGCAATTCAGCGTGGAGGAGGCGACGCTTTCCTCAGGTGCTCCAGACAAACAGTGAAGCATGAGCTGGTGTGTAAGTGGAGTGACGGCCAAGAGGGGGCTGGGAAGCTGCCTTGCTCCAGAGCCTTCGGGACCATGTATGAACTTGTCACCCATGTGACAGTGGAGCATGTCGGAGGACCAGAGCACTCTGAATATGTTTGTCACTGGGAGAATTGTGCGAGGGACAGGAAGCCTTTCAAAGCCAAATACAAGCTGGTGAATCACGTCAGGGTCCACACAGGGGAAAAGCCCTTTCCCTGCCCCTTTCACGGCTGTGAGAAAGTTTTTGCGAGATCAGAAAATCTTAAGATCCACAAGAGGACTCACACAGGTTGGTCAATAATCATACTAAAACAAACACTTTGATGATGATGATAATAATGACAATACATTTTGATTTTAATTTGAATACATTTTTTAATGTGCTCAGTATTTTCCACTTGAAAAACTTGAATTATATGTAGGCCTATCAGTTTTGCAGTGTTTGTCTGTGTGAACATAGCCTATTTTTTATTTGTCATGATTTAACTGATTATGAAAGTTTGCCAATTCTGTCACATTCTATTACATGTATTATTATTATTATTATTATTACTATTATTATAAGTATTAGTATTATTAGCAGCAGTAGTAGTAGTAGGCCCTAGTAGTATTATTATAAGGTGCTGGTGTTATCTACATTGTTATAAAAATTGTGTTACGCAGAGCTTCTCTCGCAGCTCCTGGTTTTGCAGGAGGAAAGCATACAGGCTCCATGCAGGAACCACAGACGTGTAGTAGTAAGCCAGTTACAAACGAGTAGAGTCTGTAGGCCTCGTAGTATGGGTGCCTCTCCCACTTCATTCAGTGAAATTATTAAATAAATGCAGGGACACCGGAGAGCTGTGACGTAGCCGTTACGCTGTCTCTGCCTCCCAGGGACTCGTCTCCTGTGCTCAGGAACACTAGCAGAGCACATCACACAGGGCTGTAGTAGGAAATAAAAAGGTGAGGGAATGGATGACCTCAGTCAGCAAAAGCAAATAATTATCAATGTAAATAAAAGGGGTCACATTTCAAAAACTTGATGTATTTATGGCATTATGTCCACGTTTAATTTCCATCACTTTCATAGCTCTGTTACTTGTCACGAAGCACTGTGAAATGATGATGATTTAATTTTAAAACGGTGACATTCTTGGGGCTTTTCCTTCCATACCCCTGATATGAGCACACAATCTTATATCTTCCCAAAGAAAGGAATTATGTGCAATCTTATTTTATTTTTATTTTATTTTTTCACACAAATCCGGTTGTTGCAGTAGAAACGTGATCTCACAAGGTCTTATTATACTGACGTGGACATTACAATTGAAAATATAAGTAAGGAATGAAGTGAATGGCCCTCAGAAAAAAAGAGGGGCTGGAGGACAAATATAGCCTACTTATTAGCCGCCCCCTTATACATCTGGTGTAAATTGTTTTACTCATGAAAGCAAAGAGAATAGAGACAGAAAATGGACACTTAATGACATTTGTTATTGCACAACTGCACACGCGTGTTGTCATTTGGAGATAAATTATGTCAGAAAAACATATATTAACATTTTTTTTCTAATTCCGAAACAAAAAAATCCATTGAGAGGCAGGCCTGCAAAATGATAATTTCACAGAAACTATTTAAAGTTCTATTTATGAGTCCAGCTCTTCCTGATCGTCAGCTACATCAGTGTGTGTGTGTGTGTGTGTGTGTGTGTGCATGAGGGACAGTGCGCAGCTGTAGGCAATTTGGTGCTGGCAGTTCCATTAGCATCCTGATGGCCATAAATCATTCTATGCACGATAACTCCATTTAAACAAATATTTGCATTTGCCGTCGCAGGTTCGTGATAATCAAATGCATGTTTAACTACAGCCTTGTTGATTTAGTCCGCAGATGAAATGCCTCACTTGTTGCGATCAGGACGGCACCAAAGTTTCAGCAACTAGTTTGAGCACTGTAATTGAATAACTCATGGCAGGTTTTTGCACATTGGTAACAATTAACTATACAAATGTTGTATTTTTAAACATTTATAATCAAGGCTGATATGGCATGAAGCGGCACTGTGTTTGCAGAGTCACTTAATAGAGTGAAGCTCAGATAGTCATTTCACACTCACGGTGTAGTGGAGCCTGGATGTGCGTTTTTGGTTTGTATGGCCACTTTTCATATAACAAGGTTGTATGGGGTGCACTCATTTGCCTTGGGCTTAATCGGTATTAGCATGTAGGGGAGCATGCACGGGTCTGTAAGCATTTTCGTAACCCGCCGTCATTTCTCTCTTCGCACGTTTAGGTGAAAAACCTTTCAAATGTGAGTTCGAGGGCTGCAACCGGAGGTTTGCAAACAGCAGCGACAGGAAGAAGCATTCTCACGTGCACTCCAGTGATAAACCCTACATGTGCAAGGTCAGGGGCTGCGACAAGTGTTACACCCACCCAAGCTCCCTGCGAAAGCATATGAAGCTCCACTGCAACAAGGCCCACGACGCCAAAGGCGCGGACGGGGGTCACATTGCGGAGGCCAGGTCGACCCGAATGCCGGATGGAGCCCAGCTCAGCCCCCCTCATCCCCCCACCTCAACTCAAGATGTCCCCCTGTCCCCAGAGAGTCGAGACGAGTCGACCTCGAGGTCACGTTTCCATCACACGTTTGACAGCAGTTTGGACTACTCCACACACAGGTCACAGCCCCTCTTGGACCCTTTGTTGCTGCAGAGAGGCAGCTACAGGTCCCAGTCCTCCCAGTACCCCTGCGGCCAGACAGGTCACACTTTTGCCCAGAGCTCAAGGACTTTCCCCTCCACTTCTCCCTTTCAGAAAAGTATTGTCAATGGATGGTACACATGCCACAGCGGCGTGGACTCCTTCCCACCAAAGCAATGTAACAACATCCCGTCTCTCTGAGGTCTTGTTGGGACACACGCGGGTGACTTACAATTTTTTTGGGCCTATTTTTTTCCCCTGTTATAGCCTAACACTCACAGCTGTATCTCTATACTCTCTGTATTTTTGTGAATGTTGTATCAGATATTTTGTGACACGTCCTGAGTCATCGTATTGAAATCTTGCATTGCGAAATGTGGCTATATTTGTTGTCGTGAGGCCTGTTTGGTTGAGTCTGGCTTGTAGCCCATAGCCACATCTCCCCACAGTGGGTTATAGGAACTTTAACAAAGTGTATATACCTAATTGTTCGCTGTGTTGCCTAATAATTAAAGATGTCTATCTTAAGTGAGAGAAGAAAAAAAAAAATGACAAAGCATTTTATGGTTTCCTGCGTGCTGAGTCTTCTGAACCTCCTGGAAAGTAAAAGGAAACGTCTTGCTGAATGTAGCCCTAAGTGTAGGGGTCTTTGTTGAATGTAAACTCGGTGTAATGTATGTCAGGACGATAGAAACATTATTCATGTCTTTATGTATGTCGCAAGATGAAATAAATATCAAAGATCTCTTCTCAAGTTAAATTTTGAGACCTAACAAGCCTGCGAGATGGGCCTGAAGCGTGATTAGTCTGTAATTAAAATACTGCGAGGCTCAGTAGTTTTTTTTGTTTTTTTTTTTCTCCGCTTGATTATAAGTTCCACTTTTCGCCCCCTTTTCATTACACATTCCTGTTTGTATTATATGTAGGCTATATTTCACATTTCTGTGCAAAGTAAGACCATTGTGAGCATAAACCAGTGTTCGTGATAGTATTAAAACGTTTAATTAACATACGGTTCTACTGTACATAAGCCTACTGTATAATTAATTATGTATTCTATATTTTATTAAAGTATCTATATTCTCTTTGATCAGGCATGTGTGGTTAAACCCAATCAATGCATTTTCATCGTGAACTCACAAACTTTTTCTTTCATTTTTTTTATTTTTTTTATTTTTAATCTTATCATTTCGAGTTGCCCATATTTGCAGGTTGGCAATTTTGTGCAAGCTAGTGTAGCCTACCGCCTGGTCACGGAGGGTTTTCTCACGTACAGGAGATATATTCTGTGTTTATGGTTGTCAGGAACTGGCCAGGCCTTCAACACAAGCTGGCTTGGTTGAGGTAAGTCTCGTGTGGGTGAACTGTAACCGTAACTGTACCCAAAATCGCTCAGAGGTGCTGGTCACTCCCCACAGCAAGCAAAGAGCGTTTGCTTTTTCTACCACATTGCAGTTTTCTGAACATGCGCCATGAATGCGTGCGCTTTCTTGGGGGTACAGGTGTATTTGCCAGCAGGTCACGCGCATCCTTTCTTCCAGCGAAGCACATCGCCCTGCGCTTTTTTGCTTCCACAAGTCAGGTTAGCTAAATGTATGTCTTCTCAATCGGTTTTAAAACGTTCCTTCGTTTTCTGCCTCCCTGTCTGAATCGCCCTCGCGCGCACGCCCTAAAAGGTCGCACCTTGCTGCAAACACAGATATAACCCTAGTAGCCTCGAAATATTGTTTAGTCCAAATACTGATAACTAAACAGTCCATTATTATTCTTGGCTTGAAGTCATAGGCCTACTACAAACAGAAAGCTTAAATTTACTCTATAAAGGCTTTTACATTCAAAGAATAGATTTGCCGGATTTCACTGATCAAAAGACACATTACCACTCAAAGAGGACAGGTGTGCGGTGTTCTTTTTCATTTGGCTATTGTTAAAAGTTGAAAAAGTTGGGGGGAAAGCTAAAAAAAAATAAAATAAAATAAAAAATAAAAGAGAGATACTAGTTTTCCTTTTTTGGATGCACACACTGCTAGTATAGTAGTGTTGTAGTAAAATGTTTTCTTTACTTCACCCAAGTTACTACATTTGTTCATGTGTTGCTTGGTTTTTTGTAGTTTCTGGAATGTAAATTTCAGCAAACACCTCATTATTTTATAGAAATCAGCTGAGAAGATTTGTGTTTCTGTGTTTTTCTCAGCAGAACTTGAATTCTGTTTCACTACTAATCCTGGTGCAGAGCTAAAGTCATCTGTAGTGAATTATTATTGTCATACTTACTTTACACTCCCTGTTTCCTGTGTCAAAAATCATACCTTTCTCTAACAATATAACAAAAGGAGAGTGATTGGAAACTGAATGACCAGGTTGAAGTATAGTTAATGGGACATTTAATGGTGTGTGGCTAAAGATGATGTACACAGTGAGTGTCTGTCCTCATCTTGCTCAGGAAAGTACTGCTGTAGCTTGATTATTTTGGAGGTCCGGTGGGTCACAATTATGATGATTAAGGTAATGAAAAAAAAACCCCTCTGCTCCACTGCCAGAAGCAAAGCATTATACTCTGTACCTGTATGTATGGATGTCAGCGTTTGATATTATTAAACATGTGGATGATGACTGCCATTACATATACCAATTTGCTTCACACATATCAAGAGGAAATCAGGTCAAAAGTGCATTCATTTTACATTTCTTTGAAATATATGCTTACAGTGATCTGACAGCTAACTAGCTGTTATAAAGATGTTCTTTATTCCATTGAAAGGGTTTGATAGAGGGGCAGTTGTCTGGCAGGCCACAAAAATACATGGGGTGAATGCTCCAAGACTGCATTAGAAGATGTTTTCCTTCCAGTGTCGACCATTTTAATACGCTTTAGGTTCTTTAATAGTTCATAAGACTTTGGTTATGGTGCCGTTATTTGTAAGACAAAATACAAGCGGGATAGGCCTATAAGCCGCTCATATTATTTTTATTGCGGCATTCATCCTTCTATATTTATAAAAATGTAACAAATCTAAATCCCCGAACTGTTTTAATCCTCATATTTCTGAGTGAACCATGCAAAGTAAGCTCCTACATTTTATGTGCTTACGGTGTAATTGTTCTCGAGATGTTGCAAAGCTATGATCAACTTGTTTATGCATTCTGAGTGCTGGTTAAAAGTGTATGTTGCACATGATACTCATGGGGATACGTCTTTAGGGAGAATCAGATATTTCTGATGATGCATTTTGCAAATCCCTCTTGAGTTTGACCGCAGTTAATTTTAGTTTTTAGCTTTCCGTGAGGCATCTCTTCGAAAACCCTCCACAAGATTCAGTGTTTGGATTTCAATTTTGGTAAGACGACAACCAGTTTGAATTGCGTACATCATCCATCCATTAGCTGACATTGGACAAGAGGCGGGGTACACCCTGGACGGGTCCTGCTCAAATCAGTTTTTTCAAATTTGGTTTTGCTAATGAGTAGCAAATATGTACCTGAAGACTGCGGCATCAGTACTATGCAGGTTGATAATGATAATTGTTTTCATGGAGTTTAAGAATTTGTGGTAAGTTAAGGTAAATTTAAGGTGAATTTGATGTGATGTGATGACTGAAATTTATGAGATTACTTTCTCTTGTATTGCAACCTCAGCAGTAGCTTGCATCAAAATCTTTTGGCGTTACTGTTGTACCTATTTGTTTAAAGTAATCTCAAGATATTCTGTATTTCTATCTCAGAGCTCATCTTCTAAACCCCAACTATTGTATGCACTGCCACATTCTGCCATTTTCTCCCCTATTTCTAAAAATAGTCAATCTCTCCACAGAAAACATAAGAGAGGTGATCAAACATTATTTTGTGCTCAAAGAAGCCTCTGTGTTTTCAAATGGAAAGCTGATTTTTGCATTTGTTTGTGTGAGGACATGTATAAAGCCAAAAATCAGCAACCTAAACTGTGAATTTCTCCGACTACAGTGTATGAGCTTTTCTTCGCATATTCTGACCAAGCCGTGGTAATATTCCATAATCATTTAACCCTGCCACACCCTCCCCCCCCACCCCCCACCCCCAGTAATCACAACTGATTAGACCTCCGCTTCCCAGTTTGCCACTTGTCCACCGCCATCTTTACTCTTATGCTCTCTGCCTAGCAACAAGCCCAGGCGCCATTTTGGACAGGGTATACAAGGTATACATAAATTTAATGTAAATTAATCCATTTCACCTTGGGATCCATTGAATTGCTATCTTGCCCCCCTGGGTCGCTGTTATGCCATACTTGGGTTGAGCCCCAGCTGGGTACCATGCGGTGGGCTGCTTTGTCACACCAGGTCTTTGGTTTTGTGCATCATCATAACCACGTATGAAATCTTGCCTAACTTACACTGTGTGGGTCACCATACTTTTCCAAGTACAGTTTAAGCACAGGGCTCGGGCTGTGTCAGTGTTGACTCTGACTGACCAAGTGTGAATTTTAATTGGATCTCTGGCTTTTCCCCCCATCCTCCCCAGGTCAAAGCAGTGGTGCTGTTCCTCCCCAACTTGCTTTCTTTTCATCCACCCCACTGTGCCCCCTCCCCTTTTTTTTTTCACCAGGTCCTCTTGTTCCTCCATCTCATCTATCTCTATCCCCGCAGCTCCTGGCTATCTTCACGCTCTATGGCTCCTTCATGATGGCCCCCTAATCTCTGCCAGTGTGGTTCGACGGTAAGTAGGTGCCCTCTGCCAGATTCTCCTCCAAACATGCGTGGAACTTGACTCATATAGCCTATCTGCTTTTTCTGTACACTGCCCCTCTCTCCATGAAAAAAAATAGCAACCCCGCATGGTAAACTGGATGCAGCTGCACTGCTGCTTTAATTTTTTTTTTGTTCACGTTTTCGTTCCAGTTGAAGAATGGTAGCTACTGAGGGGTTTGCCATCATGGCATCAATGATGCTAACAATGCATAATGAGGGCAATTGTGACAATGAAGAAAGATTGATTCTAAACTAAAAGATTGAACAGTATATAATACAACTGTCAATATGATTAAACATTGGAGTGAAATAAATATGTAGCTCATGTCACTTGTTCATCTCTGAGGACATTAGTAAGGTAATCTGTTTCATGTAAGCCTGTGTTAATTTGACAGCTCGACAATTAATGAGCTTTTACAACACGGCATCAGAAGGAGGGCTCTTATGTAAGACATTGCAATCATTACAATCATATGCACATGTTTAGTGCATTTAAAAACCATAAAATGGTGACTAGGAATATAGAGTCCCAGTACTCTGTTCTTATGATTTAACCAGACTGATCTTTTAGATCTTCATCTGCACTGCAGTTTTCTGATTTCAGCAGTGCCAGCCCCCTGTGTAGTCCAGTATGAACCAGGGCTTATTAAACTAGGCTCCTATTCACTCTTCCCAACGGTCGCTCCACTGTCAACTTAAGCCCAAGCCCCTCGAACATTCAACTCTCTGACTATTGTTGCAGAATTTTCCCAAAACTGTGTATCGCTAAGCAGCCAATATGCAGGGGGATAGAGAGAAAGGCCCCGCCTACCCTCATATCTAATGCACATTTGTCTTTTGATGCATTGCAATTTACCCCTGTGGATGCGCTTTTTTCATTTTTGTCATTTATTATCCATGCCTTACATAACAGATGTATTGGCAGTTTCTGAAGAGCCAGTTTCTGAGATATCATGGAGACTTTAATGGTCTCCTATGAGCTGGTAAGCTCAGGAGGTAGCCATATGACTGACAACGATTATCTCATTGGCTGAATAAACAACAAACTGAAAGCAAAAGTTTTTAGATAGTATTTTGTTGTGGCCTGTCGCAATGTAAAAGGAAAATAAATGACAAATAAAATATAAATTAAAAGTCTGTATCTTTCAAAATTCATACTTCCAAGGTTTTTTGGGAGTTAGAGTAGGTTGTGTGGGGTGAGGAGACCTTTGAAGATCTTTCAAGCCCTGCAAGCTTCAGGCCTATGAGATGCAATGCCATCCTTTTAAGGGAATGACCATAACTTTGGTCCCCTTGCTTCTAATCCCTCCTCCAGACCCTTGTCATCAGAGATCAACCAGGCTGAGCCTTAATGTCCTCCACTCGCTGGCAAGGGCAGCTGGTAGCTTTCATGTATGTGAAGAGCCAGATGAATATGCTTAAATCTACATGTCAGAGCAGGAATTGATGCCATTATCTTCATCTGTGCTTCTTAACAGTTCTGCATTATATGATCTTTGAGAAATTAGCAGTGATATTTTAGAGCCTCTGCTTAATGATTCACATTTTACAGAATGCATTTGAAGCGTTTGTTAAAAATGTTAAAAAGGCTTTGATCATGATGCCTAAAGAGCACAATGCCTTAGATTCTACAAAAACAGTGCAAAGAGACCCTAAGTGCCTGTTGTCTTTGCTGTCTCTCAAAACTATCACATTTCATTAGCAACAATTCGGTTCTGTTATGAGATACAGCATTTGAATACTTTTTGTGTGATTTCTCAAATCTCTGTCGTTTGAGGTTGAACTTAAAAAAGGGATCACATTGATCACGGTCCAGGCTGTTTCAAAGCATTGAGTAATCGCGAGTGTTTAATTTTATCTGTTGCAGTATGCATTGCAAGGCGGCTGTGTAATCAAGCCTGTGAACTTGACATCTGAAGGAAGGATTCTGTTTCTGATCACATCCCTATTGAAGTCCATTCGTTCGTTGAACATGGATGTGTTGACGCGCTCAAGCTTGCGCTCGTTGGTATCTGGCTGTCAAATTAATATGTACTTGACATGATACTGTATTTCTAGTGTTTGTAGCAGTGCTGAGGGCCCACGGGGCCACATTTTAGAAAGCTGTAAGTGAGGACGCATGGCGATCTCACTGTTAACCTTCAGCGTTACAAGAACACCCCAGGGCCTAACTCTACAATGATGGATGTAGGGTAGCGGGGGTTAGGGGGCCCCACACACAACCCAGGAATTCCCCTAGGGCCTTTTCAATTACAGTTAGACCAAGCTCCATACTGTGATGATATGTTGCTTTAAGGACAAATGTGATTTGGTGTGCTGTTGACCCTAAAGTGCACGACACAGACACAAGCCCTCTCATGGCACGGAGGCAACAGGAAGAAATGCAAGGTAACCTATTGTTGCTTTATTTACAGTCATCAATAAAATAAACCAAACAGTCCACAGTGTCATTTAGGTCCCTCTGAAGTCAAAGTATTGATGGAAATAGTTTATCATTAGCCACAGGCTAAAGGGAGCACAAAGAGCATGAGAGAGAGTAATTAGCCACTAGTGCGGCTTTGAGGAGCCCAGGTAACGGATTTAAGAGTGGCAAAGGGAAAGTGATGGACCGTCCCTTCATCTTTTTCATGATCAATAAAGCAGCCTAACCTTGTATTGGACATATACTATGATATGGTAATGGGATGAAAATGCGTGTGTATGTGTCTGCGTAGGTGTGTGTGAGAGCTCTTGTGCACATTTAACATCAAAAACAGCTACTGTGATTTTGTCCCAGGATCAGTACTATGCCAGCATCAGTGCTGACTTAAACCTGGGAAGTTTGCACTTGTTCACAGATGACTTTCAAAAAGAACAAGGCAGAACTGAGAACTGCATCTACTTTATTGCCCAGGAAATAGTCCTGTGTTTTAGGTACCTGGAAGAGGCAGGGGATCAAAAATCTATCCCATGGGCACCAGCAGAATGTTTCATATACAGGTCCATTATTAAAGTGGGATATGGCTGAGGTAATAAGCCCTCGTCCTCAGCTCCCCTCCAGTATGTGATACATTATGTACTGTACTGTTGCTGTTGTGAATGCTATAGTATTCCTTCAGTTATGTAATTAACAGAATTATGCAATCCATCTGTGTAACCGGGGTGTGTCTTACCCAAACAGAATCTGATTTCTGAAAAAAGTTTTGTGTGGAAGAGAAGAGGGAGGTATGTAGTATGAATTTCCTGAAATTGTACAGTATCTGAAACTTTTAAGAACACCAGCATAACAAGCCCAGCTATAAATTAATCATGTATACTCATGTACTGTATTTGACTGGTATTATTACCGCTTGATCAAACACATCATTAATGCACTGTACGTTAACTTAATTCAGAATATACCACATCCGAGGGCCCATGAATAATGCCAAGGAGCCTGAGAGAAAAAAAAACTCGACTCCCTTTCTCTATCTTATTACAACACAGCTGTACTGTAAGTACCAAACTGTGCTTTTTTTCCTGCATGTTTTTTGTAATGGTGTACATTTACTTCCTTTTATCAACACATAAAGTAAAGATACCAACCACTTACATAAAAAAAAACTGAGTAAACGGATCAGGAACCAGCGTGGGCTGTTCGTAATTCACACATGTGAACAAGATGCCAGAGGCAACGAGAAGTCACTGTGACATAATTATCTAAACACATTTTATTATTCATTTCCATAATAAAACAGGCTTTTCTATTTTGTAAATCCATCACCCAGGATGCCTATAGATCATATCATATATAAAAACAGATCATTTTGATATTAATTGATGCTATTTTTTCTATTAGTTCAGTTTAATTTGTGGCAGCCTGAGCAAAGATGGAGGCTAATATATGTCTTTTATTGTCCCCTGAGAAAGCCAGATGTTGGGGGTGGATTAATGGTGTGTGCGTGTGTGTGTGTCTCCTCCAAAGTTAATATGAAACCTAGACTGCAGCAGTGTGGAGGACTGAAGTCCTGTGTATTCCAGCTCACAGATCACAGAAGTTATGAAAGACTATTCTTTGATCATTTCCATTTCTAAAATAATTTCCTTTGAACATTTTAAGTCACTTGTGCTTTTATTTATAAAGCCTATTTAGACAATCAAGGGGTTGAAAATAATTAGGCTCGCATGCACACGAGTGTGGACATGTATTCCCTTTCAATCAGTTAAAACCAGCTCTGTTAATTAAAGTTCTGAGCTGTTACTCTGCCCAAATAATTTTCTTATTAGCTGCTGCATTCCTTAGATCTGTTGTCAGCAGAGCATATTTTCTTGTGGTTGCTCCTTCCTGTTTTTTTCTCACAGAAATCCCACTGACCCATATAGTTGATCTCATTTTTGAAGCGTATAATATAGATTCCAAGTTAAAAGAACGCAGGCTCTATTATTAGTCCCATTTGAGGTGCACAGCCTCCTTCTAGGTGCTGCTGTGTGTTGCTGAATTCCCTGAGTGAAGGCATTACCATCTCATTTGGGTAAGGGTGAGATTACCTTATGCAACCGAGCTGTTTCATCACAGAAAATGCAGGGGAGCCGAGTTGTCGCTGGTGACTGTTTATACAGGCAGCTGAAGAGACATTCCAAATACATTTCACAAACATCACACATGACAACTTGTGATGCCACCTTACTGGTGTTTCCCTTGAAAGGTTTCTCACTAACAACAACATCCTATTGATCCTCAGCACCATTTTAACAACCTCCTCACACTCTCTCACACATATATACCTGAGTGGGTTTGGATTGAAAATGTTAGCAGTTAGCAGCTAGCTTTGCCAACACATCCTTTAGTGTGGTTGTCAATTAGGCCCAGTCATTGTGGGACCGGCCCAAGTGGAGTCCTGCACAGGGAGAGAGTGACGAAAATCAGTAGTGTAAATAATGGCTCATCCCTCAGTGCTGAATTAATATGCAATACTTACATTTTTGTGCTTATTAAAAGGCTGTTGCACGTGATGAGCTATCAAAACAAGAAATAAACTACTTGGATTAAGATTCTTCTTTTAATTGGATAGATGAAAGGAGCAATTAGTTGCAGTTGAGTTAAGTTCTTTTCAAGTTAGCTTGTCCTCATTTAGAAAAAGGGAAAAAATTATAATGCATTTTAACCATACTTTATTTTATTTTCTTAAATTTTTTGCATTTTTGGCTTAAAATATTTTATTTCCACTCAGTGGCCAATTTATTATCATGCTCAGTTTTTGTTGACACTGTCAGAAATGTGTGAATTAAATTATATGTTTATTACCTAGGTCACAGTTAAAGGTGGTGTACTGGACTACAGAGGTGTTGCGAGGTCTAATTTTTTGGCCTCCCTATTTAAAAACACGTGAGACAACAACACCACTACTAACTACGACCTTAATGATGAAACATATAATTGAATTAACACCTCTATGACAGTGTCATAGAGGCATCATAAAAGTAGACTTTCTGGCAGTACAGTTGTGTTGGATTACATTAGATTGTACAGGTATATCTAATAGTGGCCACTGAGTGTATTTCTACTCATTGTGATGATGGTTCTCTGTGTGGTTGTGGTGTAAAACGGTGCCGTAGAGGCCAGAGGGTCAAACAATACTGCATCCATCACAAAGTTGTACCTACAAGTAGTCTTGCTTTTTGAGATTTTAAAGGTTTGCACAAGCCACTCAGCTGCCAGTTTATTAGGTACATCTAGCTAAAGCTATTTAGCTTTTATAAGCAGCATATAAACATTTAATAAATGGTTTATCACACACTATAATGTAACAGATATAGGAACATTTTTAAGTGTTAATCAATGTGCCAGCAATCTTAAGCTCTCCTGTGAAGAAATATTTTATATTATTGCACTTGTTTTACCACTTGCACATAAGAGGAGTTATGGTTGTTGATCTCAAAATGACTTATGCAATGTTGATGACACTGCCTACCACTTTTCCATGTCTCTCTTTCATCCTGGCTAGTGGATAGAAAAAGAAACCTTCTTCCAACTTATTGGCCTCCATCCTGCTCAGTCAATATATGTTGCATCTATACTGAATATTTTGTACATTTGTAGCCGTGAGGCACTTATTTAATAGATATACAGTTTCAAACGGGTGAGGTGGTAGCTGCTGGAGTCTGGGTGGCAGGGCTGCTTTGCAGTGTTAAAGGATATGTTTCCTGTTGTGAAAAGGGGGCAAGATGACCAGTAATGTCATTCTGCTATTGCACCGAACTTACTCATCAATCAGAAATCAAAGCTTTGACAGTTGCAAACATTAAAGGGCTGTTGCTGGCGTGTCCCGTGCCAAGAGGCTTCTTTCTGCTGAGCATATTAATATACTGTAGGTCACAAGGAGGCTCATCACTGATCATGAAGGGAAGGATAGATGCTCCTGAGCCACACCAGGCATGGTTCCAGTCAATTTTCATACTCGAATACAGTCATCAAAGACCACAAGTAGTGTACCACTGAAATTGTTGAAGTGGTATGACACTTTTTTTTTTAAAAATCAACCAGGAATTTACAGTTGTAGAATTTTATACAAACAAGACACAGATAGTAAAACGTATGACAATGTGAGTTTAATTAAGAGATCCGTTCCAGCAATAAATATTTAAATAAAATAATAATAATGTTTTATAATTTTGCAGTTTTATAAGTTTCCTTTATATATACAGATTATTTGTTCGAAAAAGTACAGCTTTACTTATTGTTGACAGACTGCTTGCATGTTGCCTAAAGGCCTGCAGACATTTGTATTCCAGGCTGATTTGGGGGTTCAGCTTCAGAAATAAACCTCACATATAAAAAAAGGAAAAGTAACCAGGATGTCACAGCTGCCAGTTGCAGGCTGCATCAAGAAAAAACTTTTCATCCTGATTCCACTCATCTGCGTTTAAGTGTGTTTCTCCTCCCCTTTTGGGATTTTGAGTCAGGCAAGATGTCTGTTTATCTGAACAACCAGCAGAACTTCAGTTGTGCCTCTTTTGCATTCAAAATTGTGTCTTTAAAATCTCAAGGAAGTCAGGTTAACAATCAAGCTAATTGCTGTAACTCTCTTTGATCTGCTGCTTTAACCACACATTAATAATCACATTAAGTTTAATGGAATTTGAACCAAACATTAGTTATTTATTTACCTACAATTAACTTTTTAGCAGACATTGTGCGGTTTTTGACATGATTTTATTCAATTTTGGAGTAACTTAAAGTATTAGATGTAAAATTTATAAATGTGTGTAATTTGACAAGAACATTGACAATATGAATAGTTTATTAGAGTTTTTTATTCAAAATAACTTTCAGCTGTTACAATGAGCCTGTCTATCAATGGGACTGGCCATGCTGCTTATCAGAAGTGAACAAGCAAAATCCATTCATTCTTCATGTGCGCCAGAAAAAGTGTAGCACACTACTGCTTCACAGCATCTTCAGTGAATACTGCTGTTTTCACTCTCTCTCAAAATTGAGATGGAGCCCCATAACAAATTCCCAGTTAGTAAAAAAAAAAAAAAAACCATGGGCAACATAGCATGCATGTTTCATTATGTCAGTGAAAAGACATTCTGAGTTGGCTCCATGTCCCAGGCAATGTAGTTTATGCCTTTACCAGCATTTAGAGTATCTTAATTCTTATGCAGAGACTGTGATTTAGCCTTGTTGTGTGTGTACCAGGACATGTTTATGGGCTAATAGGCCTTTGTTAGTAGTACTCTATTTATTTAATACAATTGTAGTGTGAACAGAAGGAATAATAAACAGGCTGACTAAACATACGATTCTTCTTTTGGGCTGAGAAAGCCCTGTGTAAGGACACAAAAGGGGGACGTTTCCACTGCAGAAAGTAAATTCTTTTGAAGTGGAACTAATCATCTGAGGGATGGTTCTCGTTGTCCTAACAACGCAGCTGAGTTGGAATGAGCCTTCTTTTTTGTGGAAGATATGTTTTCTTTTTTTCATTCAAAACTGATGATGATAGTAGTTTCACGCCCTGTCCACCCACATTGTCCGTCCAAACTTCTTTGCAGATAAGTCTTTACTTGGAGACGCCGAACACACGGCGGGTGACTCTTGGACTATGACGTCAGCCTCACTCCTCTGTCTTCCAGTCTTTACGCTTTTTAATACCGTTAGAATTAAAAGGGAATCTCAGAGCAAATCCTCTCCAATAACAGTTCTTTCTTAGTGTGAAAAGAACAAGACTTTTAAACTACTCCTATATCATAATGTTCCAGTCACTCTTAAGATAATACTGCTGTAATGCATAAAGTTTACTTGCTTTTAACAACATTAAGAGTTAAATATGTTCAGTTTACCTTTGTATGTTAATCTCTCTAGGTTTTCTTAGCATGGACATTTGTTAGGATAGAAGGCAAAATAGGCTGTAATTCTGTGCTAAGTGGCTTTAATGCTCTTGTGTCTTTTTCAATATCTTGAGTACAGCAATTAAAGCTACTGTTAAAGGTCTAAACAGGGATGTCTGCATTATTAACATTTTCCTAGTGAAACAAATCTAAATAGTGGATCTCTTTATCTCTTCTGCATTTTTAAAAACTATGCAGCTTTAAGTTGTATTACATACTTCTTACAAATAACGATCTGTGTTGTTTATTCTGGTTGTTTTTTCTGAGATTAATGGACCGAACATGGTTGAAGGTGTAAAGGACATTTTTTCTTATCTCAGTGTAATTAATCTCTTCAAATTAAGATAAAATTCAAAAAATGAAAATAAAATAAAATTAAAGACCTGTTGACATTAGCATGCTTTGCACTCTGAATGTCAATCAGATGATATAGGTCTAAATTAAATCTATGTAGAGCAAATTAAGGTATTAATTTTCAATGCTTAGCCAGTCATTTATGATAAATTCGATGAAATATTCTTTCCCGACATGTCCTACTAGTTCCATTAGGTGGTAAAATGTTCCAGCAAAGAGAATGCAGGAGAGTAATTTTCTTATACTAAAGATAGTACATTTCATTTACAAACCAAGTAAGCAATTATTGGCTGGAATGATGAGGTCTCTGATTCACTGCGACAACTCCTTTGTTTAGAGCTGAAGGGATGTAACTGTGTGTGCTCCAGCTTGTGTCCAGGGTCTCCACATACGTCCTCGGGGAATTGAGAAAGGTGACTTTGGCCGTCTGACCTAAGACTGAGAGAATTCCAATCTCTTTCCGTTACTAAATCTTTATCTTCACACAGGCTATATAGCTTCGCCTCTCTTGAGTTATAAACTGTCGGCCTTTCTGCTAGTCCTGTAGTCATCCAGCCGTTTTACTGTCTCAGTGGGGGTACAGAGTTCAGGCAGCAGTCATCCCCAAAACAGAGGTGAACTGTTTAGGGAAGCGTCTTGGCTACTGTGCTAGCTGATCATTCAGACCTGTCCAGGCTTTGAAGAAGCATAAAAAAAAAAGAAAGACAGGGTGGATTCCTTATTGTAAACTAGTTGTAGATTTTAGTGCACAGACAGTTTGTCACACAAATAAAAAAAGCTCTTGTTGAAAGTTTAAAATATTCACCTCTTTATTTGAACTTAACAGATAATCACCAGCTTCACTGTGGGAAGATGATCATTGGAAGGAAAATGTTAACATCAATTATCAATCAAATCTGAATTAACCACAAATTAAAATTTAACTATCATCTGATCAGAACTAATGAGACATGTTTGAACTATTCATACTTTTTCATGGCTCTATATTCAGAGCTTTCCTACTGTGTTTGCATGTTTATTATATATTCAAACTTCTGATGGCTATATAAATCTACATTATTCATAAATTCTCTCATAGATGATTTTTTAATTGCGATATTGCACTTTGCAGAGAAGGACAATAGGTTTCAGATTATAGTGTAAAATAGTAACCAAAAAAATGCTTTAAGTCAAACAATTTCTCAACCCTCCAGAATAGCAGCATGTTGGCAGTGAAGTCATGAATGTAGCCAGAGATTTGGCAAACAAATTAGACCCAATGTGAGTCTGTGTTGATAACTATAGTGAAGTATTTGTATCACTGAGAGGCAGGTGGCAGCCAAATGAACAAAGTCGTTCTCAGTCAAAAACTAATTCAAGCACAGTACAGGCTTGTACTCAGGAGTCATATAATGACATGATGTTCAGTTAATGCAACAGCTTTTCACACACCAATTAAAGTGTATTTAGACTGCTGATGCGAGATTTGGCAGCAGTGTTTGCCACAGTGATGTCACTCAGGGGTAGATCTGTGGTTGCAGTGACAGGAGAAGACAACTCTGTCTTCCTCAGCTGAAGACAATAACAGCCGGATTTGCCTTTACTTTTTTTTAATGGTGAAACAAATTTTGGGATGTTGTATCTGTTTTGTCTTGTCACTGTCTGCCTGCTGTACATTGCCTGTTCTCTGCTGATGCTTCACTAGCAATCACACTATTGCTGACTGGAGCAGGTTAAGGCAGGACACCGCAGAAAAGCTCATGGCACACTTGAATGTAGCCATTTTAAGAAATTCAGCCCTTTAGAGGATAAAAACTCAGATTCCTAAAAGATCTTAAATTTTTCTTTCCTTCTAGAAATTGCCTCCATTGAAAGCACACTGTATTCTAAACATGGATAAAGAGGCCGATGTCCTAGAAATGCAATTAGCAATAGCAATGCCCAGGAATACATTTTCTTAACAGAGCGACTGATCAGTTGTTTTGTATTATCTTCATATCTTCCAAATATCCCTTGGCTTGCTTTGTCATTTTTACATGCCATGCGGTAGCTGGTTGCCATTGTCATCATGGCAGACTGGGAGTCGGGGAGAGGACGAAAACGCTGTGCCAGTTGGCTCAAGTAGTAAAAACACAAGGCAGACACAGCACCGTTCTAATCTTTATCGTTCCAGACACGTAGGTCACTTTTGTGGCGATTGCAGTTTTTATGTCCCAAAGACAGATTTTATATACTGTGTATGAATCTATAAAACCACCTGCAGCAGAGCATAGCTCACACTGCTTTTCGTCGTGTGTATATAACTGAGTTACAGTACATACAAGATTTAGCTCGTATATACTATTAAGTGTTAATTTTCTTCTTAAATTAAGGCGAAAAAAGATTGAGGTCAAGTTATTCAGACAAGGTTAAATAACACTGCTGAGCCAGAGCCACTCCAGTGATCAAGCAAACAGGAATTGCACAAGGCTGTTATTAGGATCAAAGCTACCATCATAAATGGTAAACAGGTTATTAAACAGGTAAACTGGCTTATTTCACAGAACTGTATAACAACATCATATGTACAGATAGTAGGAATTTTGGTTCACAAGAGGCTCATCATGATTACTATTCCCTTATTCTGTTAAAAACCAAACAAATGCTGCCGTTTTCTTTGCTGTGCTGCTATCACTGTAGCTTACAACTAATAAAAAGCGTGTGTACCTTTACTTATTGTATAGCTTTATCAGTTTTCATCCACTCTCCGGGCTGTGGACCTATCCTCCTGGTGGTGCTTTGCCTGGTAGACAATAGTCCTGCAAATATCAGGGGCCAAGTCATTATTTTCTGCTCAGCAGGTGTAGACATTATTGGAGTGTTGAACTAATGATATGTAATGAGCTCTCTGTGACACATGTCTAGCCACCCTTACTATCATGGGGCCCATTAATAGATAACAGCATCATAATTAGCTTTGTTGGGAAGCCAAGCCTAAGCTTATAAATATATCAAAGTATATTTAAGTTGTGTGTACAGTTTCACATGCTGTCTGTTCCTGCAGTAGACCAAAAAGTGCATTAATCTTGCTTTTATGGTTGCTTGGTGAATTTAGTTTGTGCATCAACATGGCCGTGCCTACATACTGTCAAAGCACTGATAATGCGTAGCATTCACTACTGACAAATGTCTTTTCTATGTGTGCACTTGTACAAATGTCTGTAACCACTTTAAACAAACACCAAGAAAAGTATTCACAGGGATGAGTCGTTATTTGTTAGTGTTGTCACTGTAAATCGAAAGCCCAGGACACAAACACATGGCTGTCTTAAAAATTTATATTGGAAATGGTTTTGATGTTGTATCCCACTGCAAACACTTTCAGCCTTCTGCAGGTCTCCTAGCAACAGCAAACAAAAGCAGGACCCATCTCAAGTTTCCCGTGGAGCGGCCAGTCCGGCGTGCCTTTGATCTTGACTGGGAAAATAGCTGAGTGGGCACTACTCGCATTTGTCTTTCATTTACTCCAGCACCCCCCTACCCCCCTCCCAAAATGTTCCCTGAAACAGCCAAATCTTCATCCGTCCCCGGCAACCAACACCCCTCCCAGATAATCAACCATAGCAAGGGAAGTCATTGAGGCACTACAAAGTTTAGTTGAAAGTGGACGTTTTCGTTTAGGAGCGGAGTTGCTACCTTTAGTAGGCTATCATTTGTGGTTCTTTCCATTGTCTCAATGTAGTCTTATTGCATAATTTATCAACCTGTGTCCCAGGACTTTGAAATAAAAGCCTTAATAAACACATAAAGTGCCTTTAACCCTGCCTTTGCAATTGTTTTCAACTATATGAACTATATGAACCAAACTGAAAGCTCCTATTTTCTTCTAGAAAAGTCCCAGTACCAACAGATAACTGGGCGCACTCAGTGGAGCTGACATGGATTTTAAAAGTCATGGGGCTGCCGCAGAGTGCTCTTATTTTGAATTCTACATTTAAAAATGTAGTCTGCACACAGGAAAAAGAATATTTTTAACTTGTTTCTCTGTGTTTAATAATGCTTTCAGAGTAAGTCCCAGGAATCAAAATATAAATAACTCCCTCATTCTGTGCATAAACACGACCAAGGATAGATAGGGTACTGTATCTTAGGCTATTGAATGTTATCTAACTCCAGTGCTCTGCTCTGCTTTCATCCAGTACAGCTCAGACAGCTCTGGAGATTTAACAAATTGAAGTGTTACACACTGTTTTGGTGTAATTTACTGTAATTGATGTTTCTATCTTGTGCCGAGGCCTTCTAAAGCAATTGCCTGTGTTTGTAGGAAGACATGCAGCTCAGTGGGGTGTATTGACTCAGGCTGTTGACTAATACTGCTCTGTTGGCATGTTTTAATGCTCTCCCATTGTTTGACTAACAGACTCCTCTGTAAAGCTAAAAGCACACCTTACGCACTACTTAAGATGGGGATCAGTATTATACATTTTTCACTGTAGCAATGAAATAAACACGTTTTCTTTTGGTGTGAATGGGTCAACATGGGTTGTCTAACCTGGGTCTGTAACACTACTCGTGTTCTGGGTTTAAAGGTCCAGTATGTAGAATTTATTGGCATCTAGCATTAAAATTGCAGTTTGCAATCATTTCATTTTATTTCATTGTATTTCTGTATTTTTAGTTGCCTGATTGTATTTGCCTGATTCAACCATGTAAAACACTTTTTAACTTTCACTTTGAAAAGTGCTGTTTAAAGAAATTTTATTATTATTTATTATTATTATAATTTGAATACTGCTCGGCTCACCCTCCCGTTCCAAGTGTGCTGGAGAAACTATGGTGGCCGCAAAACTTTCAGAACATGCGAAAGGCCCTATCTAGAGCCAATAATTGGTTTGACTATTCTGGGCTACTGTAGAAACATGGCAGGGCAACATGACGCCCATCGTGGAAGGGGACCTGCTCCTTCTTTAGATAAAAACGTCTCATTCTAAGATAATGAAAACACAACGATTCTTATTTTCAGGCGATTATAGACTAATGGAAATATACTTATGAATATTATACTCAATTTCTCCCAATATATGCTCCTAAATGTTACATATTGGATCTTTTGCGGAACATTTTACACTGCTCAGCAAATTCTCTTCCCTTGTTGATCAAAGTGATAATTGTAGATTTTGTTAAAGGAAAAATTATTAAAGGAATGATGATTAACAGACATTTAATAAGTGGTCAGGTAGTATCAGAAAAAGACAACAAGGCAAATCAAGTTTCTTTCACCAAATATGGTAGCTCATGCAACACAAGAGAAATCATGAGAATTTCTAATTTAATATTTTATGCGATGAAATACTTTTGATTGAAAGCTCAGATGCCCTTAAAAGCTCAGGAAAAAGCCAGTAAGTGGATCTTGTGTTAAGATTATTTAGTAAACCTATTGTGAATGAACTTTCATGCTCAGTATATTTCAGGGATAAATATATTATGTTCAATATACAGTACTCTCTCAGAGCTACTGCCTGTACACTTGCTACAGACACTTTTTTACAAAATGTCAGCTGCAATTTAGCAACTATGTTGCTGTGATCACATTCACTGCCAAAGCAAATTCCTTGTATGTGTAAACCTACTTGGCAACAAAGCTGATTCTGTCTAGCTCTGATTTGCTGGCCATTGAACAGCTCCACTGGAGCATTTGGGGTTAAAGGGCCTTGCTCAGTGGTGAGAGGGAGGGGCATCCCCATCCAGATTCATCCAGCCGGTCCGGACGACCTTCCGGTCACAAGCTTGCTTCTGTAACCTTTAGACCACCACTGCCCCTGAATATAAACACACAAACACACAAAAAACATTTTTCATGACAGTATTTTGTTAACTATATTATGTATGAGTGCTATTTGTGTATTCTTCAGCACCCTTTAGAGGGAAGAAAAAGCTATATTTCATCTGTTATACTGATGCTTGTTTGTGAGGAACACTAGTCCTAGTCGGATCCTATTTTGGTTTGTCAAAGCAAAGCTGCAGAAGAGCAGGTTTTTACATTCCTTTATGATCCTTTTATGGAAGTGACTATGGTTTGGGTTGTTACATGTGACAGAACTGTGAAAAAACTGTCCCACCTCTGCCTTCAACTGCCTGTATTCTCCCCAGCATACACACACTGAGAAGTCTTACATTTATTACCTCACAATAGTCGATGCTATATAGTCGCATTGCTCAGCACTAGACCTGAAGCAGAAAGGAACACTGTTACCAGCATGACACAAAAGGTTGTTATCTACCACAGAGAATTTGAAGTGCTCAGATAAGCAGACCCTTACCTTTCAAGCAGTCTTGTGACCTGGAAAGGCCAAGAAAGGTTTGCTTTTACCTCTCACCTTCAAGAACTCTTTTCTAACTAAAAGGGTTCTTCTGGGAGGAAAGAAGAAAAATTTGAAGCAGATGTTTTTATTTTTTCTCACAAAAACCCATCGGAACCCATTTTAGCATATTTATTTATAGCATGATTCTGATTCAGAATCCTGCGCAAAATCACATTACCTCGGACAAAAAATAAAGCATGTCTTCATGCTTGTCTGCACCAAACCCCACACAGAGTTATACCTCTCTGATAACTGTATGTGTCATCTGACCCCGACAACAATGTTGGGGTGGCAAATATATTAATATCCTCCTGAGCCCTAAGCATGCACATTTACTGTCACCTTAATTAATTAATTCCACTTACATGCTTACCAAATATAGGTGCCCTAAAAGGTACTTTATACTGGAGCCATTTCAATATTTAGCCTTACTAGTCTCTTACTCATTTTCTCTGAAAGTATAATTTCAACATTTGTTCAATCAAATAAATTTGTCAATTTGCTTCCATACGAGTTCTCAGATCTGCCTTGTCAAACTACAGACTCTTTTTTTCTTTTAACAAAACTAAAACTGGTTGATGACACTGTAAGTTGAGTTGTGATGATGTGTGGTGTATCAAAGTAACAAATGTATTACTTTGAAGAAGGGGGTCCTTGAAATCCACTGTCTTATATGGCGTATGGTTACTCTTAAGAGTGCTGTTTCGTAACATTTCCCTTACTGCTGCCATTATTGTGTTACAGATCTTCATAATAAATTCTCTGAACAATTACATGAAGATACTGTACAAGGGCATGTTATTTGCTCATGTATACATCATGTGAATGCAAACATGCTTGTTTTTTTGTTAGATGTTGATGTTTTACATTCTCTAAACATGTGTGTTGCAATATAACCTTCTGCCACCAGTAGCAGCACTGAGGGCAATGCTACAGAGCAGCATTCCTAGCAGAGACCAAAGAATTTTTTCGCAAACAAGTTCTTGAGCACCAGTCGCTGCCAATATTGAGTCCTTTAGATTACATTTTAAATGGTTGGTTTACCTAGGTTAAACTAAATAAACATATTTTTTTCATTTGCCTCTAGTGGTACAAGGAGGTGTAGTTTTATTAAGCCAGGTTTTAAGATCTCTGACAATTTGGCCTCCATTCCAATACAATGAACTTGAGTGTAATTTAATTTGCATTTTAAAAAATCAATAGCAATACTTTTTCCAGTAATAATGTCCTCGTTACTCTGTGTTTTGTCTGTATTTCCAATTAAGATAACTTTCTCCTGAGTAGATAGACTTCAATCATTACTTGACCATATTAATATTGCTTTGAGGGACCATATTGTTCCTGCAGTCCTGTGAGTTACCTTAATGTTTCTGCTCATTTGCAGATGATTTGGTCCCAGTCTCACTACCACCAGACTGGAAAAGAGCACAGTTTAATTTTCGTCTGTGAGAGAGGATGTTTCAGTGTGGAGGTGTTTAAGAAGAATTTTGCTCATTTTACTCGCGAAAAAACCCACCTACACTTCATGATATGAATGTAGACCATTGTAGTGGCAACTACAGTTAAGTTTTGCATCTAACCTTTAATACAGCTGGTCCTTACACTTAAAGCCCAAGTTCTCTCAAATATCCTAAATTCAAGTTGGTTATATGACATGACATAAATCTGGAAAGAGATTCTCTTTAAATTGTTGGAAGTAAAAAATGCATCAGTAGAATTACTGAAACTGACATCAATCGGCACGTTTTAAATATGCATTTAACATATGATCTGTTGGCTGTTGCTCTTACCAAACTGAATATTTCAATTCCAACTCTCTGGGGATTTAGTATGCTGTTTATTGTTTATCGGTGCAGTATTCCTCATGGAGTTTTCAGTAATGTAGACTGCTACATCTACACAGAAACAGGAGTACTATAGATTTTAACACACCACTGAGATCCGCAGTAATTTTCACCCCTGAATATTTTTTTTTGTCCACCAGGACACTGCATTGGAGTTCCTCTTCCATTTCAAAAAGTTTCCACTGGAATCTCTGCGTATATATAGAATGCATAAAGCCCGCATGGCTATTTAGAGTGATGCAAAGACATGTTACACCATCTCAATCTGTGTCAGCCTATATGCTATGTACACTTGGAAGAAGTCAGTGTCTGTTTGTGCTATATAGAATTATCACCTCTTAAGTATATGACATTTCTGGAGAGAAAAAACAATCATGGCACAGACGGAGTGGGGGTGGGGTGGCATTTGTCAGTGTTCTCATTGGGGTTCAAAAGTAGAATTTAAAATGTCTGTCTTTGTCTAATCCAACACATTTTATTTTTGTAACTGAGAAATCTGTTCAGGGACCCCAACATTTTTCCAACTGTCAGGGTGTCATTTGTCAGAAAAAAAGTGAAACTGAATTCCCACCCCCAGTCCGTCTGTATGTTGTGAGGTTATAGCGGTTTCAAACACACAAAGTAGGGGTTTGTAAGGGATGCACACGAGGACATGACGACCTGTTACCTCAAACACACACACTTCATGGTCATTTTACTCTACAGAGAGCATTGGCTGATCTCCTGGCTTCCTCTTTGACACTGTTGTGCCCTATAGCCTCATCCTCCATCAGTGAACGATGACTTTTATGGAGCTGAAGCCATTGGACTAGAGAGTATTGTCCCTCATGATTGAGATGTTAACCTTCAGGGCAGCCCCTTGCTCTTTAACGTCTCATTTTTTTTCTTCCCTCTTCTCCCTGTTCTTTTCCTTTTCCCCTGGTTTCGCTCTGCCTGCAAGCCTGCACACTGAGGCCTTCAAACCATTAGTGAGTCCCAGCACTGATAATGAAGCCGCAGAGGTGGTCTGAGCCAGTGTGGCACAGGAGCTGGAGCACAGGAGGAAGGTAGATTAGGATAATTACCTGGCCATGGGGGAACGATGAGAAAGATGTCTCACTTCCTGCAGGACCAAGTGCAATATAATCAGGTGTGACACCCTTTGCTCAGAAAGGAAAGAATAAAGAAAAACTGAAAAATTAGTTCCAATCATTTCTAATGATCAAAATGTGAAATAATTCAATTTTGATTTTGTTGTGACAGTGATTGCTCATTCTCTGTTTTTGCAGGTGCCCTCCAGATTCCTCCCATGTACGTATGTATGTATTTATGTATTTATTTATTATTAATGTAGCTGTGGTTTAGGTCTCTCACACATACTGTACGTGAATCCTAAATATTCACACTCACGGCGACTTTGAAGAGCCTGTGAGGTCAGGTTTTAAATTATGGTCTGCACCCACACCAGGCTTTCTCTCCCTGCTCCTGTAAATCCATTTTCCACACAATGCATTTCAAATCAAAGCAGCGTCACCATAACATGCCTTAGGAAACATTAAGCCATAGTGCATTGCTTTCATGTATGATAGCATAGCCCCTGTATGCTTTGATGTGCTCACTTTTTTTTAATGCTTTATTAATAATAACACACTGGCTCCTTCTCACACCAACATCAGCTTCTGGTGCTCCTTTCTCTCTTCCTGAACTACATCCCTCACTCTTTCCATGCCTCAGCTCCTTCATCCCTCCCCAGCCCCCGAGCCTTGTCTCGAGATTGGCCTGTTTGTGTTTGGGAGGGGGATTAGAGGGAATGACATGGGCCTCGAGATGAAGCAAGTGACAAAGACCTATCAGAGGGCAGAGAGTACGGAACGCTGTATCACCATTGGTTGCTGTGGAAATCAGACACGTCTTCATTTCTTCCAGCCATCCTTTCCAAGTGCCCAGCTTTCATTTCCACGCCCAGGGAGAGAAGCGGGAGGGGAGGGGGTCGTCAGGATTAGAGTTTCCGTTTGTGCGTTTAAGTGTGTGTGCATGTGTATGTTTGCTTGCATGTTGTGTGCAGTAAACATCTTTGAGATACAGAGGGATGAGCTCGTAGACACTGACAGAACTCAACTCCTCCAAAGCTGGCCAAAATACAAATGCTGTAGCAGTCTGCAGACTTCGAGTGTCGTTCTAGCTGAACATATTCCCTATGAATGGGATGGCTGATTCGTAAAACCTACTTAGGATCAGGTTTCTCACTCATCTGTCCATTTCAGCTTTATCACTGGATATTTTGTATTAGTGTTACAGGCAAAGGTGTCCCACAGCACACAATAACTGTTCGGTATTTGCTGATATTTTCTTTCTGATAATTTCCATGCAATTGTTGTTGGCAATTTACTGGATCACTTAGCAGCTCCCCACATTCACATGTGTGGGCATTGTGTTCCCAAACATCTGCTGATTTAATTTTCTGCTTTTGTGTTTTGTTTTTGTTCCTTTTTGATGTTTCTTTCAATCTTTCTGTTAAACTACCATTATTGAATTTGGATTTTTGTTGTTGTATTATAATTTCAGCCTGCAACTCCTGCAGCACTTTCTCAAGTCATATAAATGCAATCTGTGAAAAAAAAAAAAATTTATACACTAAAGTAAGTCATTTCCATTTATTTCAAAATGTACTCTATGCAGCTACATTTCCAAAAGCTTTTCATTGACCTGCATGTATTTAATTTGTCACATGTACCATACTAGCATGCACTCACACCAATTATTCAGTGTTATGCAATGTTGTATACACAGATTTGACAGCATTCTGCAATGGAAACCCTTCCTAAAGTTTTCATATGAAGACACCAGACTGTTGTCAGTATTTGCCTGCTTGTTAGGATGCAGCCAGTTGACTCTGGCTGTCTGAACAGTGATATGACTGGGAGCAGTGGGGCTGGGCCCCAGCCGACTCTCCTCTTCGCCCATAATAGAGCTGCGTGGTCTGCAGGCCCTCTGGGGGCACCTGGCTCTCGACCTTGCCATCTCTGGCCGGATCGATCACCGAGGCCATCCCAACGCAGAGACCAGGGGTCATCTTCAAAGGCCTCCTGCCCACTTCCTGCCACCTGGTGTTCCATTTCGGACAAAGGGTACATTTCCTTTCCATTCCCTCCACCCTCCGTTGACCTTCTCCGAACAGGTTAAGGACATGGAGCCGGTAAAGCTGCTCCCTGTGATCTCCTTCGGCCTCCTCCTTAGTCACCCACATGGGGAGAGAGGGTGAGAGATCAGTCCCATCCAATCACCACACAATCACACACCCATTTGATGTGAATGTCTGCTTTTGATTTAATTATGGCCTAAGAATGCATATCTCTCTAAGTATAGTTCATCCATAAAATGTTCTCAATTCAGTGACTAACAAAATAACCACCGAGCATTACCATTCATTTATTGTTTATATTTTAATCAGACATTATTTATATCATAATACTGTATTATACAAAAGTTGAGGTAATAGCTTGTTTATAATGATGCAATAAACAAAGTGAACTTTTTGGCTCTCACTTGAAACATGTTTCATTATTAATTGATCAACAGATCTGCTATGGTATGAATATCTCTATCTCTCTTTCTCTGTTGGTCAAGTAACAAATGGCAGGGCCATCGAACACACATTTTATCTCCATGAGGGCTGTCGGAGAATTAGCTCCAAGAATACATATTAATCAATCGAGATTTGTGAATCTGTTTATTAAGTCCAGCCATTTTTTTCCCTCCAATACATTAGCAGATCTCAGTATGTCTGCTACTCTTGTGAACAGGGATGAGAAGGAGATAGGAGAGGGAGAGGAAATAAAGGTCTGATGAGTTTGGCAAAGAGCGGATGGAGGCTGAGACAGATGGCATGAAGTCTGCAGCACTCTGGCGTGGCTCGCCTGGTGCTAAAATCCTCCTCTCTCACATTCCAACAAATCCTACCAGGAGGCTGGGGAGTCTGTCACACCACTCCAAGGATCCACACGCACAACCCCCCCACCCCCCCCCCCCCCCCCCCCCCCCCCC
>CM022490.1:18693108-18737375 GCA_011952105.1 Coreoperca whiteheadi | reverse complement strand
CCCCTCCCGCACCCCCTTATCCTCTGTCGCCGCAGCCCAACTGAGCCTCTGACCACTCTGTATCGCATTCCTGCTTTTTTATCATGTATACATTCACACATTAGCATGTATAGAGGTGGGTCACTCGGACCTTTACAGGCCTGGTAAGATAAGAAGCACCAGGGGGTGCAGATATGAAGAAATGCCGTCTGACTGCTCTGGAAAAGGAGCCAGAGGGGCTTAATTGAAAGAGGTGGCCTTTACTGTCACTCCAGTGTAAAAAAATCTTATTCAGTAAACACTAGGCCAAATCATGGGGGAAAGACTGTACAATCCATTTATATCAGAGGAAGAAGACATAAGAAGCTTTTTGATTAGTTTCACCCAATCTCAATCCAAACATACACTGCTCAGACCCATATTTCAAGTCTCCCTGTGGGTCTTACAATCCAAAATGGACAGTAAGTGTAACTGTGATTACACACATAGCACAATACCAACAACTGGATCACGTGCTCCACATGACATCTTCATCTCCAAACACTGTACTATTAGATATCCTTTGAATTTCTGAAGCATGCTTTCTTTTTCCATCTCAAAGTGGTTCATCTAATAAGAACAATCTAATTTATTTTACACTATGCTCTCTCCCCATGTCTCTTTCTCTCTGTCTTTCTGCCTGCCTTCTGTTTGTTCTAATGAATGACTTCTGAGATGAGGTGCTGCTGTGAGAAGGTCGCAGAGGGCTTCAGAATCACATTACTGTTAATGATAATAAAAAGAGCAATCTGCGCTAAACCTCTTGGATGTCTTCTCTTCCCTCTCCATATGGAATAAATGTTTTATCTGCTATTGTTTTGAATATCTTTACATGTTTGAATTGAAGTCTATGCAATTAAAATGCACAATAAGTATTGTTTTGTGTTTGTATGCAAGCATTGTGTATTGACAAAAAAAGGCTGCTCTGATAAAAGGTATACAGTGGTGCACCATCTGGGTTACAAAGTACACCACCAAGCACAACATCAGGCACATCTTAGCAACATGGTGCTGCATGAGAAAATATATTCCCTACGGTAACATTTTAAGTGCACAATGAATGCCAAGAACACTCAAAATGCAAACACAACTTCTAACGTTTGACAAAGGTTATGCAGGAGTCGGGCTTTATTTATTGAACTTTTTACAGACAAAAGATTGCAGGAGTTCTTAGCTTTTGGTCCAACTCTATTCAATTTAAATTAAACAATTAAGTGGAATCTGTTTTTAAAAACAAAGCCGTTGATGCATGCATTTGATGGATGACACCTTTCCTTATGTTTACATGACATGTAGGTTCAACACCAACCCTGTTAAGCACTGCAATTTTACAACTTAGTCTAATGTCAGTGGAAAAACTCATATTGAAACTGCTTTAGAAAAACTTTTGAGCTGAACCACATCAACCACAAAGTACTACTCCTCGCACCCCCAGACAACTATGAACAAGTTTCATCTTGCTGTGCAGGTTTTCAACACGGGTGCAGGCCATCATATCGACATCTACTCAACACCAAAGTGTTTGCTGAGGTTGTTTACATAGATCTGACATTCACAAGCAGATCATCAGTGACTTTCCCTCCCACCACCACAGAGATAGAGTTTCTGGCTGTCCTTCCTACATGGCAGGGCAGCGTGGCGTCCCCAGGCTCATTGGCACTGCAGCTGTCACCCACAGGATGGGAAAGTGGCAGGGTCGATGGCTCCGCGGCAGGGCTTCTGGCAGCATCCCTCCCTTCCTGGACCGGTGAAAGGGCAGTGATGGGGAGCCCAGTCTCTCAGTGCATTGATCGAGGGCCAGCCCTCCATTAGCCACTGTCAGAGCTAAAGGTCAGTTAAGGCCAACGGATGGGTCCTGTGTACACATCCTATGGAGTGACTCATTCTCACACCCAGGGAGTGAGTCCTTGTCACTTTGGTCTGTGCTGCCCCCTACTCCTGGTGGCCATGTGATGATGACCATTCCTCTCAGAATAGTATACCCCTCCCTGATGGGTTGCTGTGGGCGAAACTCACTCAAAAAAAACCCTGCGAGGCAAGTGAGGGAAAAAAATCTGATCTAAATTGTCAAAATTTTCATCAGTGAAAACACATGAAAAAAAGCTTTTGGCAGGTGAAAGAAATTTATTTTTTTGTCAGGATCATTTCGTATGTGTTTGTTATTGTAATAACAATTTTGGCCACAAGAGGCTAAAGTGCAGTACTTCAGATTAGCGCCAATTAAAATACATTTCTAGCCAAAAGAAAGAAATGACAGTAATGTTACAGTACATAACTTGCTAACACACAATGTACCTTGTTTTTAGAGTGCATGGAGAAATTAAAACTCACCTGGAAGAAAACGCTTTAAGTCATTAAAACATGAATGCTTTATTTAGAAGATGGGATAGTGGTGCACTTCAGGCTCTCATGGCTGAAATGAGTATTACAAAAAACACAGCAAAATAATCCTGACGGAAACATTTTTTTAAGGAAATTGGAAAGATTTTCCTGGCAAAACCTTTTCTCATGTCATAAACACAGGAGAGAAAACTATTTAGATCAGACTCAAAAAACTGATCACCAGAAATGTTTCCTCGCTTGCTTCTCAGGGCTTCCGTAGATATTAATATCTCCTGCCAAATTAAAAGAGCCTTCCTTCTAATTTTCCCCAACAGAAATTGCTTAATAAATGAGCAGGCCCTGATTTGCACTGATGATCACACAGCAACACAATTGCATCAAATTGCTCACCCAGAGATGGTGCACCACATCGTGCTCATCACTCAGTAGCAACTACTGCCTGGTGTGGTTTACATTAATGCAGCCAGGCTGTGAAAAGGGGATAATTGTGGTGCTAAATGGTGTAGAGGCTGACGGGATCCATTTCTTGACTTGTCAAGGGCAGCAGTGATAGAGAGGGTCGTGACGGGTTCTACACACACAGAGGCAGATGAGCTTTTTGCACCAACAGGCGTGCACATATGTGGGCACATGAGCACACACACGTAGGCAGATAAAATCAGCCACACTCCACATAGAGATGATTGTCTCCTCTCCTCTGTCAGGTTGTGCTTTTTTTCTCCAGCCATGGAGACCTCATCCTGGGAAATTGAGCAATTTCGGATTGAAAACAGTGCCGGTAATTAGAGCACTCACTATTTGTAACCACTTGGCATTGCATTAGTATGCAAAGCTGGCAGCCAGCTTATCTTGGGGAAAACGTTTGTTTCCTTAATTGCCCTCTTAGGACAAAAGTGAACGGAGGGGGGGGGAGGGGGGGGAAGAGAGTAAAATGTTAACGTACTGCTGTAAGAATGGAGACTGGTGTGTTGAGAGGATGTGACTCCCTGAACACAGGGGTTAAACTCCACTAATAGGCTGCATACAACACACACGGGCATCCACATAGGCACAGAGTAACAGTGGAGCACTCATACACCACATATGGGCATACACTTGCGTTGACACATGGGCACATGGAGGCACAGACAAAAGACAACTTTGATGAGTGCACACATTAGGACACACACAACTCCATAGGCACAATTAACTCTAAAATTAGACATGTGAAAATAACTATTCACCAGACTAACGAATTAAACCGACTGCCTTTAAATTAAACGACTGCCTTTAAATAAAGAATCCATTAGGATGTAAAGCAGGAAATCAGGTTTCTTAATACATGCTGGTTTAATACATGCTGTTTCTCAAACATACAGCACCTTCCCCAGAATCTCAGTATCATCTGCTGATATCAAACTTTTATCCCTTGATATTAAACTTTTATCCCTTGTCACCTATTAAATCTAAGCTTTCCCTAAATGTGTATAGTTAAACATGATAAATCTATAGTTAAACATGATAAATCTACTATTTATTACATGGCCTCTGTCATACTTCTCATGATACTTCTCATACCATAACTTTTAGAGGTTAGGCAAAGATGAGTCTTTCATGTCAAATTCTGCATTATTTTGTGGGTCATCTTCTCCTCTTCACATGCTCACAGAGGGGATGGACATGGAAATCTTAACTGGACCCTGATGGGATGAAAACAATATTATTTCCACAATGACATGTTACTTATTGCAGTTAAAACTAGGATTAAGGTTTGTGAAGATGCAAATTGTTCCTTTTTTTGCACCAGTCACTTGTTAGGCATTGTACTCTGAAGAAGTTGCTGAATTACTGTGATTTCCCCTGATAGTTGGACAGGAGTATCTCAGAGGGCCAGACATTGAATAATTCTCCCTTTCACAAAACAAAGAGGAACAGTTGTATAATTAAAACGTTTTTCCACATGTAAAGACAGGGGGCAGATTTACTTTTAATAACCATCTGTGCACATATGAAATCAGTTTTCACTATTTATGCTATTGTATATTTAATTGGAAAAACGACAGAGGGTTTCCTGCAAAAAGAAATATATATATATATATATATATATATATATATATATATATATATATATATATATATATTGTTTTACTATTTTCATAAAATAAATACAATTTTAGTTACAAATCTTTTTTCTCCATGAAAAAAGACAAACTTTGGTGTGAAGCTTTATTCCTTCTGAAAAAATAATGACGCAGCCACAAAGGATGTGGCTTGTACGTCTGCCTGTTGAAGACAATTAACTCAGTTCAAACCTTGCTAATGTGAAAAGGAGCATGATATTTGTTATATGTCTGTTTTGTAAAAAAAAAAAAAAAAGCGTTTAATGAACTATAAGAAACTGTGATGGCCTGCTGAAATACACTCCTCTCTGATGAGGTTATCGCCACATGCTGAAACTCCTCTGTCGAAGTCTAATCCGCATACTCACAAACAGACCCAAAGATGCAAAATCGTTTCGAATCAAAGACAGTCAGTTCGGGCAGGCGACTGAAGTTCTAATAGAAACATTATTTTTAACAGACAGTATTTGAGTGATACAAAATCAAAACCCCATGCAAGCGCAAATTATGCTAAATGTTTGTTTTATCATAATTATGACTTTAATACTGATGGTTTACCACTGAATGGCCTCTTGGACAATTATGTGCCATTGAAGAAGGTGATTTTCTCTAAATCGAGATATGACAATTACAATTTGGATGAAGTGATGGTAATTTACATGATTTCGTTTTTTCCAGTGTCCAACAATGGGCCAGTGGTAATCGTAATCTGCAAAACCAAAAAGCAGAATAAAGAAGATATCTAACGGACTATTATGTCAAAAGTGATCGCCTGAATACACTTTTGTACCCTTTTGGTTATTTATTCTAGATAAGCAGGTCGTCAGTCAGGATGAAAAAAAATCAACAGCCTGGTTTTAATAACATGCAGCATATTATTGCCAAAATAGTCAAACAGCTCAAACAGAATAGCTGACGGAAGTAAGGCACTTTTTCCAAAAACGCTTGCTATATATGAAAAAAGTTTTCATTTCTATATTTCAGCCGAAGCAATCAACAGAAGCCTCAATGCCACAGGTGGATGAATAATGATGAAAACATCGTCAGAGTGTGGGCCTGTGCCATCTAGCCTACTTTGGTTATCGGCTTCTCATTACAAAAAAATCCGCATTTAAACTGTTTTCCAATCAGCTTTATTTTTGTCACTAAAATGATAAAAGGCTCATGATGTTAGACATAGGCCAATTCGACATTAATTGGTGCCCGATGAAATAAAGTTTCCCCTTTTTTCTCAGATCTGTTGCCTTTCACATCCAGCAGAAAGTGAATAGAGTAAATACAAGTTATAGGAGAGAAACAGGTGGCTATAAAAGATGGTATAGTATTTATCTCCAATCCGCAAAGGTTCCACAAAATTAAAATAAAGAAACTAAGGTAACATCTAAATAAAATCCCTTCACAACCACCTGACAAGGATGAGGGACAAGTGACCGCGAGCCGCACACACCCTCTTTTAAATGATTTGCACCAATCGTATTAGGATGATTGATATAAAGATAAAATACTTTCTGGGGACCTTTTAATTGGCCACAGCTAATAAACCAGCCGTAGCAATCATCTGCCTGATCCTAATCGGTCCGAATACTTGAATTATTAAGAAATATGTGCACATGTTTATATTTACATCTCGAAATAACAGCACTCACGTGCACGCAAGGTGTGCAATGAGGCTGCGTGTGTGAGAGCTTGTGTTGCGGAGGCTGTTCACCATCGCCATGTTTCCTGATGAATTTCAAATCACTAGAAAAACAAGGTCTGGCCTCTATAAATTATTTCTGATTCGACAATTAAAGGTCTTCGTCGCTGGCTGTGGGTCAGCAGTTTATTATACAAGTTCCGGGATTCATGTGATGAGTTTAAGACATCAATAGGCTGTTTTTCTCTTCTACTTTGTAAGCTATAAGGGAGGCTCCGACTGAATTCAGTGTTTTTGCATTTCGCTAAACAAAACCTGAACTAACACAATGACAAATGCTGTGTTACTTGAAAAGGAGTCCCCCCTTAGATCATCTCTGAAGGTTTTTTGGGAATGTAAGACTTCCTTAGAGTTGTGAGGGCCAAAATGGCTTTAGGAGCGCTGAATCAGTGTCCGCGTGTACACACCACGTCCAACAAAAGCGAGGGCTAATCCACCTAATTTACACAATGCACAGGCCCCTGTTTACATGGGATATACCCACAGAGGGCCTCTGTCTCGTCTTCCCTGCATTTCAGACCGGACAGAGGTACTGATTTCTTTTCACTCTTATATGCGAATGAAAGGCAAAGTGAATGAGCACTGGTACAATCTGCCACAAAACCAAAGCACGTAATGTGGTTTCTACAGAGAGCGTAAACATGGTTTCATTCAAAAAGAGCATCAGCATATTCACGTATTGCTTTGTTCCACCTGTTTACAGCCCTTTCATAAAGCCACCACTTCCTCAGATCAATAATTCCAGTTTTAGATTTGATTCAGGCATTTGCGTCAGAAAGGTTGTAAAAGTACAAGTATTAGACTGTGTACCGGATTCAACGAATCAAGGCTTTTTATTTATGCATTTATACTCACAGCCAGAACAACACTGCAGTAACGAATATCATACCACGGAATTGTTGTGTTCGGGCCTTTTACTTTTCTACTTCTTCTTACTAATTGACACAGCTCTCGATAGAGCACCTGAACACACCACACAGTCGAACAAAAGCAGAATTATGGATTTCGTTATACAGGCATGTTGCTTTTGTACGCAGACAGGCCAAGACTATGTTTCATCCATTTTGTACCAGGACTATAAATGCAAGCCCAGTTTAATGCCCGTTGCTGGGTCTGTAATATTAGCAATTAGCTAAATGGTTTTGGCCTAAATTCCTTTTTCTCTCTCCCCCATCGTCTATGATTTCCAATATAACCTAGAACTAGGCTACTGTTAATCAGGCCGCAATTATTCTGCATGTTTCTACAATGTATTTTTTACAGGATTTTACCAATAGGCTATATGATCAAAATATATGCATTGAAATGTATTCTCTTCTCTTTATTTTTTGTGTGTGGTCTTGGAGTACACACATTGTGCGTGGGCCTCTTTAAACAGATTATACAGGGTTTGTATGATACACATTCACTACAAAATAAACACCAAATAGTGAAGCAGCCACAATGGACTGAATGCCCCTGCAGTAATTAATATATATTCAGATATTTCAGATTCAGACGCATTTTTGTGTTTGAACGCATTCAAAAACTATATTCCAATATCTACTAAATATCTACAAAAAAAAAAGATAGCCATGTTTCTAAATTGCGTTGTTTTTTTTCTCCTTTCCGTTTTGGAGACTTCAAACAGCCTTTTTCAACGGACTACGCGTTGAACCCTGAATGAAGCATTGTTTTATTTAATGTCTTTTCAGCTCAATCACCTATTGACTATTTAGATAATGAATTAAGAGTTCTGCCTGCTGCGACGATTTTTAAATTGCTTTCATTACAGTCCCAGATTTCCTGTTTATTCGTCTTAAAGCCCTTTATAGCTTCCTCGTCTGTAGGTGTGTTTCGCTGTTTCCATAATTGCGTTTTTCCAGAAGGGTTAGGTAATTACTTTGGCACAGCCAGGTGAATTCCGGCGCTAAATTGAAATATTCTGCTTTAATCCTCCCTAAATCCCAATTCTCAGGACACGGAGATGTGAGCAGCAGAGGAGTCATGTGGAGCTCCGGTTGCTTCTTCAGGTGAGCGTCGCGTCGCAGGGGGGCGGAGGATCTCCTCGCGCCGTCATAAGCATAAAACAAGATTACTAGATCTTTATCACCGAGCGTTTTCCCCCACACAGAACAGCAACTTCACAATCTCTCATGTTGCATAATGAGCAGGAAATGAATTGTAAGTTGTTGTTTTTTTGTTGTTTTTTTTTTGTGGTGGTGGTGGTGGGGGGGGGGGGGGGTATTTTGAACGTAAATGAGTAAGTCATAAATAAACTTCACTGCATGTTTTCCAGGGGTTTCATTCCTTTTCACAAAAGAGCAGGTGAGCATGTTTATGTAAATGAATCAGGAGGTGCATTAGTGATACTGTGCTTGATATCTTTGCTTTGCATGCTATTTGAAGTAGAGGCGGCTGCTAACATTTACCAGTCGTTAAAAATAACAACTTTTTTTGTTTTATAAACAAAATATATGTGGTTGATCGCAGCGGAAATCTAGATTCCTGGTATTTTACACTTACTCTCTCTAGCAGGAGCAAATACTGGCAGAAGTTTGCACATTCCGCTTGTCATGGTGCTGCCTGAATTTACCTTCCTCGTATCTTTAATTTGTAGTCACCAGGAATAAAAGGCTGAGTCTCAGCTCTGGCAGCTCCCATGTCAGTCTTTGCAGGAGTGGGTGACAGAGAACAGCAGAAGTAGATAGCATGCTAAAATCGCATCACTTGAGACCCCACATCAAAGTAGACCAAACCCTCATATTGAGTGAACTTTTAAGCCAGAAAGACTGTGTGACATCAGAGCACCTAAAATGTGACTGTCATGTTTTTCAAACTTTGCTGAACACAGGCTCAAAGGCTTGAGAAGTATTCAATGGCAAGCACTGTTCAAACATACACACACACACACACACACACACACACACACTAAGATTAGCAGTCTTTGTCTTACAGGAGCTTCAAAGACCAATTAGATTGAGGGATGGGTGTGACGAATTTGTCAAAAATAAGATGATAGATAGATATATTTGGCAGTGAGCAAACATAGCTGGGGATTTCACTCAAGCAAAGTCATTGACAAGGCACTGTCAGAAAATGTGTCATCTTCAGCAGACCTGCCAGTTGACAAGGATGCAGCTTAGGATTGAGACTGATCAATTCCCAAACTGCCAGCAAGACACGGCTCTGATTGTGGCACTTTATTTTGTGAAATAAAAAAGCACTGTTCGCTTGGATATATTGTCAACTTTTTTCTTGCATCACAAGCCTGTACCGTCCCAAGATACGGAAGCAGGAGAAAACGTGCTGCAAATTTTGGATGAAAAAAAAAAAAAATCATATTTATCTGTGCTTTCAAAATTTTAAAAGCGCGTTTTTGACCTTCCAACATTTCTGTTTGGACATGCTCTCAGAAGTCGTGTACAGTGCACATGTCTGGTTTTGTTGTTTAATGTACACCAATTCAACACGTCTAATACTTGAGCTCGTCTTCGGCCACTATTTCGGAAGTGAAATCTGATACTCAAAGCACTTTCCTCTTCAAAGTACTTTCCTGTTGTGCTTTGTGACCACAATAGTGTCAATCTCATTCGTTCAAAGCCTCATCTCTGTGTCAGCTTTGAGTAGCTGTCTATACATGTCTCCGAATAGAGTTGAGGCTTTGATGGCAGGTCTGAAAACAGTTGGGAACATTATGACAAAAATCTAAAGAGGAAAAACAATTTCTATTGATTTGGCTGCACATGAAATTTGGCCTGCGATTTGTGAAATTGCTTTCATAAGCAAAAAATGGTGTTTGATGGTTACAACAAGTCAGAAACATCAGTTAGTAAGCTGAAAAGCATTGTGGGAGCTATAGAAAGGTAATTCCCAATCAGCTGTATATTACACATCACAAGCAGAACTCCAGAACATCTTTAGTATAAGGTGATTACAAAGGGTTATCCCTAAATCCATGGATAGCAACATTCAATTTTGGCTCAAACTGCATATTAAGCTACCTAGAATGAGTAGCATGTAGTGTCATGTTTGTAATCAACATATTGATTTGCCTCAGTGAGTTCTAAAAGGAAAAGAAATGTAACAATTCTGACAACTGGATAATCATTTAAGACTGCAAAAATACCAAACATTCGCTGCTGCTAGATGTTCGTACTTGAGTATTTGCTGCATTTCTTTGTTTATATCATTTAAAATACCTTTAGGTTTTGGACTGTTTGTGAGACAAAACAAGCAATTTGCCTTGGCATATACAAAGTTGTAATGGGCAATTTTGTAGATTAAACAATCAATTAATGTAAAGAAATCAAAAGATAAAGTAAAAAGAATCAACAGTTGCAGCTCCGCCGTCAATAGTAATGCTTTATACTGTATTTCTGTTTGAGATGAATGCCTTTGTATTCGATTTCTACCACCATGAATCATGCATTCTTGTTTTCACTGATATAATAGTCAAAGATATGAGGTTTGGGGACATGTTAGGGGAAAAAAGCTCTTAGTGTTGTCCTAAACAATAGCCATTTGAAAAGCTGCGTTTGAAGCCATGCCAAGTGATTGGGAATAATCAAATGACAATAATCAGTTGAAAAGAGAGGCAATCTCAATAAACTTTGTCATTCAACTATTCAAGGTTAAATCATATCAGAGGTATTTTGCATAACTATGAGACCCTGGTTCTAATCCTCAAAGGGTTTTGGGGCTACTTGGCTTTGCACTGTAGTCATTCAAGGTCTCAACCCGGTAGGAAATATGGGCTGCCATAGCAACACAAAGATGGCCTCTAAAGGCTTAGCATAATTCTTCCCTAATAGAAAAATAACAGCGGCAAATCCCGTCCTTAGTGAACTGGCTTATTTGACAGAGGCAGACTCCCACCTGTGAAGCACATAGTCACCACACCAATGCGCTAAGACTATGATAAGATGAAAAAGAGCCCATCTCTGGATGGGGATGGGCGGCCTAAGCTCAAGCCAAATTCTTTCTCTTCTGTGAAGCTGAAAACAGCCCACAGTGTGTCTCTGGCTAGCTTTAGGTTTTTGAAGCTGGACAATATGAGCTGCCAAATTAATCATACTCTCTATATAGTACTTAACTTTGAAGTGCTTAAGCCACACTCTGAGAAAAACTTTTGGCAGAAGAAGATGGCTTATATAGGATCAAATCTCAGCCAGTGAATTGTTTTTACCTCCTCTGTCTTGTTTTAATGTTCGCAGGATGTTCTAGTGGTAGTAATATGGCATTGGGATGTTCTAAACCTGCCTAGTAACCGTCCTCTCCCTTCTGATTGTGATCACAAAATATTTGATCCCCCTCCCTTTACCCCTCCTCCCACTTTGTTGCCAGGTACCACAGAGATGGATTCTTGTCACTGTGTGAGTTGCATCGGGATGATGAGCACCGGGGAGAGAATAAATTACCACCACATTTTAGAGTGGGAGGCATGTAAGTATCAGCTGCTACAGCAGTGCATTGCTCTCTGCTTATGGAATCACTAATGAGGAGCGATATCCAGCGATGTTGCAGCCATGGTGATCGAGCTAAAATCAAAGGCTTTATGAAATAATTACTGTCAAAGCTAGCTATGAAAATCAAATGATTGCCCAACATGTATTTCTGTAAGCGGTATATGGTGCTGTTTTGTCACGTGGAACGGCTAAGACAGAGAGTTGTAGTCGAGAGATGTGACGCTTCCTCCGCTGTGCACCTGAGTCAGCCATTTTTAGCTCGACTGGATTTCTATTTATTCACTATATTAAACAGCTAGAGCCTCGTTGTCTGGCTCAGACGCTGCATCTTCTTGTCAGTATCCTATGTAGATGCCAGCCGCTTGTCTTATTCAGCTGTGTATAAAGGGTGTTTCAGCCCACTGGGATGAGTCCAACTACCTCATTGCTGACTGTGTATAATCTCATCATTGTCGGTGATGTTCTGTTTCATAGTAGTAGTCAAGATGACAGAGAAGAACTGAAAGGAAGATTATCATTATATCATAATGTCCTTTCAACTCAGGGCAGCTAAAGCAACATGTTATTGGCTTGCTGTTACCTAACTTTTATATCAATATAAAAATCACTAAAAACTAAAAAAGATTCACGGCTTAATAGCTTAATTTCACTGAGGATAAATTCTCCCTATCTTAACATCTGGTACTTGTGGTTCTGATAACCATGAGGGTGATGTATTAGTACTCTAAAGGGACTTTTTTGTCATGCAAATTCACGAGCTTTCTTTTCTTATCAATTCATCTTTTTGCTGTTGGGCAAATATGCAAAATTCATATATTAATATTCTATTCCCCCCATTATATTAAGAGCCATTTAAAAAAATACCTTTTTCTTTGCCCTTTACAACTCAAAATTCTGCTATTGCTACCTTTGGCAAAGAAAACCTCTTCACTGGATCCCTTACATTCCTGTAGCTTGCCTATATTATGGAGTGACTGGCAGCGGGGCCTTCACATTAAATGGCCAATGACATTCATAATGGCCATATGTGGGCGTGAATCTATTTTATAGTGCAGCCTCAGTGGCTAGGTGAACAGAGTCATTAAATCAACACTGTGTGGACGATAGTGAAGGGAATTACAGCTCTTTGAAGGGAGCCGGCTCTTATGGCTCCATTCCTTTCCGAGAGCTGGCTCTTTCGGCTCCCAAATGGCTCTTCATGTAATACCACTTCTGCTGATCACTGACTACGTTACGTACTTATTTTTTGTGAGGAATAAATATGCAAGATTCTTCATCTGCAATACATTAAAATATTCTGTGATATTGATGTTCAAAAAGGGGGATATGTCAAGAATACCTGTCCTCGTTTTATAACAAAAATAACACCATACTAATGAAATAGTATGGTTAATAAATTATTATACAACTCCATACAGACACATACAGTATCATTTGTAGGCCTAATATAAAACAAAGTGTAATTTGTTTGTTGTCATGCATCTATTGATCCGCGGGGGGGGGGCTTAAAGGAGCCGGCTCATAGAGCCGACACATCACTAATGGACGACAGTCCACTGTGAGGCCAGACTCTCCTCCCTGATGGGAATCCCACTGAATGTCGGCCTGTAAGCCTCCTGTTTCAGAGTCTTACGCCAAGCACCTTTCTACATCAAAGCTTGCTCAGCACCATGTCTCAAAGATTCACATCTCCAGGAAAGAATGGCCTCTGCTGAGATATGGACACCTCTGGCCTCATTTAACGTGCATGGTCCCCTCCCCCCTCTCCAGGCCTGAATCCGAGGATAGAGTGGCTATCTGACGAGATCACACAGAGAGGTGCGGGAACTTAAAGGCAAAGAGTTACTGTGCATCCTACCAGGAGTCTCAAAAGGGTTCTATTAAAACACGTTCAATATGCCGGTCAGGGCTTTCAAAGTGCTGCACACCCTCTAGCCCCGGCAAACTCAAAGGGCATTGGTGCACATAAAGTAAGGGGAATCTGGCCCCCATTAATTTAATGAGTCCAGGGTATTAGTATGCCATAGCCAGCTGTGAAGTCTCTCTTTTTTCATCTCTGGTGCAGTTTTAAGGAAAGATCCACCAACTTGGGAGTGACAAAGGAGAGCAGGGAACGAGGTGCGCTCATCTAATCTGAGATCAATTTCTAGCTGTCAGTCCACAGTGGGCAATTTCCAGTGGTTAAGATGTCTTTGTGCTAGCTGGAAATCCAGATAAAGAATGTAGAGTGACACTTTTACTGTCACCAGGAGAACTATGCTGTCTCTTTATCATGATTGCATCCTCAGAAAACAGACATGAAACTTTTAAAAAAAAACAATGGGCAGGGGACTGGCGCTTGGAGACATATTTGCATAACATATTAGGAAACATGCTGTGGTCATTATAGCACGGTGAGCTTTTCTTTCATTCAAATATTGTCTGCAGTCACTTCACAGTTAATTAGCTTGGTAAACAGCGATGCTGCTTTCTAAGCTCTAACACCTGACTTAAGAAGAACACAGCCTGTCACTATACAACGAGCTGACAATGCAACTGACAGTCACCTGTAAGAGATTAGGGAGACAGTGGAGTTTGCCAGGGCCTGTCAACCAGGAACTAGCAGCTGCTGGAGCTAATTAAAGGCATAGTAACATGGTAACATAGCCCAGCTCAGGGCCACTTCAAACACTTCTCCCCATGCCAGTCTGGAGTCTCATATCTAGGATGTTGAGGCCCTCTGTGACCTGTGCTGGGAGCCTGCTGGGCCCTAGGCCTGACCTGAGAGCTGCGAGGTGACTTAGAATGGGTCAGGATCACTGTGGGGTGCACCTGGACCAGACTTACCTGTGTCTGTGTATCTGCATACCAAAATGTGGCCATGCGGCTGTGTGGGCGCACGTGCATGGACTCTGACCTGCACAACAAAGCAAAAGAGAGAGCCGGGGTGAGAGGTCAGGAAGAGAGGAGGCTTAGGGAAAACACATGTAGGACACATTGGCTAAACATGATCAGAGGGATACATGTGGCTGAGCTGAGGTAGAACCAGATGCGCTCAGATCTCCTGATGAAACAAAAGCTCAATGTTAACATCTCGCCTCACTGCAGATTGTGCTTAAGTTACGCATAATTTAGTGATAAGCTTCAATTAGGAGTCAATAACACTGTGTTTATCTGGTCATCTCCAGATAAAAAATCCTTCAATTTGCCCAGTTACAAATTAAAAAGCTGTTTCAGAATGCCGACTCTCAAAATAACACTGAGCTCAGTCGTAATGAGCACTCTCGCTGAAAAAAAGTACCTGAAGCCCACTGAGGAAAGGTTGTTCCAGCCAATATTTATAGACATGTGATAAAAGAAAAAAGATAAAAGAACAGATAGTTGACTCTCTCCGGTCCGTCTGTTTCTTCTCTGGATCTGTATGTCAGTTGTAGAGCCTGTGTGTAACTAACCAGAGAAACATATCCAAACAAATCTCATATGAAACCTTTGCTGAAATGCACTTGCAGCAATAATATACCAGATAAAGCTGTGGAAACAGTTTTATCACATAATTGGAAATATTTTTGACCTAACGCAATTTCCTTCCCTTAATACTGAGGTAATCCTAACTGTGTAAATAAGCTACAATGTTACGTGTGAATATTGCACCAGTTCCACCACCGTTTTCTGTTAAACTCTTCATCACTTCCTGAACCAAATGTTTTCCTGTTTACTTACTTGGAAGTCAACTTTGAAGATACATAACGGCATGACGGGGTTGATGAGCTGTATCACATAGGTGGCAGTTGCAGTACTGATTCAACATCTAATCTAAAAGCAGCGTGGCAGAAGGCTGTGGGCGATGTCTATGTCCAATGATCTGGCCATGTTAGGTGGAAGGCTCTGGTTGCTGTGTAGTGGCTCTCAGCACCGGTCCTGCTGCTATGTCTAGGAAGACGCCTGCATTACGGTACCATGGGCCACCTGAAGCAGGTCTCTGTCTCCACCTGCCACACAGTGCGCAGACGTCACGCAGGGATGCATGTAGGCAGACCTGTCTACAGGCATGTCACTGTCAGCGGAGACAGACACCAATTTGCCACCGTCTTGGGGAGGTGAACGTGGCACATCTGACGTATGCAGAGAGAGAACATGTTCAAAACTGCACCATGAAAATAGAGGATTTCTTTCTTGTCTGCTAACACTTCACAATAGCAGTGGAAAATTCAATCCAGCCCAGTGTGTTTGCCAAGTAGTAGGCCTAAACAAAATGAGAAAGCCCTTGACTGGATTTTGGGGGCCTAATATTATTTTGCCACCCTGGGCAGCCCAGGTTCTCTTGTTGTGTAAAATAGAGTGAAGGCAACTTTCTGCTTCATGTCTTTGTGGCTTCATGCTCAGAGTGACTGGCTGTGAGGGTCTGAGCAGTCAGTTCTTTGAACAGTCATCGTGTGGTCTCAATCTCTTTACACGTTTCACTGCCAGGCTCCTCTCTACCAGGCCTCCCCAAACTGAGTAATCAGCAGATGTCTTTATAGATCAGCCCACTGCCACGTGCACGCCATGCATTCTTTGCCAATTTCGTTTTGGCAATATACATTTTTTCTTTTAGATTATTATTATTCTTTTAAGCCCAGCAGCCATGTTGATTTGGTTCTTAATGTCGCCTGAGGTTGCAAATACCGCGTCACTCGGCAGTTTCAATTCATATGCCTGAATGATATATCCCGAGTGTACTTAGGTTAGTCTATTCTATCATACCACAGACCTGCTGATTTAAACAAACTGGCATAAAGTAATTCAACAGAATCCTCAAACCAACTGTGCAGGATTTAGGGCTCACCGTCCCTGAATAGTTTCAGTTATATAATATTATAAGCTTGCCTAAATTGCATTAAACACGGATTCAGAAACTGTAACAAAAATCCTATCCATCTGTCAGCAAAAATGTATCATGGAATAATGACCAGGAGGTATATATTTTTAAAAAACACTTTTCCAGTGCGTCATGTTAACTAGGATGTTTGGTTTTGGTTACTCTATGAACACCCTCACTACATGGCATCGCATCAAAACTATGATAGAAAACATACGACAATGTGAAATTTATTAGCAGTGAAATTTGTGATATTGCACTAAAATTATTTTAAAAAGAACTGGTGTTGCAATGCCTTATTTACACTATGATGAAATGGACATCATGGCCACGCACATACAGGAGACATTAGTCATAATATCAGTGCCCTACTTGAGTATAATTTTGAGGAACCTTTACTTTACTAGTACTTTCATTTTATGCTACTTTATACTTCTACTCCACTACATTTTAGAGGGAAATATTTTACTTTTTACTCCTGAACATTTATCTGATATCTATACCTGCTAGATTATTTTCAGATTACTGTATGATGAGTTTATAAAATTATACATTATGGCTGATTAAACTCGGGCTGCAACTTTCACTTATTTTCACTATTGAGTAATCTGCAGATTATTTTCTCGATTAATAAATTCATGGATTAGTCTATGGCACGTCAAAAAAAACATGATATACAACCATCACAACTTCCAGAACCCAAAGCTATGTCCTTAAATTGCTTTTTTTATCTGACCAATTGTCCGAAACCAAAACATATTTAATGTACTAACATATAAAAACAAACAGGAAATCCTACTTTTGTACTTTTAGTTAAGCAGAATTTCTGACTTTTAACAAAGTATTTCTGCAGTGGTATACAGCTACTTTTATTTAAGTAAAGGATCGGAATACTTATCCTACCACTGTCAAGTATACAAATCAGAAACTGTTTGCAAAACTAACTTTTCTAGCCTGAACATGGCCCCGCAAGGCAACATCCATCCATCATGGGTATGTGGCAGCATGCATTTTCAGAACCATGAGCACCACCTGGGCACCATCAGGACACCACCATGCCAGTGTTCCTTGTCTGTCACCATCTTCAATATATTGCTGCAGAAGGTGGCAGACTTGTCAAGGGTTGGGTACTCGCGAATTGAGCTGTCAAAATTAGCAACATTTCTGGTTTGCTTAAAAGGCAAAATGGGTCACGCGCTGAGGCAACAACTAAGACCCAAGAGGGATGCTATGATGTTCGGCGCTGTGAAATTATTCATTACTGTATGCTATCACATCAAGAAAATATTTTCAATTTTTTTCTCATTACCATCTGAAATAACTTGGCAGTTATGGGAACTAATTATTTCACACGATTGTGTCATATTAAGTCATATGATAGTGTTGATACTTCTGTCACTTACTCCTGAATGTCTAACCTGACCTTTGATAGCAATCGTGTTAATGACAACTTAATAAATTAATTTTTTATTAATTGGCGATTTTGCCAGTGTAATGACATGGAGATAAGGAGGTGTATGTGTGCGTGTGTTTGTGTGTGTGTGTATGTGTGTGTGTGTGTGTGGGGCGGGGGGTGTCTCATAAGTGGTGATGTTAGACTTGTGCACTTGGCAAGCATTTTTTTTCGCTCCATTTGGTGACAGATTGGGTTTAAATAACATTATATCTTCACAGTTGTGACTCACAAGCCTCAGCGTTACAAAGTCAGGGTGAGGTTTAGCACTTCAGATGAGGATGAAGGAGGACCAGGTCGCCTTGCTTCATATTTTAGTTTATCACTTTCTGCTGGGCCGAATCTGGGACTCAATATAAACAAGCCTTCAACACTGTTTTATTGTTGTCAATCAATCCACTCTTCCCCAGCAGAACCCATTCTTTCGCCCCCTATCCGACTAATCTAGCCACCGCATATCTTGCATCTCCAGCAATAATATGTGCAGATACTGAGATGGCTTGAAACTACGTACAACCTTGCTTAAGACACCTGCCGACATTTCAGATGAAAAAAGGGTTTTCACATGTTGTAACATACAGTAAATTCAACAACACAGGTGGTCAGTGTTCACATATGTGGTTTACTAGAAAACAGACACGGCTCCACATTGATTGTGGCATGTTGCATTGTGGGGTGCTAAGCATTGCTGAATACTTCTTAGCTACCATGCTAACAACAGCGCTACGGTTTTTAACATGACTTTTAGTTTTTGATCTGATATCATAGCAGGGTGTGTCTCCTCTCTGAGACGCAGGTAGGAGGGCATGCAGGGGGATCTGTTTTAATATCGATACTCCGGGCTCGAAAAAGCTCCACCAACGTTAATGTTGCATTAACACTGGACCAGTATATGTGGCCGCCCTGCCCCCCTCATCAGCCATGTTTGTTTTTGCTGGTGTTGTGCTATCAAAGGCTAACTGCTTTACAGCACCTCCTGGTGCTCCCCGGGAGGAAACTAAAGAATTCAGCCCACAGATTTAAAGGTAATAACAACAGTCTGTTTAGCTATATGTGAATTTTTTATTGTTTTAAAAATGTTGTGAAATTTTGCTGAAGGGATTCAGGATCTGTCTGACTATGGGGCCTTAAAATAAGATGCGAGGGCTGATGGATTCATTTTAGTGTTGTTTGTCCAAAGATTAACTTCACGCATTCCACAGATAACTTTCTGCTCGCTACTGTTGCCCTTTAACTTTTTTTTTGGCTAAACCTGAATGTATGGCAGATGAAGCATTAACTGTGTCATGTCTTTTTTAAGCAGTAAGTGTGGTGTACTTGTTGTCCAAGAAAGATACACTGGAACGTGGCCTTATGCTCTAAAGCTTTGCTTACTCTCTGCTTTGGCGTACTTGTTCTGTCCTGAGCTGCCCGTCCGTCAAATCCAGGGCTTAGTATGAGGTGGGGCACAGAGGAGGGATAAGGGCTGTCACTGCTGCTGCTGGGGTGCCCATGCCAGCAGTGCATAGAACCTAATAAAGATGCACACTGGCAGGACCCCGCCGACCAAGCAATGAGACGTCACCACAAACTAACTGCAGGACGTTGGCAGTCGACTTCCTGGTTATATAATGCTGACCCATTTTTGCTGAAAAGAAGATTGTATGTCCCACTCAAGTGTACTGCAAAAATCAAAATTCAGAAAAAAATAGATTTGTTTGTCATTTCTGAATTTTCCAAATAGAAACATTACCACCACTTTGTTTAACATTCTTGGCAGTTTTTTTTACATTTAGGCACAATTCTATCGATCACTTTGCAGTGGGGATGGTAGATGTTGTCTAGCATCGATGCTAACTGCAATTACATGTTTTGAAAAACATAAGCCGAACTAAAGGTTACTAAATCTCCTCACTTTGTCAGTTGCACTTGCTCATTCAAACTTGCATGTCAGAGTCCTTCAAATAAGCATCAGCTCCAGTGGTAACATGTACACAGGCCACATATCATGTATGTCATCTTTGCAAATATTGAGTGACATGCAGCAGATAGTCCCAGAACAAAAAGTGATGCATGGCAGCACTCAGCTCAGACAAGTGTTGTGATGTGACAGGAAACAGGACAGGACAGGTATATAGCCATAGATAACACATTTCCGTCGTAAATATACATCAGCAGTCAAAATAGAGTACTGATAAATAACAAACACGACAAGTGTAAACTACAAGTGTAGCCCAGATATAACTGCATGTCTTCAAATTTGAATGTGAATGTTATGCAGAGACCGAAAAGTGTCAATCCATCAATATTCAAGTAAAAATGTAGGTTAAAATGACTTACAGTATATACATTTCTAACAATCTCAAAACTGTTAAAATATGTATGTATTGAATTTACCTCGAAAATATCTATCTCCAAATTATACCAAAGAAAAAAGCCTGGCGATCAAACAGCAGGAATGGAACTAAAATATAAGGGTGCTTTAATTTAACGCTGTGAAATTGGAGCGCCTTTGAAGAATGTCCACAAAAACCAACACCCTATTTATTTCTCATCAATATTGTGACTCGGTCATATCCCTTTTGTACACTAGCATTAGGTCAGGCTCAATTAAGGTAAATTTAAAGAAATATGTGACCAGAACCTTCAGGTAAATCAATTTAACTTGACAAAATTAAAGTGGGGCCTTTGTGATATAAGCAGGCCTCCCACTTCTTTGAATGCATACTGTGCTCACAGTGCTCTCAGTCGTCATCATTATCATCATCACCACCATCATCTTCATCATCTTCTTTATCATCACCATCTCTTTTTTCATATTTTCTCTGTAGTCTGATTGGCACGTACATTTTATCGCTCCTTTTTACTAAATGGCCAATAGTGTAAAAATATTTATTTTGAAACTTGAAAAAAATTTCCAGTAACAACGAAAACATCAAAATGAGATCACTATGCATTAAAATGAATGGTTAAATGTTGTTTGATGTTGAACTTTTGATTTTCTGAGTAAGTAGTACTCCATAACCGTTGATTTTATAATAAATGTGAAATTAAAGTAAGACAAATGACAACTACCTTGATATTGTTACTGTAATTTAAAGCTGTAGGGCATTTGGTTATTATTTGATTTAATTTTAGTCAAAAATAAACTTGAAAATTAATCATATTATGAAAAAACTGTCTTCTTCTATATATAGATGTAGATTAAAAATACAAGACTATTTCAAGATAAAAGCTAAAAAGCGAGATATTTCCAATGCTTTTACAGTAATTTAAAATATATACGTAAGATTAGCATGATGAGATAAGTAACAGGGCTAAAAAATGTTATTGTTAATACTATTGCTAAATTTCAATAAAACTGTACAATCTCACTGTCAATGAGCACAAGTATCTTAAAACTAAAAAAGAATATTTTCATTAAGTGCACATGAACTTGGTTTTGACCTCTTATGCACACCTAAATACTTTTTACCAGATACAGTTATAAATGGACATTATAATTGTTATCCTAATTTCAGCAGATGGAGAAAAGAAAGTTATGCGAGCATTGTTAAAGTTTTCTAGCTTATGTCAGACAAATGGAAAGAACAATCAGAAAGTGATTATGCTACTTTGTGTTAGTTTAGCTGTTTGTTGAAGAAGCCATCTGTTTGTACATTTCTTTGTAATTCTTTTTAATTGTTTTTACATTTGCAAAACTTCACGCACAGCATCAAAAGACAACAAAATTCATTAGGACTCTATTTCAAGGTGGTATCTAACTGAGAGAAGATTCTTTTATTGCAAGTCTCTTTATTTCTTCAAGGGACATTGTCTAAAATGGGAAGCTCTCATCATAATCTAATAATATGCAATGATAAACAAGAACCACAGTTTATGATCAAAAACTGTGAGTCAAATCAGATGTTTCTCTTAGACTGAAATGTGAAACTTCTCTCAGTGTGCAGAATGAAAGGCCACCATCTGTTTTTCGTATGTGCAGAGAGGACATTGAACTGTCAGCAGAGTCTTTCCTACTTATCAGGACACTTAGACATCCCCACAACACAAATCTTCAATTCTTGCTGAATATTTTGTAAAGTATTTACATCAGTAGTTCAACTGTATCGAAAGTGCCAACAATAAACATTTCCTTATTAATGAAAATGTGGTTCATATGAATCATTATATTTAAGATAACTGCTGTAACGTCACTGATACATTTTATTTTACAGGTGCAATCTAATTTCAACATTCATATAAAGTAGTGGTTTAAACTGATAAAATATTCACTTTAATTATTAATTACATTGCATACAAGGATTTTCTTTCCTTCTTTTCTTTCTTTCTTTATTTCAAAAGAAACTATGAAAGAAACTTTAGAAGTTATGGAGCATACTGTAAAAACTTAAAAATATATTCACCTCCGTAATCTACACTTCTACACTTCAATCTGAGATCAGTGGGAAAGTATACGGTGAGAGAAAGTTACTGTCTTATCATTTAAATCTCAGGTACAAAAAAAAACTATCTCTCACATGATTATCCAAAGTTAACGCATAGGGAGGAAAAAAAGGATAAAAAATGTGAAGGCTTTCCTTGTGTCATACTATAAAGGCTTCCAACTGCAAAGACTCAAACAGACTTTCATATGGAGCTGTCACATTTTACTCATCTCATAACTCACAATTCTGGCTGAAAATATTTACATAGTCACTCATTCTCATACTAAAGTCTGTTGAAGAATGTGCTGTTGTTTTATTTACGCCATTTTTCTGTGTACATTGTAAACAATCTCATGCTAAGATAACAAAATTACACATGTTTTAAAAGTCAATCTGACGCTGTGATGCCAGGAAACCTTTGGGAGAGTGAATCGCTTGTATAATACAGCACATTCTGTATATCTGAAACAGAACGTACCACAGAAGGCAAACTGAGTATTTAGCTGCTCAAACAAACCGGACAAACTGTGTTGTGCGCTTTAATATTGTGTGTGTATTATGAACGCGCTGCTTTCAAACAGCATTCAAAGAGTATCAGCTCCATCTTCTTCCTCCTCTGTTAGCTTAGCAACAGCGGCCATTTTGTCTGCATTTATAGTGGTCCAAATTTCTTTCTCAGGTCATAGTGCATTTCTTTGTAATCCTGTTCAGGAGATGGTAATTCGAGTTTCAAGACATTTTGCAGGAATGAGATTCTTAAATTTTGCCTTTAACCAAGATATATGGTGTAAAATGTAGACTATATCGGGCATGCGCTGTGAATGTTCCGATTAGTAATGCTTTCATTTCCTGCTCAGAATGTACAACACAGTATTTAGCATTAACCACATGGCTGTCACACAAATGCACATGCATAGAAGACACATTCGTGTGCATGCACAGTGTGGGTGCACACCACACACACACACACACACACACACACACACATATAAAATAGGATGAGCTGATCCCTTCCTTAGAGTCTGCGTCAACCACCCGCTGCTCCCACCGCCACACTACGTAGACAACCAACCACAGGATGTATAAACCCAGCTGTCCAGAGGTCACCTTGGCTTGTTTACGTGACTGGAGTGGATACACAGTGGCGGAGTGGACCACCACCATCCACAGCAGCTCACCTACCAACATATGTTCAGCTCTCAACACTTACTGGATCCTTAGTCACGCTGTATGGGTAAGTAGCACAATCTGTACATTTTACACAAGTCAGCTGCACCATAGAGAAAAACTGTGATGGACAAACCTGCTGAAGACAGCTCTCTCATGTCTTTCAACTCTTTAAAAATCTTTAATTTACAGTCAGGTCATCCATTAGTTATAGTTCTACCAATTAGTGGCTTCCTTTTCAACTTTGCCAGAATAATTCACTGGAAAATCAATACATTTTTAATCTAGTGTTGCAGTAGTAGTTGGCTTGGGCTACCAGGAGACTACAGTAAAACGCTTTCCTCCAACACTTTGCTGAGCCTGAAATAGAAATGACCATATTGTATATCATAGAGATGCATGAGATCCTTTCCAAATTACTTCATCTTTATGAAATAGCAGCTGAAAATGGCCATGCAAAAGCACAAAGATCAAGGAAATGGTCACAGTTTTAACAACTAAAACATGCTGAAGTGTTACCTGTCTCTGCATTTCAGAGGTTTATGGGCCCGTTGTCGCTTCACAGGCCGAGCCACCAATCCTGAACACAATGACAGGCTTATACGGACCAGGTACTAGACCAGCTACTGTATGTTGTACATACAGCTCTGTACATACACAAACACACACACACGCCCACACAGACACTCACCTCTGCACTGCTGAAACACACCACTATGGAAACACTGGAGCCTCGTCTGATTTCGGTAAGGTCCAAAATGTCCACGTTATTGGCACAGAGGGGTAAAAAGACTGTCTGGGAGTAAGGCCCGGAGACTGGGCTTTCTGTGTTTCCAGAGAGCTGCCCTGACCACCCTGGTAAATATAGGAGAGCAAATCCTTTTCAGGTTGAGAGTATGACACGGGACTGCCACATAAATCAGTGCAGGCCCAGCCCGGCGCAGGCTGGGAACGCCATGGGAGTGGTAGGCGGCTCTATGGTGAGGTTTTTGGGGAAGGATTATGGATTGAGACGTACAGCTGGGAGGCTAAAGTTACACTTTTCATTACCACTTCGAGGGGGTCTTGGCTGCCTGGAAGCCAGTCAGATTTGTGAAGACCTCTTTCTCCCCCTGGAATGGTTGTAATTCTTCAGGCGCATTCTTCACCTGAGGACAAATGTTTTTGATATGGCAAAAACAATTTGGCGAAACGCGATGGGAAATACTGTTTTTTTTTTCTTTTTTTGCCAATGGAAGAATGAAAAAATAAAGAAAAAGGAGAGGGCATTGTGGAAAGTCCTCATTCACCAAACGACCAGAGTAAAGAGAGAGCAGTATGCCCCCTTCTGGCTCTTTTCTTCTCTCCCTCTTTTCTTCTCCTTTTTTCCCTGGCGTCTGGAGATGTGAAGAAATGTCTTTTGATCAGCTCTGACAGAGCCTGGGCCATGTGAAGAGGGTGGCTAGCGGGACTCTGCCAATCCATGCAAGGCAAAAATGTTCCTAATAAGAGAGTAATAAGCTGGGTGTCTGTCTGATCCACATTCTGGTTACTGTTTGTGCCAGCACACCCAGTGCCTTCTGACGTGTACCCGACTCTCATCAGTCTTCTGGACTGTTTGCCAGGTCACTGCGTTTCACCTGGCCTGTCCCATATGCTCTCACCAATGGTGCAATAGTCTGAAATTTAAAAACCTTGTGGGCACAAAAAATGAAAGTGGGAGTATTTCTATTTCTGATTTTACACACATTCCAGGATTGTCAATGTTCAGAATGTACAATATGTTTTGTATTTGCTTTGCTAAAAGTATATTGGTTTGAAAAAAATAGTGCAGGGTTGGTTTTGGGCAAAGTAAATTTGTCTCACCTTGTCCACACAACATCAACTTGGGCTATTTCCACAACTGACTGCTTCCATTGTATGTGTGGGTTTGAAGTAGTCACATATCAAAGGGCTCTGTCTCTGCAGGGTGGATTCTCTGGTACTCTGTACAGCACAACAAGGAGATAGTTACCTCTCACAGCTTCTCACTGCAGCATCCCAGCCCAAATAAACACATCACCTCCACTGCAGGGGAGGAGGACAACAGCACAGCTGCCAACCCCCTCTCTTTTTCCTACCCAGCAGCAGCACCAGCCAAGTCCACAGTGCTGCGGGGCATCCCAGGCATGAACAGGTGCTGTGTTTGTGGAGTTGGGCCTGGTCTTAGGCCTGTCTCTGTGCTAAGTGCTGGATGTGTGAAGGCTGGTGAGGACTGGCTGGCCAGACCTTAATTGTGTCTTGGTGAGTTCTGGGCTCAGCGCTGGTAATTATGGTGGGGAGAAGGCGATTAGGCAGTGCTGAGCAGCCCAGCAAGGGGGACGGGCCCACGCCCAGCAGGGAGGGGAGTCCTGCCACGGGAGGGACCAATCAAGTGTAAAGCAGAGCGCAGACCCTGGGCCTTGGTTCAGTGGGAAAAGGCTTGGCCACTGGTTCAGAGCGCCGCAACTTTCACGGATTAGTAGAGACACTATTCTGAAGACTGAAAGGGGGAACACAGCACGGAGGCAGCATCAATGCATGCGTGCACGCACACAAACACACAGTCACACAGTCTCTCTCTTTCTTTTTCTCTCTCTCGCTCTCTCACACACAAAACCCACCAACAGCTGGGAGGAGGGCTACAGCCATTGCCATATTACCATAGCAACGGCATATCTCACATTTAGCCCAAATGAAGACACTTTGGGCTGCAACCAGGATATTTATTCTTCTAGTTAATGGAAGTATTTTAATAGTTTCTCTCTGTGCTTGTAGAACACTTCCCCCTGACTGAGTTAATGAGTTGCAATTGGAGGTGCTTGGTGCATCAGACAAGCATCTTGCCATTTTGCAAATTACAGGATATCTACGCTGCAAATTTAACTTGCTTATTTATGTGGCAAAGGGGCTTCCATATCTGCTGTGAAGACTTTCAAATTTTGGTTAATCTTCATTACTTCCTTAGGTCCACTGTGGAATTTAGTGCAAACAAATGGATCACATATGAGAGAAACAGCACTTTCAAGTAAAGTGATTGCAGTTCGCTCAAATTAAACAATTTTCCCCATTTAAATGCCTTTAGCAGGTCCAACAACTTTGAAGAATAAGTGCTCCACATGCATTAGATCCTTTTATCCATTTGGTTTCAAATGTAATTCTTGAAAAGCAGATAAGAAACTGGAAAACTGATAGATAGTGGGGTTGGGTGCTCTGTGGAAAAAAGGTCTAAGTCATGATGAAGTGACTATAAATGACAAATTACTTGATGAGGTTTAAGAAACCTTTTTGTATTGTGAAACGTATAAGTGGTGCAAATTGATTAAGATACAGCACTTAAGAAGAACATGTCACTTATCTAGAAACTTTCTTACAACAGTGTTTATACATAAGAATGTGTTAGGATCTAAAATTACACCGGTATACTGTATGCTGTATACTGAGTTAGTTAGGCGACCGTATTTGAACACAAAGTGTAACTATCACCGTAAACATGTGGCCCTGGCTGCTGTTGTTGAAAAATACATTGGAGGCTTTTATCAAGCATGACAATGTCTTCAGTTTTCTTAGCATGCTTATTTTCAGTAACTGTTTTGGTTGAGTTTTGTCCTCATTTTGGAAAGAGAGTAAACACGTAAATATGGTGACGCTGATTTGTTTCTAGATGGATTTGGGGTAGAGAGCCCAAGTCCTATTCTATTCTGTTTAATGGCGTCTCTTCCCCAGACAGCCTGTGTGTGTGTGTGTGTGTGAGAGTGTGTGATTTAGCATTCTTTGAGATGAGGAGAGTACGCCGATATCCAGGGGCCTCCCCCCAACTCCCAGCCCCCCCCCATCCCATGCTTACTTTGGGTACTATCATCCTGCTAAGCTTTCTCTCTCTCTCTGACACACACACACACTTCCTGTCTGTCTCTTGGTATCTCTCTCTCTCTCTCTCTCTCTCTTTCTCTGTGCATTGCTCATCATGCTTCGACTTTGAAGTCACAGCTTTCTCTTTCCCTTTTTTGTCTCTGTGTGACTTTGATGCACTAACATTCTGTGCATAGTTCCTCTAATGCCTGGATCCTTGTGCCTTATTCTTCCTCCTCTACCAGTGTAGGAACGGTGAGTCTCTTGCCTTTGAAACGACGTCCATAAATTACAACTTGTCAAGTGTCATTTTCCTTGTTTACAGCCATTTTGTGCTCCAACTCTCCCATGTTCCTCTCTTGTGTTTCACATTTAATTGCACCAATAATGTTGGTGGTGCTCACCAGCTCTGCACAAGCAGCTTGTTGCCGCTAAGGGGGTGCGGAAACTATTAAAATATTTTCCAGGCTTTACGAGTTTTATGTGTGTAATTTGTGTGGATATATCCCACTGTGTTACCACCAACTAGGAGAACAGAATGAGATTGTGCTGTGGCTTGTGTTACAATAGTAAGAGGGAGTCAGGAAGAGACTGAGGGAATGGGCTGGAGGGTAAGAGGAGGAGTTAGAAAGGAAGAGAGGGAGAAACGAGAGAACGAGAAGGAGAGGTAAGTCTGTACAGGAAATCTGCACTAAGTGTTCCTAAAGAGCTTGTGTTTTTCCTCCCCTGCACAAACAGCTTAATTTATTACATGTCTGCTGAAGTCAACAGCCCTTTATAACCCCACAATAATTTCCCATATGTTCCATATATCACCACAGAGCGAGGGCGGAGGAGAGAGAGAGAGCGGATACTGAGAGAAAAAGACTGAGGCAGCAAATATGTTCAAGACCCTACACACACACACACACAGGAGATCTTGCCAATTGCAGCAGGGACAGTACCCTCGTCTTAATCAGACCCACATTGGTATGTGTGGATGTATGTGTTATTCCCTCGCACACCACTACACCTGTGGGTGGGCCATGAAATATTAAACACTCATGTTCATGTTGTTTACTTTCATCATTAAGGGAGAGTCCGTGATAATAGAAAACTTCTCTCCTCTGGATCTGCAGCAGGGAGTCCCTTGTAAGGTTCTGGCACAACCTCCATCTCTCCAGCAGGACTAGTTTGTTCTTGTCAAAACCCATGTGCCATGATGAGGCTGACGAGATGTAGGAGATCTAAAATAAGAGGGATTTTAGTCAGCAGCCTTCCAAATCTCCTTCTTGGTTTCAGTGTTTGGAATGAACAAGGATGGGCAGAGAAGTACCTGTGCTCTGTTGCTATGGAGTAATAAGTGTCAATGTTAATCTGTGAGTAATTCCATGCCCATAAGTATGTGCACAAATATGTGGGTTTTTAAATTTCATTTTGTTGTATAAGTGTTTAAATTTACAGTATTGGTCAATAATTATAACGTCTCTTATAAAGACATATTTCATATTATAGAATTAGTATTTACGGTGTTTTACGATATTTCATTCATTACCTGTTTATACACCAGCCTCCACTTGTGGGTGCCCACAAAAGGAGTTATAGTTTTTTATAAATACATGTATGTATATACATATATATAATTGATATATCTTAATATATCTGTTTACAACTACATTATGTGCTATAAACCATTTATTAAATGCTCAATAAACATATAAAAAATATATGATTTAAATGGGTGGTACAAAATATGTGCTATCTTAAACATGTATTTTCTTGTGATAAATGATAGACAACAAAAACAACAATAATTTAACACAGGATATGCCTGAAAATTTCTAAAATATCATCCTGGCAGCTATTTTAACAGTTGCTCTGCTTCACATATTGCATCTATACCTGCAGTAGATTTGGAGAGATGCTGACTTATGGTATATGAATTTTGTATCAACTTATGTTGGTGTTTGCCATGACGTTTTACAGATGTGAACTTCACTCACACCAGAGAAATGAAGAAACAGGCAGCTCCCTGTTGGTCTGGTCTATACAGCCCGGGATGGGATGGGATTTTGGAGGTGGGGGCTGATTGGTGGTGGATTAGGTTGGGGTGCCAGAGAGCTGATCGATCCCCAGCTGCAGGTGGCCGAGCTGGAGAACAGTGCAGAGCACTCCGAAACATGTTCTGACTACCAAGCAAACTGCATTCACAGACACATACACACAAACAAAACAGCACATATACGCTCCAGCAATCAAGGGCTCAGACAGATATACTGGCTATAGAAAATAGTTTAGAGTATGAGAGTTGTGTGATTCAACAGTTCATTATGACCCTTATACAGAATGTTCCATAATTTGATGACTTCATACATGATAACAAAGAAACAGCTGTGAGAAACAGTTCAGAAAAAATAGTTTCCAAACAGTTTGAAATACAATGATGATTTCCCCATGAATCAAGTAAATGATGGTTGTGGTTTAGCCTGTGATTCATGATGTAGGCTAAAATAATGCTCTATTCCATGTGATAGTGTGTAATTAAAAGCTCAGAAAATGTTCCTCTTCCCATAATGGATGAACACATTGAACTTCCCTGTCTACAGGCCAATCTACAGCACCATCATACATAAGAAACATTATGGTTGATCATGCACATAAGATACAGTAACAAAACAAAGCTGTTAAAGCTATTTCTCTCCACTCATCCACAAATGAGTGAATCATCAAGTTATACAGTGAGAGCAGACCCATCCCCTGCAACTCCTTATTCATAAAGAAATAGGTTAAGCCTTGATGTTTTTAAATCCCAGACAGAGTGTAAATCTCCTAAAATCCTTTCATGCTTGTTAAGACAAAAGGGTCTTGTTTGGGAACATGTTTTTAAGATTGTAGTTTATAGTGGCAGGTGCTACGTTTGAATCAATATAAGGTGCCATGGTGTAAAGAGATGGATGCAAAGCTGAAGACAGAACACAGGAGAAAGAGTCAGACAAGAAGAGAGTATTTTACTTTAAAGTTTGTCTAGCCTGAGAGCTCTGGCAGCTCTGCAGACATACAAGTTAGTTTAAAATGAGAGAATGATTTAGTGTTTGGGTCCCTGGGGATGGAAACTGTCTGGACACGGTGTGCACTCAATAGCAGATCAATATCTCTACAATATCAACCAGACCCAAACTGGCTCCCTCCTCCTACTATCCAAAGCACAAACAACATGAAATGAAATTTTATTTGATGTTGCTCTGTGGGCAAATGATTGAAGGTTGCCTTGGGCTAAAGAAGATTTGGTAGGAAAAGAAAACTTAAATACGTCACAGGTGCTTAATGACTTACTGTATTTACAGATACAGCAGTGCGCAGATGTATTTATCGCAAGTTGTGCCTCATCTTAATTCATGTCTATTTCTGTTCAGCCTCAACACAATATATGACCTTATTATTGTAGACCTGTGTGCTCAGGGCCAGGAGGCAAGTTTTACTGCCTCTCCAAAATCGAACAAACAGGCTTCATTTGCCCTTTCCTACTAACACACAGGGAAATTATTATCCCTGACGCGCAGCAGTAAAGAACTGATATGTAAGCAGTGATGAATCCAGTATGTTACAGCTGAGGCTACCAGTCTGGCTCATGACTGCTTATAGTAGTTGTTAGAATAGAAGGAAAAGAAAATTGGATCCTGCTAGAAACCCTGACTGCTCACTGGATACTTGATGAAAGCCATATCCTCAAAACTGTGTATTAATGCCCCCCAAAGACTGTATGAAGATTAGAGGAAGATATGTAGCATTGGCTTGAAATGATTCACAGGCTGCAACTGCCACTTGCCAGATAAGAGGTTCTTCTATTTCACTTCTCCTTAGGATAGATTCCTGTAACATTTAGCAAACAAAGACACAGAAAAAAGAGGGACATCATGTAGTTGATTAGAGGAAATGAGTGAAATGTCAAGGACTTCTCTTCATTACCAGAAAGGCCTTCTCAAAACTCTTCCTGGTGAATGAGCTCTTGTGAATAGACTGCAGCATTCACCCACTATCCTATGCAAACAAGTTGTCCAAGAACCACATTGTTTCAAAAGACCTTGTGACACACAAAAAAGCGGGCAACGTCTTGGACACACATGCTATCCCAGACTCTTTCACGCCCAGGCTAAACGTTTAGCCACCCAGGCTAATTAACTGCTGTGAAAGAGCGTGCATCAAAGGGAGGCGGAATTTGGAGTCTCTCTGACCAACCCTCAGGTTCCAGAGGTCAGCCCTCTCCAAGACAGAAGTTAGGACATCCTGGCCCTGGACCTCTGGACGCTAACCCTTAACCCCTGCTGGAGCATATCAAAGCTCCGGCAGCAGAGGGTTGCACAGACGTCCCCCAACAATAACAGGAGGACATCAAAGAGTTGGTTGGAAAAAGACGAGAGGGGAAAAAAAAGCGAGCCAATATCAAATTCCCTCTTATTCTGCAGATATTCCAAAAGATGAATATAATTAATCTCTCCAAGTTGTCATGGGTCTAAAGGGCCCTTGCTGTGCTGCTGCCTCCTTGGGGCACTTGAGGAGAATTATGTGATTAAACAGACCTGTGAATTCTGGACACAGGCAGAGAGAAGAAAGCTTCAGTCCTCTTCATAATGCCCCTAATGAAGTGGCTGGTGGCTCCGTCATCGCTGGCCGGGCCTTGTGCAGCCTGTTCACAATCTGTCTAATGACAGAGCGGGGGCTGCCGAGCGCACCAGTGCTTCCCAATGAGCCACAAAGGGAGATCACAGGATCCATTGTGGCTAGGCACAGGAGCTTAGCACTCATCAAGCCCAATAAACCTGTCTCTAGTCAGGGTAGGACACACCCCTCCGCCGCCAGCCAAGAGCCCTACACAGCACACTCCTTCAGTTGCTAACCCTGTCATTATGACATCAGGGTGACATGGCCTTATCACCTGCTGAAATACAACTTACACTCTCTCTCACTACTGTTTATATTTACATGTTGACACTGGAATAACAAGCCTTTTTTTCTCTCTTGGCCACTGCTGTTGGGTGTACTGTAGTGCAGATAATGTATGGGTATGTATCTGCATACACTGGGTGTCTACTTGCCCGCCCTTTTGCCTCCATTTTAAACAGGGCCGCTCCTCTTGGCCTGTGCTGCCTCCAGGAGCTCCTGCCAAACGTATGCAAATGAGCATGTCCACAATGGTGCCCACAGCTGCACGCAGTCGGCCAAAGACAGAGGACAAGGCGGCCGTCCCTTTCATCCGTAACCCCTGATCCCCTCTCAGTGACACGTCATGTTCACCCCAACATTGGTCCCCGCCAAAGAACCACGTCGCCTCCCAGCCCAGATACTCACTCCGTACAGCTTTTCTCTATACACACAGATGAGCCTTTGGCCTGGCTCTTAGGAGCGTTGGACAGAGTGTCCAGAATCTGCTCAGACATTCTGCATCGTGATTCACATACCTTCACCCTGTCGATGGCTCTTGAACCTTTGTTAGACCAAAGTGAAAAAGGAAATGTGGGGGAAAGTAAACAACTTGTGTCTTTTTTTTCTCAACACTTTTTCAACAAGCTTTCCTCTGCGGTCATTATGTGGGCTAAAATGACTGTGCCAAGCGGACAAGGACAGAGGGAGGAGGGAGGAGGGTTATCCAAAAAGAGTGGGGGTAAAGAACCTGATTGCTTTAATCTCAGTGCTCGCGGCGCACCCCTTTTCATAAAGCTCTTTGGCCGTGTGATTCAGACCCAGGCCCCAGTGTTCTGCGCCCCACTATTGTTCTCACATGAAAATCAATTCCCTTGAAGACCCTCCTTAATCCCGTTTTTGGCGTCAACAATGGCCACTTGTGCACGGCCTGATAGACTAAGAGCTGGGATGATGCGGCTGTCTGCTCTGATTCCAGCCCATTCAGGTAATGGCGGCCTGCATCGCTTTGTAGTGCCAAGTGCAGGACTCGACAGGAAGACGTTTGCGATCATAATTTCCTGCAGAGCAGAGGCCCAGGCACCCTACACACCCACAAGACTTTTAATTAGGGCAGACAACCACAGAGATTAGAGATCAGCCTGTAACAATGACTGTCCCTTTGAACGGGCCTCAGCCTCTGTCCCCACTGAGCCCATATGGAGAGCATAGTGCCATGATCACGCTAATAACAATCACCTCAGCAATAGCACACAGCAGTAGTCGCCACACTGGACCACATGTTCTGTAGATCTGGACGTCTCTCTGTATGCAAACGTGAATATTGAAAAATATAGTGATGTAGGCAGTCGGATTCAATCTAACTAAACTAATCAAACTCATTTTTTATTTAAGTATTAGTATGAAAAATAATAATTTACCTTAGTGTTTTTATTAAAATTTTCAAAGGAGGATCAAAGCGTCTTCTGAGGTGTCTTAAGTACAACTCAGAGTGGTTTCCTGCAGGAGTCTGTTCATAATTCAGTTTTTTGTTTCAGGTAGATTTTCAGATGCTCAGCCGTCTGTTTGTGTCTTGAAGACGAAAAAAGTCATGTCTTGGCCTGTCAGGTACTGTTTTTTGACAAGTTCTGACGTCCGATGATCTTTTTATTGGATTCATACATCAAAACAGTGCAGTTTCCATGATTGCTGGACTCCAGATATAAGCTTTGATGCAGCCTTCCTCTAACTCTCCAAAGACCAACAGGAAAGGCAGCAGAGAGCAGCATCACAGCAACAATCCCCCTTAATTACAGTCAGAGCTATATCTAAAAATCCTGATGAGGGATACAAAGGCCTAAGTCTACAGAAGAGATTTCATTACTCGTTCTACTCCTTACCTTTTCTGTGTTTGGCAAAGAAAAGAAACAAAGGAGGAACCCTACTGATTGAAAACTAGCAGAACAGTGAAACAACAGGACACAACTGATCACTCATGCATGGCTGGGATTAAGATAAAAGTAGAAAGAGCATGGAGAAGAAAGCACACAACAAAAGAAACAGGGGGCTGACAAACTTTTTTTCTTTTTCTTTTGTGGTGTAAAGGATGGAATGAAAGGTCTGGTCATATGAAAAGATAGAGAGAGAACGATTACCAAACAGAGGCGGTCCTTTTTAGCCTCTGTACGCCTCCGCTCTTGTTCTTTTTAACCAGCTACATGAAAGATGAGGCTCAGGTCTCTGGTGACCAATATGAGACAAACATACAGATAAAAATGAATTGTTCATCATGATATTAGTATTAATTCATTCATTAGTTGTTTAACAGCAAGTCGGTTAAGCGCCAGCCATCTTCAATGTGAATATCTAAGAGCACAAGAATGGAACACTGTGATTCCCATTGACCAACTGGCTTGTGAAAGTTGTTCATTACACACTAACTAACAAGACGGCACTCTTTTCAGCCTCTGCCTCCACTAAGTGGAGATCATCCAACAATACTTTGAGTGCCTCCCCTGCCTTTGGCCTCAGTTCAAATTGTATTCTATTCTTTATTTATCTCCTTCAACAAAAAAGGAGGGGAAGCCAAGTGATTAGAATTTCTGTCTTTGACTTCTCCTCATTTAAGGGGGTATTTGTGAATGATGTGGGGAGGTGGTGGCTACGCCTCTATTTCGGCCGGCTCATTTTAAGTGGTGCACCACTCATCCTCCCTCTGTTTGGACCAAGGGTGAGTGGGGGGACATAGTTAACTTGTCTGGAGGTGAATGAGGTCACAATGTGAGTGTGAAGAGGAGCACAGGCTTCCTAGATAGGGGATGAAGAATTCAAAGCTATTGTGTGGACAAAGGCCTTAACTCATAACTGAACACCTCAAAGTGTTTGTGTTTCATTCAGCGAAATGTTTGTATCCATAATAATTGGGTTAAAATGTACTATACCATACATAAACTGTATCAGACAGTTCATTGTACCGTATAACTGATGAATTGAAATTTTATAATCATAAACTGGTGATATCAGTTGATTTTCTGCTATGTTAATCACTTACAGTATGTTGATACACTAGAGAAACATCACAAATTCCCTACTCATAATTGAAGTATTTTCCCAGGTGACATTGCTCATCTACAGAAATCTGATTAGATGTAAGAGCATTATTAAAGTCTCCATTAGCTTTACCTTCTCGTTGTTTGTGGTCCCACAGATTACACTGTATGTGAGAAAATAATAACAATTACCAATAATAACAATTTGCCACGTACCTTTTTATTTTCTTTTGACCTTATTAAAACCCAGTTTAGAAAAGTGGTTACCCTTCCCTTTGTCACACACTGGACACTTTTGATGCAGGTCACGGAATACAGAAATGACAATAAAGCATTATCATTTGGATTGATCTGGATTATGACAACAATTAAGAAAACAAGGCGCAGGCTGAAAATAACCAGATCTGTCCTTAAAATTTGTGTGTATCTCTCGTGAGCATTGATGGTTACGGAATAAGCCAACAATGGCAGAGAACCAAAACTCAATTTGATAGACATTGTGTGCAGCACCACACCAGTGACTCACATAGAAATTCCTGAAATACATTTTGGAATAAATGAGGGAGATGGCTTTTTAAGTGTTTGCTGAGAGACAGTAGTCTGTCTCACTGGCCAGTTGTGCACGCACCAGTGAAGAAATACACACAGCAGTAGGAAAGCTGTATAAGGTTTGTATCTACGAACAATAACTACAGGCTCACAATGTAAGACATTTACAAAGATAAAAACTTCCTATTTTTTGTAAGCTTGTTAACGGCAGTTCAACTTAAAATTTTCTTAGAGTGAACACTTTCTTTATACAAATTCTGCAACTCTATAATGAAAACCCGAATTACAAAAAATTATTTTTACATTTAAAAGAAAATAATATTTGCTAATAAAGAAATACAAATTCTCCACTAATGAAGCATTTATTCTCTATTTATTGTTTAAAGTTTTTTGCGAGAAGGGGCAGTCTTACAATTTGTGCTGATGGTGTAGGACAAACATAGAGTATTAAGGTAGTAATCAACCCAGAAGGGACTGGGACAGAACTACTAAGGAAAATGTAGAATTAGATCACATTTAAAGTCAAGTGTCACTGACTTCTTGGAGCAAATAAACCAAACTACAAACCACACTAAGCCTCTACCATTTAATAATCAGAAAAAATGACCTATGCAGACACACACAAACAACAATCCAAACACTCAAGACTTTCAGACAACAGAAAAGACATTGTTGCATGTTGGTCATATGTTTGCTTAAGTGCTCCTTTCTCTTTTGAGGAAGTTCTCTCTATTATCCTGAAATATATACTAAGCATGTTGTCAGAGTGGATTTTTGGAAAACAATAGTGTCTGTCCTCGAACGCAGGGGTCCAGGATTTTTCTGTGCCACCCCCGATTCTCTTGCATCTTGTAGATGGCTCCTCTAATCGCCATGACTGACTGACCTTTAGGCTGGTCCCCTTCTGGGATTTACAGCTTTCACTGGCTTGACCTTTGCCACCCAACACTCCTACAGACACTCCCTTCACATGAATCCAGCCGCAAAGCTGGACAAGAGCTACTGCTGGCTGATGTGTAGGCTGCTACTGCTACCTCAGCATGTCAAAACCTCTCTAGGTGGTATGATTCAGTCGGTGGTTCATTAACCCCCACCTCCGACCACCCTCTCTACCCCCCACCTCCATAAAGAAAGTTTCCCCTTTGGCCTGGAGCAAGGTAGACCTGCTTTAAGCTCGGCCTAATGACGTGTGCCATGGTAGAAGAGGCTAAATGCCACCACCACATGTGGGGATGATTACAGGAAGTGGTGCAAAGTTGCAGGGGACCTCAAGACTTGGGGCGTGGGTGTGGGGGACTCAGTTGGGGCACAGAGGCAGTGAATTCCCAGAGGCCATTGTATGGGACAACTCAGCAAAAGCCCCATCCTGCCCAGGTCACGCAAATTTAGGACCCAATGAAATTTAGGACTGATGGGGGGTCAGCTCTCTTAATCTTTAATTAAACAGCCCTCACACTTTGCCTCAGCACATTTAAAGTAAAACAAAACGAACTAAAATCAGTGGTCTACTTTTATTGGTAAGCAAATACAATAGCAGGGCGACACTGCAATTTTGGGGTTTTTGAGTAAAAGCCGGCAGGCTCAGTCTCACGTTGAACTTCTTATTCTACATCCCTACTCAGCATAACACTCCCCTCTCAGAAACACAGTAGCTAAAGTAATACAGCATTTCCTGTTTGGGAGGCAGTTAATCACCCCTGAGCAAACATGTGTACTGGAGCGTGAAGGCACCATTTCTCGCACACTTCACAATGTACCTTGTTTTACTCTGCTGCTCCACCCTGCCACACTGGCCAAACACAGCCAAACTAAAGATGGCTTTACTGTGATTACCTGCAATCATTAAGAAACAAAATGGCCCGGGTGAGATTATGATAATAAGATAAGAACAACAGGTTTGCCCTTTGCTCAGAAAACGGCTTCAACAGGCTGGAGGAACGTCTTTGTCAGCTTTGATTTAGACTTGCCAGGTTGAAGCTCACTCTCCCCACTTCTCAGTCCGTAAGACTTCAAAGGTCACAAGTTATTATTTATTGCCTTGTTTGACTGTGGCTAATGAAATCCCCAATGCCTTAACAGAGCAAGTTGGTAACCTCCTATCCAATGAAGTGGTCTTTTCTCTCTTTTCTCACAGACAAACAAAAACAAAACAACAAAGAGAGGCGGTACATAAAAGAGCTTTGGTCAGATGGGTCACATGCTGTCCATTGAGTCTCCGGTCCATCAAGACCATTCAGCAGGCTCTATAAAACCGGCAGGCTGCTTAAATACCTGACAGTAAGAAAAGAAACAAAAACAAAGCGAAAGAGGGGGAACAACAGATAAAATAAATAAGACAGCCCCTGTGACTGATGTGTATAGATGGTGCCGGAGAGTCACTGGCAATTCAAGAAATGTGGCTGTGGCCACAAAAGGCGGCTGGAAAATACTGAAGGAGCTTGCTGGGCACATTTTTTAGGCCTTTCCCACTTGGACCCCCTTTTGAGTCTTTGTCTGTGCTCTGGGTCCATGAGAAAAGTCAATCACAGACACTTGGCTGTAGATTCTTGGTTTTCCTTTCCTTCTAGCAGTTAGTTCCCCAGTATTAACCCAAAGCCAAGATACTCTATGTTTACGTGACTAATTAAAGATGGGGATCTCTATTCCAGCGAAACAACAATTAAAGGAAATAATATAAATAAAGTGCTTTTCCTGTCATACCCCGATTAAGATGTTACTCATATTTTAGCCTGAAAATATGGCAACATCAAAAGATGAGTGGAGAAGAAAGATAAATACTGGGCAGTGATTAAAATCCATATTTATGCAGCCCAATTTTCCTTGCGAGGGAATTCAATGCAATGGTTAGCTGGCTCCATTTGATCTGCACTGAGAAAAGAGATGTCTGAACCTCGGGGGCCTGTGATCCTAGGCTAATGCATGGGCAAAAACAGTCAATTATATTGTAAATTATGGGGAGGGGGCGTCAAAATGTTTGAACAGTGCCGTTTTTTTATAGATTAAAAAAGTCTGCGGAACACAAAAAAATTGGAAAATAAACAGGTTGGTTCAGTGAGCATTTGGGGAATCAGATTTATCAACACTGATGTTTAATTAAAGCGAGGTAATCACTGTTTGTGCCACAGTGCCGCTTTACTCAAACAGACAAACAAGAAAAAATGACATGCCCTACCTCTTAAACCTCACACAGTACACAACAATGACGTAGGAATTCTTTCAGAGACAATAAAGAACGAAGTTTACATCAAGGCCTCTACAATCTACTTCTATGTCTGTGTCTCTTTTTCTGTCGCAACGAATAGTCAAAACAGTAAGATGTGGTTTAGATCTTTTATTTCACAATTCCAGTCAAGTAATCCACCGTAGCACCGACCCCCCTCTTCTTTAACGGAGCCCCAGAAGAATTCAAGCTCCTATACAACTCTGAGCAAAGATTTCACAGACTGCAAAATAACAATAGAAGCAAAGTTTACTCTTTATTTGAATGGGAAGTGTTTTCATGTTCACGCCAAGGAATAAGTGTATAATTTCCCCAGTGCCCCATTTTTTTTCGGTGTTTGCTATAAATCAGAATGTATGTGCCCTTGGGCTGTGTGGAGAGCATTTACACTGTGTGTCAGTCTCAAATCCAGCGCAGCCCATGTCTGTAACCCCATGTTCATTTTGACCCTGCCGATATCCTGTAAATCACAAAAATGTTCCTAATGTTGCTCCGTCTGCTGTAAACCACTCTGCAGGCATTTATACAGTTTTGATCTGCATAGTTTGACTGAGGCATCCTTTCCCCTGTAGTATCATGAGACATAAGCCACAAGACTTCATTAATACTGTGATGTGCGTGTTGAATGAGATATTTTATCTTAGCTTTCATATTGCGCAACAAATGTTTGGTTAGAGAAACACAATTATCACTCAATCGCAGCAGTTATTGATGGGTATTGTAAATTAAACAGTGTGGTACTGCAGTCTTTAACGTCTGTGGTCACTGTCAATAATGCCTGGTCAAGTAAAGCATATCTCACACCTTACAGAGAACCTGGGTAAGATTCTAATAATCAAAATGTAATACAAAATGATGCATTACAGAATGCCATCAAACAAATACAATGAACTAAAACAAAGCACAAGACACAAAATAGCATGATGAAAAGATATACTGCACAAGATCTACTTATATTCTATCAAGATTAGCCAAAGTGACAACAGATGATGATGTGTTTATACATTCATTGAGGTATTTTGATTCCCTCATCCTGGTGTGCTTCACATGTGCACTCCAAAATTGAAATTCCACTTTGTCACTGTGACCAGTGGGCAAAAACTAAATACCAATTAGTTCTCTGCTTGAAATAGCATATGCATGAGTAATCATCTGTTGTAATCTTGGCAATGTTTTTCAGTAATGGAATAGATATTATGTTATTTCTTGCATGATGAGATGTGGTCGGCTCTCTCTTTGATCTCGTGCATTCGCCAGGAAGCAGTAGATTAAAAGGTTCATGAAATCAAAATGAATCTTGAATTGGTTTTTAGTGGGGCACTTCAATAAAAAAAAATTTGCTTTATGCAAAACATCAGGGGCATGTGCACACGTTGGCTATACCAACAGCTGTCTCATGCTCATATAACCTGGTATATTTCTGATGTCCTCATTTGAAATGCTATGCCAGCCAGCCGGGTGCAGTTTTACTAAGGGATCACGTGTAACCTGAAAATCCACACTTTTAGGTTATGCTTTTACATGTGCTCAGAGATCACAGTCTATAAAATAATAAGCATGTCTTTGGTCATATTGCTGTGTGGTCAGAGGAAAGATGAGGGCTCCTTTTAGTGCAGGGCTGAAGTCAGGGGGGTGGCTATTTGAAGTAAGCACAGAGAGCTTGGTTTGATTGGATAAATCTAGGGCTTCACAGAGGAGCTGCCCCTGGTACAGGAGGGGGAGAATAGATATATTTTTTTTTTTCCTGTGGCATTTTTCCCCATACAAGAAAAAAAGATGGGCACTGGAGCTAGGCTGGAACGTGATCATAGGCCAGCACCAGACCAGAGAGCTCCCTATTAAGGTTTTGGGTTATAAACAGCATCTGTTTCAAATAGGGCTAAGACTAGTGGAGCACTCGCTCCCTCTTTCCCTCTGCCTGGACCACAGATCTGGCACAAACTATCAAGTCTCTCTTCTCTCCCCTCGCTTCTCCCATCTCATCTCATCTCTATTCTCCCTCCTCTTTAGAGTTTTATACGCCTCCTGCTCATTATGGCCCTGAAAGAAAAGGATTTATTTAGTGAAAAAAAAAACTTAGGCGTGCATACTAGCTTGTGTTTGGTGCCATAACCTTCACGTGCAGTGCTGCCTGCAGCTTACAGAGCCATAGCCAAGTGACAACGTAAACCACAAAATCATCAGTTTTCTTAAATGGTTTGCATAACCTTGTTCTTAATATCCCTGCGAGCACAAAAATGGGTAATTCGAGCAGAAATGGAAATGACATGTGGCCTACAGAGGAAAATGGTCCTTACAGGGTCTTTTCAAATCTTAGATAAATAGCCTGATATTACAGTATAAGCAGCTTTTCAATTGTCTTAAACTGAAAACAAGTCTGCCAGCTGAGGCCGCTTCTCCTAGAAAAGACTCTCAAAGAGGCTGTGTGCCGCCCTCTGCTGGACAAGATATAAAATCCTGTTTGTCACTGATGCGAGCGCTCACTTCATAAGCAAATAGTTGTGGTTATTCAGTGGAGTGACTTTAACGTAGACATCACAGTTTTCTTCCATAAATTTAATTTGATTGATTGATTTATATTTATTTCAACATATGTCAATTAAAGGATCATTTACAAACAGGTCAATGTGCCGCTCACTTTCAAATGAAAGAACTGCATCTCTGTGTCAAGTATGTTGCATCCACACTGAGACAACATTATAAAGATCGAGACAGGCTCAAGTAGCTTCTGCTCAGAGTAAACAGGAAGTGTGTTATATTTACACCAAAACCCCACTAATCCTTTCTCTGTGGACTGGTATCATTAGGGACTACTTGAGAGTGTTCTTGGCAAGTTGCCTCTTCAAATAACAGCTATTAGGGGGCTGCATCTTGTTTTTATCCATCACCACTGGACATTTGATGCTATGTCTTGCTTCCTAAAATGTATGAGCCATTTAAATTATTTGGACATTCAGATTCACTGAAAAAAGAGGAAAAAAAATAGATGCTTCATTTAAATCCCATGCGCTTTTGTTGGTAAGTGATAAGGTGGCTGATTTCAAGTTGAAAGGCTGTAGAGACGGTGGAGGTAGGTCTTTGTTCCCAGCTTGTTGAGTGTGTGTGCAGAGCTCTAAGCTGCACCTATTTGAACACTATGTATTAAAGTTTATAGCAGCTTGAGGCCCCTGGAGTGAGAGAGAGAAGAGAGAGAGAGAGAAATCAAGAGTTTCCAGGAAAAAAAAGTCACTGCTTTGTCTGTTCAGAAATGACATGACACAAAGCTGCTGCTTTGTTCCTTGCCTTTTGCGGTGTGACAGCTGAGCTGTGATAAGAAATTCATATGGGGGAGTATGTATGTACACTCAGCCACTCTTTTTCTGACACCCATGTCAAAATAAGTCCTTGCAAAACATACTTTTACCCCTTTAGTTTCCTTCAAATCAAATGGTCCACTCTACGATTTTAAGGACATTCTGACAAGACAGGTGTACTACAGTGTAATATATTGGCCATGATGCTTGGCACGAAAGGTTGGATGAGGACTAGCTTACACTATCACCGGACACTGTCTGGACTGAGACTGGCAAACAGATGGTCACCTGGATTAATAGAGTCAATTAATTCATCTCATTATGTAATTAAGGATGGAGTCTGATGAGCAGAGAGGGCCTGGGTTGGCTTCCTAGGATGTTAAGCATCTGATTTATCTCCTAAAGAAAGAAAACCAGCACCAGTTATTAATTAAATAGCACCGCAGTGTGGAAAAGAACTGTTCAAAACATGAGCAAAAGCAGTGCACAAATTGGGGGAGGCCAATTCATTTATTTTTCATCACAGTTTGCCTGTACCTGTCAACCGGACGAAAATGTAATGTCCCAAGGAGTCCAGTGTGTTCAAAACTACATAAAAAGAGTCACTTGAGACAGACGTTTACCTTCACAGAGGAGTTCTGTCTACCACACTCCAAACCCTGGACCTTGATTTTAATCCCTACAACTGAATGCTACCGAAGCAGGATGTTGTTGTAAATAGTTTTGTTGTTAAGAGTATGAAATCAACACAGGAAAATAGACCCTTCACTGTGCCTTTGTTACACTTCATTCAGTGCATTTCTTTATATCCTATACAATAAATATTTAGAACAAAGTAAGATTAATCATAATCACACCAGCTCCTTTGCAGTGACCCCAGTTAATCCACTAGAGGGAGCTCTAGTGTAACAATAGCAGCTCAACTCTCTGATCTGCTCCACTGCATACACTGACTTGATGTGAAGTGCAGAGTGGAGGTGAAAACAGTGTTTTGAGGGCACAGCTGATGAAATACTGGAACCCAGTGAGAAAGGGATGACATGAAAGTGTTGACGTCTTGCTGTTCACATCCCTTCTTCCTTCCCCGAGATCTATTACATCTGGATTTAGACAGAATTAAGTAATCTTCATTATGTGGCTTCCTGTATTATTGCAATTGTTTTGTGTGTGTAGTGTGTGCAAGTCTGGCTGTGTGTTTCCATTTACATTACTGTATAATAAATGCTGTATTTACTCACCTGGAAAGGATTTACGATGAGTCAGAGTTGAAATACTCAGTGTGAATGATTTCCTGTCAGGATTAATACATTTGATCTTAAGCTGTCACCACTTACCTCATGTTTCAATTATAAACCTTACTTCTACTCTGATGAAAGCTCCCTAACAACATGTGTTCTGAAATGAAGGATGAAAGCAAAAGAAGACAACATTCATGGAGAGAATAAAAGATTATCTGCTATAACTTTATGCCACTCATAAAAGTTAATTTCAAACCAAACAAAATGTTTTATAACATGCACTGTACCAAGCAGCACGTGTCCTTGGTTTAGAATTTAATCCTACAATTTATATCAGGGTATCTACAAAAGTGACATTGTGTTAATTTGGCTGAAGGGGCAAAGATACAGAATAGCAGGAAACCTCTCAAATAGAGACTTTGGCGAGACATTTCCCAGTAGGGAGCACAGTCAGTGGGGGGTACGTCCAGCTGAAGACCTCCTGTGAGCTTGGGGGTCACACACACACACACACAGAGAGAGAGACAGAGAGAGAGAGAGAGAGAGAGAGAGAGAGAGACAAGCATTTTGTAATCTCAGCTACTCCTATTAATTACCACTGTGTAATCTCCCAGGGTTTTTGCACATATCAAGAGCTGGCCCTGTGCTCATTTAATTTAATGTAGGTTAGTAAGAGAGGATAAGAGACAGGACAGTTAAGCTGATCTCTCTTGCCCCCCCCCCCCAC
>CM022490.1:18586113-18693083 GCA_011952105.1 Coreoperca whiteheadi | reverse complement strand
TGTTGTCCCCTCACCTCCTCCACCTATCCCCCTAACATCCCATTGAAAACCCTGCCCAGCCAGAAAAGAGGATGCTGTGTCAGACAAGACTAATCTTGGCGCAAACTCTTAGTTTAGCCTGCTTGCAAACTGTTCTAAGAGTCTTTGTTTTTGCCCTAAAAGACAGCCTTTTGGGATCTGGTGGATTAGACTGCCTGTTTATGGGTCTGTGGAGTCTCGAGGTCTGAGTGATGGAAGGAAATAGCCTGACCCTCAGTGTGGTCAGATGGGTGTGTCTCACTGTCGTTTGCTGGATTGCATTTGCTACATCAAAGAGCCTTACTTTCTTTATGCTTATCCCAGAGTAAAGCTCTCTAGTATGGCATTTAGTTCTCACTGGGGAGCATGGGAAAATGAGGTTAGTGCCTCACACTTTAGAGTTTAGAGGGGTGGAGGAGAGGAGAGGAGAGGAGAGGAGAGGAGAGGAGAGGAGAGGAGACAAGGTGTCATGAGGTGACACCAAATTTATTCACTATATTTTAAGCTTACGCTGTTCAAAGCCTGTCTGCGAGGTGCTGTAATTAAACATTTCAAACTTCACCTGGCACTTAACATTCCTCAAATAGAAACTTAACTGCAGCATGAAAGCTTTCACCCAATCTAAGTGGAAAAGTGGAAAGACAAACCTGTCTTCCTGTTTGTTTTAATCCTAGTTAGATGTGACAGCTGTGTGGTGTAAGTAGAGACGTGTCTTTCAGATGCCAACTCCATGTTGATCCCATGTCTTTCTCTGCAAATATAATCTGCACCAGGTGAGATAAGACCCCTCACGTTTCATGTTGTATTTAGTAACATATATTTAGTCTAAGCTGTTTTTCTACATTTCTATACCTTAACAGAAAGACACATAGTTTTGCATTTTGTGTTTAAATTCAAAAGGATGTCACACATCGCCTTTTGTCTGCGTTGTAAATGGTGTTTCAACATAAATCCCTTCCTTGTTTTTTTCAGCAGGTGGCAGCATTGCACATAAAATGCAATCCACAGAAAAAGGGACAAAAATCAGTAATGTGTCACAGGGGCCATAATTAATTCCTGCTATCTCCTTGATGTATTTCTATCCACAGCATTTTTGTTGTCATCAAACGACAAATGGCACAGGTGCTTTTGTGGCAGTCGGATAATTTTTAATGCTCACGTAACAATGACAGAATGCAAGTGAACATGTTTTGACATGAGTCTCATGGGATTGTTACAACAGTGCACCTCTGTCCCCTCATCATTTCACTGCGCTAATATCTTTCTGAGCAATCACTACAAATAGACAGGCTGAACCATTTCTGCAAAATATATTAAATAAATATAAAATATTTTTAAATAAGGTCAGATCTGTTTGAGGTCCCCTGCTGCACAGAAAACAACAACAAAATTATTGCTGGAGTATATTAGTCCATTGTCCTGTCTCTTATTATCTTCCCCACTTAAACCTAATAGAGTAGAAGTTAAAGCTTGAACCTTTAGCATGGAGCTCTAAAGCCATGTAGTCCCAAAGAACCTTTACTTGCTCTTGTGTCTTAGCACTCAGGGCTGGTTATTGACTCTTTTGTGTGAAATGGATCCGCCTGATAGGCCCTAACTCTGCAGGGAACATTTCCACTTTTGAGGGCTAACCTCTGGAGCCACTTTGTGAAAGCACTAATACAGGCTGTGGCTGGTTGTCTGTGGACGACTAATGTACCAAAAAGGAAATAGGGGCCAAGCAAAATCAGGAAGTTCGTGCAAAAATGACATGATGTAATGTAGCTGAGGAGGAGGGGGAGGAGGAGGTATGGAGCCGTTAAAAGAAACATGACCCCTGCATTTTCCCACTGCAAAGACCTGTGTAAAGTGAGATTAGCTGGACCACAGGGGAGATTAACACTGCAGTCTCTGGCATCAGTAGTTGATTGACGAAGATTAAGCCCGGAGAATATCACAAGATAAGACAAGGTGGTAACACTTTATTTGAAGGTGGGTGCATAAGACTGACATGACACCTGTCATGAACATGAAGGACTCTTTATGAAGGTTAATGACTGTTGTCATTAAGTGTCATTCGGTCATTTATGTCACTTTTAATGCAAAATTGACATTTTTTGAGAGGTCTTTGTTATGACAACTTGACATTGACCAAGAAAACATAACCTGTCATAAGCAGGCCTAATTATCAAACTTGTTTAGCTTTATGTGTTAATATTACATTATACTGTCATGTGCTTGGTTTTGACAATAACTGTCATGAGATCATTATAAGTGTGTCATGAATAATTCCCTTGACCTCAGATAAAGTGGAGCCATTTAGACTTGTCATGAAGATCAGTCAGTAATGTTTTAAGGCCAGTTTGACGACAGAGTACAGTACCGAGGTGATTTATGGAGTTTTCTTGGTTAATGTCAAGTTGTCATAACAAAGGCATTGACAGGTTATGTTTTCTTCGTTAATTTCATGTGGTAATAGTGAAGACATTTTTGTCTTGGTTAATGTCAAGTTGTCATAACAAAGACATCTCAAACAATGTCAGCTTTGCATTAAAAGTGAAATAATAGAAATAATGACACTTAATGACTTGTCATAAACCTTCATAAACCTTCATGTTCATGACAGGTGTCATGTTATGGTTATGGCAGTGTCATGTCAATCTTATACACCCACTTTTATAATAAAGTGTTACCAACAAGGTGAGTGTGTAGTCAGGTATAGTACAACTAAAAAGACATGGGTCATATCAGATGACCTCTAAATGGCTTTCTGTTTCCTCTGGGTTCAGGCTTAATATGAATATAATGAGTGTTTCTGCTCTTGGGGGGTGTGGGCTCTAATGGCTCACAAGTGAATGGCTTGTTTCTCCTATATTGATGGAGTCTTGCTTTTACAAAGGTTACAGCAACTCATCAAAACCTTTAAATAAATCCACAGTAGCACTGCCCAAGACGGTGGTGAGATCAGCGATGTTGTACAGCTTAGAGACAGTGGCACTGAAGAAAAGACAAGGCAGAGCTGGAGATGGCAGAGCTTAAGATGTTGAGGTTCTCTTTGGGAGTGACGAGGACGGACAGGATCAGGAACGAGTACATCAGAGGGACAGCTCATGTTAGATGTTTCGGAGATAAAGCCAGAGAGGCCAGATTGAGGTGGTTTGGACATGTTCAGAGGAGAGACTGTGGATATATCGGTAGAAGGATGCTGAGGTTGGAGCTGCCAGGCAGGATGTCTAGAGGAAGACCAAAGAGGACATTTATGGATGTAGTGAGAGAGGACATGAAGTTAATTGGTGTGAGTGAAGAGGACGCAGAGGACAGGGCTAGATGGAGGCACATGATTCGCTGTGGCGACCCCTGAAAGGGAGCAGCCGAAAGGAAAAGAAGAAGACAGTAGCACTGCCCAAAATTAATCTTGAGAAAGAGAGAGGTAACTGATGTCTCTGATGGCTGTTTTTAGCTACAATACATATAACTCTTTTTCTTTTCAGTTAAGGACAAAATAAAAGAAAGTTGTGCGTGCATGTGCAAACCTACACTAATGTGCTCAAACAGTGTGCATACCCAGACACCTAGAGACACATGGCTTGTTGCTGGCTATAAGACCTGTATGGATTCAGTCTATCTACCATGAAAGGTTAACTGAAAGCGACAAGGGTTTCAGCATCTCCTGCATGTACACTATCCTCATTTCTCCTGTGTCACTATTAATATTGCCCTGGCGGAAGATAAAAAATGTTCTTGCATCACAATGTAACACACATTGCCCCTCTCCAGACACCCACCAACCCACTGCAGTAAAAAAGACATTTTCCCACACAATCCTTACAAGACACTGAACTTCTATCTTCTCTAACAAAAACATTAACACTGTTCATTAAAGGAAGACAGCACTGTTTCACTCCTGCTCTTCTCTTTCACTGGCATAGTCAGTGAAGTTGTCTTGACCCATTGCCCTGGGCTTGGCCCACTCCTTTATCTTCCTGATCTGTTATACAATCTGCAGTTAGATTCAGATTGTTTTCTTGTTATTGATCTGTTAAAACTCAGCATTTGCTCAGGACATGCCATGATATAGACCCCCACCCTCCTCACACCTGAATCCTTAGAGATATCCCAGCTTGATCCAAACGACCAACCTCATTTAGAAGGTGTAGACTGCTCTCAAGAGCTCACAGAGGCTTTCAGGTCTATAAAAGAGATCTATATCCGCAGCCTGACATCCAACGCTGTCAGCCTCCACAGACCAGGCATGCTGCGATTACATAACCAGAATTTGAATATGGGAGAGAAGACAGGAAGGAACAGACATACTGTACTGATGATAATTATCTAGCACTCCATCCCACCACTGTAACAGCCTCTGATGATACTGGCTGTACAATAGAACAGAGACACAAACTTCAATTTCTTTAGATTCTTTGAAAGGTGAACAGATATTATCTCTTTATAGGGTGACACTAATACTAAGAGAGCCTCTGCCAATGTAAGGTAGCGCTTCTGCAGCATTTGTAACGACTTTTTTTTTAATAATGTCTAATCTAATGATCATTCTGTAATCTGTCTGCACTATCATTTAATAATTAATGTGTACTTAATAAAACAATAGGTAGATTCAAATTAGAATACAGAGATAAGTCTTAATTTGTGTGAAACTCACAAAAGACTCAGTGTCAATTAAAATTCACACAGTTGTACTTAAATAAAGCAGAGTTGAGATGTGACATCTAAGAGGATCAAGTATCTTGATGAATCATACATATAAAATCAAGCCCAGTTATGTGTATTTAAAACCCTCCAAAAAAAGTGAGGATCTCTATTGATTTCCTGGCCTGAGTTTTCTCATTTTTTTGAGGAACAGTGGTGCATTTCTGTTTACTCTCTATTGATTGATGACAATAACTTTCCCATCTAGCGTAGCCACCTGCCATCTGGCTGAAGTAAAAATGAGCTTGTGATGCTGTTGTGGGAGAGAATCTATCTTTTTTCTTTGTGTGAAAATGCCAAATGCTTATACTGTGTGAACAAATGTGAATACAAGCTACTTAAACTAAGTTCTTCCCATGCGCTACAGCCGGAAGAAGGTAAAAACGCCATGCCTTTAGACTTTTACACATGGCAGGGTTTATGACACATTTGCTCCTCCTGGAGTCATGTTTATAGCCCGAAATGTGTCTGATTATAATGTTGTGTCCTCCTGGGAGCAGTGAAGTTGGGGTTAAGTGCTGTCAGAGGTTAGGTTAGGGTTAAGGCTATGGGTGACATGACTGGGCTTGTAAATCAAATGAAGGTAGTAATGAGACAGAAAGAAAGTGATGTGTGGAAGGAAGTCGAGTATTTTATGCTCCCTCTGCTAAGTGTAAAACTCTGCGACCAAAGGCTTATCGGTGCTACAACAGCTTAGTCGGCCAGATGGAGGGAGAGAAGAGAACGACTGCCCTTCTGATGTGTCACTGAGGAGCGGACAGCACTGACACGGACCCCTGGTGCATCCCCTGTAGAACTTAAAAGGCTTTTAAATCAGCTACAGTGCCATTAATCTCCATCCATAAATCCTTAATTACATTGTGATACTAAAGGGTTTGAATGGAGGGTTGCTTCTTGTTTAAAGTCAAAAAGTTTAAAGCCATCACACGTGAACATGTAAGTTGTGGAAATAATAATGCAGATTGGAATTAAAATTGGATTCAACACTATACATGGTGACTATTACTGGTGCTGGGTGCAATACAACCCTTCACTGTCCTGCCTCTTATCCAGTGGCTGAAAGTGGTTGCCTGCCATATTTAGCTGTTAAATTTTCTATGTGTCTGAGCACATTTTTGTGGTTGCTGTAGTGGTGACACAGCATGTTTGTGTAGTATATTTTTGCACTCAGTAATTGTTGTCCCTTCCAACACGTAGAAAAGTGTGCAACAAGCGCCTAGTAACAAAAGCATCAAGCCATCCAAACTAATTTTAAAACATATTCCCTTGAGACATGTGATTTGGTTCACAACAAAAAAAATGCAGTTACAGAGAGAAAGTTCTTCCACAGTTTGTCACAAAACATTAGACATGTTAATGGAGATTTAGCACACTGCAGTAGAAAAGAAGAAAAGGTTTCAGGCCATCCACATGATGTCATGTTATTCTATCGCATGGGCTGGTTTTAACAGTGTGACTAATCAATAAAGTGTAGAGGTAAACTGTCAGTTTATGATTTGCAAGAACACTACTAATTATCTAAAATAACATGATCACATTCAGACATAATAACTTTCAAAATTATACTTTCTTGACACAGTTCTGTTAATTGTTTCTTTGTATCTGTCTGGTTCTTTGACTGTCAGAACATTTTCTGTCTGACCACACCCAAGCCTCAAACTCCCACTCTCTCCTGCATCCCTCCATTCTTTGTGTTGCCTGATCCTCCCAAAGGATCAGCCTCCTTCTCGGTGGCTCCCACGGTGGCTCCTCAGCTCCTGTGCATGTTGTCCTGGGTGACATGAATTAATGATAACAGCAGAGGCTTCACAGACCAGGCTCATCCATTACATAACCCTGGCAGGTCTGCTGCAGATCCACACAGTTTTTGACACTTAATACATAGTATTGTACTGCACCTTCCATAGCTGACCCTTTTTATCCTCCTTTCTCATCTCCTCTGTTTTGCCACTGCACACAACATATGGTGCAGTGGGTATGCAGCCCTATGGCAAGTGTCACAAGTATTTAAATCCATAACCTTTGCAGTGGAAGTGATATTTTTGAACACAAAACTTGGCTTGTAGAGTACTGCAGTATAGAAAGAGATGACCTAATTTGATGGCGGATGTTGAAGACTTTTCCCACACCAACTTTCCCTGAAAGTAATAAGCAAAACTTCCACAATCAGTCACAAAGACAGGGATATACTATTCTGCATTTATAGAGAGTGAGGCTCAAATGTGCTACCAATTAGAGTGGTGGCAATCTGCAAGTCATCTCTTCAGTGCCATTAAGCAGCAGAAGGCTGTTGTGTGTGATCATTAATAAAAATTAATCTGCCTCAACACCCCAGGGAGGCCTGAATGCCATGGGTCCCCTCTGCACCTGGATATACCTAACTACATATTTTCTGCAAAGCCACACAGGAGATGGTAACTAGGCACTCTTTTGTTAGAAAGCCCTTTAATAGACCAAGGAAGATTCTTGATAATATTCACCCTCAGATGTTCACCAATGCAGGAGAATGAATTTTCAAAATAAACTGGGAACAGAGTCTACAGAACTTTGCTCACCCTCAATAATAACATTCTTATTTTAACTTCTCGTGTATTCAATAAGATGTCTGGCATGATGATGGTTGCCTCACAAAGGACCTTTCAAAAAACTGTACTGGCTGAAAGAGAAGAAATTATCAACATGCCCATGAATTTAAGTTTTTTACCATCAGTGTTTTGACTATTAAAACTTCTGTTCAAAACTAAAACTTCAATGTAGGATTTTGATGTAACATTACGTGACAGTTAACATTTGACTCACATACTTTAAATTGTGCAGAGCAGAATATAGTGAATTTCACAAATAAAGCAGCAAGCAATTTTGGCACCACAGTGCTGACCCAACAGATGATCGATGAAAGAGAAAACCATCAAAAAGTATGCATGTGTTATTTTTCAAAACGTTCTCTACCTCGGGTCTTTGTTTCTTTGTTTGCAAGAATGTCTTCTTGACATGGTCTTACTGTTTTTACGTCTAGCTTCATCTCTCTCTCTTTCTCTCTCTTTATCCTTCTCCTTCTTCCTCTTATCCAGCTTCACAGTTAAAGACTGCCATTAAAACTGTGTAAAACCCAGGATAGGCCATTAACAATGGATTAGCTGCAACAATTCCATTTCCTCTCTCCCTGCGTGTAGTTATAACACACAGTCACTCCAAACCTAGGCTGCTTAAATCATTGTCTCAGGACAAAGGGCTAGGCTCAATAAACTGAATGAAATTTACACAATGCAAAAGGTCTGTGCCAATAACAATTTTCTCAGGTTACTGTACTGTATATTGTTACAATACTTACAGCACCTACATTGGGTTAAATGCCGAGTGGAATGCCAGCACCAGTAGGTATTGACATAATGTTTTGCTTGTTTTTTTTCCTGTCTTTATACAATTAATCCTTCTCAGGAATCTGTATACAGTTCTACACTGTGAGCTGGATAATCTAAATCCAGAAGGCATAGCTTTAAATGTACACACTCTGACACACTAATGCCAAAAAATGATCTTAATCACTTCTGACCTCTTCCATGATGGCAAGTTTGCACAGCTGTTAAAAAAGTAGGAAAAGCATGAAGGCACACAGTATTGCTGTAATGGAAGTGTCATAAATAGTTCATAGCAGTTTTCCTGCAGGCAGCAGCATACCTTGCAGCCTCTGAATTGCTGTTTGGTTTTACAGTGGGAACTCCTCCAGAATTACATAATGCACCAGAAGTGTGTTTTGTTTGCCAATATGCTGGCACGCATTGTGTGCTCTCTCTCTCGCTCTTACTTACACACACAATTTATACTCAATTTATAAAAATATACATATGTAGAGAGAGGTTGCTTTACAAATTGTCTCATTCCTTGTATTTTTGCCCATAAGCTGTACAGGATCGTTTCTTGCAGCAATATGACCTGCCCTCTGCTGGTCAGTCCTTCTGTACAAGCTGTCCACAGTACAAAATCACGTGTCTGTGTGTGTTTGTGTAAAAGAAAGTTATCTGGATTTATCTATCGAAATAAATCATGATTTGTGAGATAGATATTCATACGTGAAGTTCCCACTTCACTGTAAATTGCATCTCTCTGCATGCTGGGAAGACATTATAGAATCTAAGGGGATTATGCTGTAGACAACAGACCTCGAATGAAGCAGGCAGCTCAAATGGAGGCTGAGCAGGAACATAACTGGTGAGCATTTTAAACCCTAAATCCCCTGTCTAAATATTTCCATTAAACAAGCCCTTATAGATCACTTGGGGAGGTGGCTTTGAATGTTTGCCTGAATGCTTATTGTAGAGTTGAATCACAGCTGAGTGTGAAAGAAGTTAAATGAAAAGAAGAGGGTTGTTGGGAAATAGATTACATTGCCTCTGTCACGACTCACTGGTTCCCCCTCTTGTTGGTGCTGCCAACACTGAATGACCATAAAAAACCATTGAGATGCTGCTGAGATGCTGGAAAGGAAGAGAGTAATATGAAACCACTCCAGTCCAGGCAAATCTAATTTAATTTAAATTGACCAATCACAAAAAGGTATATTTACTGTCTTCAAGTGCGCACTAGGCGTGGTCGTGATGAGAGTCAGAACCTCCAATCCTCCAAAACAAAGATGCTCTGAGGATCGACTCTTTTACATCTGGGAGCAGAATGGTGAAGAAAGGAGTTTTAGTTTATCTGGGACTTGTTCAAAATTGTGACTGTTGTGATGAAGAAAGAGCCTAAATCTCTCAATTTACTAGTTGATCCATGTTCCAAACCTCACCTGTGATCATGAGTTGTGCATAGTGACCAAAAGAAAGCAAGTCACCAAAATTCTCCTTGCAAGGTGGGTGGGTTAATCCTAAAGGACAGGAAAAAGGAGCTCAGACATCCAGAAGAAGCTTCAAGTAGATTGGATGCTCCTTGACATTGAAAGGCACTAGTTGAGGTGGTTAGGGCATCTGATTGGGATGCCTTCTGGATGTCATCCTGTGGAGGTATTCTTGGCATGTCCCACTGGGAGGAGCCCCTGGAACATATTGGAGGGATTACATATCCCATCTGGCCTGGGAATTCCTTCGGATCCTCCAGGAATCACTAGAAGTGACTGGGGAGAAAGACATCTAGGCTGCTTGTTTTTTTTTATGCTGCCACCTCAACCCAGACACAAATAAGTGGCAAATAAATGTATGGATAGACAGATGGACAGCAATCTATCATAAAATAAAAGGTCAACATAGCCAAATGAAAGATAATCTAGTACAGATATATACCACAACAATTTCACCCTGATTTCTACAGCTTTTTCCTGACTTTGCCTTGAAAACTGAGGTGTTGGGAAAAGCTAGCTCTGCATCAACTTGGTTCCAGTAAGTCACAACCCTGCTAACTCTGTGATCGAAGCAACTGGACCCATGGTTCAAGAACGAGCTTGAACAAAACAATGTACACGGTACAGTAGTTCTATGAAACGAAAAAAGCCACCAGGATATTTGTTCTCAGGTTTTAGGGCTGTTTCCAAAGAGTGATGGTTGTCACGTGCACAGTTGCTGAGGCCAGAAACAGAAGAACACGTTGCCTGATAAATGAAAGAAAAAAATAGTTAAAAAGATATTGCACATTTCCCCATCAGCGTTTTCCCCTGAAGCACTCTGGCCATTGATTTCCACATTAAGCAGACCTTTACACTAATATTGTTTCCAGACGCTGCTCAGAGAGCTTATTGATTGTGGTGGACAGCCAGACACCACAGATGCATCCTCAATCACTAACAGCAAAATTAAACATGTCCTTACGATAGCTGGGTATCTAATTGCAGTTTGAGTTTGGAGGATGAGCATTACTGACTAGAGAAACAGAGAGAGAGAGAAATGGATGAGAGAGGCAGATACACCCTGTGGCCTCACATGGCTAGATAATGAGGAGAATTACTCCTGTATGCAGATAGGGTACTGTAGAAATTCTGTGTAAAACAATGAATGGTTTAGAATAGTTTGAAGCATCTAATGTTAAGATGGTATAAAATTATGATGCTTGCGATTTTAGTCACTTTCAGAATTCCTCCAGAAAAAAACCTGACCTTGTAGCCCTTCATATATCTTAAACACAACCCACAAAACCTGGTTAATCTCCAAAAAACATATAAATAAAGACAAGCATATTCTTTAGGGGACTAAGTTAATTTAAAGCTGTCTGTCATCCTTTACGTTGACACTCAGTCTTTAATCTTCTCCATGTAGGGTTAATGGGTTTAATTATGTGTACCTTAATGTTAATTCTTCTCATATGCTACATAATTTAGAAGTGCAGGATGGGAGGGGGGGTGTATTTATTACAATGTGCAACTCAAAACACAGGTAAATAAAAAAAAAACATATGCAGTAATATATCATAGTCACATGCTATACATAATGTAAAATGCATCTTCGTTGCCGTATCAACATAGGCATCCATCAGACATATACATTATTCTCAAGATACAGTATAACAAGACTGAAAAAAGAAAAGTGAGGAGTCAACCGCAGTCTCCATGGCAGCAAGATCCAAAGGTGGGTGTTGAACTATTCACTAGGGGCCGGCCCCCGCAGTGTGAACCTGATCAGTGGAATGAGAGGAACTAAGCGACTCGCCTCCGTTGCCTTGGACCTGAAGCCAGGCTCTGGGATGTCCGCTCTTCTGCTCCAGGCTACAGCCTTCTCAAAGGCATATTAAGGCTTGGGTTGCTTTATTAAGGAACACAGTCAACACACAATTATAGCCTCTTGCATGGTGTTTGGTGTGGAACACAGAAGCCAGTGGGCAGAATGTGTGGGTTTGTATCTGCATACTGTACTTTTGGCTGGCTTTCTGTGTGTGAGCATGATGTGGTTGAAATTTCTCAACATATGAAATATGTATTTGTTTGTAAGTAGGTCATGAAATAAGAGAAGATTTTATGGGCTTGCAGGTGTATTTAATATGTGCATGTACTATATGGGTGTGTGTATGCATGTATGTATATACCTATGTATTTATATATACATATATATATATATATATATATATATGTTTTATGGAGGACAAAAACATAGATGACAGGACCAAAAGGTTAAAAACACTGGAATGAGTGTTATACATGTTCACATTTATTTATTTATATATTAGATATATTGCCATACATGTACTGAATGAACCACTGGGTCAATCAAACACAGTCATGTTCTTACTCTTGATTGGGAAAAGTGACAGAGTATGCTGGACGAATTGCTTGGCAGGCGGGCTGTTCTAATGAAGTGGGGTGATCGACAGTGGTGCGTTTAGGCCCCCTGTTGAGGCGCGGCGGGGGGTATGTAAAGGTGAAGTTCTCGGTCTCAAGGCCCACAATGCAGACCCCCTGGGAGGGTAATCACCATGAGGCCAGCAACAGTCAGCACAGCAGTGGCCCCTCGTCACAAAGACACTCCTCTCTGGAGACATGGCTGCGCCTTTGTGCTTGCTCACACGCCGAGTGTGTCCCACTCCAGGGGGTTTGAGAGGCACCACAGGGTGCCCATTAAACCATTAGGAGTGGAGGACAGCCCTGACAGCCTGATACACAAATACGTGCACACACACACTCACATACAAATACACACAAGCACTCGAAACCTACACATGTACTGTAAGTGCACAAATGCCCTGAGATGACAAAAGCAAAGTATTGTTCACTTAACATCGCTGTAGCCGTTTAGAGCTTGAATGGCAGAACAATCTGTCATTTTTGTTTGCTCGCTCGCTCACTCGCTTGCTGATTAATCACTCATTGACTCTCTCACTCTCTCACTGACTCACTCATGCACTGTTCAAGTCCAGTAGTTTATTGCCATGTCACCCAAGTTGATTGAGATTTGTCTTATTGTAACTCAGATAAAACGGAAGTTCATTAGCACAGTGCTCGAGGTTGGCTGTAATACACTGGCCCATCCATGGTGTTTAATTGGCAGAGCAAGGTTCTGGCTTCATCTTCTGAGATAGTAAACAGTAGGTTGCCATTAACAAGAGAGATGGGGTGGGTGGTGGTTTACATCAGTACCAAATCTGCAATAGAATCCATTAAAACTGTCGAGGAAAGAAGCATTTCAGTTCAAACTAGGCTATGCTGCTAAGCCTTGACACCCGTGACATCTTTGCTCTGCAGCATAGGCTCTCATTTGTCTGGGTAGCAAGCTTTAGGTTTATTTTCACAGCCTCATGAAATTCAAAGTTCAAACGTTAAGACGCTGTTCTTAAAGGCCTCATGTTTCTTTCTACAAAGCAACCTGACTTCATCCCTGAACCAGAGCTTGTTGTTGCTAAAAACAGTATTAGTTAGAATGCGTACACTTTCTGAGAACTTAAAGTGAAACATTACAGCATAAATGTCCAATAATGTCCTCTTCACCAGTTTTAAAATGATCACACACTATGATCCCCCCCCACCCCGACTGATTCATAGGCCTATGTGGTATCTTGTGAGAGCACAAACAATCATTGTACTCAGCTTCTACCATCCACCCTCATTAACATCAGTTTCACCAAATATTAGATGCTTTGTGTAAATTAAATTAGATCTTCCACTGAATGTCATTGGTTCCTTGTATTAATAAACAGTGGCCGCCAGACATCATTTTGTTCATGGCTAATTACAAACAGAGACGGTTGTTGTGCCTAAAAAAGGTTCATATTTAATCTTATCCATAATATTAAGGGATTAAAGGTACAGTGTGAATCAGGACAAATGGAAGTAGTTAAAACATATCAGCGAGCTAAAGGTAAGCATTACTTAAAAATAACAAGCACATTTAATAGGGCACTGCCCAATAATATGGACTATAATTCCAATCGTTTGTGCCATTTTAGCATCGTTTTCCTTTATTAAAATAGCATTTTGCCACCTTCAAAAGGCGGAAATTGAAACCGGAAGTGAAATGCTGCAAATGCGGTCTTTGCCGAAATTGTTTGTTTGCAGCAATCAAGACGCACCATGGGAAGCGGTTCACAGTTCATTTATCTGTGCGCCAGGGGAGAAGTTGTATCAAACTGGCCGGACGGAAGACTCTTTCAGGATTATGCCAAGCCTTCAAAAACGCAGCAATGTTTTTTGAACGACCTGTCAAGATCTTCAAAGTTAAATTCCATTGACAGTGTTTCACTGAGAATGTGGGGAACTAGCAAGCCAACGGTTTATGCTGGTTGTAAAAACAGAAAATAAATGTTTACCAAATAATGAGTCAGACGGTTTTGAGAACCTTTCTGACCGACTGTGGAAGACGGACAGGTTGCGTGCCTGAGCAGACGTCACTCGCCAACAGCTGTGGAGGAAAAGCACCACCAGAGGAAACCTGAACCTTTAACTATGGAAGCATGCAGTTGGATTGAAAGAATGACTGTGAGCTGAGGCCATTGTTACCACATCCTATACCCAAAGGTCAGCAGATTGGCTCATGGACTTAATCCTCATGTAGACCTGCAAACAGTAAGTACAAGTCATTTTTAATTTCCTGATATTTGCATTGTTGTGTTTTGTTGGCCGCCGTGCCATCAGCTTATTGTGTTGTGATCTCTTCAGCTAAACCTGTTCCTGTGCAGCTTGTTTATGTGTGGCTGCCGAGTTGTACAGCCTGCTGTGATCAGACAAGGCCTCTGTCACACTGTTGGATTACATTCTCATTAACTGAGTCTGGTTTAAGACATGAAATACTCTGTGGGTCTTTAAAGTAGGACTATGGTTTTTATTAGCATTGTATTTAGGTTATTTTGGCTGCCATTCCATTAATAACATGTTTGTGGCTTTATGTCTGTCTTGAATATTCGTAAAACTAAATGTTAAACTTACTGAGATTTGTCTGAGATTGGGTAGTTTAAAAAGGAACGCCAGATTTGTGGCATAAAAAGTTAACATGGCCTGATTATTAGAATTCAATAGTTAGTCACCCCATTTGTTTCACTGCCAAGGACAGTGGCATAGTCTCATGTTATTCAGCCAGCAGGTTGCAGTATTTGTGACATTTTTGGCAGGTAATATGACGTGATATTTATTTTCTACTGATATAACTTCCTATCATAAATTAATATTATAATTGCACACGTTGTGCCAGTGTATTTCTGTTGCAGATTACATAAACCTTTGCCTGAGCTGTTGTGCTGGTCATCAGATTTTGGTGTTACACTAGAAGATCACATGTACGGGTGGTAAATATTCCATTCCGCAATAATCCGTTCACTTCAGTCATGTTTATGATGTCCGTTGAGAGTAAAAGTGCATGAAACATAAGAATGAAAGGGTGAGAGGCAGCAACTGTAATGAAACTTTTATGGTTTCGGTTTCAGAAGCCTTTCGCTGCATTTTGAAACATCACTCACTCGGTCTATAGGGCCCTCCTTTTCAGAGCATGTTGTTTATTTGTTCAATACATGACTGTAACTTTTTAATAAATACTGTGTACTGATTTTACCTCAGAGTAGCATTGAACAACATGCAGAGGAAGTAAAGATAAGAGCTGGGTTATCTAGCAAAAAGTGTCAGTTGTAGAATAAACAACAAAAAGCGGCTCTGCTGAAGTCATGAATTATGAAAGGTGCTGCTAGGTTCAAATGCTGATGTGAAGTGGAATGGCCACTTGCATCAGCATGAAATTAGGACCACAGCTAGAGACCTTAAAATGAACTAACTCTCACTCACAAGGCAGTTCTAAGGGTGTACTCTCTCTCTCCCTCCACCAGAGACTTCTATTCTCCTTTTTCTTTAGTCATACGCACTGTTGCATTCATTAACATCCACATGTACACACACATCCGGTAGAAGTGACAAAATCTTTGAACAAAACACTACTCTTTGGTCTCTTATTAAGATCCCTGCTGTTACTACCAGGTTTGTGAGGCTCAGGCAGACAGCTGTGTGATAGCGCAGCTTAAAGAACCGCATTGTGAGGCAATTGACATACTCTGCTGGTTGTAGGGATGGTGTGTTTGTGGTTAGGTACATCTTTTGTCTTTCTAAGCTGGTCAATATTAGGCTGAAATCCTAATATTTGGGGCTGCACAATTAATCGCAATGTTGTCGAAATCCCAATATGACATATCAAAGTATATATCAAGTATAATTTCAAAATCGCAGAAGCTGCAATTTTTTGATAAAGGTAAAATGTGTGACAAATCAGCATTAGAATGAAGTACTGTAGCTGCAGAGATGACACGGCCTTCAAATCTTGCTCTCCAGAAAACATGACCCCAACAAATGTCACATTATCGTGATTTTAATATTTGTTTTCAGTGAAAATGAAAATTGTGATGGAGAAATGATCTTTCTCACAAATCGTGAATCATATCGCAATCACAATATCTGTCTAAATAATCGCAATATGATTTTGTTTTTACCATATTATAAAGCATTAATAATATTTTACCAGAGTGGAACGGCATATTTAAAGCACCCTCTGTGTTAGGGTGTTGGGGTACTCATATAGCACATAGCAGGTTTGGTGATATGATTAGATATACTGTGAGAACATTTGTCCACAGATAGAGATTTTTTTTATACTGTCATACATATACTCTGGCAGCTTCCAATTTAATTGTTGGCAGTTTAGCAACATTGGCTTTTTTAAAATAGGATTTTTAGATCAATGTTATCACCTCTGTGGTGAAAATGTGTTTGGGAAATGATAGCGGATAACTTTCATCTATTTGACAACATGTGATAAGTTAGAAGACTAGAATTTGTTGATGAACACATTACTAATTGAATTTCAAAATTGACCTTTATCAATATTTTGGTATTGTGAAAATACCAGGTGACTGAAAACATGAAACATGTATGTTTGACAGGATACAACTGTGGGATATGGAATATTTTGCATGTGATGATTCACACAACACAGATAAACACATCTAGGCTACATCAGAGTTACACACTAAATTAGAAAAGTACTGTAATCCATTCGTATCACCAAGATTTGCTCAGTGCATCACTAGGATAATTGAAGATAACTATACTTACATATTTGTTTTCTGTGTGAAAGTATGAAGAAATACATATGCTGTTGTGAGAAAATTAGGAATAGATGAAGATGAATGACTTTTATTTGAAGGATTGTGCCAAGGAACTGAGAGAAACCGTAAAAGCTGGCCAAGATATTTAAATACACAACAAGTCTATACTCGATTTTCACTTTGACTGATGTTTTATTGTGCCTGAGTTGAGTGTTTTTATATCAATGAATGGATTATGTTGTGATCTGTCAATCCTCTTGACACCCACAGGAAAATCAGTAACTAATCTCTCAAAACATGCTGCCATACGCATATTATTGTTACATCCGTGTCTTTTTTAAATGGCAGCTGAACAGAATAATTGAAGAATTCCAGCAGTTAAAAGTGCCATACTTTGGTCCATTTATGGAATTGGTGTGATCAGTCAGAGTGGCTATGACCTTTTTCAAATGGCAGATTTTTTGTTTTGTAACAAAACTGTGCAGATGCTAGCAACCACGAATGATAACATCATAATGTTGGCCAGTCTTGTGTTGTTGTGTATTTACTGCAGGCGGGAACATCTGTTCCGGCCAGTAAGTGTGTGTGTGTGTGTGTGTGTGTGTGTGTGTGTGTGTTCAGATCCTTGATGGGTGTGGTCAGTCACATAGTAGTAACATCAGGTTAGTTTCAACTGCCCACAGTATACAGTTCATTGCCTCATTGTGCATTATCATAAGTGACACAGGCTTTGAGTGTTTTACAGTGTGTCTTCTGTAACTGACATGTCTTTGTGTCACCCCCCCCTTGTTTTAAGTAAAACATTTGTATGTTCTGACAGTCACAAAAACTATTGTTACTGTAGATCACTTAATACCAAAGGATGACTGCTTATTAAGTTCCGGTGCAGGTAGAAACATGGAACATAAGATGCATTATACATTCAGCCATGTCATTTTTAAATCGATATAAAACAAAAGGGGCTGTTGAAATGCAGAGTAGTAATTACAAAGCTGTGGTAAAGAATCAGGCGAATTTCTTCTGTCAAACCAACAGAAAAACATGAGTATTAACATATTCTGTCAGCTAGTATTCTAGGTGATGTAAAAAAAACAATCCTTCTCTGGGCAATTACAGGCCATGACTTATTGCTGTGTGTGAAATGCATAGCACTCTATAGAAATGATGAATTGCCTGCTGTATCCTTGGGAATGAATCAATACATCGAGGTCATACATCGGTGTCATAGTGCATTTCAATACAAGTGAATAAGTTTTGCATCTACCAATTCTTCTTATATACTCCATACGATATATATTTGGGACTTGTTCCTGCTTATTGTTAAAGTGCAGTTCAGCATAGCCTAGCAGCAGCCTCAGGCCTGTGGTGAGTTTTTCAGCTTAATTTGACTGTGCTCCTCCATCTCTGTCATCGGAGGGCTGTTTTTGGACCTGGCTACATTATTGGCTACACATTATTAATAACGCTGATACATTCTCATTTGGCCCGCCAGGGGAAATGAATTATTCTAATGGGCATAATTCCTCTGTCGCTCCAATTCCCCCAGCTTAGCATGTGGGGCAAGATGGATGAGATGTGTGATTGAGTGGAACAGTGACATGAATGCAGCGATTAAATGTTCTTAAGCTGAGCTGTGAGCATGACCGAAGGGTCTGTATGTGCTGAGCAGGAAAATGATTTCATCAGCGATTCACTTAAGCGAGCGCAATACGAGAGACATTGTGGGGGGTAGAGAGCTGCTCAATGAGTAATCATGTCATAATGTAATGAATATTAATTAGCTGATATTAACAAGAGTCTCCTCTGGCCAAACAATCTCTCATCTGTTCACTCATCTGTGGGAGGTCAGCCAAGCCAGTGGCGTCCAAACATGAAGAAAGCTGTCTGTTTATCATGATGACTGCTCCATTTCCACTATTACACTCTCCATTCGGCTCAACACTTTGTCCATCTGTTCCTTCCTTCCAGGATAGCTCTGCTCTTCTACACCCAACCCATCTTTGACAAATGTGCTGTCCATGATGTATAATAAAATCCAGCAACCAGTTGGCATTGCTCGATTTGGTACAGAGCCATGCTCTAATTGGAAACAGTGCCATAGTGCTGGACTCTAATTATGGTTTCCATAGCAACTGCAAAAAAAGGTTTCTTCTGTAGAGTTGTAATAGATTTGAGGAAAAAAATATCAAACGCAAGGTATGGCATGCTTTCATCTGTTCTTTTCTTGTTCTCATACCTATAAAACCTGGAGAATTCACATCCAGTCTGTGTTAATGATTTGATGCCCTCCCTCGGTGCATGGCAAAGAATTACAGTAGATATAGGCCGATAGAAGTTCTTGTGTGTTTCATATCTCATGCTGCCTAGCTATTATTAAACTTATCTTACCCAGGGTGAGAGTACAGGTCTGTGAAGTTATTAAAGTTCACAGTCGTGGGTTCAGTGATCCTCTGGTTATTGTTTTCAGCTGCCTCCTCTGCCTATCTCTCTTTCTTAACTTTAAAATAACACCATGCAAAAAGACACACGCAAGCACACATGAAATTGCAAAGACACATGCACTTGACCTAATCATGCATGTATCCACACTGATATATTTTAGGGGCAACAGCAGAATCCTCCTACTGGTAGCCAACCTTAAAGCACAACAGAAGTATCTCTTGGTTCTGTATATGTGTGGGTGTGAACATTTGTGTGTTGTTGTTTTTTTTGTGACAAAAATCTACTTAGTTAAATATGTTTCTAAATACTTTTTAGGGGTTTAAAGTTCATGTGCTTTTTGTTAAACCTTAATTAGTTCAAGGAATTAAACAGATCATTTATGATCCTGTAAAAATGAGACAGGGCCATTTGTAAGCCACATCCAAACAAAATAATACAGCAGATCATTTGTCACTTCACACTTAATGGGTTTCAAAGTTTCCTTTGATAAGTGCGAATGGTGTTTATACTTTTTTAATCTATCCAACTCTGTATTGTTTGTTTGCCATTCATTCAATTTATGGTGCTTAAGCTCAAACACTGTATTTCTTGTACATGTTTTAAATCCAGCATCAGAGTTCTGTCTCTACTTAAAGACAGCTGATGTGATGGTGCTTTGTTCTGTGTATTCTGGTGGTGAAGATGCTGCCACATAAAAGGCTAAAGCCTGCTAAAGCCCAGCCATGACTCCCCAAGGAGTAGTCTGATGTCTATCTGTGTGTGTGTGCGCGCGTGTGGTTGCGCGCAGACACAAATTGTGGATAGGAAAATGATGATGGGAATGATATGACACATGTAGGCGAGGGACAGTGCCTGTGTGTTCTTGGAAACCTGCGTTGCTCCATCTGCTGCTGTTAGGCAACCAGCTGCCTGCCTCCCATCGGCCCAGCAACGCCAGCCACAACTACTCTGAAACCATGGCAACCGGTTCCCGTCTGTGGGGTGCCCAGAATGATGGCCCCCCTGTTTCTCCTTACCTTCTTTTCATCTTCTTTTTTGTAAATAATGTCAAGGGGCTTTTATTTCTAACTTATCAAATGTTGCAAGGGCAAATGCCTTCCAGTACTGTACTATGCAAGCACACCCACATTACACACCCACATATCACAGTGCCCCGCCAGCTCACAGGCTCACTTATTTGCAGACACATATATTCCAGCCATGCACACACAGACACATTAACTTTGACCCAAACTCGTATCGTATCTCCCTGAGCCTGACGTAAACACAACCAGAGAGGATCGCTTACATTCAGTGAAGGCCTTGTCTCTTACTGAGAGATTGATTAGCAGTGCTTCAGGGAAACACACCCCCCTCCACTATCACGATCCTCATCACCAACAGAGCCTTTACATTCCCTACTAGTCAACAGGCGTCAACAGGCGTCCACACCGAACAAGTACACTCAAAATGTCAGAAAATGCTCCGAGCAGATGCTCATAATTAATAAAACATATAGTAATTTGTATTATATATCAGAATATATATATAGGTATTATGAGATGCAACAAAAGGGATTATTATAAATTATTAGAAGACAACCACAATATTATTTAAAATACGTAGAGTATTAAAAATGATATGGATTTGCTTGCTGGTGTAGAGTGGTATAGGATTTTATAAATGTAAACACTCATTACAGGTTTATGAGAGGAACCGATGGAAAAATAAATCATTGTCATGGTTAAAAGAAATAGCAGGACGAAGTCTACAGACTGGAATGGAGTTAACATGTCTTGGTTAAAAATATTGGGTGTGTGGTGAAGCTACAAGCTGGCATATTTCCTACCAAAAATAAAACGCTCAAGTCATTCCTACATGTAAACCAGGAAATAGACATGTGTTCCCTAATTACAGGCCTCTTTCTTGGCTCTCGCAGTTCTCTAAACTATTGGAAAAAATACTAGATGATTAGATGATTCATTGTCGTCCCTCTTAGCATACAGTAAGTTATGATGGGTAATGACAAATGCAACAACACAGTGCACGCGCACACACACACTCTTATTTTCCCACCACAGCAATCTCTAGCCCAGCGAGGGCATAGGACATGTAGGAGAATAACTACATTATTTAAATAATTTACACTTTAATTGACTCGTGAAGGGGCACCACTCAAGTTTGAAAAATCTCGAGAAACTTGGAATTAATTAAGTTAATTCATCTCGGATCATTAATTTGATCAGTCTCTAAGAAGGATTTAATTTTTTCCAAAAGACTGACCTTGTCTTCTGCTTCAAAGAAAACAGACAACTTCTTATTGATTAAATTAGAGCATTTATTTATAGCTAAATGCCAGATAAATGAATAAATGAAGGCTTAATAAGTAATAAAGAAAATAACAAAAACAATAGATACAGAAACAAACAACTATAAAGACGCTAATGTAACGCTAGAGCTGGTAACTTATCTAAAAAAACAAAACAGGAATTACTCTATTTTATTTGACATCAACCCTTTTATCACAGCAAACCGTGGTTTAGCCTATTGTCTGAAGCGCTGCCAAAGACAAGGTTCCCGCTGGCGGTCTCTCAGGACTAATGGCCAAGGTCCGGGCCAAGTCGCTGCTGGCACAGTTCTGATGCAGGATTCAGTTTCTTCGGCTCTAACCTTTTGTTGTGATAGAACACCGGCGTTGTAGCCTAGAGGCTTCTTTTAGCAAGGCTTTCTTTTAAAGTTAGCGGGCATCCAGCTGTTCTTGTGGCGTCTGTATTGTTGTGGTTGGTCGAATAAAATATCTCAGGTTAAACTAACTTTTACTTGCTTGGAAAATGGAAACTCGTGAACGGACTTCCGGCGAGGCAAGGAAGCTTAAAGAAATGGTCAAATTAAACAACCGTTGTTTATCAAGGGTGAGGGCCAGCATAAGGCAATTATGTTGATGAAAATGGCTTTATCAGTTGGCCAAAACAATTTCTAGTGTGGAGGAGCGCTTTGGCACCGAAACTCTGTCTGTTCTTCTGTCTGAAACTTTTAACGCAGGTCATGTTGTCCTAGCCATACAACCATTATTTGAGACTTTTCATTCATTTGAATACATGTTCTTAACACTACTACTAAGTGGCATAAGGTTAAACTGTACAGTCTATTTTAATACAGTATAATAGCTTCAATATTATACAGTTATAATGGCGATGGTTGCAGAGACTTCTGTTGGTTAGTAGGTGGCAGTGTTGTCACCTGGTAAACAAAAGGTTATTAGAGTTCATTTCAGGTCCTACAAAAATAAGTTGGTTTACTCATCAGGCAAACGTGCTGATTAATGTTATATAGCTAATTCACATTAATTCTGATTCGGTTACAAACATAGATAACAGTTGCTTTCACTTTATGATAGAGGACTGGCAAAACTTAACATAAATCACATTAAAGGGAGAGAGAGGAGAAGGAGTGTGTTGTTTGCATGCGTATGGGAGACAGATAAGGGTGGGGGAGGCTGTTTTTGTTTCTCCTTTCTAATCCAGAGAGACAATTTACGGTCTTTTTAAATTTTGCTGTGGTTCCTTTAGCATGACATGGCATGTTTTTCCTTTGGGGTGGTAAGCTCTTATCTTGTCTGGCAAGTTTCCAACTAGACATCTTTACTGTTTGAGAGGGGAAGAGATTAGTTGCAGGTCCAGACATAAGAGTAGAGCTTATTCAAACTCTCCTCATGACATTCCAATGGGTCGTAAACTATGCGACTCTGTGTTTTAAAGGTGGGGAAGAAATCCACTCCCCATTTTTCTCACTACAGCCATGTGAAAGTAGACATGCAATATACGCACATGCAACCACACAAGACCCACACTTAACATACTGCTATCACCTTTCTTGCTCATGGTGGGAATTGTTAGGTCTCTGTAAATAATGTTATAAATAGTACATTCTAGACCTACTTTATATGAAAAGTGCAATGAGAACTTCTGTTATGAATTGGTGCTATACAGTATAAATAAAATTGAATTGAATTTCTCAGCACTGGTATATGTTGTTTCTTGACACTTTCTTGAATTTTAGTGAAAAAGAAAAAAACAAGTTGATGCAGTCCAAACACACCATAATTTGCATTATGTGATGATTTAAAGAAACTTAACCTGCTCTGAGTTATTGCATGTCAAACAGACCTAATGAAAATGAAATCACAGAACACAACCAGAGACCTCAAAATGGTAGCATCAAATGTAGTGATTTTATTGACTGCAAGCTTTGGCTATTTTTAGCATTGTAGCAATTAATTATTTTGCTATTTCGCCAGCGGCCAAATGTCTGTGTAGATTAGACTACAACTGTGTGTAAGCACAAAAACAAAAATATTAATTGACATTCTTTTCGTCAGATTTCTAAAGCCATGCATATGCCTGATTGTGTTTTATAAATCTCACTATTTGTGGAACTGCACCAGGGTTGGAATTTAGCACCCGCCAAATGCCCATGATTTTGTGTAGTGGCGGGTGAATTTGCTCGACCTACCAGCCACAGTGGAGCGTAGAGAGATTTGTGACATTCCAAACATCGAACGAGGAAACAGAGTAAAAACAATGTGTCGTTTCATCGCAGGGATTAAAATTGAAGGTGTGGTGATTGATACACGACGTCAACTCATGCAACTCATGAGAAAAAAGAGACTTTATCAACTTGGCTGAGCAGAATAACTGAATCCGAGAGCGACAAATGTCATGTCATCACTCAAAACTGAGCAGGATCTGCTACTGTATAAAGACATGTCTTGCTTATAGCTTTAAACATAATATGTACTATATGTTTTTACTGTATATGTTAAATGCATATGTTTTAGGGTGTGTTTGTGCTTTCTGTGTGTGCCATGTAGACTCCTGTCCTGAAAGGGTCTTGCAAGATGACATATCACTGGCGATGCTGGGCAGTCTTTCTGTGTGGGCATATATTTGCAAATCTTTGTGCGCAAACGTACATATGTGTTGCTGATTAACAGTGGGCGGCGGAGATGCCTTCTTGCCAGATCACCCAGTGAGACTGGCAGACAGTACTGCCTCTTGGTGAAACAAGCTAAACTCTCTGCTTCCCAATGTAAACACTGGATGGCATTATGCTGACACAAGATCAGATAATTCACCAAACACGTCTCCTCTGTCCACATCTTGCATAAAAACTGAAATGAGTCACTCTGTCTCTTTTCACACTGTCATCATTATACTATTCAGATAAATGTGTGTATTATTAGGGTAGCTTTTAGTGCTGAGGATGAAGCCATCATGACCTCAGGAAACCTCTTCATGAGGCGCACAGGGGACACTAAATTCTCACCCTTCTCTGCAGAGACCCGGGATCCGATCGCTGTAGTGTTACTGCAGTTTGGTTTTGCGTTCTAACAAAAACACAACTGTGTCAGCAAAGTGTTTTTTTTTTTTTTTTTTATGAAAAACACAGTAGACATAAGTAGTAAAATGGTCTAGAAAGTGAAATCGTTTGTTCCCCTGACATGAGATTACATTTCATTGTAATTATTACCAATGACAGTCCTATTCATGGTGATAGGGCAACAGAGACTGTAGATAGTCTGTGAATTGATATTGAATACTGATACCTTATGCCCAGCAGGTTTATAAAACTCCCTAGGCTGCTGGCTCCAGTTCCACTTAGAAAGCTAATAGACACTTGGCCAAGATATCGACATCCTGGTTCATTTGAGCTCAGAGGCTGAGCTGTTAATGGGGATTCAAGCCACAGGTCTCCAGGCATGTACATTATTCGTCTTGACCACAGGTCCTGTATTGACAGGTGGAATCAACCCCAAATTATCAGAAAGAGGAAGGGGAAGGTGTACTGGATGAAAGCAATTTCCACAATATTATGCTTCTTGTGTGAAGCTCAGAGACAACAATCACTCAGAGATGGAGACTAAAGATATGAAACACCAGCATAAAGCACAAGAAAGCTCCAGCCGGAGGGAGAGCGCGAGAGAGTGTTTGTGCACAGGAGATAAGACCAAGAGATAGCAGAACAGAGAGCCATGAGAGAAACTGAGAAACAGACTTGTAATGGTGTGGAAGAGGAGGGGAGACAGCGTGGTGTTGTGTGATAGAGGGGGAGAGAGCGATAGAGATGAGAGAGGGCGAGCGATCTGAAAGAAAGCTCACAGCTTAGTGTGTAAAGACCGACACACATTATAATTGTCTGGCTGATTGTACTCATAATCCAGGCGTCACGACTGATCGGTCCAAGTTGGACTGAGGCTGTTCTAGGGCTAGTTGCTATTGACAGTTGAGGGATGAAGTCGTATACTGTATGAAGTGCAATTATTTGCATCCTGATACAGTCAATCTCCATCATAACAATTGCAAGAATTTCATTACATAATTTAATTTCGGATTTTTAGGAGTAGAATCAGGATTGTCACATACAAACAAAATTGTCCGAAATGGTGAGCATAAACAAGTTCCAGGAGATTCAATGCAGCACAAAACCCTCTTATGGTGTGTAGACCGTGGACAAATGAATTCATTGAAATAATATAATCTTAGGTGGACAGCAATGAATTTCAATGAGTTAAGTAGTACTTGAACTTTTTTACACCCTTCTGAGAATATTTTCTTAGCTTTGTCATTTTTCAGGGCAAAATCATAATTAAAAACTGTAATGAGAGCAGCTGCCTTACACAAATGAGAAAATAATCACGGTCTTGTCCTTCCCTATAATATCTGTACATGGAATGAGATCCTGATTAGCTTTTTCTCTTGCTGACATTTATGTGAATTGGTCTGAAAATTCACATTTGCTCAACATTTGGATGGAAACACTGTACAGTACCAGTACAGTAAATAAGATGACAGTTACAGTAGAATTTTTCATCTTTGGTAGACTTCACAGTAACCTTCTACATCCATGCACCCTTTACGGAACGTTCAATTATTGCAAGTAGTCAACCTATGATCAAACAGAGGATATTTTGCCCTATTTTCCTGTTTGTTCATTTGTATTCTCCCTTCACCCTCTTTTGTTTCCTCTGGCTCATACATGTCTTAAGTCCTTTTCTTTATCTTCTGTTCATGAACTCCATTCTCCTGTCACATGATTAATGTCAAGGCCATTGTTGTGTGTGTGGGTGTTAATTGGTGTGCATGTATGGAAGCTTAAATAGCCTTCCCAAAACTGTCGTGTTTTCCAAGCAAAGCATCAGATCAGTAAATCATGGCATCCCACCAAAACGATCGGGAAGGGCGGGAATATTGATTCATTCGCAGACTAGGCTTGTGGCAGTCAATCCAGCAGGATATTGTTCTTGTTGTTTAGACTGGGACAGAAATCATAAACTACATCTTTTACACATTCTGTTTTAGTCTTGCTGTTTACCAGTGATACATATTCAATGTAATATCAAAACATTATGACACACATTTCATTATGTGATCTCAATTTATCAGATATTCTGAAGATTTCCAGTCTCGCATCTGTCGGTTCAGTTTTACACATATTTTCTAGTTAGACTGGTAGTGATCTGAGTTCTCATTAATGTTCCCTCAGGCTCTTTTGTTTCTTGTAATCCTGTAAGTAGGCTATAATATAGCCTCCTGTATGTTCCACCTCCTTATTTGGAGGGAATGCAGGGTGCAGGAGTGAATGATGCAGGGTTCAAGGACTGGAGGCAAAATTTTCTGCAGCAGTTTACCAAGTGTTGTCTTAGGTACTGTAGCAGGGCAGGGGAAGAATTTATGCTGCAGAGACTTCATAAATATTGGATGTGGCCCCTGCCTTCCTCTCCCTGCCTGCCTTATTGCTTGACTGCATGCTAACAGAGGTTGAGTGCTGGTTGTCTGGCTTGTTTGCTCCCCATTACGTAATGCCTGACCTCATCCACTGCAGTGAGGCAAGAGTTGGGATTCCCTCCTGCACATGGAAACAAGCAGTGTGGATAAAGGAAGAGTGAGACGGCGAGTAGGGAGGGAGATCACCATGCAGCACAAAGCGAAAAAATGGGTGGATATTAATGAAAAGAGTGGGAACAGGCAGAATGGAAGGAAAATGCTCACTGAAATGCACAGAATGACAAGAAATGAGTAAGATCAGATTCTTCACTTTGTGGTGGAAACATGATATCTGTTGTTGACTATTTGAGGGGCCGATTATGGTAAATAGGAACATGTGATTCACAGTGCTGCAGATGATAGTGAGTATGAGTCAGACAGGGGGCAATGAGTAGTACACCAGTGTTTCCTCTAGTCATGAGGGAATGACTTGGCTTTACAGGAGTGAGATTTTAATAAGTTAAGGTTTAAAGTATTGAAGCAAATCCAGTTGGAACAAGTAAAGAAGTAGTGAAACAAAAAATGGAAGCAGTGTTGAAATGTACTGCAGTTGCATAACACACCATGCTGGTTGTTTGGACAGCTCTTGAATTAATCTAATTTCAGGTAGAAAAATTAATTGGTGATGTCCCTGTCTGTAAGAATTGGTGACATTTATTTATATAGCAATGTGGTTGAAAGGTGTTTGAGACTATAAAGAATATACACAATGATAACTGAGAATGGAGTATATGGTTGGCGGGTCTGACACAAGATCAGTTCATAGTATCTGATGAAAAGATTACACCTCTTAAAAACATTACTCAAAAGGTGCCATAATAAATGAAATGGTCTCACATTTAAAAAAAGGACAATTATGTAACCTCTTTCTTGTTTTCATTGGTGTGGAGAAGAGTGACTGAAAAAGAAGAGTTAGGGTATGACCTCAGAGAGTGGTTGCTATTTGAACCTACAATATCAAAGAAAATGTAATGTTTCTGATCCTGTTCTCTTACGTAAGACTTCCGTAACAGTCCCAAACCCAGTGTACCACTATATGTTTGTTTTCTCCAAGTAAAATGAGAGTTAATACTGCATTTGTAGAACACAAAAAGCAGAAATGAAAGGAATAAAAAGTAGCTGACTAACTAAGCCTAGATGTTTACCCTTCTGTAACAAGTAACAGGTTTTATTTATTTCTAGGCCAATTTTGTTTCACTGGGATATATATATATATACACACACTTCTCATTCCCTTGAAAAACTATCCTATCACCGATAATGTAATGTCACACCAAGACATTTTAGGAGAGCTACATTGTTGATTGGTTGCACAAAAAAGGGAATCTAACATCTCTGACAGTAAACATTCAGCTTTGGTGTCAGTCCATCAGATTCAAAGAGGAAGAGCTTCTTGCCAGATAACATTTTCCACTGACATTTAATAATCCTTCAGGGAGAAATGCATGATTAATGAACCAGAGATCCAAACACTCTCCAGACTTTAACCTCAATAGATCAGAATACAATACAGCCACAAGCAAATATTGTTATTTTGTTTGTTTTGTAACTCCTGGCATTTACTGATCATAAATTGATGATGTATAATAGTGGTAACATTAGAGAAGTGTTGCTAAAAGCACAACTTTCCTATGGTACAGCACATCTGGCATGCATCCCCCTCTTGCAACATGCGTCATGTTATTCTCTTTTTTTTTCGGCTGATATGAAGTTAAAACATTTTCAACTTTTAAGTGGAAGGTACAGAGTCGCACATCTCATCACTGTCACACTCCGGTAAGACAGCCCCAGGTGTGTTTACATAAGCATTTTTGAAGTGCACGTGTCTGCAGAGGCCCCTCTATGAGTATCTTAGAATCATATTTGTATTCTTTAGAGCTAACCTGCACTTACACTAAGTGCATCTTTTATATACAGTATTGTACAATGTAAAGTACCTCGAGCAGACAACATAAAGAACTCAGCAATGGGATAAAACATGTAATGCTGTTGCATCCCTTGTTGATACCCCCCACCCACCCCGCTCAAGTTATAAGAGAGCTTGTCCAGAGTTTATATAAAACAGAAAGAGCTGGTGGCTTTTTTTTTACCCCAGGACCACTAGGATGTTTTTTTGGGTGCGAATACATAATAAAAACTGTAACAGCTGCCATACACAACGGAGAAAACATTAATTTGTTTTCTCCTTTATATTATCCATAATTCACATCCAAAGCTGCTCTTCCACTTTATTAACTGGGGATTATTCATTAAAGTAATGGGTTGTTCTCTTTGTCTGGATTATAATAATGTTAATCTGTCTTTCCTGGCTGAGAATGGAATATGTGATCACTCATCAGTTGGTCAAAGTGCTTTCAGGCTTTCGTGGTGCTGCATCGACCAATTATTTTTCTCCATTCAGTCTAATTACTCCTCGTGTATTTATATAAGCTTTGACATGATGGGTCTTGTGCAAAACTGTCTATGCTTATACCGTGTGATTCAAGATAAAACCTCCAGAAAGTCCAGATGTACAGCAGACCTATGACATATGACAGGTGTGTGAATTAATGTCATTACTGGATTTTGCAAAAGTCACTCAAACCAGACAAAGGGCTTTTAATAATGGATTTTCCACCAGCTTTTGAGTAATTTGGTATACGTGTGTTCTAAATCTTTTATGTAATACACAGAAAATACAGTGTTATGCTGAAACTAAAACCTTTCCACAATGATGCAGTTTCCCTGCCTAGCCGGCTGTCCTTGGGTTTCCAAATGGTTTCAAGCAAAAAATCCGCAACTTGATCGCTCTTGAGAAGTGATACGTTAGTGAAATGGGAGTGCTACTATAAATCTTTGAGTAGTCAACCCATCTACAGCATTGTACTCTGAATACACAAGCATTCATTTGCATTAAATTTGAACTATTCCCACTATTCCCTACTACTGTGGCATCAATAATGGTAGAGACATACAGACACATACAGCTTAGTCAGAAAGTATTAGGCTAGTGATGTGATTATCGTTGTTTTCACTCTGCATTTGATTTAAATGAAACAATGAACAATGACTAAAGTGCTGCCTTTTTTTTTGCTGCTAGCATGGCTCTAGAGATTGCAATGTTGGTTGGTCCAAGCTGAAATTTCTCAACAACTGTAGGATGGATTGCCATGAAATTTTCATCTAGTGCCATCATCATGTAAAAAAAAAAAAAAAAAGCAGGTCAAAGTTTCTAAATTAAGATGGGTAAGATAGTAAACATTATACCTGCTAAATGTTGGCATGCTGGCATTAGAATTTCTTTTAAAGCACTTCTATGCCTAAGTACAGCCTCACAGAGCTGACAGGATGGCTGTAGACTTTTAGTCTCGTTTAAGTATTTTTACTTAACTTTTACTTCTATTAGAGAGTCGACAGTAGAGAGCTGATATGAAATGAGGGGAGGGACAGATGTTGACTGGCATGCAAAAAAGGTTACTAGCTGTACTAGAACCAGGGATGCTGCGATCACACAGCCAGTGCCATAACCCCTGGGCGACCCGAAGTGCTAACTTTAATGAATTTTGAGGGCATTCAATAATTCAATAATGAGAGTGGATGCTGTACAGGCCTGACACAGAATCGCCAAGGAACATTCCAAGCGTTTGCTGATGTCTATTGGTCACAGACCACAGTAACTCATTGACTGTGAAGGATTTCCAAATTGATTTCTCTTTACAATTGGGGAATTATGTATGAAAAAGGCTACAATTTCTATGCTGCTTATCTGATGTAAATGATGTGAATATAAATATTCTTAAATTAAGGCTTAAAGTTGGCAATTTTATAGTCAGTGTTTAATTTGAAATTCAGTGGGGTGTACTGGAGCACAGAACCAACACAATGAAAGACTGTCACAAATTCTGTGTTCCAATGTATTTCCCTTTAGTTTCTTTCTCAGTAATCACAAGTGGGTCGAGCTTCCATCTCTGAAACAATCCACTTTAAATCCAACTATAGCCTGAAGAATGAGCAGGAGGTGACACCTCAGATGTACAGCACCTCTAAGGGGGGAAGCTGTGATGTCTTATGCTATTTGTGGTGGATGTTATCAATGTGCATTCTCTGGGCAGTGTGTCTTACCCATCTTTTCTGCCTATCCCTGGTGCACTGATGTGCTGGTAGCGCTGATAAGCAGAGGTGCGAGACACTCTCTGCTCAAGATAATCTGTTGAGCGTGAAGCTACTGGCTTTTCTGTGCCAACCAAGGGCACATGGGGAAGATGATGGAAGAGAGGTTGTTAGAGGGACAAATACCAGCAGACTCTATTTGGATTCTCTGCTCTCAGAGTGCACCGGGGTGTTGAGGGACTGAGAGGCCTGGCGCACTCAAGGTTAGCAGTGGTCCATTTCATTCAGTTTCATCACTTTCTCGACCTTACATTTTTTTTCCTGCTGAATATTAGTCAACTTGTGTTTTTGACTGCTGTAACCTGATAGCCTTATTTTTTGGGGTTTTTTTGTTTTTTATGTAAAAGCTCATGCACATATGCCAGCTCTGTGCATTGTTTTGACATAATAACTAAACTCATGTGTCACTCATTTCTGCTGTTTTCTCCCCGGGAGGGATTTGCACAACTTTTTTTCCAAACGCAGCTTGCTGGGTGACTTTATTTGTCTCGCTGTTAAGCCTTTCTATAAAAATGTTGTTCCTCCCCTATCACATTTTCTTTGTCCACACTCCTTCCTGTTTACTCTTGGTATGTCTCCAGGGTTTGGCGCCATATAGCTCGGTATTATTTATAAGGTGTTAGCTTCAATTTCTCCCCTCTTGTTTGTTTTGGTATAGTCCATTTTCAGGGATTGAGACCTGTGAAAAATTACGATAAAGCGTCGTGTTCAAATAAACCGATTCTTGACAACACATCATTTACCCCTTTCATTTGCAAATAACATATCAATGTATGGAGTAAATTACTCCTAAATTGTCCACAATGAAGAGATAAAGAAGGAGATTGAGAAGGAGCAGAGGAAGAGAAGTAAATGAGAGCTGCAGCTGCCCCTCGTGGGAGGTTTCTACGTCAGCCACTTAATTCAGTTGTCTTTGTCTTCTTCCGAAGGTTGTAAAAGCATCAATATTTCTTTGAAGCTGCACTTAACTGTTTTATTTGCTGTACATTCAATTGTGTGCAAATCCTTCCACCTTGTTTCATAATTAGAGTAATTTCATGCATTGACTTCTTGACAGGCAGGTGGAAAATTGTTTTCTGTATAACACGCTGCTTGTGTGGCAACATTGTAAGAACAGGATAGTAAAAGGCAACAAGACACAACTGTAACATCAATATTGTAAGTGAAGAAGAACCCCTAATCCCAATGGAGTATTAAAGAATATAATGGTATGAATTATAAGATTTAGTTTACAGCTTTGACTTCAAGACTGGTAAATTGGATTGTTGATAGCCTACATATCCTCTACATACCCCATACAATAAAGCATATTCATTAAGGGGCTGTAAATTATTTGTGACTTTATCAATGTTAATAAATTATTTAATAATGCTTTGGGTACTGTAGATTTATATTTTATTGCTGATTTGTAAAGCGTTAATGAATAATTTAGTAACTATTAATACAGTCAATAAAGTGGCACCAAAATAAAAAATCTGATTATGCTGGATGTCCTGCCATTCAATTTCCATAAAAAAAATGTATAGAAACATGTATGTCATTACTGTACATGTAAAGAATGTTGCACTGAAAATTACAAAACAGTGAAGAAGATGACAGAGATGGAGAGACAGACAGGGAGACCGGTTGAGAGAGAAATGAAGCCACTCAGCCTGTGCTGGCAGTGATAAAGGGTAATGAGTTATAGCATTCACAGGTACACAGTGCTCACATATATCACAGCTCCATCAGCTCTGTCTGATCTGTGACACATTATTGCAGACTGAGCTCACTCAAGATCTCAAATCCTTGCACACTGGAGTGGCAGTAGCTTTGCTTGACGTGTGTATACGTGCATAGCTGTGTCGGTATGTGCATGAGACACACCCTCAGGATTTGCATCTGCTCTTTTTGGGGGCTCCATGAAGACTCACTAGCCTGGCCAAGTGAAGGGCAGAATAACTGATAGTCAGCGAAAGAAAGAGGGAAAGAAAAAAGGAGATAGAAGTGGCTGCTCCTCACATCACCGTCTCTGAACAAGGCAGCCAGCCTCCATTAATGAATTGGACTGCCCCATGCTAATGATTGGAGTCTAGAGATAGGCAAGAGGAAATGAAGGGAGAAGGGCGATGTCAAACTACATGAACGATGAAGTAGCTCATATCAGGGCCTATATTACAGAGGCCTATTAGTTCTCCTGTCTCTGCTGGCAATTGGCATAATGAGGCAGTCTCCAAAGACCAATTGATGCCTACTCTATCCCACACTCCAAGGATGGAGTGCGAGCTGATTGTAGAGTTGTACAATAGGCTGTAGTACGCAGCACAAGTCTCCCTTGCTCTTAAACTATTGTACAATGACAGACTCAGACAAATGTTTAAGTTCATTCTACTAGGATCTGAGTTTGTTTGCTATTTGTCAAAGTCAGATTCCATCACAATACAGTGGAAATTTGTTGTCTTTGATGTGTCACTTTAGTTTTCTTTTTCATAGTCCTTAATGGTGTTAAATTATCTAAGTGATAACTGTCGGTAACATTAGCGGCACTCTGGACAGAAGATCAGAATTTAACACTGCAGTCTTTTGTGCTTTTGATTATACAGTCCCAACCATTGTTGCCTGTACTTTCCAGGCATAATAATGTATGCTTTCACAATATGCATGGACAAGATTGTAAACATTAAGATATAGTATTCTAATGCATTATGTATGCAGGTGATGGAGGCACTCACTGGAGTTGTTCTTTCAGCCTCTGTTCGAGCTTGATATTTCAGAAACAAAAGAAAAGTTGGTCAGTTGTTCATTCATTCTTCAAGATTTTTCAACCGCATACAGGCGCTAGTTTGCATGTCACTGCTTTTTTGCAAGTTCATATTGAGGAATTCCTATGCGGACTGTATTGCTCCTTGTTTGAACTTTTATTCAAATATTGAAGAATCCAGTAGCAGCGTTTGTTGATGAGGATGTCTGTCAGCAAGATTTCCTAGATATTAAAACGACCAGTCATCATTTAAAAGCTGAAGATAATGTGTCCTTGATTGACATATCGTATGAAATACCTTTTTATTCATAACATGATTTCATAAAAAACCTTCAATATTCTCATTGTATTTTTCAACTAATTTAGAATAGAATTTGCCGTCAATAACATTGCTTATTCTTTGCCTCACATTTTGACAACCTTTACCCCTATCATTCCTGACATGCACTGTGGGCGAAAATCAGATCAGAGTGATCATGGACAAAACCCCTCATTAAAGAAAGTGCTTCTTCCCGAGATGGCAGAGACATTGAGGGAGAGGGCTGCCCTTATTAACAAAGCCTTGTAGGTTAACAGTGTCATGCCATCATTCAGATCATTCTTTCTTAGCTTGTCGTAGCACTGACTCTCTGCACATATAAGACCCTATATGGCACTGAAGTGTTCTGATTTTAACCATCAAACGGGATTGTTTTTGCTTTTATTTTTGTACTTGCCTAATTATGTAGACACATGTTTGATCATGAAGAGGCTGCAGTCCGCTTCACTAAGAGGGAACCCTGAGGAAGATGGGTCTGGATGTGTGATCCTGTGCAGTGGCCCAAACATTATTTATCTTTTGGGGAAGAGGTGATTTTTGATCACTTTAGAAAAAAAAAAATCAATCTCAAGATCAACCTCTGGGGGTTGATCTTGCTTACTTAGTAACATTACGGAGCCAAGACAGCACTCCTACAGACACAGGGAAATGCCATAGCAGTGGATCAATGTTCAGTCTTCAGCCTTTTGAATCCAGAGATATTGATGTATCAGATAGAATGAGCCATATAAGCCTGTTCACCTCAACTCTGAGGCAATTAAAGGCATATCCCACTTCTCTGTGATACGTTGGCGTCCACAGATAGGAAAGATGCAGGGTGTGAGTGTGTGTTCAGGGGTTCCTCAAGGGAGAAGGCTTTTCAAACTAGAAGGCAGCATAGATGGCTACCAATTCTATCATTACAGAGCCTGCAAACAAAAATCTAATTACCACAACCCGATCTTCTCCGTAATTGCAATAGCTGGAGGCTGGTATACATAGATTATGTTGAGTTCATAAATAAGGCAATTAATAGGACAAAGAAGAAAGTCTGACACATTTTAAAAGTAAATCTTAATATAAACATTTTATTCAGTGCATTTTTGTGTATACAACAAATAATAAACAACTGGAAGTTATCAGGCAGCCACAATGTCTGCCTGTAAATGTTGTTTTATCAGATTTAGCCTGGTAGTTTGGAACACATGATCCAACATGGGTTAATACACATAGCCTACATCATGCAGCTCTAGACCAGAATTTCCCTGCTTTCTCCCATGCAACAGATAGGTTCACCTAATACAACCTCCAGAGGAAACCAAGAAAAGAAAGCCTCCCAGAAGCATGTACCAGAAAGAAGTTATGTAGCTGAAGGGAAGAGTACCTAGCCCACAAAAAGGGGTCCTTTTTGTACATAATTGTGTTTGTACATGCCCTGTGCAAGAAAGGGAAGATGTTAATTTTTGTATATATTTTCTTTTTTTTCACTTTTACAAATATGACATGTCCTATAAAATGTTAAGCCACCTAAAAGTCCACAGTATTCTTTTTTTAAATATAGAAAATATTGTCACCACAATAAGTTACTCAAACACATAACAAGCATCCTGGGAAGGGGCTTGCACCATATTCCTATGGCAAACTGTATCAGTCAATAGAAGTCGACAGAAAAGGATGGCAGGGGGATCGAAGTATGACACAAGCACAGAGAGAGGAAACAGATCACGTGGACAAGAGACGGAGACATTGTGACAGTGGTAACAGAAGGGAATGGGGACAGACTAGTCGCTTCATATCTTAGTCGTCGAGCATATCAGCAAAAAGCACAATGTCAAGCACGCTGCCAACTTCAAAGTGTTTAAAATCACTTCCTTTGTCCATTTTTCCTTTTTTCTCCAACAAAATCTTTGCTTTCTTTCATCAAAAATGTACAATGAAAGAAAAATTCCAGCTTTGCCTTTATATACTGGCTTGGTTTTCAGCGGCTTAAAGGGACACTTTCGTTCTGTCTTTGGTTTGCTGGAACCTCTTTCAATGATGAAACAGCAACAAAAATACAAATACTGAACAATGGTAAGGGAAGAGAACAAAAGGCGACAAAAACCAGTTATCAAATAAAAAGCTCTCGGCTAATTCAGAAAATTAGCAAAAACCAAGGTGCAGCTGTGGCATTTCTGAAAGGAAACAAAAACTGCAAGAGAGCCACACTGTCCATTATATTTCAGGTCAGCTGAACATAGGCTTCATTTTCCCATGCTAGAGAGCTCAGTCTCTGAGCGTGTGCACTAGGACGCAGGAGAGCTACCATCTGGCTGGCCACAGTCCCAGCAGCACTAGGCTGTGCCACACCAGGGAGTTTATAGGCTTTGTATTCACAGAAGCATGGATGAGAAAGAGACCAAGGCTTGTACCGTACCACTGCAGCCTTGTAGACCAGCACCAGTACTGGCTGCCCTGAATACTGCCTGCACGTCTAACTTCCTGTCCCTTTCTGACAAATGAACGAGTGCTTGGTGTCTACATGACCTAAGAAACGTTATTGTCCACAAGAAATTAAGAAATTAAATTAGTATAAAGATGAGCTAACTGGTACACGATCACCACCAAAAGAGAGTGATCAAGGTAATAGATAAATCTCAAGCCCAAAACAAAACTTTTAATTTGTGTAAGTCCAGAATGGTTTATGTGCTGTTAAGTATCTTACTATTGATGCTGTTTTGATGATGATTGCTCAGGATGGTATCTAACTGTTTTTATTGATGGTATCTGGGTGTTTGTTGTCATAGCTAGTCCTGAACTGCCGATCGGTGAGAGAAGTCTGCTTGGATTCACGCTCTGCTGGAGGTAAGGTTTCATGGTTCTGCCCCAGGCCTGGGTTCGGCTACCGGGCTACGTCGACTCATTCTGGCTCACGGCTTTGCCTCCATTCAGGACAGCCGAGGCACTCCGACTCTTGGTGGGTGTGCCGCTGCCGGAGCGGGAGAACTCTGTCAATTCATGGAGGGATGGCTCTCTGTACATTGCCACTATGGAAACACAAAATAGGTGAGAATCAGCTATACATTAGACAAGCAACAACAGAAAGCTATAAAAACTGCACTGCACTCTGAATAGTTCCTCTGATGGTATTACATGAGATCTTACTTATAGTTCCCTGCAAACTGCTGAGATCACAGCAGAGCAGGTTGGTGCTGAAGTAAAAGAAAATCCTATATTCACAGTATGGCATTATAAATTCAGTAGTTTCTAGTGCCTTAGCTTTGCTGTGTATGCAGCATTGGCTCAATCTGCATCTCAGCAGCTGCTTTTCAGAAGAAATATCAGTAATTTGAGGTTACAGTCTTTGGTTTCAGGATGTTGTCAACATCCTTCTGCCTAGAATGCTATTTGATGTTCGTTCCTAAGGGAGTCGGTGGCTGAAACAGCAAACCCAGTCCTTCAGACACTTCACTTAGGCCAGCATTTTTTGTTACAGCAGCAATCCAGAGACCATCCTTATACACATCAATCAATGGCTGGAGTTCACTGGGGAAACTGCTGATGATTGGTTCCAGACTTGTTAGTGACAGTATTGTATGATTTATAATGGTCGGCGATGGACCTCGGGATTACGGAATCACCTCAACCACCACTGCTGCTATTCATTTTTAAACATTAATCCCCAATAACAACCATTAATCTCCCCATGTTTCAGTGACAGACGCCACTTGACAGAGTACACACTTTGCCGATAAAGGCAGCTCTTTGTGTCTCGCATCAAGGCTTTCTGGGAGAATTGTAAGAGGATTTTCCTGTTTGGGTTTGAATGACGTGAGCTGAACTTGCTTCATCCAGAGGAAGACAGAATGAGTTGCTGTGGGCTGAGACTCAGACTGGAACCAGAAGAGTAGTGAGTAATGGCTGGAAGAGATGCCATTGCCAATGCAGAGACAGCTTCTTAATTGGTGCCCTGTAACACAACTGGCTCTGAATCTTTATGAGCTGCTGGAACAAATTCTCCTTTATTTCTCTTTCTCTTGCAAAGCTCTTTCCAAACCACTTGCTATATCTGGAATTTAAATTATGTAAAAGATTTAGTAATTATTGTGCATTACTGGATACATTTTCTGCAAAAGAAGGAGAATGTCTTACATCTTTGGGTATTACAACAAACATATTTATTCAATTTATTTTTCTCATTTTGGATTTGCTGTTGGACCTCAGAAATACGGTTTCTGAGGGCAATGGTTTTTGGAATATGTTAGAATGACTCTCATCCAGCCTATATCTATCCTTGTTATTTCTTTATTTCTCTTTCTCAGTATTTTTTCTCTGAGTATAAAGCAAGGCAATCATTCTTTGGCTTTTGCTCTTAAGTGTGTTTGAGACCCCCTGGATGGCCTGTTAAATGAAAGTGAAACACTATTATAGTGTTCTCAGCGGGTAGACATAGATTCCTAATATGATGCTGGCTGGAAGAGCTATGGCAAAGACGCAAGAAGGGGCAGCATCACATTGGCAAATAGAAGAAATTAAGAATTTAACTCCAAACTGGAATATCAACAAATCACTGCTGGGTATCTGAATGAATATATAAGTGAAATATTAGAAACACCTTTCAATAGAATGCAGTACAGCACCACCACCGAGTACCAACGCAATAATAAACAAAGTAGAATTATCACATTTCTGACAGTGTCAACATAAACTGAAAATATATAAGCTTTGTAAAAGAACAATTCATGGCAGAGCTTTTCTATTGGATTGCATTAGATTGTACAGTTGTACCTAATAAAGTGGTCAGTGAGTGTATGTCAGTATTTGAATCAAAACGATCCATTATCCTGCTCCCCTACGAGAGTGTAATGCAGCAACTAATTTGATGTAAGCAAAATATATACTGTAATCAAAATACCTATACTTGATAATTAAAATGTTGCCCTGATCACCTAGTCCTTGATCATTTTCTGATAAAATACTATATCTGGTACTTTGTAAAACCAAATGGTTAGACTGGGTTTACGACTTATCTAACTAATTATCTTTTCACCCAGTTACCGTAGATACCAGTAATGACTCGACAGTGCTAATAGGTATGTTAAAGTGCGCACACACACACAAGAATGTAGTGAAACTTTAAAAAGAGTCATGTGTGATAGATCCAAACTGTGAAACTACTAAATAATCAACAATGTAAAGAAACTGCCCTCTTTTTGTCATTGAGTATTTTGCACTACAAGCCTTATTTAAGCCTTACTTTAAAAAAAAAAAAAAAAAAAAAAAGGGCTCTACTTATATCCAACCGAAGTGAAAACAAACTTTCTCTCTCTCTGGTGACAGGTAAATCTGTCTCTTGTTGAAGATGAAAGGACTGTGGCCTTTTCAGCAGAGAGAACAGAACAATTTCTCCCTCTCTCTACAGCCACACCACCACACACACAGCATGGAATGGGTGTGGTTGTCTGTGACTTTACCATACAGGAAATAAAGTCATGGGCGTTACTATTCAAAGCATTTAAGCATATTGTTCCTGCTTTTTCTGGTCACAGACGATGGCTCAGCCTCCTTCTGCATTGTGTCTGCAGCAGTGTGTGACCAGCTAGAGGAAACTACTGAAAAGGTCCATGCCAGCATCTCTAAGGAGAATGCTAAATGACAGAGGGTCATGTAGAAAGCAGCTCATTTAGCAAAAGAATATCCACATGGACTAAAAGTATAAAGGAAATGGGGACATTTAATCAAAGCAAAGCTAATGGTTTTCAGGGAAGGTCTCTTCCAGTGAAAAACAACCCTTTGCCAACTAGAAAAGTGATATTTCTAAATTTTCTCATATTATGTAGTGACAACAACATTATCCCTGATGCCAAACACTGCACTTAAGCTGCCAGTATACTCTGTCAGAGCTGCTTGTGGGATGGTCAAATAGCTTTAGAACCCTGTTCTAAAGTAGTTCTGATCGAGCATAAGCTGACCGTTAATGTTGAACAGTAATAGGTGAAAGAGGTTTTGGGCAGGCTTACCTTTTAGAGGTTTGGGAAGGAAGTGGGCTGCTGGCTTGTTCTTCTTGACATGGTTCCCCTTCATGATTTCTCCTTCCTTGTTCAGACCGAGGTACCAGCCCCTGCCCGACTGCTGCTGTCGGTATGTCATGGAGGAGTATGTCACATAATAGTTCTCGAACACCGATTCCTTGAATTTGCACTCCGGCGTGAAGTGCTCCTGGGGGAAAAAGGAGAAGCAGATATAGTGTATAGTAGTTCACAAGGTCTCAAGAGACTTTGACATCCTGGTATGAACAGAAGCAGCTGAAATGCAATAGTTCATTACTTAAGAGTGCAAATTAATAAGGGTACACTGCACTGCATGTCCAGCACACACTTTTGGCACGAAAAAGAGAGAAGAAGCTATCCCAAGGTTCCAGCGCCTGCTTTAAAATTGTTGTCTCTTGAGAATCTTCTAACTCTATTTATTCCATTTACTGTAGTGAATAATGTAGCTCTCTATAGCACAGATAACAGTGATATGGCAGATACAGATGAGCATTAATAAAACATATAGGCCAGCTGAAGAGCACAGTATATTCTCATGCTTCTAGCTGTTAATTATGTATGAGCAGTTCATTATCTGTCAGAGTATTGTCTGCTGTATTTAAGATTTTGTAGGACATGATAATTTATTACTGCCATTTTATTCATTATACTACGTATTTAAGTATTGACCTTTTAAACTACAAATAAAAATAAATGCTTTCTCAAGGTGGCTTTATTGGGTTTAAATACAATCTGTGTGCACTTGGGTAGTGCATGCAAGGTGTGTGTGTTCTCCATCTGTCTCTTTTATGTTACCCAGGGAACTTTCTTATCTCTTTCAATAAAGTACTGGCTGTAGGGAGCCTCCTTGGAGACATGTGATTTTGCTGTTCATATTCCTGGACTCCATACAAGACTTCAATCCACCTTTCTGTTTGGTTTAGAATCCAGTGCTTATGTAGGATTTGGCCATTAAGGCTACAAAGGTGTGGCTGAGGTTTATATCCTCAGAGGAAAGATTACGTAAGTGTGTGCATGGGGAAAAGTGTATGTGTGTGTTTGCTTAGGTGTATGAATGTGTGTGTGTTTGTCCAATTTGTAAAGCTGCTTGGCCAGTGAATCTACAAAACAGAGTTTAATCAGTTAGGAGACAATTTCCCCTGAGAGGGATCGAGGGGCAATGCGTGAGGTAAAGGCAACTAAAGACAAGTGAAGCTAGTCAGCAGTGAATTGTTCTTGCCATGCTTTTAAAATTTCTTCTTAGGACACTGTGTTTGCAAAATACATACAGTATATGGAAACACCACCATAACACACAGTGGAAATAGCCAACAGGTCAAACTCACAAGTGAGCTTTCTTAGAAAGAGAAAAATGGATGCCTGTTTCAGACCAAAGCAGGTCCAACCAGGATCAGTCCTATCCCAGTTAAGAAAAAAGCACTTTGGTGTTTGTCAATGGTGAGAGTGATGTGTCCCAGGGGACAAAGACCCACTGTAAGATCATGACAAACATGTCACTACCAGACAGGGAGTCATGTATAACAGCCTCTCGTTTTTTGTTTTTTTTTAAACCGTTCAATAGCATCACTCTTCATGTGCACTAATAGAATATCAAAATCGTGTTCGCGAACGCTTCGTTCGGGTGAAAGAACTGAACTGAATACCTTCCTGAAACAATACGTTCATTTCTCAGTCAAATCTCTTGACAGAAACAGTCGCAGGAAGCTTGTGACATAATCACCACAATTGGATCCATCCTGTTTGCTTAGCCCTGGTTCTCAGTTAATCTGCAACATCACAGTACCAAACACTCCATTTGAATAAATGCTAAGCCCACCAGGAGGGCTGCAGAACCAGCTGGGAGCTTACAGTGTTACGGTTCATTAATGGTGGGGATGGAAGTGGAAGCGCCACGCTAGGTAATTCCTCCTGTGAGCAGTAGCCTGGCTGTTCACACCAAAACGCATTCGGTCAACAAGCGATTCTGCTTCTCTGTTCTTTTCTAATCACAATAAAGAGCTGATCTTTATAATAAACTCATGGATTTATAACTTAACGCTTTTTATGTGTTTCTGTGGGGCGTCGCTTCTTCTTCAACAATTAGGATCGCCTTGTGTGATGATCTGCAGGGAGGGGCACACACACACACTCCCACACACAGGCCTGTGTATGTCTCAGCTCGTCTCTTTCACTCGGTTTATACACAACTGACTAATGTGGAATAATTAGGCCTATGTAATTTAAAATGCACAATCACAAACAGCAGTAATACTATTTCTAATAAACATGAATGGGCAGATCTGTATTGGGGGGGTCACTCCAATAGAATAGGATATTTATAAAAAAGACAAAAAAAGCTCAAGGATTAGTCAAGTAAAAATGACAACATGGACTGTTCACCTCTGTTTATTCAGATCTATGAAGGTTTACCTTCAGGGTTAGATTAAGGACAATGATTGTTCTTTGTCACATACTTTTTTCTTTCTTTCTGGACCTCTACATATACATACTCTTACACACTTCAATATAAAAATGTTTCCCCCATCCACCACTGACCCTCAGGTGCCCCTACCAAATAGTAGTAAATGGTCTCTAAATGGCTTCCCACTTGTGTTCAAACTTAGAAGTGATCTTGAAGTGTTTTTTGTTTTTAGTTTTTTTCCTGTCTCACCCAGATGCTCCATAAAGAGTCTTTAACATGGCAATTAAAGTGAGTAGATGTGATATATATATATATATATATATATATCAAGAACTCTTAATGCCTATCAGATAATAGAACTCAAACTACATTTTAAACACCCAATATTCTGATAATGATAAAGACTATATCTTCCAAATCTTCTGAATGTTTTGTAAAGATCCAAAAAATAAAAAACAAAACAAAATGATTAAACAAAATGTTATAGTCTTATATGTCAAATTTCAAGTTAGGATTCATGTGGCGTGAACAAACATGATCAGAGCCCACGAACTGGGCTTTCCACAAGCAGATTAGCAGACACTGAGGCTGCTATCAGTTGGTTTAAGTCAAAACAGAAATGCAAGCAAACTCCAACCAACGCAACTCCAAAGTTAAAAAGATCTTGAAAGGTAAACCATAGCGTGTCTGTCTCTAATCATCTTCATGACCACACGTTAACCCATCAGTTTACCATGACGTACAGCTCAGTTGAGTTTGGGATGGATGGCCAGCTGTTACCCCCAATGTGAGCGATCTAGTGTAAACAGAAATGCGCTTCAGAATAACATTTCAATTTCATGCCATTTGGAAAATGATGCAACAGTAAAATATTCGACATATTGTATACAGCATAATATATTTGATTCAGCCACAGATTAAGTGAAAGCCTACAGTGGATTATAGGAATTTATTTTTCAAAAAATGAAAAGATTTGTGTATACCAATGCATGTACGGTCTACATCAATGAAGAAACACCTCCTCATATTTCAATGAAGAAACATATGAAGACATTTAAAAAAAATCTGCTCTAGCTTGAGTCAGACTGCACATCAGTGGTCATTAACAGTGTACTTGCTTTTTAATAGTTGAGGTTCTGAGCTGATGCCATATAAATCAATACCTGTAAATGGTCATGTCTACACTTAGTTTTGCCTTTGATCTCAGTATCAGTCCTAGACAAGATGGGCATCTACAGTGCATTTCTTGTGTGTCTTGGCTGTGTCCTCCATTTGCTGCTTGATGCCTCAAGGATAGGTACACATTTTTTCAACTTTTTTGGTTGCTGCAATTGGTCCTCCTGTCCATACAGGCTCCAAAGAAATCCCTTCCTTAACCACTTCCAGTGTAAGTGATGGCAAATACAATCCAGTCCTCAGTCTGTACAAAATGCATTCTTAAGTTAATCTGAAGCTAATATGAGGCGTTAACAGTCTGAGTAAGCCAAATCAAGTGGCTATCTTCCACTGTTAGGCTGCAATCTTTTCAGTGTGTCTGTGTGTGTGTGTGTGTGTGTATGTATATATATATATTCTGACATGTTGATCTTATTCCTTTTGTGTTGCTTTTAAATATAATTTCTACGGTAGTTTTGTGGTAACTTAGACATTTTTTAAATACAATAATGTTTTTGAATGGGCACATTAGTGACTATATATATATATATATATATACACACACATGGCCAACACAGCATTTTTCTTGATGAAAAATAATCAATAGTTATCTTCATTTTGAATTATGTTTTAAGACTGTGATGTTGCTCGCAATTTCTGGTTTGCGTGCAAGGAATGTGGGAGTACATAACGCAGTCTCTCACACACACAGAGACATGCACGGCACATGCAGCCCTCCTCAATTTCAGCGCACCAGTGCGGCCGATGAAAATGTTTAGTCGCAAGTGACAGATTTTTGGTCACATGTGCGACCAAAATGGAGCACTCTGGAGCCCAGCCACCATATTTGGCTAAGTGGGAAGTCCCTTCCTAACCCCCCGACGAATCTACCATGTCTTAGCTGAATGCTTTCCCCTGGATTTCCCCTTCCACTATCTCTGAAGCGTCTGCTGAGTCCTTTTTTACTATTTTCCACACAACATACAGCATATATCTTTAACATAAATCCAGTGCACTTAACATCATAATTTGCCCAAGCATACAGCATTATTTTATTAGTTCTAACATTATTTCTTAGTGTAAGCTCAATTAATATATTGAGTGCATAGATTTAGCTGTATGGAAGATTTTTTTTGTGCCCAATACATACATTCACACATCTATAGAAGAGTAATAGTGTAATAAATGCATTACATATCTAATGAAATCATCCACGATATTAGACTTCTAAGATATTTGAATCCCTCAAATTATGGCATTCTTGAAAGAGAGTCATTTGAGCCTCAGAGATTAACCGTGGTCTGTGAGTTCTTTTAGTGCATAGCCGCATTCTTCAAATGTTAAACTGCTAATCTAGTCTTTATATGTATATTACAATTTAGCATAATGTACACAAAGACTACAAAGTGTAAGCAGAAACAAGGAGTGTAAACAGTATTTTCATGTTGTCATTGTGCTGTGCTTTACTTCTTTGCCCACACATTGAACTTGCTGTTAGGTCGAGGCTTTTGTGTAGACTTTTTTTCTTCCTGTCCTCTCTTCTTAATTACAAGTCAGATATTTTCCCTTTCGTTACTTTCTAAATCCTTCTAGCACATTATTACTGTCTTGACCGTTCACCACCCTCAAAACCTCAATGTCTTCTTTCTTCCCGCCTGACTCTGATTAGCAGCAGCAGTCCTAGAAAGGCTGGGCAGCATCCATCTCAGTTATGCACGAGCAGCAACTGAAAGCTAAACAGCCGGCTGCTCAGCTCCTGAGCCAGGAGTTCTGTTCTACTCTAATAATGAGCTTATGTGGATTTGGCTGGTTACACTCGCCCTGGAGAAGAATAAGAGTCTATTGATAAACAGAGATAGATACAGGCACATTTAGAGCCAAGACGGAGGAGAAGCTGCTGGCCGGTACTGCTGTATTGGAGTGGGTCTATGGACAACAGGCTTGTTCAGATTGACACAAGAAGGGGCCAAATGGCAGGGGATCCCCATTTCTATTCTAACAGTGTGATAGACAGAAACATTCAGATTCTTTTGAATGGGCTCCAGTAGCGTCCCCTTCAGTCAATAGCATTTCTATTGTTCCCTGAAACCAATCTCCCAGTGAAAAAATCTCACATCACTTTAATCATGACTCCAGTGCCAGATGGAGTGAGGGAAAATCACTTTAAGAATGAAAAGCAGGACACTATCTGCATAGAAATATCAGTCATCTCCCTCCCCGCATGTCTCTATGGTGGTTTGACAAAATTGACTTTTAATGATCCCATTACACTACATGGGCTTTTCCTTTAAATATGCAACTATGACAAGTCTTTGTTCAAATGATGCACAGCTGGCAACCTCACTTACACAATGTCCAGGCAAGCGTTTTTGTAGAAAAATGATTACAGCATTGTCTTTTGTTTATATAATGCTGCTAGGAGCTGTGTCCCTTTCACATAGAACCTATTGGGCTAAAGGAAAATGTGATGAAAGGCTCTAGTGTGTTTGATACAATAAAGACTGAGATGAGCTGCATATGTACCCCTGTAAGTCTGTCTGCTGTTCCTTGTCCTCTAACCTATTTTTGTAGCTATGAGAAAATTTGTTTAATAGTTGTGTTGTTGATCAAAGACAGTACCTTGAAAATATTAGAAAAAAACCCACAAAATTATGATAACAATTAACACAACAGCAGGATTTATCTTTTATGAATCACAGCTTTTTAGACGATGTCTGCACTTGGATTTCTAAATGAAGTGAATTTTATCTCATGGGCAAAGCAGAGAGCGGTCTTATCTTTTAAGAGGGGGGGATCCCGGCTTAAGTTATGGTGGTATTGCCTGAGTTCTTTATGATTCAATAACTGTCTCTAGGAAGGAGACATTTAAAGTGTTGCGCGTATGTTAACAAAGGATGTTTCTCTGCCAATTTTTACTATCCATGAATGTGAAACGCATGCGCAGGCTCACACTGCCCATCTGGGAAACCTCTTGTACTCTAACATACTATTCCACAATTCAGCAGTGGTAAGGGTAACTATGAAATGAATATTCCATTAGCAAAGCGGTCATGTCAAGAAAACACGATCAATTATGATGCACTCTCAATCAGCATTCTGTTGGCTTTAGGGGAGTAATTACAGCCCAATAGTGTTTTCCTGATCAAATCAGCAGGAGGAGAAATACTAGCATAATGGATCTGATCTCCTCTGTAAAGATATTGGCTGGATTTTTCACAAGACAGGCAAAATCAATGCTGCGTACTGCCCCATGTGTATTCAGCTGCCATATCGAAACAAAGATGACACCAATTATGCCAATGGAATCAGGGTTGAGTGCTGTTCTAGTTTCTTTGCTGCCACATCAATGCTTGTGAGAATCACAAAGCTAATGGTATGGCTGGGCAGTGAAGACAAATCTTCCTAAATCCGGCTTTTCAGTGTCCCAGTCTTTTCAATAGAGTGGAAGTGGATAAAAAAGCACATTTTTCTTTAGCTAAAGATAAAGGACAGTCATAGTATTCAGTTGTTTAGTAATAAATTGGAGAGGTTTAAGCTAGTGGAAAAGACCCTTGCAAATACCTAACACAAATAGACACACCTGCACAGGGTACACGTTCAAGCCAGTAGCACATACACATTACACACACAACACAAGCTAGTTAATGACACAGCTCAATGGTGTGAAACCTTACAGCAGTGGTTATTTACCAAAGGCATTGTGCTTGCTAAATGGTTGAAAAGGCATGGGTGTGAGCCAACTACGTATCTAACAGGAGTGTACACTAAAATACAAATACATAATGTACGCACAACGATGTATAGACTTCTGTGCTGTTTTTCCTGTCTTTATTTTTATTTATGTATATCCTACATAATATACAAATGATTTTATTATTATAAACCTTGTATAGGAGATGTGTAAGAGGTTGTGTAAGATCATATTTCAGTGACTCTCCTGAAGCATTTTTAGAACTTATACCTAAACCTAGACTAAAAATGGGAGGAAAATACTTACTGACTTGAGTGAGAGTCTAGATATAATGCTGGTGTCATATTCATCTAGCAGCCTTTCCTTTTTACCCCATCATCCTTCTTTTTTGTTTCCTGTGCATCATTCAGATTACTTTTCTTTTCATTTTAGACGTTTAGCTGGTACTTAATGCATATCCAGGGTGCCTTTTTATAAATTACCTCTTTCACAGGATACATGACCATCACAGGGATTTAACTGGCATGGCAATATAGGTAAAAAGAGCTTGTAAACCTCCATGCTAAACTGATAAATATCTCCACCCCAAGAGCCCTGAACTCTATTTTACACACACTCTCACAGAGCGGTCTAGACGAGACTCAACTGGAGCTGTGACTCACACTAATTCAAATGTGACCCACCAGGAAATTAATAACACCACTTCAAAGGCATCTCGTGAGATATGTGGACACCACTTAGCTCGGGATCTAAAAATATACCCACACATCCAAAAACATATCAATAAAGCTCAAATGCTTTTTTTTCTTTTATCATATTCAGTAGAAATATTCACTGCATTGCTATAGATATATAAGAGGGTATTGGGCTGGGAACTGTATGTTTTCGCAGATTATTTTAGATTATGTTGACAATACTTTTTTCTTGTGTAGAAGAGAGGACGCTTCTGTCGTTCTGATGCAAAGTTTCGATTACTCCACTACTTTTGCAAAAGTAGAAGGGCAAAAGGGAAAAGAGAGGATAGTAAAGTAAAATACATATTAATTGGTTCTTCCTCTCCCACACATTGACGCTGATGGATGAATATATTTTCACTGGTGCATTCTGCCTCACCCACACATGTGCACTTTTTTTCTCACTACTCATTTCTCTCACTCTCTGTCTCTCTTTCTTTGTATATGCTCTTATTTGTACAGAATACAGTTATGTACAAGCAGATGCACATACACCAGATGCATATGTGAGGCAACTCAGTCTATGCTCTAAATGCCACTCAAATGAATGCTATCAAGGGAAACGCTAAATCTAAGGTTAAATCTAAACATACATTTAGCATTTAGAATTATTTGAATTTGTCAAACATGTAAATTAACTATACATGTTATCATAGGAGTCATTCACTCACTCACCATTCACTCATGTTTCCATTCAAGCATGCACTTGTACACACATGTAGAATAACAGAGGCAACCAGAGCCCAGCAGCAGCACTTCATCCCCCCACACAGAATGCGTCATCTTGTTTCTCCACCGTTGATTGGGAATCTCCCTCCAATGCTGACCTGCTATTGGCTGGTTTAATGTGTTCAAGGCAGAACTTTAAATAGCAGCAATCCCAGCAAGACAGGCACTATTAGGCAGCCAGCTACACATTTAATTCAATTCCCTCTCTAATTTAGCTGAGCAGAAAGCTCTACAACCCATCTCCCAACTGCATTCTTCCAATTTAACGCACCTACAAGATGTACTGTATTTCACATGAGGGCAAGTGTTTAAAACAGCGTAGATGATACTGTATGCAGCCAGCAGTATGCTTTTTAGACTGTGGCTTTTATGCTCTTCACCATCTGACTCAAATTTAACACATTTATTCATCACAAAATAGAATAAAATGTAAATTCAGTGCTTGCAAGCGGATTTTATTATCTAAATTGGTGTGGTATGAACTGAGCTGCTTTTTAATGGTGTCTACATTGTCAACAGATCTGAAGTCCCATAGCAGTGAGTTTAAAGATTTAGAAGCCACAACCTCAATGCATAGACTCCTTTAGTTTTAAGCCTGGAGCAAATTAAAACAAAAAAACTCCAATCAGAAACTCAGAGACCATCTAGTAATATAGTGCTATAATAGCTCACTAATGTAGGTAGGTGTTTGACCAATAGAAATCTGTAAATGTTATCACATGGACCTTGAACTGGATTCTGAAATTCATGAGGACATCAAGATAGGTGTCAGATTAGACCTTTTTTTAAAAGACCTGGTCAAACAAAATAGGATCTAGGAAAGAACTTTGAGGCATACCACGGGCATGAGAAAGCATTGTTAACTGCAACTGGAAAAACTTTCAGAGGTAGGATGAGAAGCACTTAGCCCAGAGATACCCAATCACTGCCTAAGTGTTTCAATTTAGGATTCTTTCTAATACTTTAGCTGTTTCAGGGACGGAAGCAAGTCTGAAACTTGCTAATATAAGGTAGTTGTAAGCTTCTTGGCATCCACTTTTTTCCTAAAACGTTAGCAATAAAAGGCAGTTTAGAAATAGGCCAATACTGCTGCTTCTCTCTGCTTGTAGAGCATTTGCAAGCAGGATCCATCTTTATTAAATGAATCCTACAGCTTGCTGCATATGCTTAATTACTGACAGCCCAGCTCATATCATTAAAATCACTCACTGGGAGCTGTGGACTGCTGGGGAGTAATGTTAAATACAGTTCATGAATGTGTGTGTGGGAAAGGGTTGAAGAGCTATGTTTTATTTCAATGATTCCTTTATATTCCCCTTAGGCATGCTTAGTTGGGGAAACCCTCATGGATATGTTGTCAAACAAATGCTAACACTCATTAAAATGTAATTATAGGCAGACCACACGATCACTCACCACACTTGCTACAGTGATTATGTTGTCATTCTGTTGGTCTTACAAATACTACAGTGAATAAGATCTTTGTTTCAAAACATAAGTGTTTTTGAAATTAGATATTTATTTTCAATTGTTGAAAATATTCAAATAAGTTTAGAAAGAACATAAATTTTCTATGGACAGCAGCTTAATTTATGCTTGACTATCTGTAGCACATAGCTCAGCAGATGGGCTACCAGCTTTCCAGTACAATCCATTCATATTTATACAGGTGTACATGTCAGCTTTTACATTCTGACAGTTCTCACTATGATTCTGCTGATATCTTTATAATGCTGCTTGCTGTTGTAGCTGTCCCCGACACCTCAATCTCCTATTTAGTATGTGTTCAACTTTTTGTATCAGTCTTCACTAAGAGCTAATGTTCATGTATGTGTTTTTTATTTAGGGGTTTAGTACTTTCAGCAGCATGCTTGTTGCTTCTTGGATTCTTTGAGAGCTCCCTCCAAAGAGCAGAGCCTCTTTCACCAGATCTAACTGTATAACCATTTTCAATTCCTTGACGTAAGTGTCTCTGACTGAATTAATGCTTGGTGAGAGCTATCACATTAACCTTGCTTATTAATGCATTTGTCTGTTTGTGTGAATGAGAGAGTGCAATTGGGAGAGAGAGAGAGGCCAGTTTTCCTTCTTCTTTCATCACATTACTGCCTAAGTATGTAATAGATAATTTGTCACCAGCAGCTGCAGAATAAAAAGCTACACGTTTATTAGGTTTTCTTCTCTGTTTCTGAGCTTGTTTCTATCAATCACCATTGTGTCTGCCTACTGAGACCTTTAACATACAGAACAATCTTTACTAATTTAACTATGAGGATTGTCTGTTAACCGTGACTGTGTATGTCTGCACACCCTCTGGGTGCACATCCAACCAGCCTGTCAGTCCTCTCCGTAAAGCCTGGCGCACAATGCAATGGTGGCATTTGAAAGTAAGACTAACAGGGACATTGTTCAGCCTGCAACTGAATTATTCATAACCTTGCACACTTAATCAAAGTTGAAGAGCCAGCTGCCACGTTAAGATATGTCACTGCTCATCCTTCTTACACAATCCTTGAACTTTTTATTCTGAATTATAACGGAAAATTATGCTGCTCTTTCATCAGGTTTGGGATGATGTTGTGTCTGGGTGGGCATAGTGAGAGTGAGTTACATATTTCCACAAATAATATAAATAAAAGAAAAAAAAACATCTGCTAAAATATAAACACTTTAAGCTAAATAACTGCTATTCCTTCTATCTATCTTCTCTCTCACATGTTTTTGCTGCGTTTCTTCCAGTTTGTCATACCACCATAGTAACTCAGATTTCTGCCAGAGACCTAGCATTCTCTCTGCATACAGCTGGACTAGAAGTTCCACGCAGGCACACAAACACTAACGCATAAATTAAGTGAGACACTTACTGATGTGTACAAGTAGCCCTCACAGTTCATAGCCAGATAGAGTTTGGTTTGCACCCCTTGGATGGCCACCACTCGCAGCCCCACTGGAATAAGGTTGAACGTGGCTGGAAAGAGAAGAAACAATGGATAAACAAAGCGTTCACTTTCATCGCCATTTAATACACATATACATACTAAATAAATGAACATATACGGTACTTGAGTAGTACTTGGTGAGCCTGAAACAAAGTTAAACTTGACAGAGGCAAAATTAGCACTGCTGTTTAACTCTGTCCAACCACAAGCTAGAAAGTGGACAAATGTTACTGAGAGAAATCCAGATTTTAGAGCAAGCCCAAACCATAGTGAGCTACACCAGTTGAACTATGTAGCATTCATCATTATGGGGTTAAAATAGTTGTTATTAGTGTTCCCCATATCTGTTTGGATAGAAGAGTGAGTTGTCAAAACCAAACCACAAAAAGAGGTACAACATAAGCTCAGGGACTCAGCCACTCTCTCCCAAGAGTGTTTCATAAAGCAAATGAACAAAATCAGAAACAAAAGACAGAATAGATAAATTGTTAAAATTACAAAGCAGCTCACAGTGTTGTGTATTCAAACACATAAGCTGAAATCCTAGGCTGTGTAAATTTAAGCCTAAGTATTGCAAACACAATATTTTAAATTCTATGAGATGGAAAGAAATCGAATACGAGAACAAATTGTGTAGCCAAATGTCAAACTGTGATGACAACAGTGCTGTTATCTGACAATGCTGCTCTCTCCTTCATGTCATCTACCAGTAGTCACTATGGGCCAGTTGCAATGCAGCACACACACACACACACACACACACAAACACAAACCTATCTGTAACTAGCGGGCTGAGTTTGAGTCAGCAGCAGCCCAGCTGGTCAATGAGGTACACCTCTACCTAATTATTGTCTGCCTGTTCTGTATAAGAATGTTTCTGCTTGTGTTTCATAAGATGCTGGCAGGGAACCCACCGGCTGAATAGGGGAAAGCACATGAACATCCACTTGAAAGTTGTACTTCTATTCCAAAAAGGCAACATATTGGCTTTTGTTCTAACTGTTGTTGGACATACTCTCAAACAGTGATGCTATCACCACCGCTGTGGAGTTTTGTTTTACCCTTTTTTGATAGTACCAAATACAGTAAATAATGTCCACAGGACATCATAACATTCATCTCAAGTTTCCCTCTTGATTGTCACATTAGGATACCTTGTTTAGACACGTGGGCGAAGAGAACTGAAACCTCATTCTCTCATCAGTTAAACTGTGAGTCAGTGTTCCCTTACTATAGGTCCTTTTGTCAACCACTTAGTAGATCCCTATCTGTGGACTCCTTTGAGCGAAGTGCACTATAGAGGCTTTTTGATGGGCTATTTCATCTGCCCTTATCGCTTTAACACTGCAGACCTCCTTCTCTCTGGGCTTTCATCGTAAACAGCAGCCATAAGAATGTATAATGTATTATTTGGTAAACAGGCAGACCCGACACAGGCATTGCCAGCTGGGTGTTTAAGTCCCAGAACCATTCACTCTGTGCTTCTCTCTTCCCTTTCTTTCTGCCTCTCCTCTGTCTTTACCTCTGTTTTTGTTTCCTCAAATGCCACGTGAAAGGTTCTTCTCAACATACACTCGTCTGTTCTCGTGTCTCCAATGACATGTTTGAAATCATTTAACAGTTAGCGTATATCAAGAATAACAGCAAATAATGTCAGGATTTTGGACAGAGAAAGATCCCATGAGTCTGTTTGCCAGACCCTTAAGAAAGACAGATACAGTGTATGGTGACTTGGCTGATCAGCAGCAATAATTCCAAAACAGCTGTCACAGACATATAATGCTTTTGTCTAGTCTGTAATATATGCTCAATAGCAAGATTTCTTTGTTGAGCACTTTTTCCCTTATTGTTTTGTTTCTTGTATTCATTATATGATCAGAACTCCCCGTCCATTTCTCCTGGAACTGACTTCTCCTTACTGATACTGTTTTATGCATGGTGGAGGGTTCTCTGTGCATCTTAACCTCTCAGTTATGTTCTCAGATGCAGAATGGTTGAGTTACTTTAACTAACTTCAGCTCACACAAAAATTGCACCACCTTTTAAACACATAGTTAATGACAATCCTATAAGACAGCAATTAAAATATGGCTCCCTAGGAAAAGACACACCACTCTTTATCTTGAAGCCTTAGAAATGACAGATTTGTGTATCTTTTTGTCAGGGTTTTGGGAGTATCTTCCCTCTGCTTCCTCATGTTTCCCAGTGTTTTTCCCTGCCTTGTGTTTCCTGTCTGTCTTGTTTTGTTTGTCTGGAGCCTTCCACGGAGCAGACCAGTCTCTCTCTCCTCCACACCTGCAATCACTCACCTGCGCCCCGCCTACCTGCACACCTGCAACTCATCCCGGTTCATCACCATCTCCTGCAGTATTTAAACACCGGTTCAACCACCCAGTCTTCGCCAGATCGTACTATCCCTACCGTGGTATTTACGTCGGGCTCTTCCCTCTACAACTTCCTATGAAGATTGTTCTAGTGTTTTGTCTCAGCAATTTATTGTTTCCCTCTGTCTCCACATCCAGAGATCCTCCCGTCTGCCTGTCTCGCTCCGTGGATCCTCCAACCACCTCTTGCCTGCCTGCCTCGTTCCTCCCCGCTCCTGCAACTCCTCCAGGAACTCTCAGCCTACCAGCAAACACCCTTCATCCCCTGGTTATGCGGACACGCTACCTCCACCTACCTGTCTATCTGGCTTCCAGCCGTTCCCGCTCTCACCTCTCTGGAAAAATAACAAATAAACCTTATTTGTTCCCCTACCGCCGACGTTGTGTCCTGCCTTGTATTCTGGGTTCAACCAAACAAACTACCTTAACCGTAACACTTTTTTGGGAGTGTCTTTGGTGATGCCTGCTTTGTTCTGTATGGCAGATGCTGCCAGTAAAATGTATATCTCAAGCCGATAGGACCGACTATTTACAACCTCAATATCTGCAATATTTTTAAGGTGCACTGTACAGTAATCTTGTGCATGTATTAAGCTCACAAACCAATGATAGATCTGCTTGCCAATTTTGCCAAGATAGAGAAACTACGACAATATCTATTTTGCAATTAACAGTTTCATATCAGCTGCAATAACATACACTAAGAACAACATCCTCTCTCGACCCTAACAAACTATACGCGGTGCATGTACATAATAACTTAACTAGTTCACAATAAGTCACTTCCAACGTTTTTTTAAACACGATTGGAGGGTCTCAAACCATAGACATGAGAGACGAAGAGAACGGTTATCATTACAAACAAAGACTGCACCAGGTCATTTTAGCACTACCAGAGAGGAGGAAAAAAACTAGGAAAAAACATGCAATGCTTTCATTCTGTAGTTTTTATTCATTTTAACAAATGTCTTCCCACGTTTTGCTACTGTTTTGGAGCATTCTTCAATACTGCAGTGCAGAGGCTCAACAATTTCTTGCCAGAAATTCATGGTTATAGGTTACAGATGGCACTATCAGCAAACTTTCTCCTGAACAATTGTTCAGAATGCTCCTTCTTGGCGTTGCTGTATACAGATCTAGAGGGTATTTAAGGGTATTGTTTTTCATAGGAAATCTCTCCTCACTACTATGTCAAACCGACAAGATTTGGAGACTTATTCAGGTATAAATTAAAAACATTTGGATCATTGTCAATACTTTTTCTATCTTTTTTTCCATTGTATGTAGCACAATTTTTGATTGGATGATTTGATTTCTTCCTCTCCTGAAACATCTTGCTAAGTGAGCAGTTCTTGTCTTTATAATTGCACGCTCTTGTCTCTCTGTGTCGCTCACTGAGTTTTCTCCCTTCATACTCCCACCATGACGCATACATACACATCTGCAGTCCACTTCATTTCAGAAGGATTACCAGCCAGTGTACTGATGGGAGATTGTCAAAAGGGAAACACAATTACTTCCTGGCTCCTAGAATCACCTGAGCAGACTGTGAAGAGGATGACATGGCCGCCACCCACTCACAGACCTTTCCTAGTGCAGAGAGGCACACCGAACAAGAAGGGTGAGGAGGCCTGAGGGAAAGTTTTCACGATTTCTTGGAGGCTGTCTCCGTGTCCAAGTTCCACCCACCAACAGCCTAGGAGTCATGACCAACTCAGTGTGACAATAAACCTGAAGGTTCCCAGCAATCGCTAGTCACACTTTAAACATTTACCCTATCTGTTACTCATTCTGGGAGCATGCCTTCAATTAGAGCAGCCTAAATATTACAGAATAACATCATATTGGAGCTATAACGTAAGATGTTTTGACAACATTACATGACACTTCTGTGGTCTGAGTACTGTTCAACTGCAGTGGCTCTTTGGTTGAGGTACACTGGGTTACTTCAAGAATAGTGTAAGGCTGAATTAGGTTTAAAAAAAAGAAGTAAGACTCTTGTATTCAGCAGCAAAACAAATTTAGATTGATTTGATTGCATTTGTCAGTATGTAAGAACACAGAAATGTGTTCCCTGTTAGAGAAAGGACATTAAAGATTCAGGCATATGTAAAGGAGTCAACCTTGGAAACTTAGAACAAACATTTGTTAAACAGACGGTGGCAATTAAATTGGCATGTACTGTATCTGATGAGAAATACTCTGTAGAAGACATGCCAATTTCTTTTCTCATTTTGTGATTTACAGTATCTCCAATCTTGCTGACATTAAATTGGAAAACTGGACATTTTAACAAACCTATGAGTTGATGACAGTTGAAAGAAAACAATCTAGGATAAGACTGAGAATGGACTGCATTTTGAACATTGAGTACGGTACCCTCTTTTTTTTTTTTCCAAAGAAAACAATTTAGGGTTGCATTACAGCTCTGCCGCTTTTCTCTAGATACCCAGTTTGTTTGTTCAGTTGTGATGTAAATGGTTGATACTGTATAAAATGGGAGATAAATCAGTGGGATTTATGAGACTTGGATATGTTATTTCATTGTTTGCCTTCCTAATAAAAATGTCACAGACATATCAAATTCCTTTATTACCACAACCAAATGGCCAAGTCTAGTCTGTCTGTTCAGCAAGCTACAGTAGCAAAGATCAAAACCGTGTGTGTGTGTGTGTGTGTGTGTGTGTGTGTGCACATTTGAGTAGGTCCTTTCCCACCATCACAAGACACCAGTAGCTCCAAGAGGACTGCGCTCTCCGTCACCATGGAGACAAGCGCACCCAGTGCCTAACAACGCTATTTTTGGAGTAGTGCAAAGAGCTTCACTCTTTCTTCTTTTCCTATTCAGCAGCACTCTTTAATTTTCTCTTCAAAAACTATTTTGGTGCCAATGCAGGCCAGTTGTTATGTAAGTCAACAGAAAAGTGAGTCCATGCAGACATGACGGATGGGGTGGTCAGTGTGTGAAGTATAATATTGTGTGTCTGAATAAGATGTTTTCATTTCATTATTTTTGTTTCTACTCCTGCACATAGTCTGCTTTGTGTCGTATTTAACTTTGGAATCATTTTTATTTAGGAAACAAATTCCAAGGTGTTGTTCTGCTTGGACAACATCCCACTTGCACTGAGCTGCTATTTATATGTAAGATACACATGCCATCTCCACCAAGGGAGTGATTGAATACAGAGGTACTAATTCAGAGGCTCCAGAAGTGTTTGCATCCGCTTAGTGTCGGGATTAGAGAGTAAGTATTACATCAAAGCTGTTTCAGTGTGCCATATAGATCTTTTTCTCAAGAATATTGTTTTGATATGGGGGAAAAGATGGATGTCGCATAGGTCACTAACTACCATACTGTTCTGATCTTTAAAAGCATGTAGTGTTCACTGCACTGTCTAATTATAAAGTGGTCTATTTCTGCTGTATTGTTACCAGACAAGTTGGCTGTGCTGTTACTCTTCCATTGATCTCCTCTTTAATCTGTCTATTGGAAAACAAAGGGCTGGTGGGTGTAATGGCAATGATAGGGATGCATCAATACATAGTATAAGAAAAAAAAAAGGCCGTGTGTAGGATAGTAAATAGCCAATCATCATCAGTGTTCAAGTTGCCATACAATAACTTTGATTAGAAAAAATTAAAAATCTACTCAGTACTGCAGCACTTAAATGTACTGGCAAAGACGAACTTAGTGTTTTTCTCTGTATTATTAACTAATACTGTTTATCCACAGGGGTGGGTGGAAAAAAACAAAACAAGCACAGCAAAGCTACACTGTTTCTCACCCATGCAAGGGCCATGAATTTGATGTTCAAGTTGCCATAATGTTGGTACTCTGTTAGATTGTACATAGCTAATTCAGTCCTGTCTGTTGTACATGGAATTGAAAGTAGCAAGTTAACAGGTTCCCCCTGACACCCCGTGGGTGTATTTTTTTTAAAATGAGGGGAACAAAATATTAGTGAAACTTACTGTAACCATTGTCCTCCTCCTTCGTTCCATCAATGGTTCCATCTGCCTGCAGCTGCAGGTGGAAACCTTGTCGACTGTACAGCTTCGTCACAATCCCCTTCAGCTGGGGCTCTGTGGAAGCAGAGGGGACACAGAAACAGGAAGATGCAAGAATGAAACCACAGACTGTAGATAAACATGAATGTAGCTTACTCGTCACTTTGTAGACTTCTAAAGGGACGTTTTGGTTTACTGCTCGCTGCCATTTTAGAAGTTACTAGAGCCACAAAATCCAATTTCGTCAATGGGTGAGGCTGAGTGGAGCCGAGGTGAGGCAAAACGCAGAAATTATGACGGCTAACTGATAGGCTGGGACAGCTGTCAATCAAGCAAACACAACCACCATCAAAAACATGTCAGAAGATGCTAATTCAACTATTGAGATCTAGCCTTCTTGAGGGAAAGAATTAGTGACATTTTTAAGGGAAGCCTGTGTTGTTTCATAGTTTTGGAGACAGAATCTGGCAGCCATTTGTGGAGCTGCAGTTTCAGATACTTTTACATTGGCTAGACCACTAAGTCTTGGTTATTGCCACTTCATGAAACGAGAGGAATGATAAAGGGTCTTGGCTTGCTGATATCCTACATGCAGATTCCCACTTATCTTGTAGCCACTTTGCAAGGCTGATCTCACTTGTATTGTCCAGGGGTTCTATAAACAAATAAAGCAAGGCGTCTGATGAATTGAAACCATTTAAAACGTTAATCTTTTATGGAACTGTAAGATCACATACAGAAATTGATGATAATAGTATTAAATTGCAAAAAGGTACGCACTACAGTTTGTCAGTTTTCATGGATTGTGGACACAGCAACATTGATCAGACTGTTTCTGCCTTTCCTCTATAGTGGAACAGAGGTGACTAAAAAGACAGCCCCTATGTCTTGACAGCAGAGAAATTAGACCACAGATGGACAAGAGCAAATAGTATCAACTTTAAAAATGGCTTTGGGAGCATGTGGCTTAATGGTCTAAGACGGCTAAGGACATGTCTTGCATGTCACCCCTTCTTTCTCTCTCTCTCCATGCTTCCCATCACTCCTCTACTTCATGTGAACTGTAGAATGTCAAAAGAATTATCTCTTAAATTTAACTGTCTTGGTTCACAAAACATCATAATAACGTATTTGGGATATGTGCAGTTATAAAAATCTAAACTTAAATAAAATGTGTAATATTTAGCGCATACTTGAATTGCAGTAAATTAAAAGTCAAGTACACTGAAATATACATGCAAATGCTAGCACTTGTGATAAATACAGTACTCAACATTTCAATGTGTTTTGACATAGTGAAGAAGAAGCTGTATTTTTCAAATATCTGTTAGAAGAGTTAAAACAATGACAAAACAGACTAGAGTAATGAAAATAGTAGTTTTACTAAACGAATGGGCAAAAGCTACACGATCATGTGTAGCGACATATAAAATAAGCCTCAATAAGTCTAAACGACAATAGTTTTAAGGGGCAGAGCATTTTACTTTTGAAGTGGCTGGATAAGCCTGTCTGTGTTACATAAGTGTAATGATAAGAAGTGCTCTCCATTCCCTGGTTACTGTCTCTAGTGGAGTGTCCTTTACTGTGGTTTACCACACCTTTCATCTATCCTTTCATCTCACTTACCTTTCATTACTGCCTTTTCTAACCTTTTATAAGGTTACTTTTGCTGCAGAGAAAGTTTATTCAGTCTGTACATCAGCAATATTGTAATGATTTTGTTGTAAAACTTTGTACATTTCATTATCAAGTCATGACACCTAACTGTATATGCATCAACTCTACAGTTGGATGATTTTCACACAGGGACATACATGACAGCATGTACAATAAACAAAGAAGAACATGGCCATGTGCACACTACATTACCAGACTATACACCAAAGTACAACAGTCCACACTGTACTTCCAAGAGATGCCAGTTCTTTGTGTTTGGTGAGGCACCATGTGTAAGTCACACAGACAACGCCTTCTTCTTGGCACTCATTGCTTCCTCCACAGGATAGAAATGGAAATTGGAAGTTTGACGTGAGAGGGGTGCAAAAACTGTATAGTTATGCTCTTCCATGCACCTTAACCTCTAGGTGCATCCCATACAGAGTTATAAAACTTGGAAATGAACAAAGTGGGTGGGACTGAATAAAGGTTGGGAGAAAACACAGAGCTCTTGTAAGGCTGTGCAGTCGTCATGTCCACACACATCAAGAAACTGACACAACTGACGAAAGGTGAGCTTTGGGCCTGAGTAAGATGTGATCAGCTTAGATATGCAGCTGTGGTCACATCTGCACTAGATTTGTAAGGGAGTGGGTGCTTTAGGCTACAGAGACATACTTCTGTCACTGCAATAATAAGAGTATTTTAAGAGCCCCTCTGGACCATGGCTCACATGTCTGGGGATACAGTAACACTTATACTTATTACAAGTGTATAGGTATATACTTATTAAACATGTCATTTTTCTTTTCAGTTCAGAGAATCAGGTACCACGTATTTCTTCTTATCTGCCAAGTATTTTTTTCAGTTGGATACATTTCAGCAACAAAGAACTTAAAATTATAAATAAGTTAGGATCTGCTTATGTAAATCTGTATGTCACCTTCTGTCTCTCTTATTTAAAATGTATTATGAAACTGTATTCAAGTTATAGTCTACCCAAGGGTACCATGTATTAATGAATAGTTTGGATATTGATAATACAGAACTTTTAAATGACATATGATGAACTGATCATCCAATTTAATTTGAACAGTGAATGACACCTAAGTGACAGTGAAGTCTTTATGAATTTCCAAAATCAACTTAATAAGGACGTTCAAATATCTAGTCCAGTGTGGACTGAATTAGTAGACGGTGAAGTATTAGTTTAGCATCCCTCAGCACAGTCTGAGACGCCAAAGGTAACCTCTCTGTGGACAAACTTCATAAGGGAGCCTCCTCATTCTCCCACCAGCTTTGGCAGAGTCATACATCTTTTGAATCTTACATAAAAATGGAGCAGTACTTAGCAGCCTATATTCTTTCTCGTTTAGATGATATTTTAAATATAATGGCACCCTACAAAAGATGGAGAGTGATCATGAGGATAACAGCCTGATTAAATTGCACAACAGACCTGGTCGTCTCCTTCGCCTCTTCTTGGAGCCAAAGAGTTTGACCCGGGAGAAAACGTTTAGTCGACTGGGTTTTTCACAGCTTCCTTTGGTTTTACTGGGGCTGCTAACGCAGCGGCAGGCATTGTTCTTCTCCCGCTCCCTCGCCTGCCTTTTCTGCCTTATGAGGGAGCTGGCAATCGCTGCAGCCATGGCCAGTTTGGCAGCACACTGGAAAAAACTTCCAGAGAGGCGTGAAAATAAACAACCCCTTTAAAAAAAAAAAAAAAAAAAAAAGGATTTTGAAAACGTCCAGGCGCAGTCGTAACAATCTGCGGCACCTACACCCGTTTGTTAAATAACGAAGAATTTACCTAAGTAGAGAAACCGTCCCAGTAGTGTGGTAAAGCCGGTTAAATAATGTCCAAATCAATCATTTTTTCATGAATTTGGCCGTTATTCAGGAATTGTCCGTTGGTATCTCCGAGAAAAAAAGTGCAACTTAAAAAATAAAAACCACACGTTCCACCGTGAAGCTGTACAAATACTTTCACCACAGCACGTTGCATGTACATGGCCGCGCACATGGTATTCGGGTAGGCAGAGAGTCGTGAATGAACCTCAATGCGCAGCTAAAGGATGGAAACACCTGTTTGCAGACGCAGGGAGAGCGTTTGCATTGCTCTTTATCTGGTTTCCCTAATCCCTTACTGAAGCTGCTGCTGTCAGAAAGAGACTTACACCGCGTTTTAGAAAGGCAACGCAGGGTACGGCAACGAATCACTAAGGGGATTCCATTAGTTTTTCTCTCTCTTGCTGAAACGAGGCAACGCAAGGTAACTGCCTCATTCTGAACGCAGTCTCCGAGCCCAGCGCAAAGCACAGACTCAGCTGTGCTGCTGAGAGCATCCCACCGGCAACCTGGAGAATGAGCTGTGGGGAGGAGGGAGAGGACAGGGAGTCTAACTAGTGAGACACTAACCCAGTCAGTGTGCACAGAAAATGAATATGTCCATATAGGCCGTCATGTGGGATAATTCATGTAACATATCAAGAGAAAGGGGCGTAGATGGCGTGGGGGCGGGGAGGTGTCAAACAGGAAAAAGACAAAAGAGAGACAAGAAGAGAGAGAGAGGGAATACCACAAAATTTCTATATTTACAATACAATAGGCAAAACTGAACGGAGAGTCACGAACAATTAGAACTACCGATGCAGCAATGGCCAATTTGAAACCCATGTTTTCAATTTGGTTGACTATGGGGTGCAAAATAATTAACAAAATTAACTAACTATACTGATTAAAAAGATAATTTATATTATTTGTCACCGGATGTCATTTCAATCGCTTTAGCCGGCAGACTGTGAGGGATAAAACAGCAGGTAGCCATCATCAGACGTCAGCAGTGATGTTAGGGCAAGATGAATTTAGTAGAGTAAGAAGTGATTTTTTTCGTTGGGATGAAATATAATCCAGTCAGTCTCATCATATAATTACATATACTTGTATTTCACCCAAAAATATGAATACCTTTGCCATTTCACCTTTACTACCCTCATATGGCTTTTAGAATAGGCTACTACTGGTAAATTATGCATTTACATCAGGAAAATACCAACTGGAAAGTGGAGCCCCGGACTAAAGGTTATGTCCTGACACTGCCAGCCTCCTCACTCCCATGCTTTTCCTCAGCACTCGATTGAGCACAGCTAACAGCCTAACCAATGGTGCCATCTACAGTGCTCAACCAACACTGCTCTAGACGTTTTATTTATTTCCTATGATTAATAATAGGCGCCAGTAACGCGCCTCAAGATTATGTATTCCTCTAATGTATTTATTTGATGAAATATGAGGTGTCGCAAAGTTAAGTCTGAAATCCCACGAAATACTACAGTAAACAACTCTCAAAGACTAAACATTGCAACTAAAATATAAACCTCGTACACGTGTTCTGAATAAGCACACTGGAAAAGCTCTAACCAAACAGCCTTAAAACTCCAGAGGTAAACGGTGTGAAGATATGACGTGCTCACACTGTCGCTAAAGGCGCTTCCACTTCAGCACCACGGACAGCTCCAAGGCGATTAACTACTGCAGAGTACCAAGAAAATGACCGCTTATCCATAGACTAAAACACTACTACACTCTACTTCTGCCATTACTAAAAGCCATAAACCATTTCACTGCAGATAACTTGAGGAGCTTTGTCTCAATAGCGCTTTAACATAATTTGAAGTAAAATGAGAAAACAAATGCAGCGTAAATTCAAAAACAAGAACAGCAGCCTACCTGACACAGATTTTCTCAAGGGAAAAGTCATGATTCTCTACAGTGAAGCCAAAGCAGTGACTTGGATACTTGCAGTCCTTGGGTGGTGGAGTGAAAGCGAGTAGTCTGCATTCAGCAAAGTTCAAACCATTGTCAGACAACTGTCAGAGGCGTAGTGGGAGAGAAAGCATCGAGGCGTGGCCATCAACAGGAAGATCATTACAGGACATTAGTGACATGCCATTATGACTTCTAAAAGCTCATTAAACATTCATTTAGAGGTCTTGTTGATCTGGCAAACACGGGCGTGTGTTCACTGTAATGGTGCGCTCGGCGGGGCCGGATTGACGAAAAGTGATTGAAAATGTAGGCTGAGATTGTACTTCCTTCTTGGGGCAGAGAAGACTTTGCTCTCATATTACAAAATTGATGTAAAATGATCCGATAATGCTTTGACTAAACCGGTTATACAGGCCTGTCCACTTTCGACCAAAAAACATCGATGCAACATGCATTAGGCCAAGTGTTTTTTTTTTACAAGGACAATTCTCTGTTCTGTGAAACTGTAGAGGCAGTTTTAGAAATTGCCCTGCTAATACTGAGATTGACCAAATATGACATAATATTATTTATCAGGATTATTGCAGAAATTACTGTCAATTCAATGCATGAAATGTGGTCTCTTGGTTTGCTTGTACAGCTCTATTTCATATTAGACCAATTATGTTGGCATATAGCCTAAGTAAATGTTAGAGTATGGTGTGTCTCTTTATAGTCGTGATTACAGAAGATTTATTGATGCACTGTATGCAATGATAGACTTAACAATGAGCTCTGAGATATAGAGCGCCTTACAGAAGGTACTTCTGACGGTTAGTGTACTCTGGCGCCTGGTGACTATGCACAGCTCTGAACACTAGATGGAGTAAGTGGACTGGTTATAAAGAGCAGCATATTCACCCTAAAGGGAAAATCTACCTAACAACAAAACTCAAGTCAATTTAGAAGTCAACATGTATTATATCAGACATGTACCTCTCCATGCAGAGCTTTTTTTTAGCGTAATGAACATTACATTAGCATGCAAATGAGTTTCATTTAATGTAGTGCTTATGGTTGTGAATCAGAAAATGTCCCCATATCCCAGTAAAAGTCACCCACATCCACCGTCCATAGAGCAGTTCCATGATTTGTCTCTAAATCCTGGGACCGTACAAACAAGACACACGGTTAATATTGAAGGGTGGAATTTTAACCAGTGTGAAAATTATGGCTATGAAATTTTTATAGACTATATATTTACAAATACCTATCTGCATCAGAGTGAAACAACATATCAATTAAGTCACCACTGCAAAAAAATTAATATTTCATTCAGAGATTGAGTGATAACGCAAGAGTAGTCAGCCATGCTGAAACTGGATACCAATATATCGATTTGCCACGGATGTGGTTTAAATGACATAAGGCACCATAGAGACAAAAGCATTTGTTTTCCCTTTTACTGTCATTCGTGTTCAACTTACTTACTGTAACACTGTTAAGTGTTTCAGCATAGAATGTTTTAATTAAGCTCTTGTGAAAGTTCAGTCAGGAAGACTATTCTTCTGCACGCTTAGGCCTGTTTCTCATAACACCCTGCCATTCACTCCTCTGACGCATACTCAATCATAATTTCCTGCTTTCATTATCTGGGGCTGTCAATTGTGATGTTAGCTGTTTTCATCAGCTGGTCACATCTATCCAATAGCACAGTGACACACCTACATTATTAGCCTATCGTCTTGTTGCTGTCTTTTTAAATATGATTCTCTCTGTACCTTTAGCATGTTCATGCTGCTGTATGTGCGCCCCTTCACCTCCACATCACTGCCCGTAGTCTTCATCATTTCATCAGCTACCGCCACCACCAGTGTTTGAACTCCATAGGGGGATTTATCGATTACAGAAAAATCTCCCTGTAGAGACAAAGCTCCAAAGACTTTCTGTCAAGACTTAATTATCACATATCATCTGTTATAATAAACAATTATTTTCACTTCATTCATCGCTCCTGATTGCAATCCTGTTGTAATTAATACTGGACAATTTCCTCATTTCCTTCCATCTCCTTCTTGAGCTCACAGAAAATGTTATTTTTACACACAAACATTATTGAGATAAGAAATAAGTTAGTATTTTATGTTGAACTCTTTCTGCCATATTCCCTAACAGCTAAAAAAGTTAATGTAGCTATGAAATGCTTGCCAAAGGGTAGTTGTAATACAGCCATACGTTTTAGAGAAGTACATCATATGTGCCATATAGCGTAAGAACTCCGTCGCGGTCCTTCCTTGTGAAATGTGACTGTTTCCAAAGCAGCATAGCAATACTTAAAGAATGTTGCTCTGGAAAAGGTGAGTAATGAACCTCTTAACCTGATTTACACTGCAGCATACAGTATCCCTGTCTGGTACTATCCTACCATAAGCAAACATAGACAGACATATCTCAACACTGCCAGAAGCAGAGCCCAGGTTTTTTTTTTAGTCATACCACTACTGATAAACCTGGGCCATCACTCAAGTCGACGGTGTGGCCCTTCAGGAGGATGGCTGGTTTTATCACTGACTGTTAAGAGGACAGAAAGGTGATGAGAGTCGGGCTGCATTGTACACCAGCGACCCTAATCTTATCAAACATCAAAGATGATGCTAAAAGTGCAAATGTGTATAGGCCTGATAATGTCCATCCTGCTGTTTGTGCTTTTCTAAGCAGCAGCAAGCTATGATGGAGAAGGAAAAATACGAAGTAGTATACAATGGCACAAGTGGAACTCGTTAGATGAGTAAAGGAGAGAGAGCTGTATTTTAAATAGACAAGAAGGTGTAACAACAGTAACAAAAAAAATGTATAAATCATATTGCATTTGTTTTATCCTAATTTCTTCAGTATTATTTGTGTTCTAATGTCTCTGAAGAAAATAAAGCTCTAGTCCTCTTTTGTCGTTTTTGTCTTTTTGCAAGACAAAAGTGGACTATAGCTATATTTGACTTATTTGAAGTCTACCAAAGCCTTGAAGTGTTCTCATTTTCAAGTGAAAGTTGGCTGCTGACGAGCATTGCGCCAAGATAATATACCAGCCTCTGATTTTTATCCAAATGCAAAGCATGTTTCTGTCTCAACAAATACAGACACAAGTGACCTACACCTAAAGACAAGCAAGTAAATAAGACCCAAGGACATTCACACACACATACAGAGAGAGAAACTGCCTCTGTGTTGTGTGTGTGTGTGTGTGTGTGTGTATGTGTGTGTGTGTGCTTTGGTTACTTGTGTAGCAATGTGCCATGGGTACATTAATTACTGTAGTGCCCTAGAATTCCAGTCTACTGTGGCCGCCCTGGGGCACCTTCACTGTACTGTGCTCTCACACACACACACACACACACACACACACACACACACACACACACACACACACACACACACACACATACAAACACACACAGAGAGAGTGAGAAAATAATTTAGAATAGCTAAGAGCATAGTTATGTCACTGCCATCATACTATACACAACACACATTCTAATGCAATATAATAAAATGTATGAAAAGCCCAAGATTAGATTTAGATTTGATACACGACAAACTTGAGCTTGAAACTTTCAGCTAGAACAGTGAAAATTTACATTTACATTTACATTTAGTCATTTAGCAGACGCTTTTATCCAAAGCGACTTACATTTGAGGAAGACAATGGAAGCAATATAACAACACAAGGTAACAAAAAGCATAAGTGCATCAAAAACGAGTCTGATTAAAGCCCAGCACAGTATACAAAGCTAAGGATAGGAAGGGTTTCTTTTTTTTTTTTTTTTTTGTTTTTTTTATAGCAGAGGTAGAAAGGAAGAAGAGTTAGTGATTGTCAGTCAGGTGTTGACGGAAGAGATGCGTTTTCAAGTGCTTTTTAAAGGTGGCTACAGAATCTGCTGATCTTGTAGAGGCCGGCAAATGCGTACTGCAGAAACTGCTGGCAGAGAAAAGGCTCAGAGGCAGCATATACTCTTCCTTACACTTAACTTACACTTACACTGTGTTCAACAATAGTCCTATGAAAAGCACCATTAAGCCTGCATACACACCTAACCACGCAAGGACTGCGTGACTTCATACAGACCCAAAAGGTCACAGCACCCTGCCGCTCTTGCCATCTCTGGCCACTAGAGAGCAGGACTCCAGAGTAAAAGTGGGAGATAGGCCTGTGTGGTGCCAAGGTTGAGGACTGTGTTGACCTTTGTATTATTAAATATAACCAAACTATTAAAGATATCTCTTCTTATTAATAACCTGAGGCTGTCATGATAACACCCAGAGTTTAATGAATTTTTAAATTCATAGAGAAAAGTGGCCTCCAAGGGCAAACACTGAATAAATGGAGAGGTTAACCTTGCTCGTGGCATGTAATAGAGGCCAAAGTTGCATACTAAGATTGCGCCACTAATTATATTGAGATATTTAATGTCCAACTTAAATTAATATCTTCAGATTTTTAGTATAACCTAAGTGAGGGGATAAAGTGAAATATTATCAAGGGGAAAGAGAATGATCTCTGATAAGCTCAAAGGGTTGCTGCTCAAACCATTCAGCCCTTTGGCAGCATTCTGCTGGCTGTCTGGCTGGCTCTTTGTGCGTGTGCTGGTGCAGTAAATCCACTACAACAGCATATTGCAGCATGCTAGGCCACCAATGCCATAGTGATACCACACGTTACCATGGAGACTGCACATACGTAAGAGGGTGTGTGTGTGTGAAAGATAGAGAGAGACTCTGTGTGTGTGCGCTGGGTTGGATATTACAGAACAAGAAACCATCAGTCACTCAAGTTTCCAGTAGAGGAGGGGGGGGGCTAGAATACAGTCATGGCTGGCTGGCAGACTCATGGCAATGATTGTGCGATCTGTCCCATCCCTTGGAACCACAGGGCTGTGTACAGGACATGAAAGCAAGGAGTCAGTAGACTGAAACTGGAGGACATGAGTCCCATTATTTCTCCCAGCGGGTGTGATCTTCACCTTAGGGATAAACAAGCATGCAGGAGTGCCCACAACTCCACCATGGGAGTTAACCATCACTGAGGAACAGCTATGTCACAATGTTTTATATGCAGGAAATCTTAGATATATTTATTATGGGTCTTCAACTGTTTTTTATCCTGTGTCTAAAGTGCCAGAAAGTGTTTTTTTTTTTTAAGTAATTGTAATTTATTTACAGGGTAAGTTTGCCTTTAGTTTAGTCGCAGTGAAAATAACATAAAACACATTTTTAAACATCAATACTGTATTAATAAGATGATATCTGAGCTGTAAACCCCCACCAGTTCTATCTCCATCTCACATAAAAACACAAACTAATTAGGAGCAGACAGAATGCCTGGAATCTGTCATCTAACCTCTCACCTTTTGTATAACAACTGGCTTCAAAGTGTTTGTCTACTGATCAGCACTGCCATATTTTCTCTCACACAGGGAGTAATAACTGCAGAACTGTTTGTTACCCAAGCGAAAGGGACACACTTCTATTTTATACATCAATAAAAGCTAAATATGGCACTGAAACATTTCAGGAGTTGGGCATCTGCCAGACAGTTTGTAACCGCTTTCTTGATGATGATACAAATGGATGACGAGGTACACTGTAATAATTTTCATCCATTAGATATTTATTTGAAATCTGGACCTTCACAGTTAAGTGCAAGAGTCATGAAGTGGAAGAAAGGTTATGATCATCTCAGAAAGTGACATTTCAATTAATCTTTCATTCATGTGTTCCTCAACATGTTGCACAATATATGACATAAATACTTATGCAGTTATTTAATTATGTTAATGACATTTTAACCAATAACTACAAGAATTGCCGCTGTTGTGATTATAATTGGTCACTGAAATTTAGGACAATACAAGGACATAATGAAGGTATATTGGATCATCTTTCTGCTTTTCACTGAGCTCTATACTCAGTTGACCGTTTTATTCAAATTAGGGGGGGCTGTACTGTAAATAGGAAAATAACAATTGACATGTAGGTGTTTGGAAGTAGATCAGACTGTTCCTAGCAGGTACTTGGTATAACTTTTTAAGAAAAATCACAGAGTGAAACACAGCAAATACACTAGGAATATATTCTCAAAGGTTCGACTTTACAAGCTGTCGCTTCTTAATTTAACTGCATGTGAAGTACATAATTTAGCTGGGAAGAGCACAGTGGGCTTCCACATGCTATGGCCTCTGCACTCTTTGTGTGTGTGTGTGTGTGTGTGTGTGTGTGTGTGTGTGTGTAAGGCTGTAATGGCGTGGCAAAATCTCAATCAGAGGCACCAAACGGTGTGTGAAATGGCCAGAGTTCAGACAGCAGCCTGCTTGGAATGACTAATGGTGTACCAGCGATGTGCTCTCCTTACCCCGATACATACATGAGCGTAAAATACAGGCCACAGAGGCTCCCTATTTCTCTTTTCCTCTAACCTTAAAGACCCTGCAGCTGATTGTCTCTGATAATAACAAAGTATGGCATGTCCTCTTTGTCCCTCAGGTGTCCTGAGCAGGAATATGAAAAAGAGGCAGGGTTTATTTAACACAGGATCGGTTATGAAACGTCACTGAGATGATGTCAGCAGGCTACGGTTTTGTTTGGCCCACTATTTTGCCATGTGTGTGAATGTGTGTACCAATTGCATGACCCTGCAGTTCTCAGGTCGCCTGGGGGATTGTGGGTGAATGTTCTTGTAAGCCGGTGGAAGGTGGCTAAACCCCCCTGTGACTGATTGCTGTGTAGGAAGTCATAGACAGTGTAAATACTTTAAACAGCAGCAGGTCTTACATAACTAAAGCCACATTATTGATTCAATAAACAGGGCTCAGTTCAGATTATATGCGAAACAGTTTAGCTGCATGAAAGGCAGAGGACCAAGTTCAAAACAACTTCTGGGTTTACAACAATACACTTTTGGACATAGTGTACTGTACACAATCAGCCTGGTGCACATGATGACCATTTCTAGGTTAGCTACAGCACACAGTCTGCTTTTCCATCAGCTAGCTGAGGCAGAGAGAGTAGAAGATAAGATCATACAGCATGTATACACACATACACTTGTGTATATAGATAATCAACATGCACACACAGGCAGCCAGCCCAGCAAATGTAATAGGAGTCTCTAAATGCCTGTTATCAGAACAACATCCAGAATCTATCATTGCCAGTTTCACAACAGGAGGTAGCCGGAGGAGGAAATCAAGTGCAGGAGATGCTCCCTTGCCAAAATGGGACTGCGAAAATGACATTCAGTCACATATGAATGTGAATCATAGATGGTGAGTCAATGGAAGCCCTTTGGCAATATCTATCACGGTGGGAAAGCTACAGAAAGACAGCATTTAGGAGTTGAAAGACCATAAATAACAAAATTACTTTTATTCTCTTTCAAGTTATCCCTCCTCCATTAACCAGCACACATCCAGGAAATGGGCTCTCGTCACAGTAAAGAGGGACATCTGGTATCAAAAGAGAAATCAAGAAAGTGTGCTGCAGCCAAAATAAAGAAGCTCAGACGCTCTGAAAGTTTGTATTAATAACTCCATGCTAATTATACCCCGTCTAGCAAGAGCAGTCTTAGTCCCAGAATACAGTAAGTGAAGTGATGTTGTCCTACATATCCCTTCCAGCATGACACATCAAGGAAGGGAGTGGAGTGAGATTAAAGGCATCATCTCAGACACCAGCTGGCTTAAACTGTCTACTTACTGATGGAGACAAAAAGGAAAGCTCTGAGATAGGCACGGGATCACAAGGTCATGCTTGCTTCTTTTTTAGAGTCGCTAATTTCGGACACATTGTCATCTAAGGTGATGGACGCTTCCTAACGAGGATGATGAAAGCACAAACTATGCTATTTATGAAACTAACCCTATAGCCAACATTGTGTCTTGATTTAGAAATGGAGATGAAAACATTTCTCCTCTGTTGTGCTAACTTGGTGAGAAGAAATACTGACTCCTGTCTAGGTGTTTGTCACTTCTTTCTGTCAGGTGTTTGTAATAGACTCTGATCTTGGCCATTAACCAGGTCTCTGTCCTCAGAATAACCCCATTACATCCCTTGTCTGGCCTCAAAAATAACTGTGAATATTATGCAACGAGGTCAAATGTGCAGTGCAGCAAACTGGGTGTGAACAGCAATGAGGCTCATTTTAGTCCGGCCACACACACTTTGGATTTCCCCTGCCACAGATGCATTTCCTCGAGGAAGGTGTTGGGAGTTTTATTCCCCTGGTAGGGGGAATATGGCACAGCGATGTTTCATGATGCCTGACTGGAGATCTGAGAGACAGGGAAGCTGCATGGAGGAGAATGAGCCTTCATACAATAAGTGATGAATGGTCGTATAATGGCTTCTACATCTCTGGCCCAACACTTGAGGTTAATAAAAAGGTTATATATATTTACAAAAATATCAGCATGTGTGTAAACATACCAGTGTGACTGCGTGGTTCAGATCAGCATGGATTATTTCAGTATACTTAAAAGCCCAACGTGTTAGGTGGAACAGATTGACTAAGCTGGGAATGACACGACAGGAGACATGACTCAACTTATTGGAGTGGGTGGGTAAATAGGTCATGTTCCCTACCCAACACAGCGTATTCTGCTTTTCACTTTCAGCCCCTGTATTTGTCAGTGATGTCAGCACACAGAGAAATCAATGGAAACATAATGACAATGGGTGGTAGTGGACCAGCGTTTGGACTATAACAGGTTGGAGGAGCTGTACAGAGCTGATAGAGAACCCTACAGAGGTATGAAAAGTAGGCCAAAACACAGCAGTAAAGCAGTAATGGCTCTCTGTGATCTGTATTAGGCATATAATATGAAATGCAACACTACTGCAAAAAATGCTGGACTTATAAAATCATAATAAAGCCTGCAGTCATATCCCAATGTCATCTAATCCCCTTTCCTACATTACATCATGCTTAGAAATGATGTCAAGTAATGTCAAGACTACAAAATTATGTAATACCATCCGTTTGAGTGTAAACACGTGTCATGAGCCCAGAAAAATATGATGAAGAAAATGACAAAAAACTGTCTGAGTAAGAAAACATGATTTCATGTGCACTAATTTATGCCTATTAAGAACTGCAGCATCACTCATGTTCAGTTGAAACTTTGTTTCGCCACAAAACTGCAGTAGAGCCAATTGAGTGAACATTTTGCCTTTATGTTAGTTATGTTATCATTGTATGGTAATGCAATTGAAAGCATAGACGCTCTGACATTTGATAGCCGAGAGTCTGCTGCTGAGCAGTATTGTGTTCATGAGAATGTTTGAAATCAAACCGGGGGTTTAAACATGGCAAATGTAGATTAAAAGACAAACATAGAGCTACAAATGCTGCCAAGAACAAGGATGCCGGACTGTAAGGTTTAAGGTCCACCGCCCGCTGTGACCAGCTGATCCTTCAAATCAGAAATCTGACTATTCTCAAAAGCAGTGCAGCATTTTAGATTTCTTCTTCTCTTTGGGCTGCGAACAGTTAAACAGGAATGAACCATGTGCAATATTCATGCATTCTTCAATCCCGCTGTCTTTATGAACCCATCAAAAAGGATGAAGAGGGATTCAAAAAATCCGACCGCAGCACAGCAGACTCCCTGTTGCAGTGGATGCTGTGTGTGTAGGTATGCGTGTGTGTGTGGTGTGCAACCCTGGTGAGAGAAGAGATCCGGGGGATTTTGACCTACCTTTATCTCTGTAACAATCTATTGCCTCACTCACTGGTCCCACCTGTTTACAAGCTGAACAGAAGATTGGTTGTGTGTTTGTGGGCTTGCATTGCTATCTTTCTGATTTTTGTGTGGGTTAAGGTTAGGGGCTAGGGAATCCAGTATGTCAGTGAGGGTCATCACAAGTATATATATATGTGTGTGTGGTTGTGTATGTGGAAGATACAACTTCATGTGTCGGGTCCGCAGAGGAGAAAAAGTAGACCCAAAGCAGAGGGGGATGAAAAGAGATTGGATGAATTTACCTCTGCGGAATGCAGACGTGAATGAGAGTGGGAATCTTTATCTGACTGAGGTTTAGTGGGTTGTTTGAATGACCAATTGGGGAATAGTAACACAATGTCGTCGTCTCGTTTTCTCCGAGCTCCTCCTTCTATCAGGCCCTACAGCCTCATCGACCCCTGTGGCGTGCTGTAAGTCAGAGGTTAACATGATTGAATGATTGCACGGAGCCCTGTGCTACCGATTTGAAGGATCAGTGCAAAGACAGGAGCCCATATCGTATTACTAAGGCGAAGTTCCCCAAGCAGCACAGCTGCTGTGGTATTTTGTCTGAAGCCCTGCCACATTACAAAAGTAGCTGCCGCAAACATGCACTCTTATTCAACAAGTCAAAAAAAGTTTGTCTCGGTACTGCTGGATCAGATTTGTACCACATACTGTAGGAAAATAACCATTCCTGAACGTCTAGGCATGAACTGTGATTCGCACCATCATCCAGAGTCAATGTGTGTGTTTGCAATTGAGGAGAAAACATGAGGAGATATTAACCAATGCTTTGGCAGTCAGGAGCACATGTTACAGATGAGAGGCTGTGTGACACTGGCCTGCTGTGATGATGATTTATGTGTGATCATCAGTACTGCTGAAGGACTGCCTCCCTGTCTGCCTGATTGCTGCCCATTACATCATACTGACCATGCATCTGAAGCCTATGACATCTTACTCACACACTTCAACAGACCAGAGCCAAGAACCATTCTTAGTATATTCATCATCACATTGAAGAGGCACTCATTTTATTATAACCCATAAGTAACATGTAGTTGCCTTTTTGGGTTCACATTTTAGCACTCTGACCTATCACAACCTTTTGTACACGTTTTTTGTAACCCTTTGTCTTTCATTTTTGTCTTTCTTTCCTTCTGTGTGTGTGTGTGTGTGTGTGTGTGGGTAGGTGGGTGCACTTGTATAGCCATGAGCCGTGAGGACCAATTTGCGTTTTAGACCTTGGGGGTTAGGACATTTTTGGAAAGTGAGGACATTTTGGCCGGTCCTCACTTTTCAACAGACCTTCAAAGGGCTGTTTGAGGGTTAAGACTTGGTTTGGGGGTTAGGATTAGGTTTAGGTTAGGGTTAGGTTAACGGTTGGGGTTAGGCACTTAGTTGTGATGGTTAGGGTAAGGGGCTGGGGAATGCATTATGTCAATGAAAGTCCTCACAAGTATAGATGTACCAGGTTGTGTGTGTGTGTGTGTGAGAGAGAGAGAGAGAGAGAATGAGAGAATGAGAGACAGCTGTCAATGTATGCTGGCAGGGCCTGATGAGATGTGCGATGTCTAATTATCTCTCCAGCCAGTGGATTAGTGAGCTAACACTAATGGCTGCCATAAGGCCGTAGGTCCTGCAGAACATACGCACACACACAATGTGCAAACAGATAATTCTCCTAATAGAAAGAGGATAGATGTGCTGTTAAAAATTAAAGGGTTAGGTCAATGATGCAACAGCAGAAGGCACTGAGGCTAGGAGGAAGCTTTTTGGAGGTAATTTATCAGAGGGGTCTGTAGGGTTGCCTAGGTTGGACAACACACACGAATAGTGGTTCAGTATCTTGCCCAATTACTCCTCGACATGTGGGCTGGGGGGAGCCAGGGATTGAACTGCCGATCTTCCGATTAGTGACCAGCTCTCCATCTAAGCCATAGCTGCCCCCTTCCAGTCTGCCTTCATTGCTGCAGTTTTGTTTACCTGTGCTAGTATGTGAGCATGCATCCTGCCGTGTCTCACCAGAACCTGACAGCTGAGGTTCAGCCAACACATGCAACACCTCCTATGTTGTTTATTCAGTCCAATGGACCGGCCTGTCTCGCTTGGTCGCTCGTATGTGTGCTGTAAAATTAGATTTTGGTTTTTGGATAATGACTCGTGGGCCTCATGTTCACAGCATACTGATGCAACACACCCGACTGAGGTTGTGTGTAGCGAGAACGTTGAGGAGGAACAACGCTGTATGACACAGGAGTGCAACACTCTGCTGGAGCTTGTTGGAGGCAAAAGGCACGTCATAGAGGCCAATTGAGTTACTAACATCAGGACTTATTTGAAAAACACACTGTGAACAGTAAGGCATACTGGAGGGAGCTGCTCAAGGGAATAGGACTGCCAACTGGGGAAGCAAGAGAAAGCACTATTTGACAGTTGAAGAATTACCATTTCATTAATAGTATCCATTACTTATGTCTAACCCATCTATTGTCCTGGCACATACATTTGCAATGACCTTAAGAAATTACAGTGGTCCGCTAATGATGGAGAGAATATGATAGAATGTTTGAGAAGACTAATTAAATGCTCAACATTTAAGTATGCTCAAGTGTTTTCATTAAATATTAGCTCTTCCTGTTTGATTTATATATATTTTCTGACATTTCTTTTTATTTTAACTACCTTTGGGATAGATCCATGTGATGCTGCAAATCCTAAATTTGAGTGAGAGTAAGAGGTCTGAGTTTCTGAACTATGACACATACATGCACACACCTGCCCATGTAATAATCCAATACACTTGTATTGTCACTCAGATGTACAAAGTTGGGAAGGGGTAAGGTTAAGCAAACAGATCAGGAGTGAAACATAAGACAACACAACATAACATAACTTGGATGCTTTAGCTGTCTTTATTTATTTTTTACAGTAGCTTCTTTTCCAAAGTTGGTGAGGACATTGCACTGCGCACAGATCACTGAGTCGGCATTACATTGGCTAAGGCAACTGTGGACTACCCTGGACACGTTCCAGACATTTAACCACCACTGAGAAGGAAGTAAACAAACAATATGTCTCTTGTGCAGCACACAAAAACAAGCATGAAAGTGAGGCAAGGAAGGAAGACAGAAATAAATGGAAAAAGAAATCTGGTACACAGCCCTGGCTCTGTCAATGGGAAACAAACATAGTGGCTCAGACCGGGACGCACAACACTATTCCAGCCATTCCAGCAATGATTTTTGTGTCAAATAACATTAAATTACTTGCCCACGGACATTCAGATTACTTTCTAGTTTGCTAAGATATGCTGTTGTTGTGATGTTTGCTATAGAAGCAGAAGAGTTGTGAGTATCGCTTTCTGGTTTGATGGCTCTGAGAAACGTCTCGTCCTCTTTGCATGTTAGTTTCGCAGCAGCAACTGTAGGGGCAGATTGCTAACCCACAACCTAGCTAGCGTTAGTTACATTACTTGCTGTATCATTGTTTGCTCTATATCATGGTATTTGTAATGGTATTGGATTTCTCCGAATCACATACCCCACCTTTTAACATGACTGGTGTTACAATTCTGAGCCCATTCTTAACTAAAGGTTCTTGAATGAAAGCTGATCAACTTTTATCCAAAATCTGGCAATATCACTATTCAGTATATCCTCTGTATGTGCTAGACTTTTCTGGTCCTTAATTTGGGTTTTGTCAGGCTCCCTGGAAGAGCCAAGCCTTCTCGAGGGCTGTCAGGTGACATAATGGGAGAAATTGGGTGTCTAGAAGAATGATAGCCAACATCAGCCCTGGCTGGCACATTACTTGGTGCTCCCTGAGATGAAACATGCAATGTCTTTACATAACCCTGCCAGCACCCAAGATGACGCTCCAACTGCCTGTATGGCTCGGTACATCAGAGCCAAACTGTCCTGTTTTTCTCTTCGTCTCTGCTAATGTGCTGCTTAGGCAGTTCTCCTGCACAGGAATTAGAAGGCCTGTGAAACTTTTAAGATCTAAAATAGTCACAGTGCAATCTTTAGTGTCCTTTTTGACAGTCTTTAGTGTCAGCGTGCCACAATTGAGCATTGTTAATACATTTAGATTTTGGTCCAAACACTGTTTTACAAATACTAGCACTGAAACTCAGTGTGATCAGGTTGATTACTGACATTCGGGTTGTTATTTTTGTAAGCTTTACCAACCACCATGCTTCCATCCTGACATCTCTACATGAGACAGGATCCAACTGACGGTAGTGGATGGGTAGAATGGAAAGAAACAGGGATCAAACTTGTGACCATTCAGGTGTTATGTAGTTGTTCAGTATTCGGTGCCATTGTCTGAACTCAGACAACTTACCAATTCTGGACTTTTGCGGCAGATAGAGATAGCGACACATCAGAAGAAATTAAAGAGTGCTCGCCTAACTTGGGAATTCTATGGACTTTGGCTCCTGGCTGGTAGCACTCTCAAGGATTTCAATAGACTATAAAGACAATGAGTAGAGCCCATTCTTCACTTTGTTTTGCCTTAAAACAATCCTGGTCATTAGCTACCATCTTGGAAACTAGGGGTGGGGGAAAAAATCAATACAACATTGTATCACGATATTTTGCGTTCCAATATTATATCGATACATCAACGCCAAATATCAATCTTTTATTATATAAATTGTTATTATTGCAACCACAAAACATTACTTTTTGGTACTAGGATAACAAAATCAATTGCTTTCTCAGTCCAGATGGTGCTGAGTTTTGAGTGAGATGAACAGACTGATATCTTTATCTTGTTAGATAAAACAGATGTTGACAAGTTTTTCCTCTGGGGACATTTTTCTTTAGAGAATTTTATTTTTGACATTGTATGTTGTGGTCATGTCTGATACTGGGGCAGGATCAGCAAAGAGAAAAAGAAAAGAATGGACTGAAGGAAAAAAAATGCTAAGTGATAGAGCATGGGCAAAAACATGAATTGCAGGATTTGAAAGGATTCAAAACGGATACTGAAATGATCTACTAAACAACTTCTCACCAACTGCTAGCCTCCCATTAATGTGGTGTAGACTCAGCAGTTTACCTCATTGCCCCAATTAAATAGCTTAATGCTTGTTTACTCTGGGGAGAACCTACGCACTGCTTGTGTCAAAGTTACTAAAACCTGACAACTCTACTGATTGTCCCTGTTTGGCTCAGCCGACCTGTAGTTAAACAAGAATTCTACTGAATAAAACAATAATACAGCATCTGCATTAGTGATATAAACTGGATTTTTAGTGTCGAGTCTGAGTCAGGCAGTGGGAGTGATGGGGACTATCTGCATCCAGAGTAAAGATGATAATGTGGCCATGGAAGATAAATACACATGCTGCATTTGGCTATGTGAAACATAAAACAGCATATTACTACTGACCTGTACCTGAATCTTTATATCCCCTGGTATGCAGTAAATATTAATTCTGTCATAGTCCATTTACATAAAACAAGATGAATTTCTAAGAGTTTGCCCCAAAGCATGTAATATAAATATACTACATATAATACAATCTGACTCAACAGATCTAGACTTGTCGATGATTTTGCTTCCTTCCACTCTTCCCTCCAGTCTCCGTTGCCATTTTCAAGGACGAACAACGGCAAGTAATTGACTTAGCTGACCAGCTACATTCTAATGATGCAACAGTTGTGATAAAGGAGATAATGCGCCACATGTACTACATTTATCAGGAGCTCTGATTTAGGCATGCCTGACATGCAGTGTATGGCACAGTGTAAATTTAGAGTTATATATTCAGAACATTCATTCATAACCAACCCAATTCGCAGTATGTCTATACAAAATAGTCCCGGTCGTTTCCTCCTTTCTTTCATTCTGTGTGGCTGTTGCTGAGTCTGCCATGAGGAAGAGGACCTGGGATGTGGAGGCGAATAAGAGCGAAGTGCTAATTAAATAGACAATGATGGAATGTAATAGGCCTGGCAACTTTACTCTGCTTCACTTCTCTCCCGGTCTCCAGAGTAGTTTCTCGTTAATGTTGTCATACACACCCACTCCTGCTGTTTGTTTATGCCTTTAGTTTAAGCCTCAGAGAAGCCAGAAAAACTGCAATTTCTGCCTAAATCTGATGTATGCTGATAAAAGAGCATGTTCAATTGTGCAGGTAGATGCCAACTATTTTGCTCTTACAGATGAAAATACATAAGAGGATGGTGATTATATCATGCCAATGGAACAGGCAGTCAGTCAGTCAGTCAGTCATTTTCTGCCGCTTGCTCCCGTTCGGGGTCGCGGCGGAACAGGCACTCTACCCTTTTCTATTTCCCTTCATGTAATGGTCACATTCTCCTTTAGAAAGGCTTAAATTTAATTTGCAATGTAAACTTGGCTAATAAAACTTGACACTCGGATTATTTGACATAGATATTTCTCACTGTGGCTTTAATTCTTCTTATCGCTGTTAAGGGGAATTAAAGCTTCTTCAGGTGCGCTCACTGTCCACCTGGTTAAGAGTCAAGGCACATGCTAAAACTTAGATATGCTGCAAAATGCTCACTTATGCTCTTCCAAGCAACCAGAGAGGTCAGGTGAGCACAGCAGAACTGCTGATGTGACATTGACACTCTCCTGCCAGCCTACTCTCTCCAGGCACCAAATCAAATTAGCATACACATTATTTATTCATGCATAGTCTATTTATGTATTGGCTCAGTCAAACAAAGTTGTTGCTTTCATGCAGAAAGACTGCGAAGGATAGAAAGAAAGTTAAACAAGCTGTTACTGGAGCAGGAGTGCATCCTGAGGCTGCATGTTTGTCTCTTGTCAACATTGCAGTAGTGTGCAGGACTCGGTGAGAGACTGCAATGGGATACTCTGTTATACGGAGCAACACTGGCTGCCTGAAATGTAATTGCGCTGTGTCAACTTTGTGGTGAATCGCCGCCATGCATTTTACACTGGATATGGGAAATGGACAGGGCTACTACTTGTTCCTCTTGCATTGAGGTCCAGCAACACAGGTGACCTCATTCTGTCTGTAAGAGACATATCACATTACTGATTTAATTACTTTGCTTTAGATAGTGCATCCTAGAGCTAGGTTCATTGGTGGCTGTGATTACCGCAAGTTGATTTTTTTTAAACAAAGGATTCTTATCGGCCCGGTTAGACTCTGTTAGTTGAACCACTGCTCCTCAAAAGTACATCAAGGCCTGTCATGATAATTACTTTATCAACTTATCAAGGTCAGCAGAAATTATCGAGGTTATGTCCATATATCGTATGATATTATCCATTGTGTTTATTTGGATAAGAATATCACCAACATTTTAGCCAACTAACAGTATTAAAACTCATCCTTGAATGCAGAGTTTCCACCGACCAGAGATCACAACTGCATTACCATACAAAAATGTTAACATTATAAAGTAAATAGCGGCTCAATGTTAGGCCTGTTGCGATAATTACGTTATTGACTTATTGTATGATATATGGACATGACGTCGATCATTTTTGCAGACCTCGATATTGCCTGCTGTTGTTTTTACATGCGTGTTTGTTTACACAATAATGTCCTAAACAGCAGGGTTTTCCCTACCATAATAAGACGTGGGGCGCAGGACCACACACAGTGTTACCAACTTTGCGACTTTGTCACTAGATTTAGGGACTTTTCAGACCCTCTAAGCGACTTTATTTCAAATTTAGCGACCTTGATTCCCGTGCATGCTGCTCAGAGAAATCTCAGTCCTCGGCTCTTCTGCCAACATCACCGGGTCTCGTCTCGCCTCTTGCTCTGTGTGCAGACAGTCAGGAGGTGCAGCGTGTGGGGCAGCAGATTTGAGCTTCTCTCTCACTCTTTCTCTCCAGATCTCTGGATTACAGTGTTGCTATAGCATGTAAATATGTAAATAGTTCGTTTGATATCCTCCCTCTCTTTTTGTAGATTTTTAAAAAATGTATTTACTTCAAATATACAAAGGTGAGTTTGTGATTATTTGGCTAAAGATTTCTCTATCTCTCCCTTGCTGCAACCAAGACAACCCCTATGTTTTATGCAAATGAATGTGATGGAATGAGATGCAAATGCCCTTAAAATGACAATAATATTGTTTATCGCAATAATTGCTGGGACAATATGTCGTCCAACAAAAGTTGTTATCGTGACAGGCCTACTTAATGTTCATTATGATGAATTACCAGTCTCAAGCAAGTTTCAAATATCTGCAAGCTACAATGAACAGAAACCAAAACTTGCCTAGAGGGCTGGAAGTCAAACAATTTATTTATCAGCAGTAATGTGAAATATGTGATTTGTAGATTAAAAAAAACTATGCACACAAAACCACTGATGTGATCCTTATAACTCAACTGCTGAGTATGATTACAGAAAATAAAACCTGTTTAAATGTTGTTTTTGGCAGTTGATTATGGTTTTTAAGACAGACTTGAAAAGTTGTGAACCTATCCTTTAAATCATAATCATTTAAACACTAATTCGAGTCTCAGAATAAACAACGTTTGGGCTTTGAGTTTAATTCTTGACCCTGAAAACAGCTGGGTGAACTATAACACTTACAGATCAAATCCGAATCCTGATAATTTGTAATTTTACACCTTTTTAATATTTGTGTGAATCTTGATGATATTGTGACTGTAAACACTTAAAAAGTAGCGTTCAAGGAGGGGAGACAGAGATAACATGAATGTGTCTATGACCTAGAGCACATGAGTGTCTCTGTGTACGTGAGCGGTAAAAAAGAACTTGAAAGAGAGATGAGGATACTTTTTTAGAGAGAAAACTGAGGGCTGTAAGTATTGTCTGATAATTTTGTAATGAGCATTTGTGCAATTCAAGAGCAGACAGTCTGTGACATTTTATTTCTGTGATGCAGTCAAATTTCTAAGTCGTTTAACATTTTAAAACTCCTGTAATCCAAACCCCGCTGACGTGAGGCTAAATTCCTCTTGTGCCAGTCACACCCAGGACAGCCTCTAAGCCAGTGAAGAGGAAGTGAAAATCTTTCTAATTAACAGTGAGTATTCCAGTTCAAATTTGGGGCTACAAATGCACAAAACTGCCTAACTACAAAAACACTGCTTCCCTGACTTTATCTCATACAAATGAAAACATACACATACTGCTCACACCTTATACTTCTGTGCTTACGTCTCTATATGGACATCTGTCTGTCTGTGTATATATTGCATAGCCTGGAACTACAAACACAAAATCTTGCAGTCATCTGAATTATGGATGGGATATTTACACAGATTGGTCCCCTCAGGCACCATCTTTCGTTTTTGCTGTGGATAAACAGAACAGAGCCAAACAGCAGCAGAGGACACAGGAGAGGACGATTTGAGAATAAAGAGGAATCGAGAGGTGATGACACAGACTGAGCCAAAGAGAGTAAGCTAGAGAAGAAACTGTCTGATGGACAGCAGGCAGCACACACAGGCCTGATGATGGAGGAAGCAAGTCCAGAGCTCTCTGTCTGTGTTCTTATGTTACCTGCAGCTCTACAGAGATGAACTGATATGATTTGGACTCATCCTCTGGGGTGCTACAGTCCAAGATAGATAACTGACGCTGTCAAAGCCTCGTTAGAGCGTACCTTAATGTTTGTACCTTTCACAGCACTTGTCACTGTCACCTGCAGCAGACACATTCCAGCATTTCAACTGAACAAACATCAATAAAATCTTAAACACTACCTTTTACAAACTCTATGTAACATGTAGGTAAGTGATCTAGAATCCATGAAAATCAAGCAGTTGGGATGATGTTGCCATGGTAACAGTATGACAAAGCTGACTTTCCTGCTCAGATCTATCAAAACATACAACCTTTTTGTTTTTCAAAGGTAAGTGCAAGTATATCAATAATTGCTATCTCACAAAGTATTTTTGGTGTTTGTGTTATTTATACATTTTTGGCAAGAATATCAGCAGACAGCTCTGTATTGTAGGTTGTGTGTTTCTGTGTAGCCTGCACCACACATGGTTAAACACAGTTTCCATCTGCATCATGCATCAACATTAATGGCGTCCTCATGAACAGCTTACGTAACAGCTGTAGTCTCCCCTCCTTCCTTTGTAAATTCAGTCACATCCAACTGGAGCTGCAGCCAAACTGAATAATACATCTGTACTTTTCTAGCCAGACCTCTGGTAGTATTCCACTTCTTTATCGCGCTCTCTCTCTCCCTCCCTTTCACAAGGATAAGTACATGTGCTTCAGCGGTTACACAGGCACCCATCAACAGGTTAACTGACATCTAAGTGTAGAAATACTGCACCAAACATGGCCCTCTATTAGATACAACAGAAGACAGAGCCACACATTGCAGAAAAGATATCGATATTGAGATAATTCATATCTTACCTATCAGGAAGTCTGCAAAGGAAAGCAATTTCTACAATCTTAGCACTCTATTGAGGTATAGATGATAAATGAGTGCCAGACAGTACAGGGTATGGAAGCATGCTTGGAGCAAAAAGGGATTTTTTTTTTAACTGTTAAATTGCTGCGTGTCCTAACTGTACAAAGGCTATATATGATAACATAAAGTAGGCAGGCATAACCTCATGCTGCTGCAAGCACTAAAGAAGGAAATGGAAATAGAGGTAGGGGAAAAGGTGAACAAGGTTGCAGAAGGGGAGGAACAAAAATTTAAATTAGGGAGGGAGGGAAGGAAGCATTAAAAGGGTAGGCTGCAGCCACCAAAAGCATAGAGCCACAGGCATAGAAGCACAGGGGGTGGGGGGATCACTATTTAGTCATGAATATGAAACATTTCAATCTTATATAGTCTTCAGGACATGAAGATAAAAGAGTTTCACCTTTTATGCTCATTGAAACCAGTTGAAATAGAAGCACATACTGAAATTGCCTAGTCATTGAACTCATTAGGGCAGCTGCTGCCTCTATCTATAACCCCTTTTATTTTGCACTTTGTTTTGGTCTGTGCATGCGCCTCAGGGTGGCAATGACCGAGTTAATGGTTTGGGGAAGGGAGGGGTAGGCATGAGCTACAGATGCTATGCTCCTCAATCCAACATAAGGGGTGTGCGGGCAGACACACACTCACACAAACACATCACACTAGATGGGAGCAGAGGGGCCCAGGGAGAGATGCCCTCTTACAGGTTCTCTGTAGGAAAACATGCCCTAAGCATTCAGTCTTAGCCTATGCTCAGACAAACACAAGCACCCACACTTGCACGCACACACACATTCGTGCATGAACACACACACATGCTAGAAAGGGGCAGAAACACACCAGATGCTCTCTAAAAATGGGACAGGAATGAAAGAGAACTTAGTTTTGAGGGGCGGAGAACTATCAGTTCACACAGAATATGAGAGAGAGGGGAAAACAAGACGGGAGTGGGCAGCGGATACGAGGAGCATCAGCAAATCAAAACAAGGAGGGGGTGCGAACAAACCTTCTGGCTCTGTGCTCTCTTTGTGGACGGCTTGCTTCAGCGGGCAGCAGAAGATTTCGTGACACTTAGCACGAAAGGGGGACCCTTTACTCCTTATATCCGCAGAATGGATGGAGTCCTGCCGTAACATAATGTACTCCTGGGTACCTGGGGCAGCGTCATCCTGGACTGCGGTGGTGCCATAACAGAATGAACTGGGGTTAGAATGCTCACAACACACGGAAACAAAAGAAAGCAACAACAGCAAAAACACAAGGCAGGGCAAATTAAAAGACATCACACATTAGCAACAGCAATATCTTTAAATAACAGTACTATAGCACATGGTGAAAGAGAGAGAAGGGAGAGGAGAGAGGGACAGAAGAGAATAAGAAAGAAATAGACAGGCTTAGATCAAGAACACCAAGCTCACAAAACAACTCAAATTTAAGACCACTAACAACAGCGGGGGGTTCAGTTAAATATATCCTTGGTCACTGAAAAGGAAAGGTGATAAAATAACACAAAGAAATGATAAAAGGAACAACAGTTCAATGTTTAAAATCAGTGTTATGGCAGACTTTTAGCAGGCACAGAACCATGATCTGCTGCACTTGAATGGGGTGATTTGTAGGGCTGATAGAGGAGCAAGAGGTTGTGGGATTGCAAGCATGCAGTATGCTACTGTCCAAGTCAGCATCCCTAAAACTGAGTAAATGACTGTCAGGCGGTGGGTGATTATGGCCCCCTGTTCACCGCATATCCACCCCATTTACTATATGAATAGGCAAGCAGATGCAAAGACATGCACAGGCCCCCAGGTCACACTGGAGTGGCCAGATTTGCTTTTAATGAAGTCATGCTTACTGTAAGTGACAGGAGAGCTTCTATAACATCACTCTGCATATGTGTCCATAGGAATTCTGGACTGGGATCCTGTGAAAAGCCTTGTGTTTCTGTCTGTATATATTGGATCTATTGCATCTGTCCTCTTCTGGACACAGTCCCTGCTTGGCTTTGATCAGTGACCTATTTTCTCTGTGTTGATGGATTAGATACAAGCGAATCCGCCCAAATAAATTGTATCTTCTTTTCCTAATGGATTTGAGTGCCATGCCTCTCTGAAACATTTACTACTTAATGAAAATTACTATGGAGAAGGCTGTTAATCTGTAACCACTATCGAACCACCACAATACTTAATCCCTCCTCCATTAATGACATTTGTGACCAACATAATTATATTCATTTTAACTAAACTCACCAGAAAATGGCATCATGAATGGTGTTAAAAATGTAAAAATGTAACTCATGAGTTGGTCTTGCTGACCTGATATCCTCTATTCTCATACTTTGAAAATATCACAATCTTGTACTGTATCTAAACCTCAGGCAGCTTTATTAAGACAGCTGAAACATGAATGGATTACAGTACCACCTCAGTTTCTACTCCCAGTAAGAATACACTAAACTACTAAATATAAACGAAAACATTATGTAGACAGACTCCCCCACACTGACTTCCATGTACTGTATTTTCACACAGAGTGCACAGTGTCTTCTTCACAAAAAAATAGGATCAAGAAGCACACACAGACCTTTTTTTCCCTTTGTGTCTGAAACAAAAACAAAAACATCCATAGAAAATAAAAGGACAAGACCACATGTATTAGAGGTACATGGGTCCAATTAATATTGTTTTAAATAGTCCTTAGAAGGACAGGCAGAATAAGAAGATACTGAACACTTTGTACAAACTACAAATGTATAGAAAAAAGCTGTGTGGTAAATTTTACTAATTATAATTTAAGGCTTTATGTTAGGGCTGCACAATTAATGGAAATATCATCAAAATCGCAATATAGCCAAGTGCAATATCCAAATCGCAGAAGCTGCAATTTTGTGCTAATGGTAAAATGTGTGACTAAACAGCATTATAATGAAGTACTATAGTGCTGCAGAGATGCACTGGACTACAAATCTTGTTTTCCAGATGTAAGAATACATGTTTGACTGTCACATCATCATGATTTCACTAGTTTTTTCAGTGAAAATGAAAATTATCACTCCCACTAATCGTGCATAAATTCGCAGTCATTATATCCGTCCAAATAATCGCAATATGATTTTTTTTTTTTTTACCATATGCAGCCCTCATTTATGTACTAAACATGGTTTTATGAATGAATCCTGAAACTATTTCATTATACTGCTCTATTGAGTAATAATCAGACCTGTGTGGGTGCAATGTTTCCAGCTGCAGACTACAGTACATTTCTGCTCTGTATTCAGAAACCCAACTCAGAGCAGGGAACTAGGAAGAAAGAGCCAAAGCAATTCACTGTTGATAATTGGCTGTAGGTTTACTTTATTTCACCCTTTTACATACATAGCCATTAAGTGTGTTCAACTGTTCACTCCATTTAAGTACAGTATGCCAAATTGGCCTTAATGGGAAATGGCCTCTTGAAGATTCCCAAGAGTAGCCTAATTTTATTGTGGTTTGGCAGAGCCGTGGATAAATCAGCTACATGTCAAGTAGACTCCCTACACCAGATTGGACAAATTGGACTCCATGAACTGATCTTTGAATGTGTTTAAATTGTCAAATTTCCTCCAAACTTGTCTACCAATGTATTATGTTTTTCTATACATCTACAATGTTTTAATATGTTGTAATGTTTTTATAGTTTTTAACATAGCTCTGGGATTTAAAGATGTGGCACGTGACCTTATTGCTTAAATGTTAACTAACTGGTTGTAGTGGTTGTATCTAGATTTCAATCTCATAGTAAAAACTGAACTCACTATGAGATAGATCAGGAGGACACCAAAACTGTTTGACCTTGAATGAACTTTCTGAGCTGCATATGCCTTTCAAAAACACCACTTTTAGCAGGGCCCATAAACTAGGCCACAAGTCCTGAAGACGGATCCAAAAATGAATGCTCACATGCCAACAAGAGCAGGACCACTGTCCAGTAGGGCAGCCATTGCCTTACACAAGCCTCCCTTGTGTGTCAACCCCATAAAACATGCACATACCAACAGGCAGCAGATAATCAGGGTTCCACACCCAGTGCAATTAAGCTCATGCCTTTTCTCCTACGGGACTTACCAGTATCTCATTGCCTCCTTCAGGCTCCTGGATAACCTTCTACACTAACACCTCCTCACCAGCAGACGCTCCTGAATATCCCACAGAAACTACATCGCAGCCCTTCATCAAGAAAACCACACCACTACTGAAACTTTAATGGTGCTTTGGAATGACAGAGAGGACGTCTAAGTTTCCTTCTAGGAATATGACCCCATTCTCTGCTCCTGAGGCACAGAGGTGCTTCTACTGTACTTGATCTAGTAGACATTTAGCTAAATTAAGATAATTTTTCTTTTCATATTACTTTTAAACTGAGAGAGGGCTAGGAAAACAAAATTGAAGAATAGAAAAAAGTTAAATATACAACCTGTCCCTTCACACCAGTGATGTTTCCCTGTTGCCGGATCAGTTTATTTTATCTCCAAACAAACTAAACAAAGAATGAAGGGTTTATTTCATCTGCACGCCAGGTGTTAAGGTACACTGAGGCACATCCACAGGTTAGTTGGCAAAGGGTCAAATTCAAACTGCTTACTGGCACGCAAATTAATGCACTCTGCAGGTGTTTTCTCTGTGCCCTTCTCGCTATTCTGTCTGCTTATGTATTCCTAACTGAGCTCATAGCTGAGGTAGAAAATGTGTGTGTGAAAGATGGGGCGAATAGACGCTCTTCAACAAATTCCAGCCAGCGTTTATTAATGAGCCCGCTAACCGCCGGCTCATCTGAAGTAATAAAAATGAGTGACGATGGAGCTAAGAGGATGAACAGGGGTGGGGGTGGGGGTGGGTACCATCTTTTACAGCCTGTCTCCTTCATCCTTACCCCAGCCTTGCTGAAGAGTGCATATTGGGATTTAAGGATGCATGATGAATGATACAGCAGGGCCTGGGACCTGCCACTCAGAGTGAGCGGTCACCCAAGTTCATGGTAGTATGTGATCTACTGGCACCAGTGTTGCCACACTGGACCTTCAGTAGACTGCAATAGATGTCCTTGCCCCTCTGACAGGAATAAATCTCATAGTAAGGATAAATGGGTACAAATAGAAGGGGGGGGGTGTATGTTGCTTTGGTTAGTTGCTCATCTATTTAATGTCATCTTGTGAATGAGGGCGTGTTTGGGTTTTATGACAACAGTGTGGTAGATGTGCTATCTGTGCTGTGCTTATGTTCAAGTGTAAATGCGTCTATAGGACAGAAGAACTAGCTCAATGTGACAAAGCATCATCAGTGACACCCAACCTCACAAGTGCCACCTGCCTCATGTTCAAATGGGGTTCAAGGACATGTGTAATCAACTCAAGCACTGTCAGGTCCAGAGAAATGAACTCCACTTCCATTTATGAGGTGCAATCTGCACAATTTACTCAAGTCATGGCTTATATCTATCAAGAAGGTTGACACATTCATCATGACTTGACGAATAGCATACTCACTAAATTAGAAACAGAATTAAGCACAGAAGCAGGTCTGTAGCCTGAGGTTTGTGTTTCGAAAATAGCGTGCCCTCAATGTGGTTTTACAAGGAGCTGAATCTAGCACATTGTCTTTTGGGATGCCTTCAGTTCAACGTGGCTCCATCTCAAGAAAGAATAGTTTTATTTTGGTTGTAAGTCACCTTGCAGGCACTGGGAAAAAAAAGTGAATCGAGTTGAACTTGAGGTTTTCTTTGAAACGCAGAACGAGCTTGCGTTTTTATTCATGCTCTTTCATCCCTCTGAGCTCATTGTTTGTCTCGGTCTCTCTCTTTGTCTCTTTCTCCCTCTTGTTCTTTTTTCCTTTGCCTTTTTGTTATTAACAGAGGCTCTATAGTGTGACATGATAGTTTGGGAAAAATATTGTAGCCTTTTGTTATCAAAACATTAATTGCTAGATAACTAGAATGTTGAAAATTAAAATAAATACGAAACTGCAAAGAACAAATCAGCAGCCTCAATTTTATGTCTCGCTGTATTCATGACCACATCTTAAGTAAGGTTTTAGTATATCTACATTGTTTTCTCTCATAATGACTGTTTAGCTATATGACACTGTATAACAGTGCCATTAAAGTGTAGCAAAATGTAAAATAACATTTATATTTTCAAATAAAGTTGTGCTTGCTCCATTGGTTATATATAAAAACTTATGGCAGATTCAAATTCCATTAGTATAAAGAAGACGTGATGCATAAAAGGGCACAGGGAAACAATTTCCACTAATGCTGGCAGTTACTCGAATGCAATACAATAGGGGCATGGCTCTAGCCATGCTCTCTGCATAAAAGCTATTCATTTATGCCAATACACAGTATATAAATAAGCTATGAATCTGCCTCAGAGGGCAGTCTGCCATCTTATTCTATTTATTCATCTTGAAAAAAAGCCATGTGGAATGGTTTCATCTTCCTTTCATCTACCACCCAATGACACTGTGAACCATACACACACAAGTGGAGCTCCACTGAAATAAGACATGATTTCAAAGGAATTTTAACTAACTTAAATCATGACTAAACTTCAGCCTATGGTCAGATTTGAGGTATTTTTCAGAACCTGGGATATTTCAAGACGTATAGAGCTGACCTTTGAGGCACCTGCAGGCTGTATGATGAGTGGAAATAACGAAGCACAGAGTAATACTGAGTAGAGCCACTTCTACACAGACTATCATACAGTACAGTACAAGCCCCACCATCAGAGGGTTGGTTGGTTTGGTGTTTGTGAGTAAGTGTGTCTGTGTGGTGTGCTTGCACAAGAGTGGATTGACCAGGTGGGCAAGAGCACGTGTAATACTCCCGACTGTGAACAGCTAACTAGCTAGTTAGCAGCTAACTTTATTACGACAAGAGAAAACGCGACCAATCATCTGATCGCTCTGATTACTCTACCCGCGGTTCCAGCGCGCATTGGGAGACGTCCAGTTTTAGGCTATTTTAATTGACTTTAGCCTTTAGCTGCTAAGTAGCTAGCTGTTCAGTCTGTAGCAACTCCGCTGTGAAGAGTACAAGAAGATGGTAGTAACGTTACATAAAGTGGGACTTTTTATTTAGTTTTCTGTGGCAGCAAACACGACACACAGCCGTCCTGTTAAGTTTCATACTGCGACCTGAGCTCTTCTACACACTTTGTGGCTGACTACAGTAACATAAGGGAAAGGCTCACTTTCACAACAACAACGCTGGTAACCCACAAGGCCACCGTTCTGAAAGGGGGTCTCTCTGCCAGTAACACAGGTGCACTTAGGCTGTGGGTGTGTTAACCAGAGGTGGAAAAAGTATTCAGGTCCATTACTTAAGCAAAAGTGCTAATGTCAACTTTTAAAAAACTCCCCTACAAGTAAAAGTTCTGCATTCTCAATGTTCCTACATAAAAGTGTGTAAGTATTATAGCAACATTTACTTAAAGTACTGATTGTGTAGTAAAATGGTCCCTGTCAGTGTTTTACTATTATATGATGTTTCTATATTATTACTAAAGCATTAATGTGTATGTTGCATTTTACTGTTTAAGGCTGTGCTAATTTTTACTACTTTGTATACTGTTGTTACAGCAATGCATCATATTCTACAAGAATATCATATGTTTGCACTCTTGGATAATTTAAGGTATGTTATTTTAGAGAAAATGTGTGTATCATAGCCTAAAAATATCGAGATATTATTTATAAGCCATATCACCCTGCCCTACTGCTGATAAATTACTTTACTATTCTCACAGTTATATGTTATGTTGAAGGGTCCTGTATATTCCTTGTCAAATAAAGGCCCAGTGTCAGCAGTGCTTATTGAAGGCTATGCAAATTGAATTCTGTACAGAAATCAAACACAGACTCACAGTTAAGCAATAAAAGCAATAACAGTTCTGTTAAGAATTTATTGTCGTCTTTTCTTTTCACCAAATTAATAGAAAAGTATTGATAGTGGAATCGATAGACCTGGATCATTAAGTAGTCTCAAATGGTATCAATAGCAATAAAAATGAATGATCGCCATCCCTATTAAAAAAGTGGCCTTGCAGAGAGCCCATTTTACCTAATCCTGACAGCTTCCTTTTCCTCAAGGTAACAAGTTCATGCACACACTCATGCGACTACCACTTGATGAGTCAGAGATATATTGTATGTCATCTGTATATGTGCATGTTTGTGTGTGGTGGGTGGGGGTAAACATATGGAGTATCACACTAATTCTTTACAACAAAGTAAAACATCTCTCCATAAAATGTCCAGTTTTTGAACTGAACAACTGAATTGGCTTCCAGTTTATTCTGTGTCAAAGGGTCAAAAACACTGCATGGGCACACATAGTCCATTAAGCTCTCAAAATGGTGTTATAATATCCAGTATCACATCTAAAAACAAAGGTCGGTTACCCTCTGAACGTGTTTCCTCTGAATAACTCACAGAGACCGTATGAGGTTAAACTACCTAACAAGCAAAGATTAGAGAAAAGTCAGTAAAAAATATTTTTTTCTTCTTTCCTATCCCATCAATTACCTTACAAGCCCTCAGATTTATCTTGACGCTATTGTGAGGTCCCAACAGGTCGGGAATCACTGAGGTATCAAAATCTGCCATGAATCCTTTTGCACTTTCAGAAACATTAATGGTGGCACCATTCAGAAAAGTGTGACTCAGAAAATAATATTCTACAGAATATCAGACTACCCTGTTAATACGCTATAGAGACCTATCCCTTTTGGACAGTCAAAGTTTCATCTTTTTATATATATATATATATATATATATATATATATATATATATATATATGAAACTACACTACTATTGACCCGGGTTTTGTTTTGCCAACTACATATGAAGAGTTTATGGATCTAACATTTAGAACTTTGTGTAGGACATTTTACTTGGAATTCTAATCTAATCTCCACCTGAATACTTTGCTTTTGTGTTTTTTCTTTTCTGTTTCACTTGATGCAACTGCATTAGAAATTACACCTCCTTTAGTCTTTACGTCCCACTTAAGAGACTAATTACTGAACACAAATTTATAAAAACTATTCTTGTTTCACCTTATCACACTGACAACTATTTCTGGCACCCAGTAGTTTTATAATGGAGGTTTAAATTCCTGCAATGCATCAGTTGGCTTGAAAATATGCCAAGTTGAGAAAAATCAATATGAAGAGACTATTTGGGTCTAAGCTCACTAACACTCTGTGTATATACACACACACACACACACAACCACACATTTTCACAGCTTTTCTAACTCTTTTAGTATGACTTCAAAATGCTGAGTGACAGCAGATAAAGCACAACACACACATGCAGACACAAAAACTCATGAACATAACAGTGGTGAAAAGCACAACTATTTTCTGGCACGTTAGAGTCAAATCGAATCAAACTCAATGTCAGGTTGGCTGTGACACATCTTGGTAACATTTTTTTTTCTTTTTTTCCAAAGAGTTTGTCCATGGATGGCTACTGCATGAGAATTAAAGGTTGTCACGCTTTTCTTTAAAAGTGTACAGAAATTGTATAAGACTAAGTACTGCCCTGCTGATAAAGGACAACAACCCTTGCAAGAGAGCAAATGAGCATGTACATACAGACCTAATCAAACATTGTCACGCACACAAGCTCCATCCCTATCATGGGTTCAAATGTTTCATGGTTATCATGTCAACAGACAGGGATCAAACACATTTTCTTGCTAAAGCGGATTAATGCTAAGGATCCCTTTCAAGGCAATTAACACCTGACAGGAGCAAATGGGATTGTAAAGCATACATTGCCGCCTGCCGATCATTAGGCCTTTTGAGATCGAGAAGACTGAAACATTGTTGGAGGAGGTTCAAGTGTAATAGGATCAACATATCCTGAGCAGTAAGTGACACCAAATAGCTTATGATATATCATATGTCAGATCCGCGCCAAAGTCACATATGATTCATATATGCTACATTCACGTTGACTCTGTGCCTGCTGTCAAACGTCACACAATAAGATTACAAGGATAGAAGGAAGTGGTGCCTGTCCATCTCGCTATTAGCTGACAGTGTGTTTTATGAGGTTTGGTTCATCTCCAGTCAAGGATTCAAATAGGAAACATCTGTCTTCTTTTCTGTAAAAGAAGACCGAAAAGACCTGACCACCAAAATGTGTATACATACTTTTTATACAAAAATACACAGTTACAGTATGGTTATATATTCCCTGATAGATTATGTTGAATATTACGTTTTATTGTTTTTTATTTTATATTCTCAACAAAACAAATTCAGAATGTGAAATCAAAGAATCTGAAATTAACTTGTTCCTTTGACCTCCAAATATTATTTGTTAAAAAAAAAAAATAAATAATTAAGAAGTTACCACAAGCCTACTGAAAGAAAACCAAACATTTGCTTTTAAATGACTCGAACTGTTTGATTAAACATGAAATGAAAGTCTGTAGCAGCTGAGTAACTGTGTATTTGGCTCCAAGCAGCACATTTGTTGCCTCATGCTGAAAAAAAGCATACACCATATACGTAGCTACATATACTTAAATGTAATTCTCAGCCAAGGTATGAAGAGTGAAACACTATGAGTCACTTTGGGATACAGTATTATACTAGAAAGATGTTGATCTGTGTATTGAATCAAACTGGCTGCTACCTTTTTATGAAGGCAAACTTGACCAGATGGCATACAAATAAATAGGCTCACATTATGCGACCTTACTCTACAATGACAGAGCAAAATAAGTTACCATAGTTTCCATAAAAACTGCAATGCAGTAATGTATAAACCACTTTAAAATTTGTTAAAGTCACAAATTGTCCTTCATTGGCCCAGTGGTAGGAGTGGGCATAAATGCTCAACACAAAAAAACCCTGAAAATGTTCTCTGCCAACAGAACGCTGTCGTCTAGCGAGTTGCATAACAGGAGCCAATCTCAGTGTGAGACCTGCAGCTCAGAGCAAGTGAGACAGAGAGTCCGAGCTGCTGGGACATGAAGCCCATCATAACTGTCTGCAATGTATTAGATATTAATCTTCAATCAAAACGTAGAGATCTGATCAGAAATCAGTTTACAAGCTCTGGACTAGCATCAATATTTGACATCAAATTCTGGCAAATTCATTATTTTACCCCACTCAATGCTACATTAAATGTGTACTTTGTTCTCTTCAGAATAAATAGTATTATATAATGGGAACCGTAAACTTGTTTCTTCTGGCTATTTAGCAGGGGCATCAATGACCGTCCCCAACCTTCCACTCTGTCACAACCGTCAGTGCACTTACTGATGCCTCAATGCACGACTCGCTAAGTGCACAGGCCCATTCCACTTCCACACATTGGTGTAAGTTAATGTGGGGTCGATAGGTCCTGGCTCAGTGCTTGATAAACTGTCAGACATTGAAAACTTGATCTAAAAATGATCTACTTTTTTGTAAACAGTTAACAGCATCCCTCTCTCTCCATCTTCTACTTCCATTTCTCTGTCTGATTTGACAAAACACTGTTGGGCTCAAATCAAATTGAGGTAACGAACGATGGAGTCACGAAAGATACAGCAATTCCAAACATTAAGTCACTGAATTCAATCCAAAGTTTTGAGCAGTTATGTAACGGTTGCGAGCACCAAATGATCATATCACCACTAAGCTGTCACAAGTTGTGACAAGCCTCTTCATTAATTACTATACCAAAAAATCTCCTTGATCCAAGCGTCTCTGCCAAGAACACAGTGCCTGGCAGAGTAGATATGAAGGGCAGCGTCTTCCTCTGCCCTCTGCCACCCAGATCAGATCCCAGATGGGCATCAAAACCACACACACTTGTTTTTTAATGCACATTTCCAGTCTTTCCAATTTGTTAGAAGAGGAAAGGTAGCAGAGGGAGAGGGGGTGGAGAGGGAAGAGGAGGAGTGAAGGCATGTGTACAGAACAGGAGTAAGCGGTAGAGCAGAGGAAAAGAGGGTGAACTTAAAATGCCATTAGCGTGAATCTCAGCACCGCAGAGATTTTACTGAATTGTTTGCCGCAAACACAAACGCTGCAGAGTCTTTAATTTTGTCATTAATTACGGATCAATATTTGACAGAGAAACAGTAGGAAGGGGGGAAATTAGAGATGGTTAGATTTTAAGCTGAAGTCGACAATAAAAACAGCCATGTTACCACCTATATCACATTTGTTCTGCAGCTGTTTAACACAGTTTGATCGTATTCTTTCCCTTCGGATTCATTAAAGTTCCCATGACATTAAGAGGCATGATTTTTTGTTTTTTAATTGAATGTAATTAGAATGATGATACAGGGGATGCGTTGTTAGGTAACAGCATCCTCTTGATGAAATTTGTATATTGTTTATTATCTAGTTGATTTAGAGCATTGAGCTTTTAAGTCATCATAATTGTAGTTCCTATACACTTTAATTACTAAATAGGTTAAAAGTCTTCTGCAAGTTCCTTATGGAAACTTATTGTGCTTATTAAGCCTTGAACTTATTACTTGTGAGTCTTCGTGTGTGTTTGTGAATGCATGTGTAAAGATGTTCTCCAAAATTGTTATCATTTCATGGCTTATTGACTGGAAGACTGTAATTTATGCTGCCAGATGAACAGAAATGCCAAAGAACAATAAAACCCATGATGAACCACTAATAACTATCGATTAAACTCTTGATAAATTCGATAGAATTTAATAGATACTAGAACACTCCAGAATTAAAATGTTGAAATAGTAGTGAAGCTAAATTGTTCTCTAGATCACTCAGCCCTTATATATGAATGTTTGGATAGCAGAAAATATGTTTTTGCAAAACAGTTAATTTTAGAATTATTGTGTTGTGATTGTTACTATGAGTTACAGTAAACATTGTTCCATATGTTCTCTTGGATTAACATGTTTAAAATGATGTAGCGCATGCTTCTAATTTGTGGTCATTGAGAGGGAAATGAATTAGGAGGAAATCGCTCACAGCAAATAGAAAGTAATCAAGGGTTGGTTAGATACTGGAGAGTTACATGTAACCCATGACTTTTAAATGTAAGTTTTACATTGGACTGGCTCAAATAAAAATGAGAGTGAGAGGATCGAACAATAGCTCCTTACATTACTGCATAAGTGAATACAATAAAAAATACACTATCGGAGAAAAGGATTATGCTGGTATTATGACTAACCCTCCTATATTAACAAGTCATGAACACACTGTCATTTCCAATTGACCCAAGAGTCCCAACTAGCTTGGCCTTGATGCAGGATTACATAAAGGATTCAAATCCAGGCATTCAGAGAGAGGAGATTTAGGAACAGCTAACGCCAACGCTATCTGAATCATCAAAAATATGAGATTAGTGTTTGATGGCTCAGTTTCCTGATGATGCATTTTAAGAGGGACAAAATCCATGCACACACATCCCTTAGTTATTTTGTTTGTGTCAAATTGGGAAAACATCCAGGCATTTGTTACGCTTTGTGATGGGAACCACAGTAAGAGGCCTAAAAAAAAACAACAACAGGAGAGGACCAAGTTCTGTGTTCCAGTTTCGGCTCGGAGACGAGCTGAAATGGAACAAATGAGGTTATTCCAGAGCAATAGTCATTGTCGGAGACAGTGGTTCTTCTGAACTTAAGAGACAGGGGAGCAAACCAATCAGACGTTTTTTTGTCCTGTCCTCATGAGCTCCTTGCATGTGCAGTAACTTTAATTTACTGGTTTTCAGTTTAAATTTCACTACCCATATCAGTCTTTTATAAATGAAGGTGCTAATCCTCCATACATTTTACAAAATGACATTAACTGTAACATGGAAAATTGACTGATTTCAAGCAAAGACTTGAAAACATCCCAGAAATGCAGTTAATCTGACCCAGAGAGCTATAAATAGATCCATGTACAGCATGGAAAGTTTGTTTGAAAACTAGAACTAGAGATTATGCAGGGACTTTTGTTTTTACAGATTTATAGAATGACCCTTTCTGCCCCGGTTGCCAAGTTATAGAGCTAACACAGGTTAAATGTTTTGTTGAATTTCCTTCCGGTCTCCTAGAACAAACAAACCAAAGTAGAGTGGATGCATCATTGTCCTTGTAGCCTGCTATTTAGAATATGAATTGAAACATTTTTCCAAGTCTTGTGGTCTGACCCCAGACGGATCCTATTCACTCGCAGCTGTTCCCCAGCCTGAACATTTCCTATTACATCAGCCAAGTCATCCCAGCTGTTAACCTATCATGTGCTCAACACACTCTCCTAAACACCCACACCCACATACTCGAATGGGAAACCAGAAGAAAGCGAGTTCACAGGGACAATGAAAGGTAGTGCTGGTGACAGTCATCAGTGATAGTAATGCCAGAATAGAATAGGAGATTTAGTGCTTAGGACTGGGAGTGCATCAGTACAGACAGGAATACTGAGTACAGGCCATGTCAGCCGCCATTGGCTTTGCACAGCTACGCAGAAAAATCTCACTCATTTCTGTTGGTTTTGCTACAACACATTCTACTGTAGCAGGATCTGCACCGAAGTCGCTTTATGGTTCGTGTGTGTGGTCTTGTGTGTGTGTGTGTGTGTGTGTGTGTGTGTGGTACATCCATACACACTATGTTCCCCTGTTTGACCGGTCTGTGTTGAAACGTCAGGTAACCAGTCAGATTTTCATGTTTTCTTTTATGTTTCGCTCCGTGGTCGTTTCTATAAACCTCATGACTTTTGTATGCCTGGATCTTTCAAGGCCCAATAGAAGATGTCCATAGAAAAGGTGACGGTCTCATTTGTCATCCTGTCCAAATACTACACAACCTATGATGGCGGTCCGCCAGCACAGTCAAAACAACTCTGTGCATTGTCACTTTGAAGAAATCAAACCAGAGCTGCAGCACGTAATACCCACGTCACAGCACGACAGCAATGAGTACAATTTCCGCCCCGCTGTTTATGGTGAGGTCATGGTCTATGGTCTTCATCTGCAGTATGCGGGCTTGTCTGGGGAGTCCATCTGCCCAAGGGGCCTCAGGGGATCTGGAGTGTGTGTGTGTCTAAATTCACATATACAGTGTACACAAAGCCACAATACAGATTTTACAATTCAATGACCATGATAACTAAACAATCAGCCAAGACATTTTAATGGATTACATGGTTACTGATGTCATTTGTGATATTTGAGTAGTAGAGATTCTCTAAAACCCACCAAAAAACTACAGGATAACAACACCACCCATTTAGACCAATGTTCAATGTACACACTCAATTAGTAATGCCTTTACTTTCTGCTGCTGAATGCTCACGTGTCTACACAATAAAAGCAAAATAATACCAAATCTTGTTTGAAGCATTGACAGTTGTATGCAAAGAGGTAATTTCATTTAAACTCAATCATTTTAATGTTTCAAACATCACAAAAATATTTGTTGTGTGTGTTTAACCTGCCTTTCCCCATGAGACATGTAGACTACACTGGTCTTATCCCAAGTGGCACTCTCCCCAAATTAACACAAATTCACCACTGCAAACGCTGTCCAAACACATGCGGACACAAGCCTATACACCACCAACTTCAGGGCACGAATCTCACTTCTTTGCTTATTTCTGGCTTCAGCTAATAGCTCTAGATGTTAAATGATTGTGTGTCCCCCTAGAGTTATAGAGTTAATGTGGAACAGCAAGCGAATAAATTAAACAATGCTCTGAAACAGCACAGAGAAAATATGGCCTGATGATTTCTGTAGCCTTCTATAAACATTTTTGAGGGTACCTAAAGATTGTCACCAGCTGCTTCCATCCAGGCATGACTGTAGAACAACTACAAATATAACCAGGGAAAAGGAGAAAAAAAAAAAGCAAGCAAAAATGAAATAAAAACTGAATGGGATTAGAGCACGCTCAACATATAAAATGCAATGTCCTTCTCATTTATTAAATACAGTGGGTTACAAGCAGAATGTTTCACTTAAAACCTTAAAAGCAAACATGTTTGGACTGAAGGACAGTGTGATAAATAAAGTATGGCTACAAAGAGCTGCAATTCTGAGCTGAGTGCAGTTCTGGTTCTGACTCTGTACCAGGTTGCTTTTGGGTGTGTGTGGAAGGGGTAGGGTGGCCATTAGTTGATGCTACCAGTGTTTTATGATTACACAGAACTAGGGCTGCACAATTAATAGAAATGTTATCGAAACAGCAATATGGCCAAGTGCAATATCCAAATCGCAGACGCTGCACTTTTTTGATAAAAGTAAAATGTGTGACAAAACAGCATTATAATGAAGTACTGCAGAGATGCCCCGGCCTACAAATCTTGTTCACCAGATGTAACAAGCTTTTTGTTTGGTACAGACCCAACACATTTCACAATATCATGACTTTAATAGTTTCTAAAGTAAAAATGAAAATTGTGATGCAAAAAGTATCACACATTTGAGGAGTACAGCAGAGGGGGGGTGTAGGATTTAGCTCTACACCAAGACATGAATTATGCAGTCGGGCCATCCAGACACGTAGCTATGTATCTTTTATAAATGCCTTACACAGGCAAAGCAAGTTTAGTTAACATTTCCCCCCTGCCACTCAGTGCTACACACCCAGAGAGAGAGAAGAAAAAGGGAGGGAGGGTCTCTCAGCAGAAGCTTCTGGCACCACCTGTGATAAAACTAGCATCCAAGAGCGATGCAGCAAAAAGAGTTTGTTCCATCTTTCTTACATGGGCACTGCACCTGAAGGATTTAAAAATGATACATGGAGTAGAGTTCTCCCTCCCTCTCACTTTGATCCCGAGTGAGAGTTTTACAAAAATCATACTCGCTCATGAGCATAAATAGGGCAAGGGGCACCATCTGTGTGAATTTGGGATGGATGAGGGGGTCATCATGTTATTCCCTGCGGATGGTGACCAATCAAAAACACAAGTGCTATAAGGGGCCACTCATTTTTTCAAGCATTATACCCTTTGATATTAAGGACAATTCACATATAAGAGCTGCACAAAGGACTGGGAGGCTTGTGTGTGTGTGTGTGTGTGTGTGTGTGTGTGTGTGCACGCATCTATAAGTCCAGGTGTCTTTGTACTGGCATGCAAGGAAGTGTGTGTGAAATTGAGAGGGGAAAAAAAGAGAAACCGTGAGCACGTGTGTGTCCAACGCTGAGTTGAGCTCCCGGCTAGGTTTACTATCTGGTGTTTACAGAGAGCCTGATCAGAGGGATTACAATTACACAGGAACTGCCTAAGACTGTGCTTTACTCAGCGTTATTAAACCACCCACGTTCGCCATACGCTGACACCCGACAACACACACACAAGTGGTAAATGGAAATTTACACCATTCCCGATATTTACGAGCACTTGCACTAGCAACAGGTGACTATCCAGGGTTCTAGTAGGTTTTTTTTGACATTTCTCCAGGGATTACTGGAATTCAGACATTTCTAACAGGCGAGTCAAACTGTCTGACAATAGCATTATTTTCCCCTCTACATGATGTGTCAAAAGAACAGCTTAGACTGTGCCATATTACAGTTTCCTGTAACTGTTCAAACTTTAGGCACTAATAGTAATCTGTATGACAAAGCCCATCAGTTAGATATATAAAGATTGATTTATAATGACAAAAGACGTTAACAGGACTCCCACCGTAGATACCTATGGTATGATTTTGTACCCTACAGCAACTGTGTTTACATTTCTCCCTTTACTTTGTGATATAGAGTGACGTTGAGCTACGCGCATACTCATAGATCCTGGAGTTACATCCAGGTAACTCTGTTTCACTTCGTCTCATTACTGATGAGAAGACCATTACCGTGCAGTGCAAACACTGTGTTTGCGTTCTTTCATTCACTGTGATAGAGAGCATCGATCAAGGTGAGCAGAAGGTTTGCAGTGGAAAGCAGCAGAACTTCCTTAATGGCGCCCTCACTATCAACATTCTTTCCTGGCATTGGAAAGGAGAAAACAAGCTTGAGCTGATCAATCACAGTTGCTGCTGTCTCCATGAAGAATCACTGTGTCTGCTGTAGTTTCAGCATGTAGTTTTTGAGGAAGCGTACGTCACCTACGGCGTAGCTATGGCAGCTGTAGCTATGCCTTAACCCCTTGATTCACAACTGAAAAGCCACCTTAAGTAGGCTATTAAGATGCAGTTGGGTTTCCAAAATGAATAAATGTGTAGCTATTCTTTGGCAGCATTTCCTCATTAATTGACTGAAGGTACTCTCACAGCCCTTTTTTAAACAAAAAAATAAATAAAAAATTGTTATTCTGGTTGCCAAAATGCACTAATTCAGTCTAAAAACCCGAGCTTTAACCCGAGCCCAAACCACTGGAGAAAAGCTAGAGCTATAATGGCGGTACAGCAGAATAAAACTACATTAGCGGGGGTTTAGGTTGTCCCAGCAACTATCTTTAACTCAACACAAACTTAATCCTTAACCTGGAAGACAAGAGCCGCTGACATATTTACTGATCATGTGAGCGTGATTGGCAGCTACATGGAGGAGACAGTGTGAGGTGAAGGAAGGGGCCAGTTGTTGATGATCCCCGTGTGAAAATGGTTCTGTAATTGAAAACCACTCGTTGCCCTGCCACACTATTCAAGAACAGTCTACACTGCGAGGCCAGGGGAGCATCTGGTGAACCAGACCGAAATGCTCTGTCTCATGTTTAGCTCCACTTTCATTTTTTATATGACTTCATTCATTTCTTCACTCATTGATTGGTTGCTGATGGATGAATGAATAGCTGAAACGAATCAAATACTTAGACAGTACTTGCCCTCTCTTCCACCTGCACATAGAGATTGTTGTGTTCTTAGCTCATTAATGGTCCCACAGCTGTTTGTGTGTATTTGAACAGCCAACACTGATGAGCAGGAGCCAAGGCCACAAAAAACTAAACTGCTTCAAAGTGTTGCAGATAATTACCATGACAACGTTCACGGCTTAAGAGGAGAAACGAGACAGAATGGCTGGCTGGAGTAGAAACACTGCAGTGTTACAGAAATCTTTCAGATGTGGCAGTATTTCCCATTGGGATATGGGCTGTTAGTGTGGTCAATACCTGTTTAATGAGGATCAATTGTAACAATTAAGAATGAGTTGCTACATTATAGTTGCCTACTCCGATGCCTACATTGTTGAGTACATTTTGAGTGGGCTGCACCTGCCGATTAGTGTCAGATTTGATTCTCTCGATGCAGCAACCCATCATTCAAAACAAGCCGTGGTGAATTAATATGCATTTCAGGATTCATACGCTGTCAACATGAGAAGAGTGTGTATGTTTTTGTCTGTACTGCTAACTTGAATTTTGCGCTGTTGTTCTGAGCAAAACAAATCATTTTGCTCGTCACTTCAGCAAACACTCCTGAAATAAAAGACGTGTTTGTGTACTGCTCCTCTGCAGTTGAACTCCTTGTCAACTACGCTATGGTGTGTTAAATATTTGATGGCCATATATGTGCAGCAAAGGGGTATTTGCAGCAAGCAAGGTGGACTTTGACTCAATCACTACAAAATGCACATGTGCTGTATGTTCTTCGCAATAACTTTAGAGCAATGACAGCAGAAAGTGTATTAATGCTCTTCTTAAAAATATTGATAAGCATGCCTACAGTTCATACTAAAATTAAAAATACTAAAAAGGTCCTACGGCATCCTCGCTTTTTGACGTACACCAAGGATTACTGCCCAGTCTAAAAGCAATGCACTTTATTATAAACTGATGCCACTGATCTTGTGTGTCTGGGGAGCCATTTGGTAGAGATAATGAGCTCGCTCGTCAGTTTCATAGGTCAGTTTGTACTAACAGCCCTGCCCTTTTGTTTTAACAGAAAACCAAGCAGCACACTCTGCCATAATGCTGCACTAGACAAGTGAAAATGGGACTGAGCGAGAGATTCTCGATACAGCATCCATTTCCTCATGTTATTATGGTTGTATTTCTACAGGGCCTGATGTCCTATTCAATGGAGATAAAGAGATACTAAGAAAAAACCCAATTTCCATAGTGCTTCATAATAATACAGCATGCAAGCACATAAGGAGTGCAGTATTTGGAAAAAATGCTTTCTTTTATTATTATGCTATAGGACTGTAGCTGCAAAGGATCAGTATACAAAATCAATTACATACAAGCAAGAGAAAGAGAAAATTAAAATACAGTTTTTGATGCTTAACATTTTTAGGTTTTAGTAGTACTCCAGCGATTTAGTATTGTATTTTCATTAGAGCTGCAACGATTAGTTGATTCATCGATCAATCAATCGAAAGAAAATGAATCGGCAGCTATTTTGATAATCTATGAATCGTTTTTAAGACATTTTTAAAGCAAAAATGTCAAACATTTTATGCCTCCAGGTTTTCAATTGTGACTGGGGGTTTGGACTTGGACAAAACAAGTTACATGATTATGTACCCTGTGATCTAGGCTAGATGATATATTTTGTAGAGCAAACAATTAATTTATATATTGAGAAAATAATATGCAGATTAATCGATAACATTTAAACAAATTATGGAAATTAGGGATGTAGCTAAAGTAAGGGGGCTCACGAGAAAGAATTGAAAAAAGAATGGTCAACATGGAACCAGGAGAGGCCTAGACATCCTGACTTTTAGTGCCTAGATCCTACAATTCCCACCATGCAACAGGATATTGTCGGTCTCCTAAACGCCCACTCCTTTCAAACCCCACACCTCCAGTCTGTGGCACAGGCTTTCTGTTACATTTTTTTATCCTCAAGCCCAAGTTAAGGGAGCTTTCCAAAGTTTGAAAAAATAACCCTGATAATGTCATCAAGGTTATTTTTTCAAACTTTGGAACGCTCCCTCCAGTGCCACAGACAGACACAGAAAGACCTTATACAACATATAACAATTTAAAAAGGAGAGAGAAATGGCCAGGTGTCCCACTTTCACATCAAAAGTGTCTGCTGGCAGTCTGGGGTCATGGATCCATTAAATTGTTTGGGTTGGAGGTTGTTGTTTTTCTGCTGTTCCCTACAGTAAATAGAGCCTTTATTAATGTCAGAGCAGTAGACCATAGCCAGCAAACATGAACATGCTACTACTGGTGACATATTGTATATGGAGGAGCTTACAACTGTACACATAGTGCTCACAGACTTACATCTGGTGCTTTCGCCACAGTCTATCAGGTTTAAATCTAATGCAGACTAGATTAGCCTTTGTCCTTCATATGACCTAACCACAAACACTCCATTATGACTTGAGGCCATAAAACCCAGAGGGACCATAGTTCAGCACATAAAGCACCTCTGGTCCAGTGCAATTCCCATAACTGAACTTTTCCAGCATAACTCTGATAACCAGGGTACGTCAAAAAGCCATTCGGGTCAAGTAGCCAGTCTAAGCAGTGAGCTTTTTCTTTGCCTCTCATTCTGTCTAGTTCACAATGTCAACCACTAGGCGTTCACTTGAAAAACCTGAAACTGTAAGAAGGGAAAATAGAGGTAAAGTGGATTGTTACGCTACAATATAACATGTCCTTTAAACCGGTCAGTAATGCAGAAATCACAGAGTGAGTTTGTGCACTAGCTAGAGATAGAGAATAGAGAGAAGGATATGATCAAACCTCCAGTCCTCATCTGAATCAATGATTGCACACTCAGTATGTATTTTTCAGTGTCTGCTGCAGAGATGAGGGAGATTTCTGCAGGTTTGCGCTGAACACCAAGGACTCACTAGTTTTCCTAATACAGGCAACAAGGGCCACAATAAAAACAAGTCAATTACTTTTTTCGAACCCTTGAAATTTCTTGTCCTCCTGCTTACAAGCTACACTATTTTTTTAATTAGTCAAATAAAGAACAAAAGACGCAAAAAAAACGTGGCAATACATTTGACAGGGATTTATTTTTTCTTTGTAATATTCAAATGTGACTTTCCAGAAATAGCTTATTGTCAGCTACATCCAGTTTAGCTCTCACTCATGAATAATTCAGCAACAAATTTACAGGTGAGAATGAGCTCATCCATATACTCCTACAGTGCTGCATCGGAGGCGACAAAGATGCTAAAAAAAAAAATAACACACCATACATAGACATGTACATCATATGTAAGCACTCATACTCTACATAACATATGCTGGTGACACAGAGAGAGTGGGCAACTCCATGCAGATCCCACATTTACAGACACACATGCTGTGTGTTACTGTGCTTATAATATACATGGGCTAGCCTATAGCCTATATTATGACCTAGATGTGAGAAAGGGGGGCAGTAAGGAGACTTAAACACTTTTCTCTGTCTGCTGTCTTGGTGGTAGTGTAAGTCCCTCCTTCTCCGACACACTTAGCCACTTAATGGGGCCTAGTCAGTGTGTTTGTGTGTGAGAGACAGACACGTTCATCCTACCTCCCCTGCCACTAGCACCACGACCACCTTACTAGGCTCAGGCAGAGTGCATGCTCATTAAAGTCAATTGCTCAACACGGGTTCCTGTGATTTGGAAAAAGGCAGGGCTTCGTGGGAAAAGCCCTGCTCTGATTAGGCCTTTATAAAATGGGTTGAGCAGCACAGGTTTCTGGGTAGAGAGGGTTAGAACTGTCATACCATGTAAAGGCACAGTCTTCTGGAATGACTTCTACTTTGCAAGGTTAAATTGACCAGTTTGATCTTGGACTGAGTAACTGGGCTAGTCTGATCTAGTCTAATCTGGGCCGGGTTGTTCTGCGTCTGTCTGTTGACTGTCCCCTGATGAGCACTGCCAGTCTGTACCCAGAGGGCCTGCTATTTTGGGAGCTCAGCTGAGAAGAGATGACAACATCATGGACTGCTTAAGCTGCTTACATTTCCTCAAGCACTCCCAGTGCACCCTGGGATCTACACCCTTGTGTTGCTGCTGTCGCTGTTGCTGCACATGCACTGATGGCATGTTAACAGGCATTGGGTTGCATGTGCACGTGCAAAGCATTCAAATCCACACGCACACACATAATTAGAAAAACATTTCCGGTATTGTCATATGGAGTAATGTCACAAGGAAGAAGCATGTGACTACCTGATGAATGTGTGCGGCTCAAGCAAAGTGAAAAACATCAGGACGTTAGCGAAGCGTGAAGATAAGAGAATCCCAGAAGACCATAGAGAGGGGTGGGATGTGGCGATTGGGGGCGGG
>CM022490.1:18551604-18583991 GCA_011952105.1 Coreoperca whiteheadi | reverse complement strand
AACGTAGGGCGGTGAGAGAGGGGGAAAAAAAGGAGAACCAGAAAAGCCAAGGGGGGGGGGGGGGGGGGGGGGGGGGGGGGGGGGGGGGTGTAGGGGGGCTTAATCTATGCTATAGAGGCCTATTTTCTACAAGTAATAATGCATTATTTTGATGTTCAACTTTTACTGCAGTTTAGTTTTACTGCAGTCCTCTGCAGTTATTACTATTAACCCTGCACTCATACAACCAGCCCTGATGCCAACAGCACAGACAGGCCACAGTAAAACTTCTGGCCCAGGATATTACAAGCTTGTTGGCTCACAGAGTGACATAAAATGTGATATTTGATAACATGAAATCTAAGTTTCGCTGACGGAGGAAGAGGATGAGTTGTGCAGTGTGTTATTCTGAGTGCAATGTTAAGAGAGTAAGTGGAAGTGATAGAAGGGAAAGTAGACAGGCAGAAATATTTAAACCCGTTCTAAAAAGGGAGAGCTAATGTGCTGCTAGATGCAATTTGGAGTGATGAAAAAGAAGTAAGTGGTGTGAGGAGAAAGGAAAGGTGATGACAAAAAGTCTAGAGGAGTTTTCTGAGGGTTGTTACTAAGGCGTTTCGAGAAAACTCTTTAAACAGCAGTGATAATTATTTCTCTGTCAATAGACTATCTTTGGAATACACTCAAATAAGGTATTAACCCCTAACGACAGTCATTTGCCAAAACTGCAAGACATGCTGTAGTTCTGCACATCTTTTAAGAGCTATGCAAATGTGTGTAACCTTCAATCACCCTGCTAATGCTGCAAATTAGGATGTATTCCTTATTTTAACTTGCGCCTGGCTTCACATGGGATAAATTTGAGGGGAGACAGACAGTGAGATCAGTCGTAGGTTATCTGTGCAGACATTCATCAGCATTCAGACTGCTGCTGGCTCAGACAGCATCCTACAGCACAGCACGTTTCAAAGTGGGAGAGCAAGAGAGAATTGAGAGAAGAGCAAGAGAGAGACAGAGAGAAACCCTCCAGCCAGAAGAGTCACATGAAGTAACCTTGCAAGACTGCATGCATGGGCCTCTGCCATGCAAACTAATCACACAGCTGTGTATAGTGCGTGGGTGCTACTCATGCAAACATTTCCGCATTTTGTCATATGGAAAAAACACTACCTGGCTTTAGCTTCATCCCTTTACAGACAGCAGACAGTCTTGAAAGGGCAAGTCACTTTGAGTGGCCAGGAAACCTTCTTTTTAACATTAAAAAGTGGAATATATTTTGCACTGACAAAATATTAGAATAAGGGATCTCAGAAATCACTGAAATGATGATTATTTGAAATCTCGTTCTACTTTGATGGGAGTTCCTTTCATTTGTAGTAATCTGCAAGGTGATGCTGTGCCTTGAATGAGTGAGCTTGTGTAGATTATTCAGCATGTTACCACACGCTGTGACTTATTCACGCTACAATACATAAATGCATCTGCATGCAAACATTCATTTATATATTCACAAACATATACGCATACAAGACACAGACACGCACAGAGATTTTAGACACTCACACTTTGTTTCCAGTAATGTCTTCCGAATAAGATACAATTACCTGACTGCTCTCCCTCTCCCTCCATGTTACATATTAGATGACATGCATGAGCATGGGGCCCCTTAACAGCCCAACACTACCCAGAAACAGCAGATGGAAAAGTCATTAGGTCTATACTAGCTCACACAACCCCTCTGAGGGTTTGCTTTTTCACAGTCTGATGTAAGGGTTCAAATACTGATCCTTCAAAATAAGAGCTAGGACTTCACTTTCCACCGCTACTATAGTCGGACTCAACACATGTGGTCAGCAGGGATAAGCTATCAATTAGCTGACTATCCCTTACTCCCTTCCACTAACACTCACCCATCTATGGGAAACAACAATGGTAAGCACTCAAGTAAGTTAAATGCTTAAAAAATAGCTGGCAACTGGGTATGTGCAAAGTACCCCTAGCTCATTTTGATGACTGTTTGGTTCAGGAAATTCTAACCACACAAAATATAGTCTATAAGTGCTGGTGCGAGACTTGTTTCTTCACCCAAAACCTTGATAGTCAAACACTGACTTCATGATGGTTTGGTCCATCATAAACAACTACAGGTTTGATCAGCTTGAATTCAGTTGATGAGATTGCAAAGTTGACACCTTTTTAGGGCTGAAAAAATTCCATTCTCAAACCACTTTTTCAACGTAATCCATTGTCCATCTGTGTGCTCAGTATGTTCCAGCCATTGTTTTGCCAAAATGTGACTAAATTCACTGCTTTTGTGTTGCTTTATTGGCCTCCTCAAGCCGCACCAGTATTTAGATTTTTTTTGGCAAAACTATGAGTCTGTGCAACATACTGAGCATACAGATGGACAGTGAAGAAGTGGATTATGCTGCAGGAGTGTTATGAGAGGTTTCATGGACATTTTATTAAGTTTTGATCATTTTTCCACAGTGGAAAAATTGCTGCCACGGGGATGCATTCTAACTAGGGCTGTCAGCATTAGTGCGTTAATTGTGATGAGATTAAGGAATGAGCGTAATGCGTTATATTTTGTTAATCACGTGCGCTAATGATTTTTTTATTTTAAACTATCACTGGCGCTGTTACCAAAGAATCTGTGCTACATAAAATCGCTGCGCTCTAGAATCTTTGGAAGCTACTAGAAGCTACTTTTTTACCCTTTGACACGTCCTTATTTGCTGTCAAGCTGCCACGGACACTTCCTACCTCCCGCTGCAGCCATGGAGATAAACAAAAACACTGTTCTGAATGGCGCATTTTACTTTAAAAAACTCCCAGATGGCTGTGTCGACAAGTCAAAAGCAATATGCACCTTGTGTGAAATGGAATTAAAACATCAATATACATTAATTTGATTCCCAATCAATATACACTGGTAAGAATTCAGTTACATTATTAATACGGACTTAAAAACTTGCCTTATGAAAGGCAAAATAATAGAATTTTAATCCCTAATTCTAAATAAGTCGACTATTAACTTTTTAAAGGGCTTTTTCGAGCTTATAGGGCATGAATGTTTGGTAGAGAATCACTTATACCAGTATACTTTTTCGTACCACATACTGTATAATTCTAATGAATGAGACTCCAATGTGCAACAGCATAACTGAATTACTCCTTAAACATTTTCAAATGAAAGAGACCTGGGTTATCTATAACCTCCACAGGTACCTTCAGAGCACCCACACAAGCCTATTAACAAGCCCAAACTGGCAAGATTCAGCAGTGATCCTCAGCACTGCCTGTTAGAAAATCTGCTACCATCAGGTCATTTTTCTTCCATTTTTCTGCTTTCATCTCCCCTTCAATCAGCAGGCAGGGTGTCGTGACACAACTACTCATTAGTGAGCAGTAGTGGGCAGGCAGAGATCGCTTTGCAAAGACAAACAACTTAATTAGTGGCAGCACAGCTTTAATAAGTTCAGCTCAAAATAGTTTGGAAAAGCCGGTGAGAAACATAACATCACCAGCACTGTAATTATGTCTGGGCTAGATTTGGAATTCACATTTAAAAGGGGAGGGCATAGTGATTATGGCTGAGGTTTACAGAAGCTTTTACTATATTCTTGGTATTTTCCTGGATGTGGTGTCAACAAGCCAACTAGTGATGCAATTATGTATGTTGTAATAATGTGATGTTCATGAGCTTTCAATAATATGGCATTTGTCTATACTGAGCAGGTGTATTTACAGACAACCATTTGTGTAAATCACTTCCGCGAGTAATGATTTGCTTTTACATTGTAAATCTGAGGGTTAGAAGATGATTGCACCTGCAATGACAACCCATATCCTCCACTGAGTTATGTGTGTATTTGTGTGTGTACTTTTGTGTAAGCGTTCATGCTCAGACTGTCAAAGAGAGAAAGGCACTGTGCTTCCTGTATACTCCAAGCTTTTTATCTGTCTCAAAATCTGCTACAAAGGAGAGCAAATACAGAGATGATTGAATAAAAACACTTCTGCACCTTTACACACCTGCACACACATGCAAATATATACCCAGCCCGCCAGGGTTTTCAGTTATATTCCGAACAGGATGCGCAGAGCTGGAGCTCTCACCATTCCAATGTCTCTACACGGTAAATTGTAGATTACTAGGGCCAGATTTACACAGGGCAAATGTGCACTGCATTTTTCATTCAATTTGCGCTTGCAATCTGCTGATAATTAGTGCTTAATTATTAAGGTAGTGGATGATTACACAATGAGGGAATGGCACTGCCTTCTAACACAGTTCACTGGAGTGAATTTGTTTGGGAACAGCAAACTCAGAGGAGAAATTATAAAGTTGTGATGCTGCTCAAAGACACTAATTATGATTCCAAAACATTTACAAAGGGCACAGTTCAACTGCACTCGAGAAAATAATATTTGGGTATCTGTTAATTAAATTAATGCAATAGGATCCAAGACATAAACATACAAAACAGAGGTTTTCAAACTGTGAAGTGTGCAAGCGTTGAAGGGGAATGCAAAGGAAGAGACACGAGGCAAAGATACTGCATGAGGTGAAAGGGACAGGTGTAAGGTGTTGAGTTGGTTATTGTAGTTTATCCTGTTGATTTGGCCTGCTCATCAACATGGTCAGCAGTTATAGGCAGCAGCAGTGGCTGTGACCCCAGCTCATTTAAGCAATTAAGGTACTACTTAACCCTTAGTATCCGATTGCCGCAATTTGCGTCAAATAGCATTCCTTCTTGGAGTCATAACTCCTGCCAATCTGAACACACAGACATAATACACATGTTTTTAGGTTGAGTGTGACTTACCCTTTCTGAGGATCATTATCTCTGATGACCATTGCAAACAAAGGATCTATCCACTTAGAAATCATGGGAAAAGGACATTCCTTATAACTCCAGATCTAGGGGTGTGCAATATCATACTGTTCACGATAATACCGGTATATTGTTTAATATGATTTTAAAAAAGTCATATCGTGGCAACATAAATGTTGACATAATGACGCCATACCTTTTATGCACAGCAGCAACGAGCATCGCTGAAAGCGATAGCAACATCGCTACCACCTCCGCTGGAGGAGTTGGTTCCAAAAAGGGGAGCTACTTCAGTAGTGTGGAAGTGGATTGGTTACAAAAGATCCAGCAGTGTTTCCCACACACAGATTTTACATGGTCGGGCTCCCAGATATATTAAGGTAGCCATCCGCGACCAATTAGGAATGGACAATCTCCCCTCTCTCTGCCCTCCCTGCGGTCTCCTGACAGTCGCACATGCCATGCAGAGGGAGAGTCCATACTTATTTGTTTACACTAGTAAAAGCTTCTAAATGCACATGCTGGTGCCAATGCCATTCGTTACCACGTGGTTAGGACCGTTTCAATAGTGACGTCATTAACAACAAGCCATGCCTACAGCTGCTGCTGTACAAACGGAATCGCGGGTGAAACAAATCCAAAACCTGATAGTGCTAAGAAATAGTGCTTATAAAGAAAATCAACACATACAGGCAGTAAGAGAAACAAAAAGACATCAAGGTGGTGTGTGTGCACTGTGCAGTAAGATACAGAGGTGTGTGTGTGTGCGGAGAAAAGAGAAGTGAGGGGAAAAGAACACTAAAACAAGTTAGAGAATTAAGTAGAATTAATATGGTGACATAAGAAATAAACTCGCTAGAAATAGTGTATTTTTTCAGATATTATGCAATATTTTTTAATAGACATATATATATAATTTAATTATTTATTTTTAAGTAGGATTTTGTCATATCGTCAAGAATATCGTTAGCGCAAAATACCCTGAAATATCGTGATATTATTTTAGGGCCATATCGCCCACCCCTATCCAGAACTTTCCTGAGAATAATCACTTTAAGTTTTCTTCAGTATCAAAGTAATCCCGTGATACATAGCTACATTGCAAACCGAAATTACTCGGCAGCTAAGCTAATTCGGCATACTTTTAATTGTGTCAGTTTGCAAAAATGCAAACACATTTTTAAAAAAATCCTTATTGTAACGATGAGTAACTCATAATGTATGTGTGATGTTTTTAAGCGAAATTCATGTAAATTCCATAGGCTTTTATATGCTGGTAAAGTAATGTGGTGCCATGAAGTTTAATGAAAAAACCTGCTGAGCCAGTAACCTGTCGCAGCGATTAACGTGTTGGTTTGGATTCCAGCATGGGTCAGGTCACTTGCAGCAGCAGGGTTAGTGGTTATCGCAGAGTAGGCAGCTTGATTAGCCTGCAGGGTAAAAGGAACTCAAATACTTCCCTGTGTGTGTGTGTGTGTGTGTGTGTGTGTGTGTGTACTGCATGGGTGGGTGGGTATTACTGTGATGCCACAGCCAAGACAGGATAGAGACCCAGAGCCAAAGACAAGAGACCGGTAGAGCAACTCGCAATGACACTGAGCAGCCATCTGTCCCTCAGAGCTTTGCCTCATGGAGCACTGAGCACCCACCCACTCACACACCAACTCTACACACCCGCACATACTATACACAATCCCCCAACGCATTTAGCTGATGGAGACACGTCCATTTGTAGAGTAGCATGTTGTTAGCATCACAGTCCAGAATTGGTTGTTGCACCAGTTCCTACTCTGAACATGAGCATCCCTCAGAATCCATGAATGAAAGGATACATTTGACAATATAAAATCAATGTCCATGTTTTGTTTGGATGATAAGAACATATGCCAGTTAACTTCCAGTAAGTAAAGCATCTTCTTTGTTAATGCATTACAGCCATTTTCATCTGCACCAAAAGAGGATTGTTGGGGGCTGGGTACAGGATGGAAATGTGCACCACAAGTTTGTTATGGAAAGGTCTCAAACCGCCGATGGTTAAAAGAAAATACACAATAAATAAAGTTCAACGACCCGACAGACAAAAATATGATTTTTCATTATTTTTCGCTTTCCTGTGTCTCACAGCTAAGGAGCCATGCAAGTGCTTTTTGTAATGGGTGTGATGACTGATTTAGCAGACACTCTTGCTTACAGAATACGTAAAATCATCCCGTAAGAGTTGGAGCAGCATGGATGTCTAGAAGTAATGACGTTCACTGGATCGAGGGCTGCTCAACTCAAAACTTTGTATCAAGAATCATACTGAAATATCAAATATATAGCTTGTACAAGTATGTGCGTGTTTTCATGAGCATGAAGGCATGTACTATAATTATATGGAAATGTGCGAGTGTCTACAAATGTTCATATTTCCTAAGTTATTCATGTCCAGTGTGAATGCGTTGCATTTAAATTGCATGAAACTGGATGTGGGTAAGATTACACCATATTATTTTGTGGATTGATGCACAAAGACAACTCTGCAGCAAAGCGGACACTACAGCATCCATCCTCCTCAGTTCTTTCTGGTGAGTGCAGGTTCCCCTCTGACAGACAGGTCGGGAAAATGAGAAGGAGCAGAAGAAAGGTTTTGGGAGAAGAGAGAGATGCAGCATACAGGGGGTTATACTGTACATGTAGCAAACACTCCTATATGTGAGTACCTGCGGAGGAGCACGTGTTGTGAGGACTAGCTGTTTCTACAATGGCTCAGTCTTTTGCAGAGACGCAAACACTAAGGGCTGCCAAAAACTATTATTTTATTATTGATTTATTATTTTTTCCAAATAATTGATTAATCAGTCAAAAAATTGTCAGAAAATGGAGAAAAAATACAATTCCCAGAGTTCAAGGTGAACTCTCTAAACCCAGATATTCAGTGTACAATGAAATAATACAGAGAAAAGCAGCAAATTCTCACATTTGTAAAGTTTGGCATTTGCTTAAACGGTTGGTCAACAATCGACTTATTGATTAAGGGACAAATTTTTCCTTTTGTACTATACATACACACTCACAATAATACATAAATGCTGTATATAGATCCATATATGCACAGTACAGCACGCAGAAGACTATCACAATACAAACACTAAAGAAAAATCAAATCTGGCCTATTAACAAACACCAGATGCCTTCCATTCTGATCTACAGAGTACAGCCAAATACAAAGAGAGCCCTGCAAAATCCTAAGAATACACTGGCAGACCCGATAGAAAACACATGAACACACATGGACATTTGTACACAGACCATCATGTGAAAACAAGAGCCATCTCAGATTACTGCTTGGGGGTTGCAGTATATTTCCTTCACGTTCCGAAGGTTGCTGTGGCACAAAGGTCTTTGTGCTATGAATAGTACAACAAAGATGCAAAACAATGAATATAATCAATGTGTCTGTTGTGTAAGGCCGGGGAGAACAACTGACCACTTGATTGCACAGCGCACCAAAGGATTGGCTGCTCGCAACTATTGGGTATTAAGCAGTACTTTATTTAGACCTGGTTTACTGAAGCTCATCTGCTCTTTTGAAATTACATAGACTACTTACTGAAGAGTGGAGTAGAATCAAACTGGAATCAGACTACGAAACTGCTAGTGTTATTAGAGAAGGTATTAGTCAAGAAACCACAGAAAGTGAAGGAATTGAAGCAATTTAACATTGTCCCTGTATAAATTTTCCACTGTAACCTTTAAGCAAAGCTGAAGGGTTTTGTCGTTATTGCGTGTAACCTTTTCATCTCGCCTACAGCACTCTTCATCTTCTTTATGGTAGCCAGTTCTGCTGTTATGGATTACTGTTAGCTCACTGACTGCCATCTCTCTCGCTCACTCCCTCTCTTTGTCCCTTTGCTTCTCTCTCCATCTCGTTATCTTTCTCTGTCTGTACTGCAGTGTAGGCAGAGACTTGTCTCCTCTAATTACATTGAAAATGATGTGATCATTCACCACGGAGAATTTCCGGTGACATCTGACAAAACAAAAAGAAACGTTTGTCAGGTAGGAAACTGAATCACACTGCAGTCCAGCTAAAGGTCTACTGACTGTGAGGTTAAGTTAAGGTTTGTGGAACTAAACCATCAGTGTAAATTTTCAAACATTGCTACAATATCAAGTATTAATTGCAAACACAGCTAATAAAAATGTGATTCTGTGAGGCTAATATGTTTTATTCTATTGTTTGTATCAGAGATGTGTGGAAACAAATGCTTATGCTAACAGATGGAGCTAATACAAGGATGTTTATTGTTAGTCTGTGTCAAGGCTGGAACTCTCTTCTCCGGGCAGTATGTTTGTAAAAGTTTGCATCGCTGTGGCTTTTATATTGTTTACATGTGTTTTCTTCTCTATTTTGAACCCGCACCCTGACAGGAGTTGGATCAACCAATCAGCTTGCGTGACGCTCAGGTCACTGTGTGTTGAGATTTGAGAGGTGTCTTGTAACTCACGGTTATCCATTACACCTTTTGTCAGCATAAATCAACAGAGAAGTTTATGTGCATCTTTGCAGAGGCATAATTCCAGTCTTAGTCCGGTCAAATCATAGCAATCGTTTGTGCCTATGTATGTTACAGTGTGTTACTCTCTTACAGGGCTTACTCTGTAAGAGAGCTAAAAAGATTAGGGAACGCTTTTTTGGTTTTCTAACTGTGGAGATGTCTCGACCCTTGTAGTTCCTGTTTAGTTCCACAAACCTACTAAAATTGAGGAAATGCAATTTCCACTGAATACACATTTTATGTCATTTGGTGTATTGTTGAGTTTTTGGTGGCAAGTTGTGGAGACGAGACTCATCACATAGAAAACTGGCCAAACAAGACATGGCATTCGATGGAAATACTGTATCTAGTACAGTATCAATGTAGAGGCAAGTACTGTATCATTGCTTTGGATCACCCATACCTAAACGATGAATATGAAGGTTTTGGTCTTGGTTGGCCGAAATACTAATTTCACACTGACATCCTCATCAATAGATGAAGAATGCAGAGCTCTTTGAGAAAAATGTGTGTTTTTTCTCATTTTTAATAAACCCTTCATTTTACAATGCCATCACTATCTCCACACATATTGTATTTACAGTAGCCTAATTCTTGTTGCAAATCAGTCTAGGACAAGTATGAAATATGAGTTAGGTGAGGGGAATGTCCAAAAAAGGACATTACGACAACTGATTATATTGTAACCATTGAATAGCATACAGTTATGTTACGTTGTAAGACCTTATATGCAATTAAGACTGGAATATATTTTAAGACGAATACTAGTGACCGAGTGCAGTCAGGAATCAAAAACCCACCAACATGGTCATGCACCAAAACAGAAAACCCCAGATAAACTCAGTGTTATGTGCAAACCATGTTTACAATACCCACCCCCCCAACACACACACAAACACACACCTCTAAACCCTCCGCCAACACTGCCCCAGAGGACCGCCCATTTACTGTTGCCTTCCCACCCTTTCTTTTCTAATCAAGTGTGTCCCTTCCATACGGAGTCTCTCTCTCGGGCTCTGAGCTTATGTTTGCGTGTGTGCATGTGTGACAGCGTTCACAACGCTGCGGCCCCCGGCGCATCAAGAGCGCATGTTAGGAAGGCACCTTGGTATCCACCCCCCATGACTGACGATTCCCGCGCTTATTGGGGCTTTGTTGCCGTGGCAGCGTCTCATTATGTAAATGATGTCTCCCTGATGAGAAGGAGGCAGGCGCAGCCATGATGTTCACTGCTCCAGACTGTGTAAAATTGGCTTCAGGGACCAGAGAAGGATCGGTTGCTATATTTAGCAGTCATCTTAACAATGTCTTCCTTCCCCATTCTTTCTCACATCCTCGAAACAAAGGCCCTCTCACATTTAACACTTGCTTCATCATTTTCACACAGTGAGTACTAAAATATTACTGAAATTAACACACAGAGGCATATAAAGGCAGACACCCACATTTCATTTGAGAGGTTGACATTTACTACTTCTGGGTTTTTTCATATACTATAATTTTAACCGTCTGCCATTTTATCTGAATTTCTTTTATCAACTTCTCCTTGTTGAATATTTTGTTCCGAATGTGTTACCCTTCCATTCTCTGTCCTCATCAATGAATGAGCTTTCTCTGAGGAATGGTACTAATGGCTTTCTGCTATATATCATCTTTCATATTCCAGCTCAAGAACCAATACTAACTGCATCAGCCATTCCAGACTTTAAATGTGGCCCAAAGACATGGAGCTATACAGTGCGTATATATGACTTTAAATTAGGTGCAGTGAATATTCATAATGGTCTTTCAGCTGTCTCTAAAGATGTTAATGATTATGTCCTTCTTCATTAGTAATCTAATCGACACCAATCAGGCCTGAACCATAAAGACTGCCTGATTTCCCGGGGCAAGTAAAATGCCACGTCGGGCGAGTTAATCTACCAACTCACTTGCTAAATCAGTAAATACCGTAGTATTATAACGCTAGCTGCAGCCTCTCCTACTGTCTGTGTCGGGGCTGGGCTAAGCTCCTCCGACACATGTAGCGCAGTCAGTGGTCAGCAGATCTGAGAGGCCGCAGTGGAGATTACTCGAGTTGACAACAACGACGCTCGTTTCTGTAAGTGCAATAGAACCTCCGCGGGTAAAAAGCAATACTTTATCGATACACCTGTTCAACAAGCATATACATATAAAATACAAGCTGTATTTTAATTTGCTCTGTCTGCAATCGCCAATGTTTTTCACAAGCACAGCGAACTTGCTGGTCTAATAGTGAACTATCACAAACAAGCTAAAATGAAGCTGACCCTAAAACAGATACGTTTGGAAACGCTGCTAGACCCGTTGTTGTTTTGAAACTCTGGGGTTGCATTTTAGTCTGGAAAGGCAAAAATGGCCAACCAAGTTCGCTTTTTGATTGGATCTTATCAGTCACAATGTGTCCTTTCCTGATCTGCTAAGCCCTATCACGTAACCCTTTTCTGGAAGAACAAACACAAAGCATGGCTAACATGGATTACGAGTCACAGGCGTTGCTGACCTTATTGTCTATGCTAGCAGCTGTTGTGCAGCTAAATTCTGTATTTTATAATGCTACTACTGCCTACATGCGAAGGAGGCAAGCTATAATTTGAGCAGTTTGAGACAATTTCCAAATCCAGTGGCATTATCAGCTTTACATGACCGGTTTTGGGTGAAGAACCAGTGCCTGGTGGGACGTTGTGGTTCCCGGGTTAATGGCGAGGAAACCTTTGAATGTTCAGCTGTGGAAGGAGCATCAAAACATCAAAATACAGACTACAGATCCCAAAGTCAAGGACTGTGTCATCTACTTCTACAAAACACATGGTAAAGTTATGCCATAATGGTAATCGACAGACCACATCAACAAAAACTGAAACATTCTTTGAATGTACAAGCGTCGTGTGACTACAAATACTGTTTTATGCACGCTGTTGTCATTATTGGATTTGTTTTGATGAAGCATCACATGTGACCTCTGAGTAGAAGTATGATATTGTATTTTAGTTTGTACATTGACGGAATGGATCTTATATTGTCTATATTTAGAAAGACACAAAGGGGCTTTGAAAATACAACGATGGCAAAGACAAAAACTAAATACTACTGACAATGTTTAAATAAAAACATTTTTTTGTGAAGAGCAGTCACGTGAAAAAAAACCTTAACGTTGAACCCTGCCAATATGTAGTTTGTGTTGAACTCTCCTACCCGTCAGTCAAGACATCTGGCAGCTTGAACAAACACACACTATTTCCAGCATCCTCAGCCTTCACTCTAGAGAATGTGTCCATATCTACATTCTAATGAAACAGCTATTTTGAGTGAGTGACCCAGAGATCAATACGGTCAATAGCAATAAGCCCCAGAGTACACGCAGCTTGGTGAAAGTAGGGGGGTCTGTCAGTCCTGATTCTGATTCTCCATAAGGCACTTGGTCACATCATGGTGACTTGTCCACCTTATCTCCAAAAGGCGTTTCAGGGAGGGGACGATGAAAGATGGAGTGCTGTGATCCTGATAGATCAAAAACTGTTTTTGCACATGGCTCTGCTTGCATTGCATGGACCGCTGCTAGGTACAGCTGGTGCCTATAGTCAGTGCATATATGAAATATCCTTCCCTACCTTCTTTTGCAACAAGGCCTGAAATCAAAGCACGGTGAGTGACCCACTAAAAACTAAATATTGTTTAGAGAGAAACTTGCCTCTACCATGCAGTGTTAAGTTAGCTAACCCTAACACACACGCAGCTAGCTAACTACGTCCAGAAGGTGATGGCGAATGATTGAAAATAAATATTTCCCAACAAGCACAATTTGCAAGTAGCTAAATAAATCTAGCAGCAACATATCAAATCTCGTGGATCAGCTAATACTAAAACCAGGCTGTTCTCATGGGGCGGAGTCGCTGAGTATGAGCAAACTAGGCTGTAGTGTATTGTAAGTAACTGAGCTCTGACGAAGTGAAATGATAGCAAAGTAACTACTCTCCCCACTTTTTTTATATGGTCAACCCAACCAATCAGACAGAAATAAATTTAGAGTTTTCAGCTATTTTTAGATTTTGGGATGAAGCAGGGTCAGTTTGGTCGCCGCTGTCGTGCCCATGCCTAGAAGAAGGCCTGAGCTCTGCTTTAAGAAAATCTATCTTGCATCACAGCTTTCCTTTAACACGTTCCTACATTGTTTTGTACAGTGCCCCTTTGTGTGTTGTTTAATATCCATGGAGACAGGATTTGAACAGCAACACAATGTCATTAAAATAAATTCAAAACAACTAGATCTTTAAACCCGAACCTGCTTTGCTCACTATTCACTGTCAGTGTGGATATCATTAACTGAAACTGCTGGTTGCTATTTTGTCGGTGTTGCCACACACTTCACTTACACTCAATGCTGTGTGTTAAGGAACACTTTCCAGGGTCTTTAAGAAACACAGTTGGCCGTTTTTGACATTTGGTGTACGCAGAGCACCATATGTTACAGCAAACAATGGATCAGGCTTCATAAAGCCATTACCAGTCTGTTGAAAAATACCTGTATCTTGCCCAATCTACCAGCCCATCAGGTCAGCTCAGGACTTCCCTTCTGCTTTCCACACTGATGTTTCTTCTCATGGGCAGTGAGACCTGCTGAGGTGGAACACTGATGCAAGTTGATGTGAGGCCCTGTTTGTTACTTGCTTGTGAAATGAGCTGCAGGATTGGAGAAGAGCAAGAAGCAGGTAATCCTTTTAACTATTCTCTGCATGTGTGCAGAAGAGATGCTGGTATGCTGTTCTAGTGTCTTCCTCGTGACTCATTGGCATCGCTACACAGACTTCAGCCTTGCTCAAAGTTAAGAAATGCCCATCACTAATCTGCATTCTGCTCAAACCAGAAGCAATCATTTGCCCTTACCATCAGCACTACAGAGGCCTGCTGGCCAGTTAGCCGCTGTCTCCCAGGCCTGCTCTGTTCCAGCCTGTAGTTCCTGTTTAGTGCCACTGGTCTGGCCATTTTTGCCTCCCTTTCTTACCTCGCCTTAATCCCCTTTATAATTTTCACCAACTTTCATTAGTTAATGTCCAGGGCAACTATTAATCGTGAGCATGATTTCAAATCTAAAATCAAAAAATATAAAAATGATTTTGAGACCTTGACTTCACTCGAAGTATTTCACCGCTCCTGTAGAAGAGCATGTGGCACATAGTGTACACAATCTGAAAGCGAGCTCACGGTGGTGTGTGAAGGCTTAAAGACAAATGAGTCATTGCTGACATGCTCAGTTGAACAGATGAGCTCTTTCCTTCATCTCAGATGGGCTAACAGCATTTGATCTGCGGTGAGCCCATTAGCACTCAGAGTTAGAGTGTCACACAGCTGGCAAAGATATTATATGGGGACAAACTGATTCTGTCATTTGTCATCTCCTCTATAAGGTGAGTGTAAAAAAAATAAATAGACAGTCATTAAAGGTGTGCTCTCTCTTTAGAGCTGCAGTGGAAAGCAGACCAGATAAAGACATATTTTAGGGCCAATTTAGCAAATAATAAACCATTGGAAAAACCATCATGCCTTCCTCATCCCTGCACCAAATGAAGACTGCTAACAACTCTGCCTCTAGGTATTAGAATTTAGTTAGTATGTCAAATATAGCGGATGTCAGTGTAAAGCCTTGTGTGACATAGTTTTGAATATACAGTGAAAAACAGTCATCCCACAAATATTTCAGGGTTCTGGCCCTGTGGAGAGACCTCACTTATTGTTTTTCAAGGCAGTGTGACACACATAACCACAATTATGGGGGATTATCTTTAGATGGGATTAACGACTGTAGCACGGAGTGCATTTCTGAAAGTAAAATTGCAGTAATCCAAAATCCACAGGTAGTAGATAATCCAACACCTGATTTAGAGTTCAAATCTGTACCACTATTTTGATGAAAGAATTCAGGTGTAGAAATTAGATTATTATTATGTGCAATGTTCAACAGCAATGAGCCACAGATAAATCTGAAGAAGGCAATAGGGAGACATTTATTTTATTACAGTGCTAAATCAGTGTTAGGCTGCACTAAACACTACATCTATGCAACATATTATTGAAAGAAAACATTTTGCATACAATAACTTCAAAAATATGTTTTGTGTATCTGTTTATACTGTGGGTCTTGGCATAGCATGAGTGTGAATGTCAAAACAAAATATTCTTTCTTTTCCCTCACAGCTACAGTGTCACTAATACACCCTTGAAAACACATATTTAGATGGCTGGTTTGTTAGATTACACTAACACATAACTGTGTCTGCTGCCGTGTCTGTGTATTCCAATGTTTGCCACACATCGGTGAGATTCAGCAGAGAGCCAGATGTTTTAACATTCATGGCCATTTTGTTAACGAGGATTAAAATCCTTAAGTCCCTCTGAGTGACAATATTTAAAGAGGAAGCCAAATGACATGACCAACTTAGAGGAGTATTACCACATCAAGAAATGACAAGAAAAAGAAGATGACAGACAACAACACTGAGGAACAGAAAAAGCTATGCAGGGAACCAGCGACACCAGCGATATGTTTTCACTGGCTCTGTGGCCTGGCAAATTACAACCAGAGGCAGGCATGTTCCAGTAGGGGACATCCCATAAAGCCATTCACCTCAAAAGACATGCAGCTCTGTGGATTACCAGCAGCAAGCTGACTAATGCACCAGAACAGTCAGGTATTTAGAGATTTTAGGGGCAGAACACTTCTGGCAGTGATGACGTAAGACAGAGCGTGAATCCATTTCAAATTCAAGAGAAATTAATAGGATGCCTGGGCATGTCGGCAGATATATTTCACCACTAACTGATCAATAAGTAACCACTTCAAACTTTGGCACAACCAACTCCGACAATGTGGTTGGCGCACTTAAAAGAACACCACTTTCTTCTCAAAGAAACAAATGGTACAAAATCCCAGAGAACACAACAGAATGGAAACCAGTGCTGCACCAGACACAGGGCCCGGCGTGTCACTCAGAAACCTGAGCTGACAGAGGAATGGAAGAGAGGGGCAACAGCGATCAGCGTGCAAGTCAGCGATGGAGAGTGGCAGATCTCTGATGCAAGGCGAGCCTGTTTCCTCCAGGCAGTGTGGCCGGATCTGCGTCAGTACGCGGAAAGCCTCTGACAGCGAACAACTCCACCACCCTGACATCACAAAACAACGTGTCCTTACAAACCCCAGTGTTTACATGTGGCAAACAGTTTTTGCCGTTTTTGTTTGTTTGTGTTTAATATATTGTTGGGAATACAGAATTGAATTGTACTGTAACTTTTCATTTACTTGAGCTTTTTGAAGTATTTTTCAAATTTGCATTGTTTTACTTGTAATTTTTATATAAAGCGCGTAACTGAGTTAAAGCTACACCATGCCACATTTTAATTTGCACTTCCATTTGCATTGGGAAATCATGATATACTTTAAGTTGGTCATTGTGACAAGAGGTAGTCCAAAATGTTCACTGTTTAGATTATACAGTCACTAAGAAGGATATAAATGGAAAAAAGCCTGAACTGAATTTTGTAATAGTATCTTAGAGAAAAAAATATTTTAAGCTGACCCTGTCAAATGGCAGAAAATCCTGTGAGCTTGCTGGGTTCAAGATTTATTTGGAATCATTTTCCAAACCCTGGGATTAGAATTTGAGGACCCCCACATGAAAATCTCCTGCACTACCAGTTGAGCTCAAACACCAATGCAACTGCACTAGAAACTGTAGTGTGTATCGCTGTAACCTGTCAATGTATGCACTGTGGGGTACATACATTGACTGCTGGTCACAGCTAAAAAATAGATTTAATTATTATACAGACATCTTTTCATTTTAGCAACTTTACTTCTGCATTAACTTTCTACAAGTATTATTATTATTGTTATTATTGCTATCATTATTATTACTATTATTGTATTAATATTATTACCACTACCATTACTTTATATCTCTATTGTGGAGATATATATTGTATATTGTGCTATATGTCCTCTTTCATCCTGCTCTCTTCTGAGATAACTTCTGTTATGGTTTGGAGCTTAATAAATAAAATACTATAAAAAGTACTGGTGTATGTACTCTTTCTACCACTGCAGTTATCTTTCAAACATTCAGTTAGCTGACAGTACCGTCCTACATATGAAATTTCATAATAATTAAACAATGGCCACATGCTTTTCAAAGGGGCTTCTCTGAGATCTAGCCATCAGATCGAAGGATTTAGACAGCGTGTGGCTTTTGCCAGTGAGATTAGAGCAGGCAGGTGTCAGTGTTGTGGAGGACAGAGCTGCCTGCATTGTGATTAATGAAGCAGCCCCAAACTCATCACTGGGCATCTATTGATTGGCTGGCCTCGTGCTGAATTAATCTGCCTGCAAATGTGCAAGACTTATGCCTTCTGCTCCGCTCTGACCTGCAATTGAAGGCGGACATGAATCCACTGGCTGGCACTCGCACCCGAGAGGGGAGTCTAGTGTAAGGAGAGCGACAGAATTGCAGTCAAAGTTCTTTGCTCACACGAATGTGGCATTTATGAACTATCTGCAAGAAATACATATGGGGAAAATGATCATGAAACTATGCGTGTTGGCTTTCTTCAACTGAAAATGTAAAATGTGATGGATACTATTAGACTGAATTAATGTAATGACAAACAGTGGAAATGTCTGCATAACTGATGCACAATGCAGCACGGTAATGCGGCTAAACAAGAGTTCATCTAGCTGATTTTTTTTTAGGCTGTGGAAAGTTGTAAAGCTGAGAGAGGGTGTACGTCATGCTTTGACTCTTTGTCTCCACAACTTAGCTTCACAAGGACAGGGGGAAAGTAACACAATGTGATTCACTGGTGTTGATATTGGAGCTCTGCTACACACCACAACCTCTCGCTCTCTCGCTCTCTCGCTCTCCCCCGTCTCTCTGTCTCTGCATACTTTCTGTTTTCACTTGTACTGCCTACAAGATGAACTATGGCCTTTCAGACTGAGCCATGGAGGAGAGAACAGATCACAAAAATCATATTCGCCAAGCAAAAGAAAATACCCTGTCACTGAAGGGACAAAAAGTGATTTTGTCCCGAGGTGCACGGCACATCAGTATTTGATATGATTACTACTGGGACCACCGTAGAGAAAACGTTAATTCAATATAATTTTATTTGGAGAGAAGTAACACTGGAGAGAGTTTTCTTCCCATTGTTGAGGTTTCTAAACCCTTCATTCAGTTTCCAAGATATGCTGTAGTTATGGATTGCGTTGAATCAGTAATTAGCTTTAGTTGGGTGTACATGTTGAGAGAACTTGATATGAGGTATATGAAACAAAGTCTAATTAACAAGAAGACACAAAATGATTACATACATTCATATGTAATTTTCAAAGCCTGGTAAATTGGAAGAAATAGCTGAGACACTCCAGAACGAGACTCCAAAAAAAGTATTTTCAAAATGATGAGGGTATGAGAGGAAATGGGGTATCAGTTCTGTTCTGGAAAAGCAGGGCAGTCAGAAGCTTCTGTAGGCCAACAGCTTGCGGAAAAAAAGCTGCGGAGATGGCAGGTGGTTCCGGCTTTAATGCACTGTTTCCCTGAAAATTGCCAACGTTGGCAGGGTCAGTACTGATTTTTCCCCTGTGCAAATCCCTACTCTTGTGCCATTCAAGTCTCTGATGGAGATCAGTTGGCACCAAGTGACCCTCTCAGTGATGCAGATATTGCACTACAGTTTTGGTTGGGTTTTTTTCCCCTGAAATTGGAAAGAAGCAGAGCCACACCAGCTTTTGGCTTTCGAGTGTGCATCTATAAAACTAGACCACGCTTGTTCAGCATTCTTGGTTAAGGTGAAGATGTATTTTTCTCATGTGAGAATTTTGGAGATGGTGCTGCCCTAGGGCTTAAATGAGTCAGCCATTCACACATGCCACTGATTTCCAATGGGAGATGAGCGGCAAAGTTGCTGTGGAGGTTAATCTTGAAATCAATACTTTTGAGCATATTTTTCACACTGTATTGTCAGCAACAACATGCCAGACTGTCTCTGTCCTGTAACTGGTGTTTTGTTTTGTTTGAGCTTTATAAGTGAGTTTTGTTACATTTATTTGTCAGGCACCACGTACAAAAAACATTAATCACATACAATGAGAAGGGTTGCTCTGTACCAGATTTAGCTACTAGCTCTGCAGTCCCACTAAGGTCAGGCTAAAAAAAATGTTTTTTTTTAAGGATTGAATCAGGATATATGAGACGAAATGATTGTCATCTCAAAAAATTGAGAAGTTTAATGAAGGGGGTTCTTGTAGATGAAACATTATTGTGCAATAAATTCATCATCATTAAAATAAAATAGGAAGATAACTAAAAAGAAAACCAAGGCCTGCTATGTAATGTTAAGTTTTTTTAAAAGTGACTAAAACAAACATGACATCCTCTGATATACATAGCAAAATAATATTTGCTTATTTTCTACGTGTTTTTGTGAAGGCTGATGGTTATAATTCATTAACAAATTGATTACAGGGGTTAGTGGTGTTGCAACAACAAGATGCTTGAAATTATCTAATTTTTCATCATATATATTCCTACTGAGTGTGAGTTAGTGTAGTCTCTTCAATAATAGTACCCTATGATAAGGAAAGGTATTCTTATAGCAATAGTTCATTATCCATTAATAATTGGCCCCCAAGCTGCTAGTATTTCTAGAGGATAATAACTGCCTATATGGCCTATACATGTAGTACGTTTTAACACCAACTAAAGGAAAGTTTTTGGTCACAGGCTATATGTAGTGTATCTATAGTGTCACCATTACTGTATTTACCTCTTATAGTAACATCAACAGGCCACGTCATCGGTTATAGCAGTGCTGCCAAAATAAGCCAATTAGGTTTATTGATTTGTTGAGAGCACCTTAAACAGAGCCGGAACCTGGCAACAAGGAGATCCAATTGAAGTGCTATACTGTAAATAAAAAGGAGCAATGGGCAAGCTGCCATCATGCAGGCTGTTTATCATATTACACTCAGGAGGACCGTTAGGAAATAGAAAGTCCGTAATCCGTATTCCAGTAAAGGCTAAAACGTCAATGGACTACAGTCTGACGTTTTCTTTTTACAGTCTCTGAGATTTACTGACGCAACACAGCTGCATCCTTGTTAACCACCATATGATTAGCTGATTCATGTTTATAATTGTTTATGAGGAAAAAAGGAGCACCAAGCCAAAGGTGCGTAAAGTGTCGCAGATGGAGCGGTCACAATGACGAGTATCGTCAGGTTTCTCTGGCAACCCTGGGTCTGCCTTGCGTGCAAGGCAATGGGTAGGCAATTTGCTTCCTTGTTTTCTGAGGCGCATAAAGGACCTGCTTTTTAAGCCACAGGTCATGAGCTTATAAACTCAGACCGAAAAAGCTCCGCGCGTCATGCTTGTGAGGAGAATGTGCGAATCAGTATGCGGATACGGTGCGAGCGAGAAACACAAAGGGACATTTCAACAGGATGCCAGTGACACAATAGCATATCACTGTCATCATTTCCACGTTGAACTGTTTAGATTTAATGTAAATAAAATAAAAAGCATGTGATTCACAAAACTGAGACACTGTCTATTCGCTTTGCCTTTTTGTCCCTCTGTTTTTGAAGATCACCAAGTGAATGCAAGTAAAGCATGTGATCTCAAACCAACACATCGTGCAACACATAGGCCTACAGCAGCAACTGCTTAGATCTCAAACAGCAATATCCACATGCGCCGTGCTGGGAATGGTTCACCATCCAGTGGCTGCTTTTGTTTTCAGTCCAAGCACAGATGGTGACTGGAGCGCCGTGTAGGGAATGAATGGGTGCATGGTCGCGTTAATACCTGCGATTTAGGGTTAAAGCAGTCTGTGCAAGGCAAGGCTCGCATCTTACCCTTGGAAGCATCCTTGTCTTCTTTAGGCTTCGCCACTTTTCCGCTCATAGATCCCAGTTTGGATGTGTAATTCCCGATTTAGGCAAGAATCGAAATCCTTTTAATTGATGGCTGTCCTCAATGCAATCCTTAGCAAAGGTTCCAGGTGCTGAGATAAGGGTTCTGTGAAGAGACAAATATTCATCAGAATGTCCCTTTCATAACACAATAGCAGCGTTTGGGCCATATAACGAGACAATGGACCGTGGGAGCTACTCTGGAAGAAAGGTGTTCATCAATTGGATATCAATGAAAGCATCAAATTATTGATCCTCTCTGGCCACACTCACAAGCCACATGACAAAGAGCCCAGATGGTTTCAATAAACACCAAGAATCAGCCAGCGTGGTGCGCCTGTCTATCTTTGCACAGCCTGTCCAGTGTTTTAAAACCCCGCTTTAACCTACCTTATCTCCTCCACGTTTTCTGCTACATCAATGCACATTGATGAAAGGAAACGCTCCCACCATGAATCCCGTTATGTTGCATGTGCTACAAAAATCACGACCTGCTCTACTGTGACAAAGGAGAGGAGCAAAAAGCTGCGAAATTGAGCGCAGGTTTCCCCCCCCCCCAGAGGTCTTCAATCAACGTTGAAAAGAAAAAAATAGAGGTCAACAAGCTGAACCGTCCTATTTACACACAAACCCCGGGAGAAATGCCATCCAATGCAGCGTGTGCGGCCAGGTTTTCTTGTCTGAGGCTTTTTTCCTACTGACTCCTCTAAACGCTCGGCAGGCAGAATCAACAGGACACACAACGTGTGAGCGCGCCCCCCGTTACAGCGCCGATTCCCACTGTGGACATTTGTGTTGTGTTTTTTTACTTCAGTATCACTGCCGAGACGCAAACGAGCTCCCATCCGTCAATGCAGTCAGTGTGTGATCTGTGTTGTCGATGTGGTGGAGAATAAAAAGCAGGAGGTTGTGCTGCATGGCGCTCACCATCTTGCTGTTGCTCTCATTCAGTTGTCTTTGCAGAGCTATGCGTCATCCCATTCACATGCAGCCTGCGCATTTTCGTTTATGATCTCAAGTGTTTTCTTTGACTTTATGAAATGCATGCTATGTAATTTGGAGGATAAAACTGTCAAATATAAAGTGTAGGCTAATTGGATTTGTGGTTCACAATATAGATTTATTAGACCGTTTAAGTGGGTCAACTTTTCCGGAATGGCAAAAAACGAAATATTTCAGCAAAATGGGCTAGAATCTCCAAATCCCCAGACTGTAAAGAAGCATGTGCTGCTCAGGAAGTGTATAAGGTATCTGTTGCTTATGATATAGACTAATACTTATAAAACATGATCACTTATATCACTACAACAGCATAAAACTCATCTTTCTGAAAATGACAACTTGGTTTTGCATTGGGTAGGCATCCGATGTAACATGTCCCCACAGTTCTCTGAGCTTACTACACACTTAACAGGTGCTGAAACGTTTCCTGATGACAATGTCGGGCAGCAGATGGGGTTTATACTGAAATATCCACCTTAACAAAAGCCTCTGTATCTTGTAAACATAATATTTTCTGTACAAATATTGAATTTGTCGAAATAACTGTATGACCGTGACATAATTTTCAACGTAAATAAACGGATTTACATATGCCCTATGTCAGGGTTTTGGGAATATCTTCCCTCTACTTCCTCATGTTTCCCAGTGTTTTTCCCTGCCTTGTGTTTCCTGTCTGTCTTATTTTGTTCGTCTGGAGCCTTCCACGGAGCAGACCAGTCTCTCTCTCCTCCACACCTGCAATCACTCACCTGCGCCCCGCCTACCTGCACACCTGCAACTCATCCCGGTTCATCACCATCTCCTGCAGTATTTAAACACCGGTTCAACCACCCAGTCTTCGCCAGATCGTACTATCCCTACCGTGGTATTTACGTCGGGCTCTTCCCTCTACAACTTCCTATGAAGATTGTTCGAGTGTTTTGGTCACAGCAATTTATTGTTTCCCTCTGTCTCCACATCCAGAGATCCTCCCGTCTGCCTGCCTCGCTCCGTGGATCCTCCAACCACCTCTTGCCTGCCTGCCTCGTTCCTCCCCGCTCCTGCAACTCCTCCAGGAACTCTCAGCCTACCAGCCAACACCCTTCATCCCCTGGTTATGCGGACACGCTACCTCCACCTACCTGTCTATCTGGCTTCCAGCCGTTCCCGCTCTCACCGCTCTGGAAAAATAACAAATAAACCTTATTTGTTCCCCTACCGCCGACGTTGTGTCCTGCCTTGTATTCTGGGTTCAACCAAACAAACTACCTTAACCGTAACACCCTAAGCCTAAACAAAATGCCACAGTACAAACTGCAGTGAGACTTGTCGGTTGGCCCATCATTTTTTTCATTTTGTTTAAAAAAAAAACAGGTCTATATACTCCACAACATTCAAAGGGGTTCAAGTCGTTGTGTAATGAAAAGCAGCGCATTAGATCCTCCTGCAACAATCCGTTATCCTGTTTTGTCATCAGCAGCTCTTTAAAGGGTAGGTTCCCCCAGCTCACAAAAATCATAAATTCTTACTGCATAAATCTAGCAAAATAGTTTGGTTTATTTCTCCAGGTTTTACAATATGTGTTCCCAAGATTTAGTGTCGTTACCCCAGTACAATGGTGGTGAACAGAATTTCATTTGTGAGCTTTGAAAGTCAACAGAAATTTCCAGAAGCAATGTGCTGTTTGCCGTGGATCTCAGTATGAACAGTTTTCATTGGAACTACTTCCTATCAAATAAATAGTATTTTCTTTTGAAAATGTTTGACAGCACTTTCTGCAGATTATCCAGAGAAACTTTAGGCTAAAGCAAAGTTTCATAATAACAAACAAACAGGACCTGTCCCTTCATGAGGCCTCGCTGTGGGCAAATCCTATCCAATGTTTTTTTCAGTGTTGCAGCTGACACTGACATCTCAGTTTACTGTTAATGGTCCTTAACTTTTAAAACCTGCAAAGATGAAGCTTAAAAGTTACACCTCATCCGTCACTTGGACTCACCTTAAACCATCCAGTTCCAAATGGTGAGTGAGCGACACTTGCAGCTAAAAATCCAAATAGTTTTCAGTCCTCTTAATCCCCTTTTAAGTTCACTGTAATAATGAGAATTGTGAGTATTAATTTTATTAGCTGTTATTCAGAGGTTCCGGTCCATTCCCAGTCAGATGTTTGCAGGCTTTGTGTCACATCTCTTGGCCCTGCAGGTCTGTTAGCACTCAGTGGCAGCAGAGGGAAAAGACCTGCGGGTTGAGGGTTACAAGATCCATATGGTTGCTATTTTTAGAAGAAACAGGACTCCTTTCAAAGTTTTTTTCACATGCTCAAATCTTCCTGAGACGTCGAAGGCATACTGTGGCCAGTTTGGCCTGTTTCTACAAGTGTCTCTGACTCAAGTGGTCAAATCATTACAGTTCTAAAAACAGAATGTACTCTGATTTTAGTTATATTATTTTTTTTTTCTTTGTAATGCCACCAGCCTTTCAGCTGTCTAACATATTAGACTGAGGACGATAACTGAAACATCGAAATGCAGTTGTAACCTACAGTATGTCTCGTCTTTTTATTCTGTTGCATTGTGAATGTTTCTGTCGTGAGTCATATTGTAAGCAAGAGGCTACTTTATTAAAATTGTTGACTGAGTACATAAAATTGTCTGTTTTAATCTTTACTGTGTATCTGGAATTTTAAATTGAACAATCTTCTAGCACACACTAATACCCATTAACCCTTCCAGTCCCCGGCCAAAAACAGTGTTGTTTTTGTTCCTAATTCCAGTTCCAGTGTGCCTCTTAAAGTCTCTTATTAGCTTCGAATGTGGATGTACTGCACATCAAGGTTTATTTGGTGTGAATAGTTGCAGTCATGACATATGATGAATTATGCATATATTTGGGTTTGCCTAGAAAACAGTCACAAAATCTTATCTCACAAAACATATTATTACAATCTGAAGCTGTCAAATGACGTCTTCATCACTTACCCTACCAAAATGAACATTATCACACAAACACACACAACACTTGCGAATCATAAACACACTGCATCCATTAAATGCAATGAGCCTCATCTCAAGGAACATTTGTATACATTTATATGAAAATTAATATAATCTCTTCATCATTATGAAGTAGTAGTCTCAATCAGTCTCAATTTTATATTGTAATAAGTGAAACCCTGACAAAAACATTCACCTAGGTTTAACCAAACTAAAGATTCCTAATCTTAAATACATTATCCTAAAAAAAATCCACAATTTATATATATATATATATATATATATATATATATATAAAACCAAATTCAACCCCACATTTTTTATTGTGTTTCGTCATGTATAGAAATTAATGCTAAACTAAATGTTTTAAGCAGCGTTTCAAATTTTTTTAGGTGACTGGGATGTTTGCGGAGTATCCTCATCAGATCCCAGAAGGTGCTGAATTCTTACCTCACCTAATGAGTTATTCAAGAGTGATGAGGTAGAGCTCAGACTCACTAGCAGGGCATGTGCGTTTACTGTATGTTGGGAATGAGGTATAAAGAGCGAGGGTTAGAGTGTAAATGTCACTGGGTTGTGTTCCCACTGTGCCTGTGACCTGTGGCCCCCTTTGACCTTTCCGGCAGGACATTGCAGTACAGTGCTACATTCACCCCCAGCCTGTTTAAAGCAAAGCCCTGCAGCCCGGTTGGTGCAGCACAAACAAACTCCTGACTCACACTCTGTCACCTCTGATGTCACATCACAGGCTGTCCACCAATGCCACAGAATAACCCTAAATCACTTCTGTTTGTCTGATGATTCCAGGATTTTTATTAGAAAATGCACCATCACCTTAAGCTCACGCTGCCCTACACATGTGCTCGTGCACTCCGCAAGCAGATCTGTTTTACTTCTTGTTTTTTGTCATGTATAACCTTTTCACATGGCAAATGTCAGGCTAATACATAAACCTAACAAGCTCCAAGATTTGTAAACATGAACTGTTAAGTACCTCTTGATTAGAACAGATTATCATATTGTGTTATTTACTAATGTACAGTGCTACAGTTGGTAACATAAGGATTTTTTAATTAATTACTAATCAGTGTTTTATGAAACATTTATTGAAATGTTCTTACAAGGGGGGTGCACGGTGGCAGAGCGGTTAGCGCCCCTGACCCCCAACAAGGAGATCCTGGGTTCGAATCCCGGACCAGACCACAACCTCCCTGGGTGGAGTCTGCATGTCCTCCCCGTGTTACCGTGGGTTTTCTCCGGGTTCTCCGGTTTCCTCCCACCATCCAAAGACATGCATTAGGTTAATTGGTGACTCTAAAATTGTCCCTAGTGGATGAATGTGTGCGTGAATGGTTGTCTGTCTCTGTGTCAGCCCTGCGACGAGTTGGCCACTGTCCAGGGTGTACCCCGCCTAAGGCCCGAAGCCACTGGGATAGGCTCCAGTCACCCGCGACCCCGAACGGGAACAAGCGGTAGAAAATGACTGACTGACTGACTGTTCTTACAAGAGGCATGTTACTGAGTAATGTTTTTATGCTACCTGCTCTGTGTTACATATGTTAATTCCACAAATTTGATACAATTTCTACCACTCAAATTGTTTTAAACATGAAGATTTATACTGGCTTACATGGAAATGTATTGTAAAAGATACATTTCAGTTATTATTATAGCATGCATGTGCAACCTTACATCTGAAAGTGTCCTCCCAGTTTAATGATGAAGTTTTGAGAATCAGCTTTAAATTGTGTTTTGTTGTGTGAGACATATTTTTCTTAGCAGGGGGGGGGGGGGGAACTGTTAAGATCCCAGCATTCATAAAAACACAAATGCACACACACTACCCTTCATCTGTGCCATACAGGCCTACAGTATACTGTAGTATGTCAGTGTAGATTGTCCAGTAGTGGAAGTTTAGAGTTTGGGAGGATTGCAGTTAACCTTGTGCTTGGATGGGTTAGTTACAGTCATAGCTGTTAGTAAGTAGTATTTATGCAAGTTATGATATCATGTCACAAACAGAACTGAATAGAACTGAATCAACATCTCTCTGATCCATGCACAAAAATAAAACATTTGAACCTTTAAACTTTTTGCTTGCAAAGGCTTTTTGCAAAAAGCTCTTGTTTTGAATTACATCAGACTTTAGAGATGTTCATGTCATTTTGTCCATTTTTATTTATTTAGCGCCAATTCATAACAGAAGTTATCTCATTGCACTTTTACTGTAGAGCAGGTCTAGACCACACTGTTTATAGTATTATTTACAGAGGCCCAACAAATCCTACCATGAGCAAGCACTTGGCGACAGTGGCGAGAAAAAACTTCCTTTATAAGGCTGAAACCTCAGGCAGAACCAGACTCTATACTCAGACCGTATTGATAGTAATAATAAAAAGACTACTGATAAAAATTGTAGCGATAAATTATTATTATTAATAATAATAATTGTCGTCGTCGAGCGGAGAGGCAGCTGGCGGCCCGCAATCATAGATTCAGACTCTAGAGCTCCGGAGGCAGAAATACCTGCTGAAAGCGACAGAAGGAGAGAGCACAAAACTAAGATGTCAAGTTATTAACATGCATTAATGGGTTAAGAATGCATATGGAGGAGAGAGGTACATCATGGGAAGTCTCCCGACAGTCTAGCCCTATAGCAGGCCTCATCACAGTTTCAAGCACTATGCATTTCTTTAAACAGAAATTTTCTTTTAAAGGAAATTATTTACATAGAGCTTTTAATTTAGATGTTTTTCATGAGCTTTTGGGAGCTACAGCCCCTTTTTTTTGCTGAAAGTGTATTTATTCATTATGGCAGTCAGTTCAAAATCAATTTCCAATCGCATGGATAACAACCACTCACCCCATCTGCACGCTGAGCTGACTTATAAATCAGTTGCATAGAATGACAGACTAACACTGGACCAATAGAAAAGGAGCTGCTTGATTTGTAACTTGGCGGGTCTGAAAATCACCCAAGGTAATGTTTGTGGAGGAGGCAGTATGGGTGCTACTGTAGGAGGGCTCAGTCCTAAAAATCTTTCTTTGGGACATGATGTGTTGTGTTGGAGGGTGATTAATGTTCCATTGTTGTGCAACAAGGTTAGTTGTCTGCCTCTGATTGTAGGTGCTAGCCTGATTCAAGCTCTGAATGTGGTTGATGAGGTAATCAGGCTGGTTCTGTTACAGCAGTGCTGATGACAGTGGATAGAAGCTGGAGGTCGAGGAGTGTTTTTTGATGAATTTGTCTGTGTATTTTGTGCAATATGGGCGGGAATTATCACAAACAATCTTCTGTCTCACACTCATAATGTGCCATAAATCACTACATCTTGTGACTCACTTATCAGTGAATTGTATTTTTACTAATCGAAAGTTAAACGGACTAAATTGCAGATTTAATCAGTAAATATAGAACATGGAAACAATAAAAAAAGATTGAATTTACTTGTTCATACTTTGGAAGTTGTTACTGTAGGGAGAAGATTATGTAGGAGAGGTCAGTGTCATATTTTAGGCGACAAGCAAAGCAAATAAAATATCCACATGTTGTCATCATAAATTAATATACTGAATAACAGCAGAGTAGCAAATGCAGGATAATAAAAGCCAGGGACTGAAAATGGCCACGCAAGTGTTGTGCATGTCTGTCGGCATGTTTATGTTTCCATAGGCTCACACATAAAATTGATGGATTTCATCACACACTACTTGTAGGACTGTTGCACCTGCTCATTTATCTCTGAGCCTCAGAGCTCAGGCGCACTGACCTCAGTTCCAAAGGTCAAAAGGTCAGGAAGTTATTTCAAAACTAAAAGAGGTCAGGGTCGAAAGGTCTGACATGATGTCATATTTCCGTCATGTCTCCCTATAACACACCACATAATTGACTTGGCCGCTCCCCCAGGATGCATTTTTATATCGCTCATGTCACCAAGTCAGGGTATATTTCAGCTGTGGGACAGATGATCTACATGTATTTGGAGCAGCTGACATTTACCTCTGGTGATGAAGTCTTCATCACTCCGCTGGCATGCGAGTTATTAGCACCTGAAGCAAGTCTTACTGGGAAAAGAGTGCAAAGTTGGAATTGATTATTATGAAAAATTAATTTCACCCATTTACACCTTATTGGCTCTGTCCAATGTAGCTTTTTTGGAAACTAATTTTTGACAGTCAGCAGGAAAACCGTGAGCTTCGCGGGCACTTTCTGACCAGGAGGGATGGGAGCTCCACTTTTCATTAACGGTGGCTGAACATCATTGAGCCGGCAGCGTCTGTCAGCTCGGCTGCATCACGGCTCACAGAACCAGGAGTGGATATGAGCTCTCATTTCTCAGGAATTCATAATAGTACTGTGTTTCTGGGTCACGTTTGGCAAGAGTAAGCACGGCTAAGTGACACATACTTGCGCATACCCAGGCACTAGATTATTTTTTCAATTCATCTTCATTTGCCCCTCACCTGCACACGTAGTTACTTTTAAAGAAAACCGTTTTGGGCAAATAAACGTGCACCCGTAAGTTATGCATTTACAAATTTAGCTAAACCTATGAACTAATTAGACCAAGCATTACTGGGTCACTGACCCACTTAGCCTTACCTTGTTTAATAAGTTTGATATGGAATATAGAGCATTATACTGCCATTTGAGTACTTGAAGTATTTAAAATTATTAATCAGTTATTTCTCCTTATACTCAAGTAAAGGATGTGTGGAAGTCTTTCACCTCATACATGAAGTGATCATAATCAAGTCATTGATTAAGGTAAATCAACAAAATAGGACATTTTGAATGCCATACTTACATCTACTGCTACTACAACTACGAGTGCACACAAGTTTTTAAATATCCTTTCTTTTTTTACGTTTTACTGGCAGGATTTCATCTGAAAGGCATCCAACAGCTAAGACTATTGGACTGTGACTGGTGTTGTGAGCCTGTAAATCCAATCACTACCTCTCCATCTTCAGAAAAATATCAAGCCAATTGTTAAAATGTGGGAGAGTTTGACTTGGTGGGGATGCATGTGGGCATGTGGGGGAATGGGTGTGAAACATCAGGCTTTCAAATTACAGAAATTACTGTACTAATTAACGGAGCGAGACTCTCTCAAATATCACATTAATGTCAATGACTTTATCTAGAGGAGGGGGGTGGGGGGTGGAGAGGAGTAGAGCTTCGAGGCCCGCAGTGCTTCTTTTTACAGCTCACATCATAGCAGCTCCCTGTGGATATTACTGTGCAAGCTCGCAAGACTGAAGTGTGGTGAGAAACGCCCAAGTAACACAAGTGTGGCTTCAGTCATCCAGTATCAAACAGATCATGTTTCTCTTTATTTATCAGTACTGTATAGCTGCCTACCCAAGGTTTCAATACTACTGAAGTAGACCGTGTTAATGATAATGTCAGTCATAGGTTCAGAGATTACCAAGAAGAAATTTCAACTGCCTTGTTAAAATGGCTGTAACATAGACCAAGTAACAGTGTTGCTTTAAGGGAGTAGTTTGTCATTTTGGTAAATACGCTTATTTGCTTTCAAGAGTTAGATAAGAAGATTGCTACTGCACTGTAGTTTTTACACTTTCGCTTTTTTACGCGATATAACGGATATAACGTGCTAATTAGTGAGCTTTAGAGGTGCTGGCAAGTGGAGAGAGACAGTATAGCTGTTTCCTTTGGTTTCCAGTCTTTGTGCTAAGGTAAGCTAACCATCTTCTGGCTATAGCTTCATATTTAACGGACACACATAAGAGTGGTATCGATCTTCTAATCTTAACTTCCAGCAAGAAAGCAAAGCAAGGGTATTTCCCAACAGGCGTACGTCCAACTATTCTCTTACACTCACTTTCTTCAGTGAGTCGAACTCTGCTTGCTGCAGTCTTCACTTCCTGTAATGTTCTCGACAGCGGCTCTTCCTCAGACTGCCAGTGGGCTGATCATCCAAAACTGGCTCAGAGGGGAAAAAGGTGATCATAAACTAACGTAGATAGACTGGGTGTCACAAAGCATACAGATAGCTTAGCTTTCTTCTCTTTGCTTGCATCTGTGTATAAATAAGGCCACACGTGAGAATATTAACATTTACATGTTATGGCCTGGGGAAGCCCTGAGCTCACGTCGTCCCACCATAAAACCTGGAAGGAATGGCTGATCTAATTAAACAGAACTCTTTCCCTGTTGCCCCGAGATCCTTTCATATCATTTACGTTGCATCATTCAAATGTCATCGTGTACAAACTCACCAACACATTTTGTAGATATAATGTTTCACACACTGTAGTCAATTAAAAACCAAAATATAATCCAGTCAGGGATTATTTAGACCACAAACAACTATATTAGTATGATTAGAATGAGACAGCAAAGTGTCTGTCTTTATATTGAGTGCCTGAGAACTGCTGCTAAAACACATAGAAAGTCAATAGTGAGTACAGATGCAAGGTCAATCTGGGAGAAAGTTTTAGCAAAGGTTAGAGACAGTCCAGACACAGTAAGCTCTGATTGAAACAATCAGCATCTTGATGGAAGAATCTTCCTTTTTGTGAGTTTTTCATCCAATCATAATTATATATTCAGCCCTGAATGATGCAACAAACCTTTTCCACCAATAAAAAACGTCAAGGATTTTATTTTTTTAGATTTAGTTGTTTTAGTGTCAGTTTTCACACCAGAAGTCATTTTCATCATTGGTAATGCTTCTGTTTACATTGAGATCATTGATTGTGCCTTTATGTATCTCAAGACTGACTAGAAAGATTTCAATTATTACTGTGCATTTGTCACTGCACAGATTTTCCCAAATCATGCTGCTCTTGTTTGAGCTCTACAAACATTCTGATTCACAACTACAGAAGACGGTTTTTACCACAGCCGAACATAAGCCCTGGTGTCCCTGGTGAAAGACTGAGGTCTGAGATACTGCACAGTAACAATCAATAGCACTGAGCAAGCATGAAGTTTTTTTTATCTGCGACGGCCCTGACTCGAACACCCCCCCCCCCCCCCCCCCCCCCCCCCCCCCTCCCACCCAAAACACACACCCCCCCCCCCCCGCGGCCCCCACACAAA
>CM022490.1:18510780-18551579 GCA_011952105.1 Coreoperca whiteheadi | reverse complement strand
CATCCAACTAATTTTGTTTATTTGTGTGCAAACATGCTTATGTCCCCCTCTCTTACACCCATCCCCTGACCCGCCCCCCCCCCCCCCCCGCAGTGACTAATCTAATTGGAGCCGACACTGACTCCCCAGCTGTGCAGTGCTGCCAAAGAAAAAGAGAAGACAGAGATGTCAGGGAGATCTTCATAAATCAATAGTCAGTCACAGACTATTTTACTTCTCCTAGCCATCTATGCATTCACTCCGTCCATCTAACAAAGTCTTGTTAGCATGCTCAACTCACAAGTCAACACCTCAGTGCTAATAGCAAAAACCGTTGTTGCTATTTTCTCCAATACATCCTATAGCAGGCCTGGTCAGTGGTCTGCATCCCCTCGGCTATTAAACTAGGCCGAGCAACTATGTGGAAAGTATGCCATTGGGGTTATCAAGCCCACAGCCTCTTCACAAGGCTCAGCAACAGACTTACTTTTAGAAATATGACTCAACAAGGACATTGCAGAGTGTACATGCAGTAATGTTTTCGACCATAGTTGTAATACCTGTGAAAATGTTGTAAAATTTTGTTATTCCAGGCATCTAATATCTTTTTTTGGTCACCAGACAAAATCCTGTCTTATTGTGAGTGAATGCAGTATAACTGCTTTACTCTGTTATTCATCCTGGCTGGAAATGATTGAGAAGCTCTTGTATTAAGCAGACAGTGTTAATTACTCAAGTATGAATTATTCAGCTTCTGAATGATTCAATGAAATATAAATGCCTCCGGTCAATAGTTGCCAACACTCGAGAAGACTTTAGACTCCCTGTGGGGGGATTTAAGAGCCAGTGATGGGTTGCATCTTATACGCCAGACCACAAAATGACACCAGAGCAGAGTTAAATCTTCAGCTGGCATGCTGAATCAGCACAAGCTTCACCACTGCGTCATCGTCTTGGGTATTGTTTGACCCCCCCCCCAAAAAAAGCATATAAAAGTTTACATGCTTTTTTTTTAAATTTACTCTACCTAAATGTGTTATTGTCTTGTCAATCACACTAACTGTCTGGTTGTTTGTGCTTTACCCGATTCAATAGCTATGGGTAAAATAAACTCTCCCCCGGCTTACACAACATGTGCTGTACTCACAGACTTTGTGGCTTCACTGCCTCTGATGGTTTGAAGTTACTTTGCAAATAAGGCCATTCTTTGAACATAAATGTGGATTTATTTTTTCCTCGGCCCTGTTGGTAATGTATTCTAACTCTGACTGAGCTGCAATGGTAAATATTGGGGAACATGATCCTATGACCAATCTCTGTTACAGTCTTGCGTGATGTTGATTGACTGAGGTGTATGTGCGCCATCTTGTGGTGAGAATGCCAAAGTGCACTTTATTTACTCGTTTTATGGGCCTGGGCACAGAAGAGGGTAAGAAAAGCTGGATTGATCTTGAAAAGCATGCCTTTAATTCATTTCAAATGTTTATTTAGGTTTATGCCATTCCACAAATATGATCAGACTAATTCAAGCCCAATTCAAACAGCATTGAAATAGCTGCACAGATCACAATACTTGAATCACAATGAAGGTCAAGATTTTAAAGGGACAGCTGAGAATATTCAGCATATAAAATTAAGAATAAATTAATGTACAGGAAAAAGCAAAACCACTGTAACAAACAAAACAAACTAGTTTCTTGTACATTATAGATCGTGTAGATTTAAAAAAGAAAAATATTAAATATTGACAATTACCTCTAAATATTGTTAGATACAATATCAATAAAAAAAAACATTAAATAAATACATAAGGCAACAAAATGTGAGGGAGGTTTTTGTATTTAAAGTAAAATCACCTGAGCTCTATATATATGTAAATAGGCAATCCAACTGATATAACTAAATAGAATTGATTAATATATTTGGTTTATGGCTATGTTTGTAATGAAATAAAGAACTTCCAGTGCAGAAAACTGAAAAAAGTGTTTGGTCTTTTCAGAAGTTTGTAACATTGGTAACCTTAGCTTGCCCTGCTGGTTAAGAGCTGGAGCGTGAAAACTGGAAAATCAGGCTATCGGTTGTCACAGTAACAGACAGACTTTTAGTAACCCATTGGGAATGTTCTGTGAGCCCCGCTCTTGGAAAAGAAGACCCAGGATTTTGCTAATATTTGTTTATGTTTATTTGTAAGTTAAGATTCCTGCGATCTCAAGGAAATCCCAAGATTCTCTTGGTTCATGTGGGAGTTTTTAGCTTTTATCTGACAGAGTCAGGACGTTTTTGTTTGAACAAACATGCAACTAATTGTGAGTATATGTGTGCAAACATGCTTATGTACTGTGGAGTGAAGGTCCAGTGGGCGTGTGTGTGTCAGGATACCAGAGCTGTTTGGAATGGCACTATTTTCATTGTCTTTCTTATATTTGCTGCTTTTGGACTTTAAGAAGTGCTATGGAGGTATTATAAGTTTCATCTTTATGATGCTGATAAATCATTTCAATAATTTTTAGGATTATTTAATTGTACAATCTAACTTGTGCCAGGTGGAGGATCGTCTTTATACCTTATGAGATGAGGACAGTTAGTCAAACACAGTCTGTGCGACTATATTTTCCTTTTGCTCACTCCAGCCCCAGCTCCAGCCTCAGGCCCAGTGTTCCTGTTCAGTCCGGCAGACGACAGCGTTCTGCGGAGTAACAAACGCCATAACACTGGTGCGTTTGAGGACTGGCTGCAAGGCAACTTGGAAAGAGAGTGTATAGAGGAAATATTTAACCTGGACGAGGCCAGAGAGACCTTTGAGAATGATGAAGAGACAGTGGGTGTTTATTTATTTTGTTTTTATTTTATACATATTCTAGTTTTTGCTGGCTGTACTCATCAGAGACTTTACTCGGTATTTTAGATGGCGTTCTGGGCAGGATATGTAGGTAAGAATGTTTTTAATAACAGACTTCTCCCAACTCAAACAGAAAATGGAAGAAATGTTGTAGTGCTGGCTGTGTCTTTGTTTGTCTAAGGTGATTGTGTGTGTTGTAATTTTCTCTCTGACTTCTATGTATGAAGTCAGAGTATGAAGCTTTCATGTTATATTCTTGTCAAGGGAATTCTAGTCATTGCTAAAGTTATTTTCTAGATATGCTTTTACGTAAATGTTTATGTAAGATGTTTCTCTTTTTCTACTTTTTTTCCGAGTAAACATTGCTTTATAAAAGCACAATGCAAAATGAGGTCATTAGATGACCGTGTGCTGATCTACTTTGTCTGGATTTCTTCAGATGCCAATCAGTGTAAATCCAGCCCATGTGCCAGGGGTCATGCCAAAACCACCTTGGCTACTACACCTGCTCATGTCTGTCTGGCTTCACTGGCAGAAACTGTGAGATTGGTAAGTGAATGTCCTGTGGCTGGATTTTAAAAATGGGATCAAAGGAAATTAGATTTGTATGCTATATGATTCAAATGTTCTGAGAATATGAGATCAGATCTGATCAGGTCACCGTCTCAAAGGATAAACAACCAGATGCCTTTTTTTCCCCCCCCTTCTTTCTAAATCAAATCAATTGCTTGCATCCAAAATTAGATTGTCTTTTCGGATGTTCTAAAAACAGCAGGCAAAGTGCTCTCTCTGAGTAGTGACTGCATTTACCTGAATCACATGTTTATTTGACATTGTAATGGGTTGCCCTATAGGGATAGGTTCACAATATGTCAAGTCTTAACACAATAGGTATGTGCCTATATGAACATTGAAACAAGTTTAGTTTTTTTCCTCCTGTTCATAGCAGTCATTACGAGATCCCTTCCTAATGTGCTTCCTATGTAAGTGATGGGGGACAAAGTCAACATCCCTCATTCTGTGCAAAAATACATTATGAAGTTATTTTTTTCTGAAGTTAATACTTCAGAGTTCAGAGTTAGTCAAATCAAGTGGATGTCTTCCAAGGTTATAGCCTTTTAGTACAACATTTCCTTTTGATGTTTGTGTCAAAAAGGCTCATTTTAGCTTTAGATAAAGTTTTTAATACATTTTTTCACAGAATGTGGACTGTGGATTTTGTCCCCCATCACATCCATTGGAAGTGCATTAGGAAGTGATATTTTAATGTCCAGTATGAACAGGTGGAGTAATTACAGCAAGCAAAACCTGTTTAAATTTTCATATGGCCACTATTGTTTTAAGATAGAAAATGCTGAACCTATACAGGGCAGATCACACAATACATGTCTGACACTTTATAAACAAAACATCATTGTATATATGTAGCAAGACGGTGGGTTTGAATTAATAATATAATTTCTTTCTCCTCAGTTATAGCCAAAACTTGTGATGTGAACAACAAAGACTGTACGCAGTTCTGTGACTCAACCTTTGGAGCAAAATATCCTGTAAAAGTATCGCGCATTAACCTGTGCGACAGGATATAGGCTGATGCAGGACACGGTTAACTGTGAACCAGAAGGTATCGACGTATTCTTAATGAATTCTCTGTTAAATATCACGATAATGACTCTTAATTAAACAATGTGACGCGTCACCAGCTGAAATTCCCTGTGGCAGAACTGCCCAGACAGTGGTAAGTGCAGTATCCAGAAGGTCTCTGCTTGGCCGTGAGCATGCAAGCCTGCAGAACACCCCCTCCCTGATCAGTATCACCACCACTAAATCCCGTCCCTCAACTCTAGCCACTTCCGCTGCATCTTTTCTAGACAAAAAAGACCCTGTAGGAATCCAATCCCGAAAGAAATTGCCCCTGTGGGTGTACAGTGACCCTGAGGTCCCCAGTGAGGAGCCGCCTAGAGCTTATAAACACATTGTGGGTGGCGAGGTGGTAATTCCAGGAGAGCTCCCATGGCAGGTATTGTATGGAAGTATTTGATGCACGTAAGGATTTTTATTTATTTTTTTTACAGGAAAAGCATGAGGTAAAGAAACTGCAGCTGCAGCACGTTTAAGTTCTTGTAGCTACTCACAGCTCTTTTCTCCCTATTTTATTCAGGAAGCCATGACAGAGCGTCGCAGTGGTCAGTTATTCTGTCGGGGCTCCATTCTCAGGGAGCACTGGTGGAGGAACAAAACGCCTTCGTCATCAGAGTGGGTAAGATTCACTGCAAACCGACTAGTTTCACTTCTGCTAAAGCATGATGGAGTAGCTCTGTGTGAAAGAGAACTTAAAAGATTAGTCAATCAATTGATTTGTCAATGAATTAGTCGAATATTTTGATAATTAATTGATCGTTTGAGCCAAGCAGAAAAGACAAAAATGACCTGGTTCTAGCTTCTGGTTGTGAGGATTTGCTGCTTTTCTTTGTCTTATGTGATAGTAAACTGAATATTGGTTGGTCAAAACAAGCTATTTGAAGACATCACCTTTTTGGGCCTTCTTTACAATTTTCTAGCGCATTATAGTCCAAATAACTAAACTATTAATCAAGAATTAGAAAAAAAGAATCAGCCCTAGTGTCAAGTTTTTATGTATCGTAGTCCTTGAAATAATTCTGGATTTTAGGTAATTTATCACACTTTAAAGGGCAAATTATTTTGCCATCGGCTTTGGGACATCCACTGCGTGTGTTTTGTTATTGTAAAAATCTAGAAGGAATCAGGGATATCTGGACCGGCTGTCTCTTTATTACCGCTGGATAAACCATTTTATGTGATTAACTAAAAACAGAATGGCATTTCATGTGGAAGACCCTGACCCTTAAATTTAAAGTTTATAAATTTACTGAATGACTGATCAATTCCACCATACTGATTAACTACAGAAGCAGACTACATTATAAAAAATGATATATGGGTATGTTTAAAAAGTTACAAAGATACTCATGATTTAGTATGTCCTTTTATCCTGTATTAAACAAATCACGTAGTAGTGTGGTTCTTTATTTGCAGACTTCAAATTATATGTGACAAAAAACAGAGGAGAAAAGTCTGCACAGTTTTATTATTTAAGTTGGCTTCCATTAAAACAAGAATACAGAAATAATAGTTAAAATCAGGGTGTATGAAAAGGAGCATTCCTAGTTTTCACAGCACTGTGTTAAAACAACAACAAAGTATTGAATTACTTTAACTAGCAAAACAGTTATTGCAATAAATAATTTTTTATTGGATTATTTTCTACAGAACTGAAGCAAATAGAAGCCAGTTTAGAACAGTACAAACCTGCACATTGTTCAGTTGCCATGCATTTTCATCTTAAAGAAACATTCAGCAACAAGCTTAGGCTACTTGGCTCATCAGGATACATAATATTTCAAGCAGGGTTTTTTAGTTTTGTTTTCCAACCTGGAAAATCTGTGCAAAATCTGCAGCATTTTGGATTAAAATTGCAAAGAAATCATTTGATTTTGTCATTAGTTCAAAAGAAAAAAATGTTTGTTTGATGTGCAGTCAAGCATAGCTCCTGTAAATATATGGAGATGTAATTTCTTTCGGTGCTGCACAGATACCTCACAATATGAAGGAACAACATGACAGCAAAATAAATAAATTAACAACATAGGAAATGTGTAGTGTGCAGCAGGCCCCTGCTGCTTTCTAGACTAATTTCCATATCAAACACAGCGTATCAAAGGCAGCCCTCCGACTGGGGCCTCGATTTGATGTGGTAAATTCATATAAGTCTGCAATCAATATTTAATTAAGCGTTCGACACAGAGGGTATATTTCATGTTAGCTGTATGATCCGTTTTAATGGGGAACCCGAGATTAACTGAGCTGTGTGAGGAGGAAACAATCTACCGCCACGATGAAGGCGCACACAGCATAACCGCTCTCTCTCTCGGTTTCTTTTACTCTGTCTCGTTCTCGCCTCCCTACGCTGTGACTGACAGACGGCTCCTGAGAAGAATGACAGTGTTTGGTGCTCTGCGGCGTGCACTTCCCATTCGTCAACTGCACAAACCGAGGAATTCATTGCCATCAATCTACATCATGTCCACATGGGTCTTACATTACCATCAATGACACGTCAACTGCTGCCTGCACGCAGGGGGTAAGTCTCCCCTGCCTCCCTAACACATCATACGTTCAAGAATAAACAAAGGAAAAAAACTGTATGAATAAGACAAAATACACAGTAAGAGGAAAAGCGTCGAGGAAACGAGCACACATTCAGTAGACAATAGGCGGATTTTATGCCTCTATTGTCCATCCACCATATTAAAGTGCCTGTTGAATATTTGTGAGGTCAGATTGAAGCAATAACAGAGTATTTGATTTTGCAAACAGTACATACAAGACACTCAAAAAGAGCAGGAATAAAAAAGGCATTATGGCATGGCACATTTTGGCATTTTAACTCCTAGACTTGTACAGAACAATGGTGCCTTAAGGAATGACATGTAAGAAAAATACAATGAAGTCGTTCAATGGAAAATGTCAACTATCTACACCAAAAAGAAACGCTGAGGTACAATAAATGTTAATTATACTGTATATGTACAAAAGTCTCTGCTTTAAGAAATGTTTCAGGTAAATCCTGGACTACCATCCATTCACCACACACTGAGACAAACAGGACCACACACTCAGAGATACCATGATCTCAAGTACTAGCTGGAATGAGGAAGGGTTGAAAAATGTCCACAGATTGTGAAATGACTCACTGCTGCAGCAGCAACCTCACATCCTGACTATATGTCTGTTGCAGATGGGGCGCCAGAAGGACAAGATACTCATCACCAGTCAGAAAATGGGAAGACCAATCTTCAGTCAATCGACTGATTGTCCAAGAGGGCTAAAAAGTTCCTTAGCCCTTGCACTTGTGTGTCAGCACACCCTTTACTATCAGAAAACACTGACCCAGGAGATTGTCAAAAATCAGGTCCGTAGATTCCCACATTTTTCTTTAATGATTGAATTGTGCTGAAGAAAGCAGACTGGGGAGTGAGGAGTGGGTGGCTGACCAGTTATGAGACAGCTATGGCTCAATCTGTTCCTTCTGTCTGTTCACCATCCACAGGTAAATATTAGATTCACATTCTGTGCTTTCTTCGCTATGGGGAGCTGAGTTTTCGCGCCTTCAGGTTCCCTGGATCTGCAAGAAAATATACACTTAAAAAGAAACTCAAAGTAAAGAAATACTGTGGCTCAACATTATATTATTGTCTTGGAAGCCCATGTCTTTTCTTTACCCCCTAGCCTGGAGGAATGTCCTCGACTGCTGTCTCCTATAATCATCTGCAGGCTGGCAGCTGCTATGAAGCCTTCCTGTCGTCGACTGAGATTTTTCACCAGCCTGAAGGATGAAGGAAAAGAAGGAGATGAGAGAAGGAAAAAAGGGGAGAAATTGTACTTTGTTACCAGGTCTAGCTTTTACATTTGGCCAAGCAGGGTTTCAGTTTCTTCCCACCTCATATAGCAACTTTTGTCATACATTGTACCATTTAACATATGGGATTAGTTTGGCTGATCACTAAGCCACCCTGACAGACTGGTTTACCCCACATCATGTGTGTTGACAGGCTGAAAACTCACCAGCGTCCCTTGTCTTCACACTGCAGTTGGATGACGTCTCCACATTTGATGGTGATGCTGTCTGGTCCATTTTGAAGACAGTCAGCCAAGGCCATGTATCTGCCTGGGGACTAACACAGAAGGAAAAGTGTCAAGAACAAAGTAAGTAAAGATTTATTTATATAGTTAAGATTTGATTGGAACTTTTCAAATCAAAAGTTAACAAATTGCTTCATAATAAAGGCAATTAAGCTTAAACAGGCAGGATAGTAACAGACACAATAACCACAAATAAGACAAAAAGGCAAAAACATCAGTTCAGAAAAGTGTCTTTAAGTGTTTCAATTAATTTGGATGAGCTGGTGGTTAGAGATGCAAAGACAGCAAAAGCATGTTTCTTCATTTAAACTTGACTCTGGGAACATCCAGTAGACATTAGTTTGCTGACCTGGGTGACTTTAAGGTACTATATGGACAGAACAACTCAGAAATATAGAGTAGTTAGGGAACATGTAGAGTAGCTGATAGGTGGCCGATGACAAAAGACCAACCTGAATTAAAGTGCTCATAACCTTTGTTAGAGGACAGGTCACAGCTATTTCACTCAGGCAAAAGTATAAAGAATTAAATTAATCTAGATGTGAAGACACAAAAACATGGACTCGTTTTGCAACACTTTCAAATGAAAGAATATGACTGATGTTTTTGCCTGCTTTCACCTGTTATGATTTCACATGTTCTTTTTTGTTTTAATTGGTAATTGAGTATCGAGCCAAGGGAGAAAAGTTTAAAATTAGCCTTCTGGCCAACACTCGCACATTTACTGTGAAGTTTATCAATATCCATATTCACCGTAAACATTTTATTTTTATTTTTTTGAATTACAAGGTTGGAAATATTTCTTAATTGTAGTGCAGAAGTTTCATAATATGGAAACATTTAGACAGGAATCAAATGTGACCTAACCCTAAATTAGGGTATAGTTAATATTACAGGTGGGAAATCCTGCTATAAGTTCTTTTGAGCACTTTCATGGTCACTAATATGGACCTCTATTTTATCCTCTGTTAAGAACTGTGATGGTTGTTAATACCCACAGATATCCTCTACAAGGAATATACTTCTATGTATATAATTAATAATTTCTAGCTGATTAATTAGGCAAAGATATAATACACACAGGTCTAAAATAGCAGAGAGGCCCTTATGTTTATCATTTGATGTATTGTATCTAATGTAACATTAATGGCTCTCACCAGTTGCACCAAAACCTCCTCCTCTGTGTCAGATGGGTGGAAGGCATCCCGACCTCCAGGCCACTCCTCCAGACCCTCACAGATGTCTACCGAGTGATGCGCGCCGGGCCAACCTGGGGCGACACATTGCTTCGGCTGTTACAGGTACTGATGAATGAATTAATCCAAGCACTACACCTTAAAAGGCACCATGTAGATACTTAGTAACTACATCGACATGATAAAGACCCGTTGTCACTTACTGGGAAATTAACAAGAACGTAGAATCAAAAGCTAATCTCAGTAGTTGGACCTTTTTCCCCCAAATTCCGCGATGTACCTGGTTCTTCAGGTCAAAGTACACTTGAACTGCTGAGGGGGGAAAAAGTCAAATATCTACATCAGTTAGATTATGAAGACAATCAGCAACAGTGGTACAATACTGTGCAAAGAAAATATTATTTGCATCAATTCCCATCACACTTTCTGTGATTTAGTTACTAAGTATCTACTTGATTATGGCATAAATGTGTGTGGAAAAGATTTACTCACTCCTGCGGTTGTGCTGGTGTTTAGTGGAGTGAGGCTGGGGATCTGGACTGCTCCTCCCTGACTCAGTGTCCTCTGAGCTCACAGACACCCTCTGCTGCTTGCTGGGGGAAACGACACAAGACAACAAGCGTCATCAAACGCTGAACACAGTCAGCAGACATGGTCAGGGTAGATGTTATCCTCTGCCACACAATCTAGGGTCAGCTCTCACTTCCTGAATCTCATCCATACCTCAGTATAGCTGGCCCCAGATCAGTGTCAAGGAACAACTCTGTCCTGTTGTTTCTCTTACAGCCATGACCATTCAGGCACCAGCCAGACAGCAAGACAGAACACAGAGCAGCCATGTGCAAGCGTTTCTGTAAAAGTGCTAAGTAGGGAACACAGACCACTGACACGATGTTCACACCGTAGAAAGATCTGGTCTCGATTCATCGAGATAAAAATTAAGATATTATGTCACCCAATTATTAGATGCTGAGTAAGAATACCTTGATTAGATCTAAAAAAAAAACATCTTAAAGTCCCATCTTAAAAACCGACTGTTGTGAGGAAATTAAGAAAATTCATGGAATGAAAATCAAAACTCTTCTTTTTGTTTGCCCTTTGCATTACATGCAAAATAGCAACTTTGAGATGCAGAAATAAGAACAATTGTTTTTAGATACCATGTTAGAAATGCCATGGAGGAGCTGATAAGACACAGGCCTCTCAACGTGGCCAGGGAGTGTGGGGGGTCAGGTATGAATCAGAATGAATGCTATAAAAAGGGGGTGCAGGTGACGATCAGTATGCAAACACAGAAGCCCTGGGGTTTTTGGTCCCCATGCTGGGTCAGGTGGGTCATGCCAGGGCGAGGCTGAGTTTACCACTGAGCATTAGGGCAGGTCAGTGGCGTTGGTGGGGGCGTGGCCGGGGCCGTTGCCGGGGGCTTCGGGGACGAGGGCTCCGGGAACGCAGGCACAGAAACACATCAGCCGACAGCGAGACAAAGTCCAGCCCCGGCAGACAGCCCCTGGGAACCCCTCTGGACGGCCGCATGCCCCTGCAGGTGGGGGATGGGAGGAGTGGGGATAGGCAACCAGACAGCAGTGGACAGAGTGGGGTCTGCGCCCATTCTCACACACCGCAACACACAAAGCCTCTACCAGGGCAACGTGAAATTATATCGTCACATTCACTCAAGCTTTGATCAGATATGAAAACTGCGCAAATGCAGATAGTAGTGCTGTGATTGCATGTGTGTGTGTGTTTTGCATATGCCTGTGTGTTTGTATGTTTTTGCAACTATAGCCCACAGTCATGCGCTTAATACACCACTGTAAATACTATAAACAACCATAGGCACTGACCTCTCAGAGAGTGGTGGCGAATGCTGCATGTGGCCAACCATTTGGCCATGTTGATATGCTTCATCTGTGAGCAGAGGAAGGAAGTAATGTGAGGGGGTAGAAAGAAGAATATCATTTTCAGTGCAGTTTTTCAGTTGACTTTAAATTAAATATTAACTTTATTTTCTAGCATGTATGTTCATTGTTTACTAGTGACACGTTACATTACTTCTGTCTAGCCGTAGATACAGGACTTTCGTCACTTCCTTTATAGCAGCCTGAAATAAAATACGTCACTGAATACTACACATATACACGTGTGTGTATATGTATGTATGTATGTATGTTCACAGTATTTGTATGTTTTTCTTGTGAGACATGAAAATGTGCAGATTGTGAAAACAAATTTGGTTCATGGGACAATAAAGACTATCCATCAATATATCTACTGTAACTAACAGTATATGGTGAAGAGAATCAAAGCACAAACCTCCACTTACACTTTCAGCGCTTTCAACCACATCTCATGCTCTCTGGGGCCGTGAGAAGCAGTTCAAAGCTCCGAAGTTAGTAAGTCGAGCTTTGAACTTAGATTCTCTGTCCCATAGTATCTTTGGTTGTTCTCAGACCTCTAAGCAGCTTCTGCTGGTTTGTCAGGATTCTGCGAAGCTCATTGAGCCAGGCCATCTTCACTTCCACTGTAGGAGCCTGAGAGACATCCGAAACATTACAATAGACGGTCAGTGGATGACAACATTCTGTATATGTTTCTATCTAGCTAAAATGTTGCCATTTCTTCTGTTAGGCCTCTATTTACCATTTATACATTTATTATTCGTCTATTAAATGTCCGCAAATTGTTAAAAACATCAATCACAATTTCCCAGAGCCCATGGTGACATTTTAAAGCGTCTTGCTTTGTCCGACCAACAGCAGCAGAGATATTCAGTTTAATGTAAAAGAAGTCTAAGAAAACCAGCAAATATTCACAAGTGAGAATATGAAACCAGTATATTTTTTCTTTGAAAAATCACTAAAAGACTAATTATCAAAATAGTAATAACTTAATTCTAGTTGAAAGGGTTTAAAGCTACATTAAAAGTAAGAAAGGGCTAAATTATCAGAGGTACTGTATTTAAACTACTGAAAATGCTAGCATCAAGCTTTTTTAGACCCCTTACCTGAACCACATACACTTCCTCCCTGCCACTGTACCAGATCTCAAACTTCTTTACATCTCCCTTGACATTCTCTGTGATCCCCACAGCAGTCATCTGCCAAGAGACATACACTGTTTACATCGAGACACACACACGGCATTAGGACGAGCAGCACATCATACATCAGACTTACATCATGTAACACATCTGTCCTGTCAGAGCACAAACATTCCCATTCACACACCTCCGCTGTGTGACTGCTTCCTCCCAACATCCTCAATAATAAATCAAGAGCAGCAGCAGCTGTTGGTGAGACACCAGCTGTGACACCCTCCGCACATCAACACATACAACGAATACAACAAAAGAAGTCTTACCGGAATTCACAAGGTTCTGTGGCCAGCTGGGCAACTTACACGTGTTAAAAGATAACAACACAGACACCGATATCAACTATGTGCCTCCAGTCGATCATTCACTTCATTACTTAACTCTAAAACATAAGTATAGATCAGATAGTGACCGGGATAAAAAGTGATTATTTGTAATGAACTTCAACCAGTGTAATGAACCATTTGTCATATTAAGTTCTTAATGTTACAGTAACTCTTGGACTCCTGGAAGTATTTCAGGTAGCAAATCACTGTCAGTATTTGTCCATAGAATTGTGGCGGTTTTTTAACTCTGCATTGGCTTTGTTCAAAACGAATTTCTTGTATATTCATTCACTGTTGCCTACATTATAAATACCCAATAGTTTACTCTATAGTGAGCAGTAAGTTTTGGACACTTATAGCAAATAAGCACAGCAATGGTTTCCCATCACCAGCCGTGTTCTTATATGTCAGCAAAACAAGTCTGAGTTTATAGAGATCCTAATAATCCTTTATAATTTTATATTCATTTTACCAACCTCCGTAAAAAACTGACAATCATGGCTACATTTAAAATTACTTCGAATTTGCTTTGGAGCTGCCACAAGATGTAATTTCCTCACACTTGAGACACCACTTGTCACTCACCATACTGTATATGCTCAGTGGAATATGTGATCCACTAAGAACATTTGTTTGATTTTGGTATTCAAGGTCATGACACATTTTAACCACCGCAAAAAAAAAAGCGGACGCACACAATCGAAGACACAGACTAACCTTGAGACAGTGCTTGAAGCTGTACGAGGGGGTCTTGTCGTTGCCGTCTCCATGCTCCTCCCTCCGCTTGCAGAAGAGCAGCGCTCTCTCGTACAAGAAGAGGTGTCTCTGCATTGGCTTGAAGCGAGCCAGCTCCTTCATGCGTGTGGGACCTTTCTTATGGCTGATCCACACACTGAAAGAACCCTGCATCAGCACGCGGCCCAGCTCACAAATGTCGCCCTGCATATAATTAGAAAGAGGAATTTATGTATAAGCCTTTGTTGGAAATATATTCACTGTAAAAATGTTTGTTAGAGCACATTTATCCCAAAGTAATAAGAGTTTAGGAATTCAGAGTGTTCAGTTCTCATCAGTCAAACCTCATATCCTGTGATGGCTATCTGATGCATGGAGTCATTGACTGATTTGAGCAGGTCCAGCATTGCTGTTAGTGCCCCCTGCAGTTCAGAAGTCCCCTTGCAATCTGTACTGTATTTAAGTAGTTCCTGAACACACAAACAGAAGAATAGGCATGTAGGCAAAACCACACATAAATACAGTAGCTAAAACTGCGCACTCTAGTGGTAAAGGCTTATAATAAACAATTGGAGGTAACATAAATGTGAATCAATTACTTCATTATCCGACATTTGTACTGTGCAGTTTTGTAGAAAATTATTTCTGGATGTGGTTTCAGAAACTGGTTATGTTGTTGATGCATGGACAGCAGATTATGTGGTCAGAGTTAATGAATGCCAGCAAACTTTGCAAATTTGGGGATTTTGTCTGTTGGATTTTAATGATACAGAGAGGCCTAAGAGTTGAATGAAGTATCATTAAAATCCAAAATATTATTATTATTTGCTGCTATTGATTTCCATCTGATGCTGTGGCGCCTTGCTGGATTATCTCGGTGGGGATTTAAGGCCAATCTCATGGAATATAGAGCATAAAATAGCCTCTACCACAAACATAATGTAGGTGACTGACTGTGTGTGTGTGTGTGTGTGTGTGTGTGTGTGTGATATGACACCGCTCTCTGTCTAACCTTTAGCAGCAGCTGATATTTGGTGAGGCGTTGGACTGGTTTCAGAAGGTAGGAATCCAGGCCCAGTTTGTGCTCCAGCTTTTTTTGACACTCCTTCACAAGGAAGACAAATAAAACCACAATGAATGTAATGTTTGCCAATGATGGATCACAACTGTAAAACTGAAATGACAACATTTGTTCTCACTTCGTGGTTTTACTGAGTTTAGAACAGTACATGTACATATTTTCGTCTTAAACAAATATTCAAATATTTACAGTACTTGAAATATTGTAAACCGCTCTCACATGACACCGAAACAGTAAATTAATCAGAAAAAATTGCAGATTGAGATTGAAATCGTGGCAAAACTGACCTGAAAGAAGGCACAGTCTGAGAATTGTCTCCACAGCGCCTCAGAACGTGGCTTATTCTGACAGTAGCATTCATACATTTGGAAACTCTCTTTCTGGAGAGACAGGAAAGAGAAAGGTTTGAAAAATATGGAAACAAATTATGCATAAATGATCAAAATATAGAGAATCTACACAACAAACATTTAAATCGTCTCACCCGTTCCAGAAAACAAGCTCCCACACCTTCAGGAGCCTCCAGGCATCCTTCCAGGTCCTGAAGGAAAATCCTGGAACCCCATAAAAGGTCAAAGGGGAAGAATTATCAATCTCAAAAGCCAAAAAAAGTGACAAACACCATCTCAACCCATACCCTCCCACATATCAGCCTTAATACAATAAATGGCCTCGGAACTTTAGGGCCTTGGAACCTGCCCACCCCTTGAGACTAATCCTGTCCAGTGTTTTGCATGTATGTAAAGTAGAATGTGCGGTCCCCTGTGTGAGATTGGTCTCTATGCCGAGATGCCTACCATTACACTTCCTGACTTGCTGTCTTCAAGACAGTCCTGATTAGAGAGGCATCCAGTCCAGTCTAGACCTGTCTATAGTTGATAAGAGTTCAACTGAAACTGAGGCACTTGCTTAACTACCTGGGGACTGGGCCAGGTTTAGTTTTTCAGTGAAAGTGCACACACACACACACACACACACACACACAGAAACCCTAAAGCAGGGGTGCTTTTTTGTTTCTTGTATTTAAAGACAAGTAGACGTTGTTAAAGCACCTCAGAAACCACTGTAGCTATCAGTTAATCCCTCTCAGTATCACACACTTATTTCCCATCAGGATAGTGTTTCAAAACAATCAGTCAAATAAAATGAGCCATGGTCCTCAGCAGGAAGGCACACTCTCGTAGGCAAGAGTAGCAACACCAACACCAAAAAACTCTACTGTGTAACTTTTTCCATGTTAAAGGTGCTCTGTGGAATTTTCTGGTAAATAAACAAAAGTCATGTTTACAATCTCTACTACATGCAATACTACATGTCTGGCTGTCTGAGCTTTCGACAGACAGAGTAATTAGTAATTATTGTAAGTATGGTAAGTTTTCTAAACCCAGGAATTCTGTTGGCAGAAAGAGATTAGAGCTGCACGATATGGCAGTGTTTCCCACACATAGACCAATCTGTGGCAGTGCGCCACAGATTCAACACCAGCCACCACACATTGCGTTTGGTGTATTTCTGAAATGTATTTTTTTAACGCTATTTAAATCACGCTGCATTTTCTTTCCCTGCGCTCCCTCCGTCTCTGTCAGTCACGCGTCTCTCACACACACACAAACCAAGCCTTAACCCTCAAACAGCCCTTTGAAGGTGTCTTGAAAAGTGAGGAGTGGCCAAAATGTCCTCACTCCCAAGGTCTAAAACGCAAACTGGTCCTCACAAAGATGGCTGTACAAGGGCACACACACACACACACACACACACACACACACACACACACACACACACACACACACACACACACACACACACACACACACACACACACACACACACACACACACACACACACACACACACACACACACACGTGTACTACAGCTATGGGAGTTGTATATAGTGTGAATTGTGTATAGTTCTATCTTGTGATGTGTGTTTTAGTATGACGTTTGTATAGGCGTGAATCCCTGTTATGTATTTACTCCAAAAAAGTTCTGTGTTACAAATTAATATTGGACGAATTATTCCAGTTCAGCGGTCAGCGTCCCGCACACTGATTGACCACCCAGTCAACATTAGCTAACAGTCAGTATACAGTGAACCATGTTTGTCTCCTTACAACAATGTGTTTCGAATCGTCTACATATTTTAAAAGAGGTCTATGTGCGATGTCATTAATCACTTGCCTGCTGTGAAAATTGTAGATCTCAGGCATGTTTCCAAAGAGGATGTCTCTCTTGCTGCGCAGGATCGGGGGCAAAAGCCCTGACAGAGCTGGGTTTTCCATCTCAGCCCTGTAACCCTGCAATATTTAACCATAGCAAAACACTTGAGGAAATACATAGTTATATATATAGTTTTGTGTGTATTCAATATTACCAGTAGTAATTTAACCAACAACACACGTATAGAACACACATGGAAGAATCTATTTTTGTGTGGCATGAAAAAGACGGGGGAAAGTATGTTTTCTCACCAGCAGAACTGACAGCAGCTCTTCCACATAGATTCTTTCGGTCTCTATGAGTTCCCTCATCACATGACTGTGACACAACACACACACACAGATGTAGACAGAGAGAGCCAGAGGGCATCATTAGCACTGAACAAAGAGAATCACAGAGTAAACAGCATCAAGAGCAGTACTGAGGACAGATAGATGTGTGGACCGATGCTGCCTCCTCACCGCTTCAAGAGATCTGGGCTGTCCTCTCCCTCCAGAGTGTACGACACACAGCTCCGGCTCTCCTGGTAGTCGTGAATCACCTCTATCTGAACACACCACAGATCGACAACACTGACTCTTCCATTTGGATTTGGAGAAAATGTTATTACGCCGAAGAAATTATTGGACCAAACAGGAAGAGTTCGATCAGGAAAGAATGATGTGATAATAAACATTTTCACATTTTTGGGGTTCAATGCAGCTGTGATGCAGCTTTTTTCCTTACTTTTCTAGGGTTGGGGCTCTTTCTGGAAGCTCTCTTCCCGGGCAGAGAGAGGTCGAATGTGAACTTCAAACCATCACCTGTAAAAGCCAGATCATCAAAATGTACGAGTGTAATTCATATACAGTATATTTCCATATGCACTGATGAGGCATACTGAGGACATGGCTCATTTAAGAACCCACACTAAATCAAAAACAATTACTTTTTCATGACCGTGTGCATAGCGTGAACCCGATGGCTTCTTAGGGATTTGCTTCCCCTGCCTTTGACCTTTTTTATTCCTCAGTAATTAAAAAAAAACTATCAGCCATGATTGACATTTGCGGTAATCAATGATAATAGGTTGCCTGGTGAAACCTGGAACCAGTATGTGCAGATCTAAAGCAGAGTTTGGCACGACTGATCAGTGTCCTTTTGATCCTAGCAGCTGAATCCTTACACAACGGTCCACGCTCAACTGAGTCTTGTGACCTTGCATGTGCCATGTTACATTCGTCAGCGGAACACTTGCCTGTGTGTGCAAGCACACATGTGCATGTATGCATATACTGGATCAAATCAATCAAAGCTAACCACTTTTCTCTTCATCTACTCTCTTAAACGGCTGGTGTCCCGAGTATCAAGGGGGGCCTCAGAGGGATTCATAATCACTTTCATTCTCTTTCTTGTTATTACTGTCATTAGTATGGCTTCATATCATCGAGAACAAAACCTTAAAGACATGAATGAACATAGAAAAAAGCCTATGGATCCTTTTACTTTTCACACACTCAAAGGATGTAGACATATTCAGTGGCATAATAGAAACATTAAAATAAAAAGAAACACACCAGATAACGCTGCTGTATTAATTGGGTACCACTGTATATGGTTAGCTTTGTGCCATCACCCTTGAGACACAGAGGGACATGAAAGGTTCTTTAATGTATATGAGCCACATAAGGTTCTATAGCAGCTATCCTGACTAATAGAGTAGTCAGGTATTTCCCAGTGGACTGATTATACCTTCTACCCTTGTTATAGCTTGTTTGTAAAGGTGACCTGCTAACCCTAAAGCCCTTTCAGGAACACCTTAGGCCTACTCAGTGGGACCCTGTGATGTGTTAATGTAACCATGGTGCCTAAAGGAAAAATGCAAGGGGGAGAGGGATTGGTGCCAGGCCACAAAGGCTGATATGGGACCCCATAATGGGCCCGGGAAACACGGAAGGGTGGGTAGGGAGTTAGTTGATTTGTAGCAAGCCTACTGTATATGCTGCAAACTACAGCAGCTAACTATAGACAAAAGCTGTTTAATCGACTGTAGCAAAAGATCATTCTTTCAAGTATGTATGAATGATCTGATAAAATCTATATTTCAGCAATGATTCTTTCTTTTAAAAGATGATTGTGTGTCTGTACCGTGCTTGGGGGAGAAAAGTGGGGACTTGGAGCGTGGTGGGTTTTCAGGCCTAGGGGCCACCAGTTGGACCGGTCGCACATGTCTGTCAGCCAGCTTCCTTAGACAAGCCTGTCTATTCTGGATCATCTGCTGCACTGCTGCGTGCTTCTCAAATGTTTCCCCTATCTGGGGCTAACAGAGAGAGAGAGAGACAGAGAGAGAAGGACACAGGGGAAGGATATTCAATTGTGATGTACAATCCAGAAATAGTACTGATATTTAGAAACACGGAAATGATGGCAACAAGCTCACTGGATTTATTTAATTCTTTTCCAATAAAAAATTATTGTTGTGGTCACTGACCTGCAGCTGAGGTGTGATGACAGCCTCATACTCAATGGCCAGGATGTCAGGTCCTGAGCTCAACATAGATGGCGCCCCCTCCAGGAACCTCTCAATGTCCCTCAAAGCAGCCTGGGCCCCCTCCTTCGACTGGAACTTATCTACCAGCTGATTGGCCAGCAGATATGCTCCATCGTCGCACCAAGTTTGGGCCTGAAGGTGGAGAAGGCATGCGTGTCACCATAACGAGGTTTGTGTGTTCCGATTGATGTGCATGTGTGTGGATTTACATGTCACACATGTCATTACCTGTCCAAGAGAAAGCAGCAGCTGGTGTGTTTGCAGAAGACGAGCGTGTTTGGTCTTGAGAGCAGCATTGAGTGTATCACAGTAGTGGCGAAGCTCGTTGCAGCGCTGCATAATAAGAGCGATGGCGTAGTGGTGACCTGCTGATAGCTGGTGTCCGTGAAGGATGATGATCTGAGCTCGAGCCATCACCTCCTAATAGAGCCAATGTAGACACACAAGAAGAAAGGAGTCCTTTTTTTTTTTGGAAAAAATGATCACTGAGGCCTTACAGTCCTCTGGCGCCCACTATATTTACAGGATATATTTGAGGCAAACCCATCTGGTACACAAAGCTAGTAAATAAGAGCTGTTATTGTCAGTCTGATTGAGAAACACTGACCTGTGCATTTGATTCCAGACTGTCCAACCTTTTGAGAGCCTGTTCTGTTTGAGCCAGAGTGTCGACAGATATGGACAGCTCCCTCTCCTGAGCCATCAGATGCCCCAGACACAACTCCATCTAAACAGAAAACAAACACTAGATAATGTCAGATATACACAGACTAAAAAGAAAAACCACACCTGTTTAAAGCCAACCCTGTTGGATCCTAGAGGCATTGCAACCCACATAAAAACTTGAGTCTGAGGATTGCGATATCTCGTGAAGTTCCCAAAATGAAACGATATTACACTCGGGGGAGTATGGAAATATGGGCATGCATGATATAAACACACAAAAACATATTTACATAGACACATGACACATATATGGAATCCCTACCTCCTGAAAGCTTTGCTCATATCTGAGCAACTGCAGGTACTGATGGAGTTTCAGATGATGTTTCTCAAAGAAACCATCAAAGGCTGACTCCATGTCTCTGAGCTGGGCAAGGAGCCTAAAAAAAATAAAGGGACTTTGCGATAGATTTAATTTGTTTCCACCGTCATTTCAATGTAAGAAATGATGAAGTACAAGAAAGAAAAGGGATGCTTGAAGAGGTCTTACCTCTGTACCGTCTCCCAGTCCAGCCTGACATCCCACTGGGAGTCATCATCCTTCCCAGAGGTCTCCAGGCTTGCCAGAAGATGGCGGCCCTCCTTCGACACTGACCTGATTGCATCCTGTCAAACAGAGGGACATTTACATCATAAATAAGCAGCACTCAAAGAAGTGTTTTATAAAATACGAATAGATCTTTTTGCAGAAGGAATCTAAATTTAATATCATTGTGGAAATATTAACAAATGCATCTTAAATGAAAACATTTACTTTGAGTTTCCTGTACTTGTCAGTGTGAGACTCAAGGAGATACTCGATGGCTTTCCCCTCATCAGGCAGCTCCGTCTCTGCCAGCTCGGTGCCAAAGCCCTGTAGCATCTGCGCAATGTCTTTGACTGTTACAGCAAAACTTTCAATAGCCTGCAGTGGAAGAAAAAGACAGGAACACTGTAATAGTGGTGCTTAGATATTGTATGGAACTGTAGAAACTATTTGTGTGGTGAAAGGAGAACAATCCTTAAGATACAGAGCCCTTAGTAGGTTTCTGACAGCAACAAGGCACTAAGGCCTGTCAGTATTCAGGGTAAAGGAGGGAGACACAGCAGAGACATCCGAGCACATGTAAACATCACACTGGACAGGTTTGAAAATTCAGTAGCACTTTGTGGAATAGGTGCATTTCCTTCTGTATCTAATATTTCATGTTCATATATGCAGAATCTCCAGCAGCAGCTTTATCAAACTGGTTAAACAATATTGGCTCAGTCATAGGAGTGAACCGCTGAAACAAAGAAAATAACAGGGAGATGCTGAACGATGATACAGTTTATTGTTTGGTCCCAGCAGGATTCAGAATTGATTTGTGGCTTACCGTTCGTAAAACAATCCAGTCACTATGACAATAGTCCAAAGTGCCTCCAAACTCTGAAGTCAGCTGGTTCTCATCGATGTAGCGCAGCAGGTCTGTGACAGAGCTCAGCATCACCACCTAAAGGTGCAGACAAAATCTGAGACCTCACAAAGAACACTTTGTACTTTTAGCAAATTTATGAGTGGCATGTTTCATTTTTCCTTGAATTGTATGTATACCTAGTGTTTTTAAAAAAATCATAATTTAGTTTCTTTTAATAGGAAAAATGGTTTGGTCTCTTTGCCACACTGGAGGAGGTATGATTGGCACCAGAATTAAGGGTGATTAGAACCACTGGCATGTTAACGAGGTTGTTCATAATAGTCACAGTGTCGGGAAACGACAAACATCTGATTTTAAACGTTGATACTTCACAAATTAAAGTAATAAGATTTTAGAAACGTCCTAGAATAAGCCGCTTTATTATAATATTTGTTTCAAAAGTTAAAACTGAAATCAACATGTGTTCTTGGCTGCGTCCACCACAGAACATTTGACTCATGGAGATCAGGTGTTGTGACAAGAACGAGGTGTACCTTGTGATGTGGGACATGTTTGGTAACTGAGGAGGAGCTGCCTTACTGGCATCTTGAGCATGAAGTCCTCTTGGCTGAAGCGAAAGCCAATATCAGTAACAGTGCGGTGGAAGAAGCTGGTGGGTCGGAGCACCAAGACCAGGTGGAGGTTCCCAGGAAAGGACGCCTTGAAGAGGGGAAAAAGGTTCACGGTCATACTGATGATGCTGCAAATGCAGGAGAGCTCCGTATCAAACAAAAACTGTGTTTTTCGGCTCACTGTGGTGCACACAACACAACATATCAGCTTTTCCGACATCTGCACTTTCACACAGTGCAACTCCTGTACACACAGAAAAGCATTGACAGGCTCTCATCCTCCACAACTGACAGGAGAGACTGCAGGTCTCAACCATTCTGTCACTCAGGCGATTACTGTCAGCCTAATGGATCCAAGGTTCAGTCACTACACCATTTACACACGTCATATGCTGCATTTCATCTTCAGGTCGTTTGAGGTTGTTGCCAGACTAGGAATTTCTGCTCTTTTTCTGCAGTATACTCAAGACATACATGTTATATTTCAATGAAGCTGTGATGAGAACTGTAAACTACCGTTGCATGCCCTATTGTAAAAAAAAATAAAAAAAAATAATTGATTTTATCTATCGTTAAAAAATTAAGAAACTCAGTTCCGACATGGCCTTGCGCATTTACATCATGTAGGTGCAAGTGCCAGCTCTGCAGCAGGAGTTGTCTCCTATGTGTTTATTCATTTCTTGAAATATCCCCAGTGCATGCATTTACATGTGACGCAACTTCTGACATTCATCTGTCCTAACTCGACCACGGGGGGGGGTCCGATAACCCAGGCTTCTGATTTCAGGATAAACATGCATTAAAAGGCCACGCGTTAGTCTGATCATCAGTTTCATTCAAGGGTTCACACACAGCCAATCGCATGACGAAGCAGAAGCGCGCGCTGAGCCGCAGTGCTACACCCCCAGCAGCCACAGCCGGTGCCACTGCCGCATTCACCCTGCCCGCCCAAAAACTTCACCCTCAACTGATAAAACTACTTAGCAGCTCGTTACCCGGCTCCGGCGTATCTTCGGTATTCCCCGCCGGTAAAAGCAATCAGTCATGGTGTTAGACGCCATCGCGGTTATATGTAAGTTCCCGCCCGTCCGATGGAAATTGGTGCCAAGCTACGGTATGCAGCTCCCTCCGGCCGCCTGACCACAGCCGCAGCGCTGCCTGCTGCCTCTCAGACGGAGGGTGGCAGCGCTGACTGCAATGTTTCCCTCCCTCCCGCCCGACCGTCCTCCTCATCCTTTCCTCTCCCGCTGCACCCCGCGTCATCGCACCAATTTCTTTTTTGCTTAGTCATACATTTGCAGCAATATGCAAAGGGACATTTAGTACAGACAGATTGTTTAGGCTACTCTTCAAACTGCACACCACCTGGAAGTATACACCAAGCCGAACCCACGTTTGATTTTATGCAACAACAAAAGAATAGTGGTTTGATCTTGTAGGTGCAGTCCGGATGTTGCTCACGTTTCCAGCACCATGGACAGCAACTCATAAATAAACCCGCAGCCTATAGGCACCGCCATGTTGCAGCAGTTTGTCATATACTAATATTGATTAGATACAAATGGCACTGATGAAAAGAAACGTGAAATTTGAAACTCACTGCTATCCTGGCAAGTGCAGTTTTGATAGAGGCCCATGTATCCAGTCTTCGGTCTAATATGATGATAAATTTTACTCCAGGTTGCCTCGTTCTGCAAGAAATGAGGCAATTGCACATAGTTGTCATAGTAATGTCATTCTGAGGATTTGGTGATTTAAAGCTATCAGACAGGAACATGAGAAAGGATAACCAGTCAAGAGCAGGCAGATTTGTCAGATCGTGCCTAGCTGTACATTTCATGTCATTTATAGGTGCTTTACAACTACATACATGAGTTCTTTATCATTTTAAATTCACTGCAATGGCACATGCAATGGAACGAGGGGAAATGGATCCAGATTAAACTTTCCAAATCTCTTGGGAGAGTGAGGTTTCGACATAGAGGGCATCGGTAGGACATTTGACAGTGAGCTGAGGAGCAGTGAAGTCCAGCTGTGCTCAGAATACAAGCGCTGGGCTTTTGGTGCACTGCAGAAAGGGAGAGGGAGAGACTCAGACAGGAATAGATGAGGGAGGACGCACCGAGGGATGAGAGTGAGGTATGTAAAGACTTTGGCTAAAGATTCCTCTGGAATGTCACTGAAAGCGGAGTATTCTGGGAGGGTGACGATGACACTGGAGTCTTCCCCCAGGCCCCCTGGGAAAAAAGAAATAAGCAATCAATTACAAATGTCTAGATATGCTTTTAGAGTGTAAAATATTGTGGGTAATAAGTGAGTCACTAATTGCTAAACCCTCTGGTGACAATGGAACAGAAATTCAAATCAAACCAAAAGAAGCTGATACAGGATTTTAAGTACTATAACTCTTAGGCAATGACGAAAACAGGCCTCACCTGACAGGTATGCCACCTGTTTCTCTATGTAGCCTCCCACCTCCTTCATGCTTAAAGGGACAGTCATCTCTGGAAGAAGATACACAAATTATAAACAACTAAGGCTTGATTGTACTGGAAACTAAATAGTACTTAAATGAAAATAATCAGTTGATGCACAGTGCTGGTTTTTGTACAGATGTCTACTTCTTCAAAGGTGGAAATCTGTTATAAATAAATAAACCTCCTGAAGACTATCACAGTTCAAAACATTGTCATGTCCACATAAAATAAAAGTTTTGTGAATCTTTCGTAGTCTCTAAAACCCACGATACAACAGTCTAAAAGTTTATTTTGCATGGCTTTTAGTGAAGTCATTTTGATGGCCTGAATAATGTTTCAAAGGCTTTTCCACCGTGACAACCACTCTGAAGCCTTTTCTACTGGAGTATACACATGAAAGTGCTCACCTTTAAAAATACCAACTCACACCTATCAGCTTCGTTCCATTCTTAACTGATGTTCCATGATAATACTCAGCAGACACTGTATTTGCTGCCTTATTTTGGCCGATGTAAACCCTCCATCTTGTGAAACTAAGACAATGGCATCATTAAAACACATTAGCTCAGATACTGTACAGCATCTTAAAGGATGTTGATGTAGTGTTGTACGTTTACTGGCAGATGGCCCGGTGTCTCATGCTTGGTGTTTTAGTCTGAGAGGCCAATAAATGCACACAGTCTCTTATAGAGCAGTCAGTGTAGTTCAAACATGTGCCTTTGGTACCACAGGATTCATTCAACCAGATGTGTAGAAGGCAGAGGCACTGACCTGTGCATTTTGTAGACTGTTTACATATGCTCACATCGCATTTACAGGAGATTTAATGGCGCTATGGCCTTTCAGTCAAGGGACAGCGTCTTTGAAAAACATTTTGAGACATTAACGATGGCAGTGTCTCTTTAATACGAGATCACATACTACATCATTAAAAAACAGTGAAACATAGAGTATAACTTTCTTTTCTGTCCAAACAGTTACAATTATTAACAACAGACACAGGAAGGAAAATTGAATAGTATTGAGGCACTAACTCATTAAAACCATACTAAAATAAATGTCTCTGCCCCTGTCCAGCAGTCTATGGGCAGGGCAGTAAATTTGCTTACAATTAATCATTTCCTCATCTATAATTGGTTGAGACATTAAAATGAATTGGAACAGAAAATTAGAAAAACACAGTCAGAAAAAGACGAGAGAGGGCAAAGGAAACCGAGAGAGGAGGAGGTGTTATATTCCAATGCGTCTACTGCAGTAATAGTGTTCGTCAGGCTGTCATGGAGCAAGCAATAAGCTCTACCGGTACCTGCTGAATATTTGATGTGTGTCTGTAACAGAGAAGCCGGGCCAGAGCAGGACCAATGGCTGGACAGAGCACCCGCAGTCGCAGGGTAAAGTTACCATCACACTGGAATAGTTAAATGACCATATATACCCTGGGTCACAAGACCTTCAGGAAGTCTTAAGACACAGGTCTTAAATGAACAGATGGCACGTTAGTTATGTCATGTTGATAACATTTTATGCTCTGAATTAATTCTATAAAACAATGTATGAGCTAGTGAGATGTAGAACAGTACATGGTTCTTATTGTTTATGTAAATGTGTGTGTTTCAAATTTTCTAAATGCGATGCCAACGATAAAATCTGATAAATTGTTAGCGCAGTTCTGACTGTACTAAAGTGGATGTTAAAAAAAACAAAACAAGCAATGGATAAACAAGCACACACACACACTGCGGACCTCTACTGCATTTGATCAAAGGGTGCTGCAAACTGCAACGTTATTAATAAATGCTGTACTTCCCAAGTTTATTAATAAACTTGCCAGTATGTGGAAATACTGTACTCTTACTTCATCCTGCCCGACAACCAGCCCACCGCAATGATTTAATTCATTTAAAGACGCTGCCAGATGAAATGCCTTATATTCTGTCAATCGTGCCTCATGGTGCACAAAAAAAGGAAAATTATAAAGTATAAAGCACTGATTAGCATAAATAATTCACTTCTACACACACTTTTAAACAGTTAAAAAATCATCAAAGTTCATACAATACTCAAAATATGAATTTAATATAATAAACAAATCCTGGTGTGCTTATTAGATCACATTTCATTTAGGAAATGAGCTTGCGTCATGACCTTTCCAGGTGACATGCAGTATAGTGCGTGCAGGCCAAAGTCAAATAACCTCTGTTTGCTCGACTGTTTTTACACACCGAGAAAGAGGAATGTTTACGAGTGTGAATGGAAACAGAGATTTGCCACCAGTCAAACAGATCCAGACGCAGACCAATCCTTCCAGTCTGCATACAAAGCTGAAGGCAGGGAGCTTATCGCTGTTGCCCAAACAGTGATAACCCTCTACACTTAATTTATTACAGCGCCTATAAAAAGCATTCACCCCCATGTACATTTTCATGTTTTATTGTTTTACAACACCAAATCACAAGGGATTTTATTAGGCTTTTTGACGATGATCAGCGGGGAAAAAATACTTTTATGTCAAAGTGAAAAGAAATCTACAAATTGAGGGCTGTCTAAGGATTCAAAGGGGTGTGTATACATTTTACAGGCACCGTAAGATGTTAAGATTAATAGTTAGGCAAAATGTTCAATCCAAATGTGTTGAGGCTGTTTGAAGAGGACATCTGCTGGAATATTGACTAAAGTGTTTTGTGCAGAAAAATAGCGATTTCACAGGGAACGACTCAATTTTCTATACTGGTTGACCAATTGATGGCACAGCACCAACCCCTCACTCACATAGTACAGTAAATCTTAGTGAATCATACAGAATGATGGCAAAAAGCCGCTGGTTTAGGTGTAGAGAGTACACATACCCAGCATGGATGTTGTATTCAGTCTGAATTTGTAGAGACCCAAAAAGCGGACACATGTAATCCCTTGCAGAGCAAGAAATCCCCTCTTACACATACAAACACTTTCATAGTACACAGAGGCCTAGCGTCACAGCGCTTTTAGGTCATGAGATATTTTGCTAAACAAAGCTTTCAAGGCTAAGGGGATTAGACTGGTGGGTGGCTGCATTCTGATGGAAAAGGGTAGAAGAAAACTGTGTATTCTACCCACGAGGATACATGAAAACTAGATTGGTTTTAGAGCAGAAAGGCCTAGATGGTAAACCCTAGACAATAGTATCTGGCAATGTCTTTGGCTGGGCAGCCCCCATGCCTTCATTGTTCACACTATCAGGCACCTGTGACCTGTGCTCTTTGGTCTCACAGTAATGTGGATTTTTTTTTTTTTTTGAGGAAATTTGGTGGCTTTTGTAGTGATATTTGAGACTAATAGAACACAATATTTTGTGGAGGATTATTTTTGCTTTTCCTATGCTATGGGATGCTAGCCATTGTTGTGCTTAGTGATTTACCATGATTCACGTGGATTTCTGTCTTATAATACTATCAGATTGTTTGGTATCTACTATACTGCTGCAGAGAAATCTAGAAAAGGCAAAATCTTCTACAGAAATACTCTGTGCTCAATTATGCTGAGAAGTGTGGGAGTTGCAATCTAAGCTGAGACACGTAAAGCAGTTGAAAGTGAAACACTGAAAGGGTTTGAGGCGTCTGTTACAGTTTAAGCATTGAAAAGAGTTGTGGTGCCATTTCTGGAAGCATTTGAAACTTTTAAGGCCCGTACGCAGTTGAGTTAAAAGTTTGTATATACTGTAGGTCCTGAAAGTACTTGAACCAATAGAGTTAATGCTGAAAGCAGTTGAACTGTCAGCTGAAAAGTAAAAATGAAAGCAACTGAAAGGTCAATTAACGGGATAGCACTAAAAGCAGTTACAGGTGGGGTATGCGATTCTAATCCAATACACGTGTTTTTGTCAAATTCAGCGAATATCTCCTCACGGTTCCCTAGCTGTCCGTTCAGGGTGTGCGCCGATTAAAACTCTGTAAATGCTAAACAACCAAAAGTGGCTCAGACCGCGCCACACAACACTATTCCAGCCATGATTTTGGTGTCACGTAATGTTGTATGACTTGCCCATGGACATTCATCTTACTTTCTAGATTACCAAGATATGCTGTTGTTGGAGAGTTGTGAGTATGGCTGTCTGGAGAAGGTGTGCTGGCTCTGGGAAACCGTCTCCTCCTCTCAGGCTGTTAGTTTTGCAGCAGCAAGTGATGCGACAGTTTGCTTTCTCACAACCTAGTTAACATTAGTTACGTTACTTGCTGTGTCAGGGTTCGCTCTATTTCATGGTATTTGTCATGGTAATGGATTTCTCCAGAATCCCATACCCCACCTTTAAACTGTCTAGTTGAAGTGTCAGTTAAAGAGTAAAAATCAGTTGAAGTGTTAGCTCACATGCAGACACTGAAGGCAGTTGAAATTACAGTGTAGTTGAAGCGGCAGTGGAAGGAGGAAAAATGTGCCCTTACTGTGCTATGGGCTGGTCGCCTTTGAAGTGTACTAGTTGTAGTGAACTATGTATAAATTCCCATGAAGTAACTTATGAATCTATGGTCATTGTTTCATACAGCAGTGTGTTCTTTATGCTCACCACTGCATCCCCTTTAAGCAGATTAGGACAAACCCAGAGAGCAAGGCTCGCATTTCACAGAGAGAGAGAAAAAAACACTTCACCTTGTTTAAATAGAAACTCAGCGTGGCCATTTCCCTGCTGTCTCTGTTACCTACACACCACAGCCCAGGTTCAATGAACCCACCAGAGACATTAAGTGGCAAAGGCCCATCAATTAAAGAAAATAACTCAAGGCTGCCAAGATCCCAGCATAATCACATTAGCCCCTGGAGGAGGCTCCTCCATGCAGCTGTCAATCACATCAGGCACTTTTTCTGTCCATCGTCTTACCTTCACTTTCCAATTTTATCTGCCATTTGCTAAATGCAGCTTCAGAATGATTGACAAAGCATGAGGGTAATGTTGTTTTTGAAGCTTTTCAAAATTGCATCAGTCCTTTGGAAAATAATCTTTATGTTAATTACATTATTACATAAAAAAGACCATAACCTTTTTCTTTTCTGTGCTAAATCCAGTTGCTGCTTTATGATAACAGGTGTTGTACATTTTGACAGTTTAATAGCCCTGTAATTCAATACATGACACAAGTGCATACACTGAATAATTGAAGCTGCATTATATACTTTCTGAATATCCTATTTTCTCTTTTGGATGGGTTAGTTGACATCATCAGCATGCATTTTTCTTCTATTACGGTCCCATACTGATCTACAACCCACAATCGACAGATATTCAGGCTACAAATCATGACTATGGATAAATATATATATCCATCTGTGATGGCTTAAAATAGCTGACATAATCCCTGCAATGGCCCACAGTTGGAGCAAAGCTGCAGGAACTGGCACATCAATAATACCAACTAACCTAAGATACAGGGTGCAGTTCTCACATTACCTTCTGTAGTGGTTCTCAAAAGTTACACAACACTGTTAAACTACTGCTACAAAGCATTTCACTTTTATGTCTGCTGAACTGTGCTAAGAAATGTAGTAATGGGAAAGTATTGGAGCAGATACAGGATTATGTTCAAAAGCCTACTAGTGGCTTCCAGAGGTTAAACAAGGACTGTCAGCATCATGTGTACTCACGCTGCAGAGTGCTCTCTAGCTGAGAGCCAGCCTGCAGAAGGTAGCGGTAGCTCTCCATCTCCTCCGTGGGCTCTCTCTCCGGCTCTCTCTCCCCCTGCAGTGAAGCTGGGCCCATTCCCTTCGTCTCCCGGGCACAGGATCAGTTTGGGAGAACCGACGCGGTCGTGGTGGGAAGTACTGACAGTAGTCCAGGCCTCACATCCTCTTTAGAGTCCTATAGCCCTGCATAGCGTCGCTATATAGAGGCTGGGAGCTAAAACAGGGAAACTTACCCAAGATCCAGTTGGGACAGTTCCCTGAGGCTTCTGCTGGATCTTGCTGACCTTGAGCAGCATAGAATGCCTCCACACTGAGCAGCACCAACAGAAGGCCTGTCCACATAAGCAGAAAACAGTGGTTTGCTGTGCTGTTGTTGTCAACACTGGGTGTGATGTGCTTTTCTGATCATACACAGCAGACTGCCCTGCTCTCAGCAGCAGTCAGCTACTTCAAAACAAATAAGGCTCCATCTGGCCACTGGTGTCGGTCTGTCTGTTGCCCCTCCCCTATCTCTCTCTCTCTCTCTCTCTCTCTCTCTGGGCTTTAGTGCGTCAGCTCTGCACCGAGCAGAGCTCAAGAGTCTACTCCTGACACCCTGCCAGCTCCCTCCCAACTTCTCCCCTCACTTCACACTCCTTCATGCTCCCTTTTGCTGTTTTCTATGCCTTCAGTATAATGCTGACTGTACTACAGTAGCCTGGATTGTTAGGCTGTCTGGCTGCCATGTTCAAGTCCCCACTTTCTCAAGCTTTACTATGATATAGATGCTCACACAGCGGAGAATAGATCTATTGTAAAAAGAAAAGGAAAATCTACCGCACCCTCAGCCAACAAGTTTGGCCCATGCGAAGCACAGCCTTTAATACACAACCATCACATTCAAACAGAAGAACAAATATGAAAGGGTGTCATTGTGTACATACTGATACACAGAGGCTTTCTCAACTCAACTCCCCGCTGCTCAGCCTACAACTACTCTGAATGGATCAGTGCTCATTAACAGCAGAGACAAGAGGGGAGAAAACTTGTATAATGCATGTATGTAAACCTCCTTTACACAGTGACTCACAGTGCTTGATGTTTTCTTGATGTGAGGCCACACATGGAGCAGTGGAAGAGCAGGAGTACTCCGTCCTGATACGCAGCCACTCAGCTGATCCAGCTTAGCCTCAGCCATCTCATTACTGCACAGCATCTGCTTAGTGTGGTCAAATGCACACAAACACTCAACACTCCAAGCCGCCCACACATACACACATCAGACAGAACCTGCTGACATAAATGGTGTAACAAAGCACTATAAGACATTTGTTTATCTTCAAAACATTCTGATTTATTACAGAAAATCTTCAGGCTTTGAATATACTAGTTTCAAAGAGGTACATTCAGCTTGGAGGTTTGGAGTGCTGAGGCTGGAGACCGAAAGGGCTGGAGGTGGCGAGGTGTCCCTGGCTGCATGACGCAGGGCTGCTGAGGTGCCTGAAGATGTCCACCTCCACCCCTCACAGACAGGGACAGCGTCCACAACCACAGAGCCTCTCGTGCTTGTGTTTTTTTGGTTTTTTCTCTTTTGGACATTTTGATTTTCTTACAAAAGTGGCTGGAAAAAGGTTGCATTAAAAATACAATCCATTCTTTTATACTTTTCATTAAGACAGGCAAAACATTAGATTCCAAGATATTTTTAAGCTCTGAAAATAGCATCTCTGATGTCACTTAAAGGTTTTTAATTTTCTAACAAAGCAGGCAGCCCCTCCCAGTGTGTTCGCTTACACCCGGTATCACCGACACAGTGCAGTCTGGAGGTGACATGTCAGAGTAAAGAAAAGTCCCTTCCCCTTTCCTAACATCAGAAAAACAGACTGTCTTTGTAGAAAATGATGCTTAAAGGCATGTTCATTTTTCCATTTGTTAAGAACAAATTAACATTAACTTAATTTTTACAATCTCAATTTGACATTATGACTGCAAGTACCATGCTACAGATGCACTGTATCAGATATGGCAGGCTACAGTCAGTGGGGTGAAATACAAGGCCAGTACTAGAAAGTAACAGTACTAGAGTTATTGTTTGAGCAGGGATCAGTAGTAAACTTAAAATCACCATACTGACTCCAGTGGCCCGGGTTCGATTCTAGCCCGAGGCCCTTTGCTGCATGTCACCCCCTCTCCCTCCCCCCTTTTCTTGTCTCTCTTCAGCTGTTCATATCCAATAAAAGGCAAAAAAGCCTGAAAAATAATCTTTAAAAATAAACAAACAAACAAGGGGGTGGTAATGGTTCAGGGGTTGATTTTGGGATGTCGGGAGTGTGTTGGGGGGCTGCCTGTCTTGCGTGTATGACACAGACTATGGGTTTGGCACAGACTTAGATCAGGGCTGGAGTAACACAGACAAACTCAACTGGCACAAAGCTGACCAAATCTCCACAATAAAAAAAAAAAGATTTATATAATAAAAGTATAACATTTGTGAGTAAAATTACACTTAACAATAAATATGCCAAATAGACAATACACGTGTGTGGAAAAGAACAGACTTTTTTTTTTTTCTCAAAACAGTAAAAGTGTTCAAAATCATCGCATGTTTAAATGGAATGTATGAAGCACTACACACAAGTTAAAGGAAGGAACAAAAAGCTAAACAGTCCACTCTATCATCCTGTTGGTCAGCGAATTGGACCAAAAATAGAAGGATGGAGATGGAGCGTAGAGCCTCACAGTGGCATTAACTATGTTGACTCTGCAGGTCTGGAGTTGATTTTCTTTACGCTCCAGCTTCAGCCTGCCAGAGACAAATTATGCAAACTAGATAATGGGTAATGAACATAAATACCTCATTTAGGCTTTAGTGCATGTGCGCATTTATGTGTACATGTGTGGTTATAGTGTGTGTTGTTCTCGTCTATCTGATATGTGCAGGTATGTGTGCACTCAGGCATATACTGATGTGCCTTAGTGACCATCTACGCAATTAAAAAAGAAAAAACGTTTCCATAACAGTGCAGGAAATGTCTAACCGAACTACATCAACAAGGTTCAAGTAATCCTGGTTTTCATGATACACAGGCATTTCTGGCTTTTATGTAACATGTATACACACACAGATACACACACACACTGACTTGTCACTTTCAGGTCACACTAGTGTGGACAGAATCTGATCGCATTACGTTCATCGTTTTGGCTTTTAGCAAATACTGTCATACATCTCTAAGCTATATACAGTACAGCACATATATTAATTTTCTCATCTTAAATGGACTCTTAAATTATCTCTGAGATTGGTAGATTTAGGTCATGCTCTTAGCAAAGTTTCATTGCTAGAATATGCTCAACATCTGTAATTTATCTCTCAATCTTACATATACTCACACACACACACACACAGGCACGCACGCACGTGTGCGCTTTTTGGATTGAGTCGTAATATGGCATCCGTTAACCCCTATTATATCTTAGTATTCAAAACAGAATGCAGATTCATCACGGGAAACAAATAATCACAATCATCGAGAAGCCAGTTTACCATTCTAACAGTCTGTTTGCTACTCTGAGCAGAAATAAAAATCACCTTCAGTAACATTTGGACCTGTGGATGAGTGTATTTTCTGAAACATAAGATAACCGTTTACAGAATAACCACTGAAAAGGGAAATAACTGTAATGCAGAATAGCCTTTCAACGTGTAACTATTGAGAATGGGATCATTATGTCTTAATAAAATCTTTGCAGAATACAGTGACTGAACATCAGTGGAGTGAAGCGTTCTTTTGAGCCTTCTTTCATGCAGGTGACCCATTCCTGGAGTGATTATTACAACTGCTTGTTAAAACACAGCAGTTGGGTAGAGCTACTGACAAGGCGGCCGTGTATGCATTCATTTGTAAGCTAGTATTAAAAAAAAGAAGTACAACAAAGAAAATTCATGCCCATCATCTGAATAGATATTTTTTTAAAAGAATGCAGGGCACTGCTCTGCGGGCATGCATGGGGGGTTTGGAGCTGTTGGGATTGGGTGAGAAGGACGGAGCAGAGAAACGCAAGTCAAAAGACTGCTAAACCCCTTTTTAATCACTTCTCCCCGGTCAGCACATCTTCCTTTGTCTTCTTATGTTTTTACTCCTCTTCTTTTCCTCCTCTCTTCAGATCAGGCATGATGGCAGACAGCTCTGACCTGACTGGCGCGGGACCCCGAAAGTGGCCGATGTCACCGTTGTGAGTCCTTGCTGCCTTTCACTCGCGCTCTTTTAGGTGCTTGTAGGATAGTGGTGTGACAGCCGCAATCTGGAAAAGCACAAGCAGACAGATTTTACTTCAATGTTTTCATTATGAGCCATTATGTGGCATCATGTGGAAGAGGACGAGACATCTTGAAATCACCAAAAAAATCATCCGAAAATAAAGCAGTGATTGGCCAAGTACAAACACTAAAAATGACACCTTCCCCGCCACCAGACACAAGCAGAAATTAGTAAAGGAAATGCTCCCAATTTCATCCAGGTCTACTGATCTGTTGAAGCTCAGCAGGGTTAAACAGATGCACAAGGTTAGGTTTGTCTCGCTGTAGTTTACCTGGATGGTTGTTGGAGGCTGGCCACTGACAGCTAGGAGGACAAAAGTGCAGGTTAAACAGTGAAAGCTGTTGTTGAAAAGTTTGGTGCTTTTGTAAAGCAACAGATATCGTCGCCCTTGGTCCACAGAGATGGGAAGGTGACATTCAGACCTACTTACAGGGGGTGGACAAAAAAATAAATAAAAACTGGACTTTTAACACAACATCAAGCGCCCAAACAAGGTGTAGAGATGCTCTTTCACCTCCGAACACTACCAGTGCTTTTGAAACAGCTGCCATACATGTGGAGACATACTGTTATAAGGACATCTAGTGGGTTAATTCAACACATAAGACTGGTTTAAACAAGCCCAATTTGACACAATCTACCCAAGTCGTCTGTATAATTGCCTTTATTATTGTTATTTACCAATTGAGACTAAAAGTGTTTAATATTACATCAATAAATATACTGAAATAAATAAAAACAAAATATATAATAAACCATAAAACTCAGCTCATTATAAGGAGTTTTTCCAGCAGTTTTTATTTAAAAACATTGTTTGCTTTAACAACTTATTTTTTTCCATAATGCCACTTTTTAATCACAAAGTCTAACAGGACAGAGCCAGTTATTTGACTGGCTGTTGGCTCATTCAGGCCAAAGCAACAGCAAATCACATAACTGGCTGTGCCCCGTTTGTATTGATTGACAATCAAAGACTTGGTGATGAAAAATGGCGTTGTGAAATAAAACCTTCACTGGGAAGAATAGCCCTGGTGGCTAAGGGGTTGGGGAAGCACCAAAATGACCTGCAATTACCTCTATTATAGTGCAAAGAAGCAGGCTGATAATACTTCATAATAATGTTCAAGAATGTGTTGGATAATTTCACAATTTCATGGTACATATTCCATATTTTGTCTGTATTTATCCAAATTATTATTTATTACATAATTTTACATGTAATATTAAACACTTTGGTTTTCCACATTTTACCTACAACAAAGAATGAATCTAAAATATTTTATCATGTGATGTTTCAATTATTTTTGTTGTCACCCCCTGTATGTAATGCAGCAGCATTGGGTCTGAGGTTAAGGCAACTTCACATCATGCAGTGAGATGAGCCTAGCACTCACAAATGCATCTATTATTTGCCAAGCAGAGGGCGACCACCAGTACAGGTTTGGACGTGCACACAGGACGAAACAACCATGACCAAACCACCACGTTACAAACAGCACATGAATGTCAGACAGTTATAAATCACAGACCAGCTCTGTTGTTTCACACTGCCAGAAAAAGTGACACTAACACCTTACACTCAGACATTCCTGGTCCAAAAATTAGACGGACTGAAATCAAAAACATTTAAAATTGGGTTTTTAAAAGCACATGCAGAAAGTAATATGAGCTGGGCTTCCAAAGGAAGGCTGAAAGGAGCATGTGTCCATACAAAAACATTTTAAAGGTTTGCAACATTAGGCCTGGGGATACAGTCACGTGTTAAATAAGTGCACCATTTGACCATTTAAAACTAAACATGTTGCCACAAAACTTGACTGACATGGGAAAAGTGCATCTCTTCAGCCAGCCAGTATCAGCTTACACAACACATAAGAACACACTGGGTCCTGGTGAATGTGGCCTGTATGCCATTATGCCTTTGATTCTCTTGTTAGAACTCAGAGTTAGGGACCAGACCTGCTGGAGAGGTTGGCAATCTTTGATTGGCTTAAATGGCCTGAAGGTGGGCTGGTACCTGTTTAAGTGAAAGTACTGGACTCATCTGAAAAGGTTTTCATGAGCAGGGGCCTGGCTGAAGACTGGGGAGACTGGAGGCCCCCCAAGCTCGACTGAACCGGCTTCTTCTAGAAGGGTGAGGCAAGAGACACCAATGACATTCACTACGCTGACAAACACATACACTCTTTGCCTCGGTCACCATCTTGTGCTCTCTATTGCACACAGACAGACACATATACACAGGAAACAAATATATACATACACAAAGACTTCAAAACTGCACAGGTGGACAATGAAAATCAGCCCAGGTGTCTTTTTAGACACCTTTTACTTGCAATAATCTTTTTCAGCAGCCTTGACTCTATACTAATTGGTCCAGATTAATACAGGGCTACTATCTTTGCACATTTCTCAAAAGCACGCACGATATGACACGCACGCGCAGACAAAATGCAGTGACACGCAGGGTTTGTGGTGAGGATCCAGGATGAGGTTGTTGACTTGAGCCTCATGCAGGTAAGTTTGTGTGCTTTCATGTGCTGCATTCACCTGACTTGACATGCGGAGGCAGCAGGCATTGGCAGCACAGGCAGCTGGGAGGAGACACTGACTGATACAACTGGACAGACAAGAATGGAAGACTGACACCCGGTCCTACTCCACACTGCTGGCAGAGTTTAGCACACACCTGCCCACTGTCCAACGTTCCTCCAAATTTAATAAACATGTATCTAAAGAAAAGCACTCAGGGGAAGGTTTAAAGATGGGGCCCTCCAAATATCGCACTCCTGAAATCTGAATTGTCTGACCTAATCTGTCCAACTGAGTGGGTACTGTAAAAAGCCACTGAATGCCACTCCAAGTTACTTTAGAGGGTAAGGAAGGAGTCTAACAGCGGGAGAAGAAGGGCACAAACAGGTAGGAAACAAGCAAGACTGGCAGACACAGAAACTCTGCAGGAAGAGTCTGAAGTATAAGAGCTGAGGAAGAAAGAAAAAGAGACCTCAGTCACTCCACGAGAAGCTGTGAGTGCTAGCGGTCTGCGACAGCATGAAGATAGTAGATGTCCCAGAGGAAGGAAGGCGATGTTTCATCTTTAGGGAGGCAGGGAGGAAGAGAGAAAAGTTAAGAGGGTGAGACAGAGCAAGAAGAAATGTGTTACATTGCACGAGAGCACTAGTTAGGAAAACAAAGTTGGAAAGGTTGAAATAAAGTTAAAAAACAAAAGGTTAACGGGAGTGTTCTAAAATAAAATGCCTCAACACTAGATAGTTACACTATACCACTTTTAGTAACTACTGACATTTTAATCTGTAGACTGTAAAATCCAAGAGTGTGTCAGGTACTGCACCAATAAAAATATTAATTATGTAAATATTTGAGAGTGTATCTGTCAGTTGTCAACGTTGCAGAATCAATCAGAGATGTTTTAAAAACAAACACTGTAATAAGAACATGTCGTACAAAACTACAGTATGACTCCCCTCAGACATGTGCAAAACATTTGGTTTGGTTTATTACTTTTCCCAAACAAAACGAGTCTAGACACCAATTTAAAAAAACAAACAAGTGTGAAACGCACCCAAAAGCACAGCACATGCCACCAAAAATGCTTGGAAAACACATCAGCCTCATGGAGAGCTAAAGACAGATGTGTGGGAAAGTTGTCTTCTGGAGGAAATCTGGATGTAAATCTAACTGTCCCTCTGAAAGACAATGGTTCAACATGCAAAAAAAAAAACTACCGATCATATAAAATGACATGTCAGCTCATGTGTCATAGTAGCTAGCATAGAGCTATCATGGATCAAAGGTGTGTGTTTGGATGTCAGTTTACATTTCCAAAAAATGCGGTTGATGTCTAATTTATTCATTTTCCCATCATCCTCCGCCCCCTGATCTAACAACACAGGTGAGGGAAAGGTTGATGGAGGCCACTGGTCCCACTTTAGAGCGATCCAAGCACATTAGAAGGATTTAATTGAAATCCCTCTGGTAACTACACACCCGCATATTTCGCTTCACTCGGAAATACGTCAAGGATGAGCTCCACTGACAGCAACTGAACCAAATAAGTGGTTAAATTGTCACAACAAATGTATGTCACGTTTGAGCAATCTGGGACAGGCAGAGAGAGACCGAGAGAGAGACAGAAAGGCACAAAGAGAGCATGTGAAGTAGAGTGCTAGTTTGTGTGTGTGTGTGTGTTTTTCAGCTCTACCTGTTGAGTGTGCGGCCCACGGGGCTTGCGGAAGACCACAAGCAGGATCTCTGGCAGTAGGCTGAGCAGGATGAGCAGGATGATGACCAGCCAGGCTGACACCGAGCTCAGCATGTTGGCAAACACAAAGTACAAACGTTGCTGCCTCAGGAAAGGCCTGCAGGAGAGGGAACACTTTGGTTTAGAGCTACAGGGGTTAAACAGAAATGCAAAATAACAGGTCAGCTACAAAGACTATATAGGTTATTGTTTTCTTACCATATTATTCCTCCCCAGAAGAAGCTGAAAAACACGTAGAAAGCCAGGGAGCCCCAGATTACAAAGTGGTTGATCCAGGTCCAGTGCCGTGTGTCCAGAGCAAGCTAGAATGGAAGAGAAAAGTCCAATATCCAACACACAGTATCTGCTCCAAAGTCTCATGTGAAACTGCTGCTTTAATGATACACCCTTTCATAAGATAAATAAACAACCGGGGTGTGGTTTACCTTTAGCGTGACAGTGAAGACAAGGACTGTGAAGACAATTGTTCCATATGACCAGTTCCCAAAAACCTGGATTTAAATAAGACAAATGAGAAAATGTACTTTCCGAGAGAATGCTTAATCAAGTAATATTAAATATCACCCCATTTAGAAGATGAATTAAATCAAACCTGGCCATTATCCTGCAGGGCTGGGTTACTGAACAAAAATCGTACACCAAAGAAGAAGAGCAAGCCATGGAAGACTCCAAGTAAAGTCCAGTAGAGGAATGGTCCCCACCGCAACATGGCATTCTTAGCAATCTCTCTAAAGAAAGACATGAAAGAGAAAGACGAACCAAGTCATTATTTTGTGTCTTTTTGCATTTAAATCACAACTATGAAAAGCATGTCCCACTAAACCAAAAGACTGAAAACTAAAACTCACACGTTTTAATATTTAATGTCATGCATGAAGTCTTAAAAAGCTTCGTGATATAGACTAAGGTGACTTGGAAAATGGCTGTAGTTGATTTCTGCATACATGTGCATATACATGGTCAAAAGCGCCAATAATACAATTGAACATATAAAGGGTGGATGAAAAAATGCCCAATTAGAATAAATATCTAATAGCTAATGTGTGAGAAGGCCACCTTTTTCTTTAACGTGTTAAAGCAGAGATGGTAAACTAAACTTTGGCTCTGGCAGAGGGACTGTGTAACTTGTTCATTCAATATCAAATTCGTATTATGATAACCTATGGCTAAAAAGTAAATCAGATATGGCTCCGCCTACACCTTTTCAGTCATTGCTATAATCTGTCCCTGGTTACATTTCTGTTTTCCATTTTTTAAATGATTTTCTTTTAACTTAAAGAACAAAATAAAATTGGCCATGCATTCAACTAATCAAGTTGTTACTGCTCAAAACAGCGATGCTAGATCTAAAACAAAGAGGAAAATCTTAATTTATATGAATTATTGGTCCTCTTTACATAAATGAAGTGACTTAACAAGCAAATCTACATCTGTCTCGAAGTGTGCTACAGATAGGCAAAGGTTTACCTGTAGAGGGTAGCATTGTCCAGCAGAACCTCAATGCAGATGTGCTGCTCCAAGAGGCTGTAAGCCAAGATGGGCATGGAGGTGAAGCAGATGTTGTACATCGTCAGATAGGCCGCGTCATACAGGGGCTGGGGAGGATGGGAGCAGGAGGGAGGGAGGGAGGGAG
>CM022490.1:18435427-18510755 GCA_011952105.1 Coreoperca whiteheadi | reverse complement strand
GAGGAGTGAACGGGGAGGGGAGGGGAGGGGAGGGGAGGAGGGCAACCAGGGATTAATATCATGGAGAGTACAAAACTCATACTCACCATCATACATACAGTATGTATGTAAGCAAGCTTATATACATATTTCATTTACTCATGGAAGATCTATGTCAGGTGCCGTTTGGCATGAAGGAGAATGAAATATTTACCCTCAAGTTTCACAAATAGAAATAGCAAAACATAATCAGTTATTTTGAAAAGAACAATATCTATATTAATTAATGTGCTAATTAACAAATGTTTCTGTCAGGAGCGGTTTTTATACGAACACAATATCCTAGAACATTCTAAATCTATACAGATTTAATAACTAAGTGAATTATCAATGTGCTCCGAACTGTAATTAGGTCATCTAATCAATACCTGAATTTCTATAGTGTATTTAGTCATTGTGTTAGTAACATTGTGACAACACACACACATGCCCCCACGAGGACATAATATCCACATAAGATGTTCCATGGTGGCAGGACATGACACATGTCTGTATTATTTTAAACAGTTCTATGTAGTCTAAATCAGCATATAAACACATCAATCAGAGCTCAAACATCCCAGGGGCCGTGAGGGAGGGGCAATCTGAGGGAAATTCAGGAGGACGAGGAGGTGTGGGTTCGAGGGACACTGCCTCCTTCATGTTCAGAACATCGTTGAACCTCAAAGGGCCTCAGGGCATACTCACTTGCTGGGAATAGCCACAGAAGAACTGGTACAAAAACTGAGGTAAGATGAAGCAAAGGTTCTGCAAGCAAACCGAGAAAGAGAACAGGATCACCCTGGTGAACAAAAACGTCAGGGGACATCAAATGCATTCACAAGTTCCCATGTGTTTATTTAATTTAGGTACAATAATGCAATACATTAACCCAAGTTCAACCTAAAAATCGGTTTCATTTTTTAAAACAGACTGATTCTGTCAAATCTGTCTCTTCACCAAAAAATCCTCATAACAAGTTGGTGTGTGTTTGTTTGGGAAATACAGGCTTTGCTGAAACCCATAACAAGTTCGCCGCCTGAAGAATAATATGAAGTCAACGTGACGGAAGCGTCTGTTCCTCCTACCTTGTAAAAGAAATATTGCACCAGGTGTGCAATGCGAACATAGTAGAGATGCCCATGAGCCAACAAAAGTTTCTTGAGGTGCTTGAGTTTGGGGATGGCATAATCACTGTTCCTCACTGCCTGCCGACCCTCTTTACCCTTAATACCTGAAAAAATAAAATAAAATAATATATTTATATATATATATACACACACACACACACACACCAAAAGGTTACCCTTCCCTTGATTAGCAGCAACAACTAGAGACAACAACTGTTAGCCAGGTTCAGCAAGAGATTTCTTACCAATGCCAACATGGGCTTCCAAAATCATGCTAACATCATTGGCACCATCTCCAATGGAAAGGGTGATTGGGCTGCCTTTAGAGTTCTTCACCATTTTAACTATCTAAAGATGGAGCAATACAGAGGGACAACAATTTAAACAATCTGAAACCAAATGCTCACTGTGAAAACCATTCTTTCAATTCTTTAATGATAAAAATAGTTTCCACATTTTAACTGATTGTTCGGACCTGTGCCTTTTGTAGAGGAGCCATGCGGCAGCAGAGCACAGATGTGCAGTTTTGACAAATCTGCAGGAACAGGTTCTTGTAGTGACTTGAGTTGGAGTCAGAGGAGGAGTTGAACACCATTGACAGAGTGGCTCCATCTATGATAAAACCATAGTCCTGGCTTGCCGAAGACCAGCTCCTACAGAACAGAACAATTCATCAATAACGTTCAGTTTGGTTAAATGCACGCCCTAATACATGAGCAAAGTATCACATAACAGCCTCATCACATAGGCTGAGATCATGTAAGTCAATTTACCAACCTGGTGACACCTGATTTAACTGGTGGTGCATCCTGTACAGCTTTACTGTGGTATTCAAGCAAGAGGTCTTGCAGTCGGTCCTCACGATTCCTATCACTGTGCTCCAGAGTACGCACAGTCAGCTCCAACAGCTCTGTATTTCTCTGGAACAACCTACAAGCATAACAGGTGGACTTTGCCGTCTCCATCTTGTCGCCCGTTAGGACCCAAACCTTAATGCCTGCCCCCTGCAGAGCCTCCATTGTCTCTGCTGCCTCCTCTTGAAGCCTGGGGGATAAGAACATAAATAAAATAAATGAGAAAAATGAAATATTATTACAGTAACTCTTAAGACATTATTACTAATCACTATGTAAGGGAAAAAAGGTCAGTCAGTCATTTTCTACCGCTTGTTCCCGTTGGGGGTCGCGGGTGACTGGAGCCTATCCCAGTGACCTTGGGCCTTAGGCGGGGTACACCCTGGACAGTGGCCAACTCGTCGCAGGGCTGACACAGAGACAGACAACCATTCACACTCACATTCATCCTCTAGGGCCAATTTGGAGTTATCAATTAACCTACATGCAAAAAAAGGTCTAAAGTTAAAAAAAAAACCTTGGACATCATGTGAATTGCATTATAGAAAAAGGGAGTCTGCTTTATGACCAAACCCAAACAAGGCTGCTGTTTCACTAGAGCAAATGGAACTTAAATGAGGATGAGACTGTCTCTCTCAGAAGGGGCTGTAGGAAATGTGGATCGATTCAGATGAAATGCATTGATGCACGCTGACGCAATAAATTGTTACATCCCTTTTGTGGTAGTTAATGTAATTTATAATTTCAATAGTAATTATAAATCAGTACACGCTGCCTGTCCTTGGAAATCTTGTTTTGTGGAAGAGCACCTAATGTCAACCACAAGATGGCGGTGTGAGCTTACATTAAAAAGTTCTGAAAAAGGGGGAATTTTTTTGGCTGTCGCCGTTACTCAAGTGGAATTAGATAGGCCAGGTCATACCGGATAAAACATTACCAGGAATCTGGTGACATGTTAAACGTTGTTTAAAAGGAGGAATTAATTCATTTCAGCAAGGCAACAAAGAGGCGAACAGAAAACTGATGCTCCTATCTTAGTCAGTAAGTCAGAAAATGAAGTTTATGACACGTTGGCTTCTGGAAACTTTTGGCCTCTCCCATCAATTTGCCCCCTAAAATTCTTGGCACTGATCTTTAACGAGTGTGAGGGGAGGAGACGGACAACAGCAGCATGCAAAACATGCAACAACTTTAAACGTCAGCAGGTTTCTATGGTTATGTTGTGTGAGCACCCACCGATCTTCTACAGCAGTGGCTCCTATTAGACTCATGTCGGTCTCCACTTGGTTGTAAACAGCCATGAGCTTCTCCTCTCTGTCCTGCAGAGCCAGTCTAGCTTCCCTCAATCCCGCATCTGCCTGGCTGTACTCCTCTGCATTGAGATATTTGTAGGCCACACACAACGTCCGGTAGCCCTCCTGAACAGTGAAACACACAGCACCCAATGTTACAACAAGAATACTCTAAATAATCTGTCTTGGCATCATTGTAATCTTAAATTAAAACCTCTCTGACCCTAGAATCATACAGTACATACTTTTAATCATAACAGAAACTACTGGATTTGGAGAGGCAAGTTGCTTATGTCACCCACTGTTGCATTACGCTCCACATGCATGCGTATCCTTTCGACCTCCTCCTGTCTGACGCGGGGAAAGATGGAAGAGTCCGCTCCCTTACAGAAGAGTAGCGTATCACCTGGACACAAAAACATACAGAAACAAATAAACCGCACGGTGAGAGCTGAGGGCCAACACTAAAATCAAGGTCGATGCAATAAACCTGAGAGCTCACCTGATTTGGATCTGACTATTACACTCATTCGCCTTCTCACTGGGTCAAAGTTCAACACATGAAGCAGTTCATACCTTTGAGAAGTACAAAATGGAAATAAAATAAAAGCTTTAGTGCAAATGTAAAACAACAAAAGAAAAAAAACCTAAAAACTTTGTCTATGTAATTACTGACTTACATTTCAACGTCATTGTTCCTGTTAAGAATTTTCATGTTTTTGCTTTCGAGACCCAGAAATGTGAAGCCATACCTGCAGATGGAGACAAATCATCACAAATGAGCCATTTATGTACTTGTGCTGTATGGATGAACGTTGTAATGAAATGTATACCATGCTGGACTTTCAGAATACATTCTGTGATATTCATATTCAACCAACATGCTTGCTCTTTGGTCAATAGGCGTAGGCATAGGCGCAACAGCCCGTCTCTTACCTCATGGCACCCTTAACCAGAGCAACCTCATCAGGCGAGGAGGCTATAAAGCCTGTCTGCTCCTGCAGTGGATGGAGCACCTCTCCATCCACCCCTAAGCCATCCACCTGGTCTATCAGCCCATCCCGTTGGTCCTGACCCTGCTCTGTGGACTCCTTCACCTGGACTGTGTGGCACAGACACAGGGCGCGCAGAAACAGCTCCTCCCTCTCCTAATGACACAACAGGAACGTGGCTTGATACAGTAAAATAAGATATAGTAAATGCTGTTTAAATAAAATGAATGTATAAACAATTGTTAATTATTTGACCTTTTAATCATAACAAATTATAAATGAATGTACAGGCCCACAAGGAGCCATGTACAGTAGCTGGAGTTTAGATAAAGCCCTGGATATACAACCATTTATCTACACTGACTTCTTATCTTAACATGTGAAGGGCAACAATCTGTCAAGTGTTTTCACATTTTCTCATGTCAAGAGCAACCCCCTGCCCATTGAGTGCTTATGTTGACAGGAGGAGACTATATGCGGGTGACCTACGAAGGGTCTTTCTGAGCACTGAGCTATGTAATGGCCATATGCTGCTGCTTGCGTGAATTTTACAACATATGGAGGGACACCACAACACTCACCCTGCCAGCTTTCTGCTGTAGTTTGCTCACAGGTCCATCTGTGACACAGAATCCGTCCAACTCTGAGCTCGCATCCCGGTACTTGTACTGGAAGCCATCGATGCAGCACTCTATGAACTCCATGTTATTCTGAGTGAGGGTGCCCGTCTTATCTGTGAAGACATACTCCACCTGCAGGAAATGTGATAAAAATGCATGACAGACTCTTCCAAACCCATAAAAATTCATTTGCCCATTTAAATAGGTTCCAACAATAAGATTAAGCAATTACTCCCAGAAAGAAGTACACTGCATTTATCAGTTTAACGAAGCGTCACCTTTAATTGAAGTAATCATTTGGCAAACCAAGTGTGACTGATCTATGGCAGCACTGTTTGAGTTGTGCCATAAAAAAAACAGGAGAAGTCAAGACAGCAAACCCAATCTGGTATTTTTATAAGCAGCTCATATTTTGCAGCAGCACTGTACAGATCAGTGGAGGCCGCATTTTGATAGACTCGATCTTAACTTGGTTTCACCTGAAATTTGGCTTTTTTGCCCCAAATTTCAAGTATTGAAAATGCAATTTCAAAAAACATTTTGTCATTTTTCAGGACTTTTCAATGGCTGGAAAGAATAATAAATTATTCATATATTTATGATGAAAGAATTACAGGTTTTCAATAACACATGGGAATGCTGAGTTTTGGCATTCACCTGTCCCAGCTCCTCATTGAGGTCTGAGGTGTTGACCAGTGCCCCCTCCTTGATTTCAGGGTCAAAGAAATCCTTGTCCCATGTGATGAAAAAGGATCCCAAAAACTTTTGCATCTCAACCGTCACATACATGGACACCGGGATGATGAAGTTGAAGAGCACCATGAAGGACAGGAAGTCAGTGAACATCTTTAGGTACTTTTGGGGGAAAAAATAGAACACAGGCACATATTTAAATATAGGTCTTATCTTGTCATTAAGATAATTTAAGATAATCTAAGCAGGCTTGGAAAATTTGCTGGAAGGGCTTTACCGAAAGGCTGTACTGTTGAGACCAGTACTCCTAGATTATCCAAACAACAACTATGAAGACGTGATGGAAATCACAAATATGTATAACAATGTTCACAGTTCATTGAGGTCTAGGGCAGAGGTTAAATGGACCATGTCACAATGTACTGTAGGTCTGCAGTGGCCATTTTGCTGATAAGAGTTATTAGTGTGGATCAGAGGCTTGTAAAACGCTTTAATACAATGGAACTGTGACCTCAGAACTTACAACTACAAGCCCCCACAGGGTAAGTATGTACCATATTAACAGAGGCCTTTTCTTCAGTGTACTGACACAATATTATCGAGGCCTATTAGCTATTTGTCTCCCATTTCTGTACTGCTCTAGGCACGTATTATGCCAGTTATTTCACTTAAGCAAAGAAAGTTCCCATTTTTGATGTAGGCTTGGGTCAGGCTGTTGGGGTGACATTTAACACAGTTTATTGACAACAAGAACAGGCAGGTTGCTTATGCTTAAATGTGTCCTCACCAGATTGGTGTCCTTCTCTCTCTGGGTTTTCTCGTTGTACCAAGGCTCATCCTGTCCGGGCTTGCTCTGCCACACATACTTAAGTGTGGTGCACACTAGAGCTTTGCTCACCAATATGCAAAGGTAAACCAGAAGGAAGGCATTGATAGACCTGAAAGTGTAAAGAAATCAAATTGCTGAGTACAAAAGGTATGTTACGTATTTTAAACTTGTCTACACCATTTCTTTTAAACTTACTTCTCCACAGCAGAACGTTTCTGAGACTTGCCCTGGTAGTTGAGAGCCATCTTTGTCTCCATGCCAGTGTAAACGGCAACACCTTGAGAAAGAAAAGGAGAAGACGGATTTGCCTTTTAAATACTGAGCTATCTTCACTGATGTAAGTTACTATAACAATGTCAATATCATTTGACTCACCACAGATTTTCTGGGTGTTCTTTAAAGTTGCCCCTTTCAGCAGAAGGTTTTCTGGGCCCAAAGACCTGCACAATCACATCAGTAGATCAAACAGTTTATTCATAAAGAAGCTGTGCAATCCACACACTCCTCTATTCTCTAAATGAAGACCTGGCAGGCAAGCTGGCATCCACTCTTAAATGCGCAGTGACAATACACAGTATGACTGCAGTCTGGGCTTACACCGGTCCAAGCGTTCTTGAGAAGGTCACTGGCATTTGTTTATATGGCCATTACAAAACAGTCAATGATAAATGCCTGTGGGAGAGCTTTGGAAGCAGTGGCTGAAGCCATGCCAGCCTGTTTTAATTTGAATGCTTGTACGCAATGAAGGATCAATGGAATGCTGATTTGTTGGTGACGCAAAAGGATACAAATGAGTGCTTAAGCAACTGCGTTTTGATTTTGCAATAAAAAAATAAAAAAAAGATAGTTAGATAGCGTGAGTGCTCTCACCTCACTGCAGGCTCCTGATCGTTTTTGTAGATGTGCATACGGCCGACAAACCTGCAACAAAATTACATACGGACCAAGAAGCTTTAGTCATTTGTAAAAGAAAATGTACATGGGATGTTTGTTGAACATATTATTCCATCTGTTAATACTAGAGTGGATTTGAACTTGAGGTATCCAAATCCATGCAGAGTTCCATTTACTTTACAGAAGTGTAAGTACTCACTGATCTAAAATCAGGAGCAGAGGTTTGGGAGCCAGCTAATTACTGGTGGTTAGCCAGCAAAACACTGTCAGTTTTATTGACTCTGAATAACAAGCATTTGGCACTACGGCTTATGTCTTAAACACCATTCTGATGCCTGGCTAAATGACAATATTCCTACTCATTGCCCCAAGGGGGAGCCAAAGGCTGTCTGTTGACTGAACTGAGATTCCGACGAGTGAATAAGGATCCAGTCTGTGCTGCAAAGATAACTCGAAATATCAAGCCATTCTTAATATGAAACCATCCCACATAAGTAAACTATAGCTTCCTAAAACCTTTCCACTTAACAATCTACATGTTAATATTAGAGTAATTTAAGACATTCTCAACTGGCACTGAGTAAATCCATTGCCCAACAAACCCCAGCCAACATTTGCTTGTTGTGTAAACTTGTTGGGGCCACATGATGAGTGCCTACTTGTAAAGGTCAGGCTGTGGCTGTTCACACTCAATGGTGGCGTTGAGAGATTCCAGATCCTTCTCTGTGTCTGGCACTGTGTAGTGTGTCTGGACAAGTGGAAGAAGCAGAGAGAGGGACAGAGTGTGAGCGTTGACTGACCATTTTAGCCTTCCCCCACCTCTCCACATCTTCTTAAACATCACATTCAAAGACTTTTCAATTACTTTCCAGGCCCAATTTCCTAAAATGTAAGGACCCAACATGGCATAGTTTAAGACAAGGAAATGCCATATCTTGAGCTAGTGTTTGGTTTGTCCATTCTGGGCTATTGTAGAAACATGGCAGTGAAACAGAGCAACCTCGATTTTTATTTTCAGGTCTGCCAATAGATCCTCCTAAATGTTACACACTGGTCCTTCAAGTAAAAATAAAATATCAAATGAACTTCAATTTCTATTCTTGTGCACAATATATAAATTCAAGCACTTTCAATGACCCATGTCTATTTTCAAAAAAACTTAGGACCCCTGCCCTCACACACAGACACTACAGGAAAATAGGAAGATAAAAGATACCCAGATACTGTGAATCACACGAGCACAAAATGGCACAAACTGATATTTCTGAGAAACTATCAAAGGGAGAAACTTTAAGAACTTTCTTCAAAGCAAAGCTGATAAATGCAACTTCACCAGCTTTGAAAACTGTGATATACAGTATATATAGACTCAAATTCCTGTTAATCATAAAAAAACTACACAATATACAGTATATGTCCAGGCATGCACATTTAGAAAGTTGCAAATGTTGAAAAAACACTATAAATTAATGCTCTTTCATACCCACTTCCCTTCTCCTGATCCCAATAAGCATCACATTTATAAAAATACAAATTAGAACTATAACTGATATAATTGAATGGAAACAAAAGTCTTTCAAAATCAAAAATCTTCAAAGCTCAAAATTCTGATATTGAAAATACTCAAAAGATATTATAACCTAGCCATTCCGTTATGAAAGAAAAAGGGGCACAGCAGAGCGGCCCATCTTACTTTATGGTTGGACTCTCCATCCAGACTTGCTGTGGTAACAAAACAGGTTTCGTCATCTCGGCTGGACTGCAGCAGAATTAAATCACAGGGAAAGGTCTCATCTTCCTTCACCTCCACAACATCTCCAACCTGATCAAAGAAACACAACCAAACACCACTTGTACAGGGTCGGACTCTTCGGAGTTTGATTTCTCCTACTTCTTAGGAACCAGATCAGTAGGATTTGGCACAGGATGAGTGACAGGTTTAAACAATGACAGCTTTAAGCAATTTTACCACTAGGGAGCAGAAGGTCACCAAAACAAAACTTAACAGCCTATTTCCTAGTAAGTCGTGGCTAATTTATCAGCAAACATGTGCCTACTTAAAGCTATGGCAAAAGAGCAACGTGAGCACCCCTGTAGAGTCCTCTGTCTGACCACTGGTCACTGTTCACTCACCTTTGAGCTCTGGTTTGGTCTGCCAACTACTAACAAAAGCTCTGGCTCTCTTTGGCTTGCTAAATGTTTACTTTAGCTCGAGTCCATTTAGCAGTAGGAGTTAGCTTAGAGTTAACTTGTGTGAGCTCCTGTGCTGGGAGCAGCTGTCCACGGTTTTATACAAAGCCACAATGTTTTGGTTTTGACAGCTGATTCTTAGTGTTGTCGTAAGCAGCACTAGCAGCCTTTTAACTTAGCCAGGCCTCACTTGGTTCACTTATCAATCAATATTGAAAAATATTGATTACTGCATGTTTAGCTTTTGAACAACCATACATCTTTGAAAATAAGGTTACCTACAGCAAACCGATAGCAATGCATTGGGGAAATAACCTGCTCACAAATAACCATCACACCCATGTTTGACCATCTAATCAGTTCAGCATAGCATGTTCTCCCCTGTGCATATATTCAAAACACAGTCATGCCAAGCTGCCAGTAGCTACTCTCTGGACATGCCTCTAAGGGAATATAAAAAAGGTACCTTGATCTTCTCACTTTCCTTACGTATCCGGCCATCCTCTAGCACTGTCACTGGGTACTTATTTACCTCATTGTCAGCTTTGTGCCGTAGCCAGTCCTCATAGCCCTAAGGCAACACATCAAAATAAGAATTGTGTTATGTGTTTAGTACAACGCAGGAGATGCGTTCTATGGGATTAGTCCCCACAGGACATTGAGAACTAACACCATGACATCAGTACATATGGACTCACAGTAAAGGTTTGGTAAAGGAGTGTAAGACACCAAAAAAATGTCTGTGCATACAATATTTACATTTAGTATTTCCTCATTATTTGAAAAAGAGTACCTGCAGCAGCTAATGGGATAGTAAATGTCCGGCAGTGCATTGGAACAGTATAACGTAAAATAATATTAAATTGGGTAAAAGCATAATTCCTTTGGCTGCAGCAGCATAAGGCACAAAGCCCAGTGTAGACTTCATACGTACTTTAAGATAGTGATGGAGATAGAGGAGATGGTGCAGAGATGTAGAGGGTAGAGAAAGTCTGGTTGAGTGATGCAGAGAAATGATGCCAGGTGGATCAAAGGGGGAGGGAGGGAGGGGAGGCATTCCACGGATGGTCAGTTGAACTATACAGTTCAACCCAGCCTGACTAATAGAGTCGGGCAGACCGCCTTGGCGTCCCACTTCAAAGCCTGGCTGAAGGCGGGCCAGTGCTATCAGCATGTCCCATATATTTTCGGAAAGGATATCCACCCACTATGGTGCATTTCAAAGCCCCAGCAGTAGATTAACTAAAAAGCAAATTCTAAAACAATACATCTAACGCTGGGACACAGCAGCAACAGAGTCAAAGAAACAGACACTCCCCTTGATCATTTGTATCTCTGTAATAGACTTGCTCTCTCTCCATTTGCTCGCATTCCCCGAGAGCCCATTTCGTCTTCTCCCCAATCAGAATTCACCAGCGGAGCACATTAATACCATACCCAAGAGAGCATTTGCCAAATGCGTTATACAAAAATCACAGCACAGGAGTTATGAAGTCAGGGGGACTTATTACGTTATATGGAGAGGATATAATGCATGAGACAATATGAGAAAATGAGAGAGGGGTTTGCCTGCAGGGCTCCACTCCACTGTGGAGTGGCTTCCGGTGCAGGCTCCACAAGTCAGCTTCACTGTCAGAACAGGAATTAACAGTTGTTTTATTTTTGCATCCTCCCAAAGAAAGTAACTTACAGCTTTTTTGGTTGTTTTCGCTACACTATGCCTCATAAAAACAGTAAGTGACTGATTTGCAACATCCAAAAACATCTGAACGCACGTTCGCCATCAAAATGTGTAAATCTAAATCATGCAAATTACCAAATGTTACACATGTGGGTAGGCTATTTGTTGTTTTAAAAGGTAGTTACGCCCATGGTGGTTAGCTTAAGGTCCTCAGTTTTATAGTGTCCAGCTTTATAAAAGTTTTTGTCTGCATTTGTCTTAAGATGTTGACTATGACGCTCAGGTTTGTTATTTGTCATCCAAAAGAAAAGGGTTTTTTTACACATAAACAGTGTGCACTATACTGTGCACACTATATATGTATAATATAATAAAATAAAAAATTATAGATTTTATGTAAAAAATAATAATAATAAAGGTTATGATAACTTTACTGTTGGTTTACTGTGAATGCCGAATGGACAACTAAGGACTTTAAACACAAGTAGTAGCACGTTACTATTGTTGTGATGTGCTGTGTTTGCTGAATAAAGCAACAGATCACTTGATCATTGTCAGTTTGTGTTTTTTGCTTTGTTTTGTTTTTTAATGAAGCACTTGATAATTCACTTTGATTAGGCTATACCATAAGGAACACCGAGCTAAATCGGTGTATTTTAAGATAAGCCTTTTATTGACCCCCATCAAACCAAAGACAAATTTAGGTGTTCCAGCACAAGTAGAAATCGCACAGACAATTAGAACCAAATATGGAATGAATAGTGGTTGAGAATAGAAAATAAAAATACACAAGGAAGCTAAAATGAAAACAAAAACAATTCTAAACTTAAGCCAATAGTGCAGTACAGTCTAAAAGCTAAATGATAGTGAGTACAGTAACGTACAAGTACATGTAGGAATTAGGTGGAACCTCCTACAGTAATAGTAAACAGAACAGTGTAAATAACATGATAAATATTATACATGAGATGTTGAGGCTTATGACATAAATAAAAGGCTAAAATAAATATGGTTTGAACTATTCCTGCCCTCCATGTGTACTCACATTGCTTGCATGGTTAAAATATGTATTGTACCTATATATCTCTTAGAAGCATCAGCATCACATATCATGGACGGAGTTTATGTCTTATTTTGACAGAATAAATATATAGCATGTGTAAATAAGATACTGTTAGGCCTACTAGCAGAATTATTTAATCAATATATGTTGCTACGCTGGCACAGAGACCCACGTTACGTGCTACGAAAACAGAATAGGCAAAATCAATAAATGTTCCTTTTAAAGAATTACTAGTTTTTACGTTACGATGTTGAGCAATTAAATATAAATAAAATATAAAGTGTCTAAACAACTTTATTTTATATTTTTGCAGGCATTTCCTGTTCTGACAGTGGAGCTACCCTGAGAGCGGAGCCTGCACCGGAAGCGACTCCACAGAGAGGGGCAGGCAGACGGTGGGAAATCAGGCAATAGATACCACAATAAAACGTCTATTATCAACAATAACCAGTCTCATTAGGCAGTGTCTTACCTGCTTGATAGCAGTTACTGTGATCACAAAAAATAAAGGTAGGCCACTGGTGACTGGGCTGGTAGGGGTGTCCACTATCACCTATTGGGAGAGGAACAATTTCACTTCAGAGAAATGTAACGTTAACACTCAACAATAAACATATGACCTTCAAACTGCAAAGCTATGCATTGAATACTATACATCACTACAAAGTCTTACTGCAGCACATGTGTGTTTCAGATTACAGAGGTAGGAGTTTGCGGTAATAGTTTAGAAGATGGGGCTAGCCCTCTAAATGCAGGGTGTAGTCCATTTCTGTGAGGCGTTTCTACTATTCCCCAAATGTGTTCATAAGTATGAAACACAAGGGAGACATTTACATTTTGGAAGGGAGCGAGGGAGGTTCTGGACCACAGAACTTTTAATCAAGTGGGCCAGGAGCAAAGTGCTTAATCTGCAGGCATGCCAACACTTCTGTGTCACTGCCAAGGAATGGGAGAGGGCCAACACAAAGCTTTGTTGGACTCACCTTACCTGCCTGAGCTGTGTGTGTGTGTGTGTGTGTGTGAGGGAATCTAGCAGTGCAATATGTCTTCCATTTGTATGGATATGTGTAATAAAAATAAGTGTTGGATCAGTGATCAGGTAATCCCAAACAGCCAGTTTAGGAGCAGCACCTGACCAAGGCTCCCAGCTAAATCCCCAGCACACAAAAAGCCTTGTGTGTTTGTGTGTTCCTTAAAACCATCCTAAGATGGATTTACCCTGGCATTTCTGATCCTGCAGACTGGTCTCCCACTGAGCCGGAGTGTGTATTATAGCACGCACAGACACGACACATCCAGCTCATTGGTATTCTGACCAGGAGCATTACAAGCTGTCAGATAGACATCAGCTGAAGTAAGAGCAGGAGATGAGTTTTGAAGCAGTCTCCGGTGTTTTACTCACCTGTGCTTGAACTGAGAATTAAAAAAAAAAAAAAAAAAAAAAAACCTACCGCTCGTTCAGCAATCACGGACAAACATGAACACGCATTCTGTACCCATACAAACACCTACTCTCTCGCTCACACACACACACACACACACACACACACACACACACACACAGAGTGTACAAGGGCCATAGTGAGCTACTAGCCTACCCAAGCTTTACTGTGATTACAATTAACTGGAGGATCAATCAATTACAGAACAGAGATCGACTACTGCACATCGATCATTTGGAGGAGTGCAGATTCAGAGAAGAGTCTGCATTATATTTGTAGCGGTTGGCGATTCCTGTGAAACAGAAGCAAAAGTAATAATTCTGCTGCAGTAGCCTAAGGGGTAGAGAGCCAGTGGTGAGAGTACTCAATGCTTCAAAAGAGCAGAGTGTGTACATGAGGATGCTATGTGGAGCTCTGTGTTAAAGACTCATTACACCTGGCACATTACTGCATGCTAGGTAGCCAGTGGATTATTGAATGCCTCTTGAGAAAAGCTCGGTTTACACCGGTCATGTTAGCCCTCCACTGTTTGGCATGACCAGATCCTCAAAAGGAGAACATTTCCCGAAGCACAGATGCGATGAACATTGGAGATAGGTGAGCGTGGAGCACTTTATTTTTGCTTATAATAAGTTAATAGCCCACATCTCTTATTCACATGACTGGATTGAAGGTTGGCTGAACATAGAAAGCAGAAAAAACTGCAGGAAGGACTGAGGACAGCATGCCCCTCCGATGCAGCAGCCAGATGGCCAAACTTGAGAGAATGCTTTACAAAGCCAACTTTCAGCCTAAATGTTGTTTGATGTTGATTTATCATTGGCACCACTATGACAATTTTCATTACAACTGTTCAGTAGAGCACTATAAAAAGAGAAATGGTGGTGGTGTCCTTTTTTGTATCTCTTCATCAACCGTGATTATAAAAAATGCTTTTGTTTCATATCACAATAAAATAAATAAATTATATATATATATATATATATATATATATCTCGTGTGAAATCAGACTTGACAGACATAACTATCAAGGACAGCCATCAGTCTTTTGAATAGGGTAAGGGTTAAAATGCCCCTTTAATGCATCAATAGGATCATTCTTGAAAATACTGCAACAGCAAACTCCTAAGAAAACTAAGACCTACACAAAACCTTCAGCTGCTGTACTTCTGCCAAACACACAATTCTCCCAGAGCTTGTCTTTCACAGTTTATCTCCACTGAGTCACAACAATCCCCACCAAACTTGCAGACGGCCAAATACCTTTCCTCCTCTGCACCAAAGGCAAAGCCAAAAAATCTCAGCAATAGGAATGAACTGTGTGCTGCTGCTGATGTGCTGGTGCGATATCAGAGCTGCAGAGCGGAGCAGCACAAAGCCCTTCATCTGAGCCGGGAAGTGTGTCAGAGTGAGCGACAGACAGCGGGTTCCCAGGGTCCCAGGGCAGCGCTGTGGGCCCTTACGTCCTCCTACCCCTTCACCCTCTCATTCCCCCGCTCTCCTTTTCTCTTACAGCGCTTTATTCCCATTTGATCAAATTCAAGCAAAGACATGCGGGGCTATTTATAGGAGAGTGGTGCTTTTTTATCAGCCTGTGTCTATTTGTGGCACTCAGAAGTACAGAGGGCTTCCTGGCTGCTGACGTCAGCAGTGCAGCGCTGCAGAGAGATGGGTGGAATGTGAGAGAGAAAGGGAGAAAGAAAGACAGAGAGAAAGAGACCAAATGACAAAGGGAGCGACAAAAGAAGGGTAGGAGGATGCATGACATTTGGTTGTTGGTAGAGCATTCGCATGAAGCCTCTCAGGGGAAGTGAGAAGATATTTCTGTCTGCGAGATGCGAGTGCAAGATGAGTGCACACACTGAGTCTGTGTACCTGCTTCTCTCTCATCCTCTCTCTCTGATATAATAGCAGGCTGCATGGGAAAAACTGAGTGGTTAGGATAAGGAGCCCCTCAAGAGAGGCTGGATTAGTGGAGAACCGCCAACCACGCTGCAGCTTGGGTAAACACCGTAAGCAAAACCCAGGACACCCACTGAGTCACACATCACACGCACATACAGCGTGTTCTCACACAAACAACCATTCTACACTGCACACATCACACACTGATCATTCGTGTGCATTTGTGCGAGCGATGCATGCATGCATGCTTGCTGGTTTACTCGCACATAGGTGTACGGCATTAGCTCAAGAAAAATTCACACATTAGCTCACACAACGGTTCTAAATCATGCATCTTTAGCCATTAGCTGAGGATAATGAAGAGATTTACCAGATACGTTGGAAAATAGAGTTTTAATACAGGTGGAAACAAGAGCCGGAGGGAAAAAGAAATACTGCAATTGAATTGAGAATGATGGAATTACTTCGTGACAGCAGCACACAGATATTTCTCAGTTTAGTACAGTACTGAGCTTCTGGGAGCAGTCACTCTGTGAGCTCATTCAGTCAGTATGTGACTAGAGAAAGTACATCCCTCCTGAGCAAGCCCAACACCAGCACCTGTTTACACTAGAGGGCTGTTTGCCGCCATAGTTTAGATTACTGCTAAAAGGAGAGCGGTTAGCTTCCACCTCCATGGATCAGAAAAGGGGACTGAGAAAGAAAGAGATGATAGAAGAGCAAGCGCAGATGCAAGTGACAGTTCTTTTCTTTTCCGTTCCCTAGTCCAATCACCAACTGTCAGATCCCAGTGAGGAGAGAGGAGAGGTCACTTAAGAGCACAGGGCAGAGGAATAAGGATGCCACTCAATGGATTTTAGTCAGCACTCTTGGCCAGCTCATAGTTTCCACTTATGAGGAGAGGGCAGCACACGCAACACAAGCTAACAACGACATACAAACTGAATTTTGCGATGACCATAAAAGACCAACACAAATCTGGTAAAACTGTGCAGAGAGAAACAGAAGCAATGACAATAAAAATGATATGCAATTCAAAAACACACTTCAGTCTCAGGCTACAGATTTATCCTTTGAACCTTGTAAACTAATTCTAGGTAAATTCCGTATCGACGACATGTTTAATAAATATAAAAGCTACATGCTCCTGAGTTCCGGCACCAATAGCCCATAAAAATCCATTAACTGGCTTAAACACATTATATAAAAACTCTGGAACAATGGCCAAGGTTGGAAGTGTCCTTGTGGTTGTGTATTTTACACACACACACACGTTTATTTTCACTTGCTGTATTTATACCATAGTGTAATTTTCTTCTTTAAGCGACGTTTTTAAAAGCCATGCAAGACAGCAGAATTGCAAAATGTTGAATGATCTGTGGGACGTGAGCGGGACTATATCTGCTCTCTCAAGAAAACAACAAAACGGAAAAAACACCGCAAACTTCTCGAGCCTTAAAGGAAGCTAAAAGCAATTTTGACACATGCCATGATTGCGCACACATTTCAAACGTGCTTTACAGCTCACACATTCAGGAACTGTTTCACACCTGCAATAACAACATGGAAATGAACACACTCTCACACTACTTTTCAGAAAGGGGAAGCAAACATTGTGTAGGTCTACACAACACAGGTTGTGAAGCCAAGTTGGATGAGACACATTGACCCATTCAGATTGATCATTAACAGGGTTTAAACCCACTTCATAGTGTTGTCTAAAAATCAAAAGGTATCAGAAGTACACACACACACACACACACACACACACACAGGACCTGTTTCACAGCATCACAGCCACAGACAAAACAGGCATCCATACAGCCATGATTCAACAATGATAAACAAACTCTTATCTTTGTTTGGATTGGAGCACTGACAAAGCTTGTCCTTACCTGCACCAGGAAGATGATAAGGAAGTAGAAATTGGCAATTCTTCTAAACTGTTCAAACAGGTTCTTTGGTAGAAAGTTCCAAACTGTATACTGTGGGGAAGGGGGAGAAAAACATGCATGTAAGTCAGAGAAATAAAATAAGTATTACAGATTGTGGACTGCTTTTTACTGTTCTTTTCTGTCATATTCCCCTCCAGGCATAATGTTTTTCAACTGAACTTAGGGAGGTTAAAGAAAGGCTTGGCAAAGGGAGAGAGATTAGAGGCATTCAATATTCACAGACTCTTGCATGTGTGCATTCTGTCTCAGCTGGGGAGGGAGGAAGAGGAAGGCAACTTCAATAGCTGGGAGTCTCTGTTCGTTGTACTGCCTAGGGAGACGGGCCTTGAGAGACCACAGGTATTCCATTGATTCAGATTAGGGATTTATCTCATTACTTTGGCTACCTTTGAATGCAGAGCCAATCAGGTTGGTGACTGTGTGTTTCGTTTTGTTTGTTTGTTTTTTTAAGTGGCCACGACTGCTGATACCATCGGGGCTTTAAAAGTGATTAAAGCCCCGATGGTATAAAAGTGACACTTTTATCTGCTTAAATCCCCGAGAGATCGCTTAACAATACCCTGCTGGTTAACTTTGTGCCACACAACAAAGTACCAGGGTGAAAAACACAAATACATGAACGTGCTTGCGCACACGCTTACACACTCACACAGAAACAGCAGTAACCCACTGTTTATGAAGGGGAATGTTTGCATCGGGATAGTGTTGAAATGCAGTGGCAGCAGAATGGCCCATCTCATTTTGCCAGAAAGAAAAGAGTGAAAGTAATGAGAAAAAGGGGGGTGGCAGAGTGTAGTGGTGCATTATCAACAAGAGCAAGAGAGGAGAGGCTGAGATTGGTCATTGCAGAGTGCAAATGCAACAGCATGATGGAGAGCAGAGGCATGGAAGAGCATAAACACTACAGCCGGGGTAATTAAAGGCTGTTTACCCTGACATACTGGCAGGAGCCAATTGATTGGCCCCTCCAAACTGGGACCCTCTGCACCACTATAAATCCCACTGCCGTCTTACTCTCACAACTTCCTTCTCCTCATCACTTTCACCCGTCATATCCATAAGCCAACCTGCCTGAGTCTGCCGCTGACACAGGACTGAGGGGTGAGATTTAGGTGAGGTAGGGGCTGCGGTCTATCAGAGCCCAGGGGGAAACGACCGAATTGCCAACCCTGCCAGTACATTAATAGCAGCCATGTATTTCACTGCCACAGCCAGTGCTCCCCTGACAGACAAATAATCGCCTTCCGCTGGGAGCGAAGGTAAGCATGTGGAGAGGCAGTGGAAGGAGGAATAAACAAAAGGAAGACACAGGAATGATCAGGACTGTTCAAGAGCTCATTTTGTACAAGTGTAAGAATATAGCAGCAGCGAGTCAGGCATTTTGAAGAGGAGAAAGAACAAGGAAAACGTGGAACCAAATTTGTCATAAAAACCTTTAAGTCACCTGTCTCTAATTTACACAGCACAATGCCTGAGATAGTAGAAGATGTTTTTTGCATTAATGCATCTTGAACGCAGAACCTTTGCCACCAGTGGTATGTTGTGATCATGTTGAGCTACTTTCAGAAACATTTGATGTAGCTTATGACCTTCAGTGAAGTCGTGTTTCACGTGACTACATTTGTTGCTATTTTGATAAAAAATGGATTGGCTTGTATAATCGAAACAGATTGACGTTTCGAAATGTCTGTAACAACTTAAGATCAGTGAAGTCTAAAGATGATTCTGACTAAGCTTTGGGATGACTGGACCAGCAGTTTCTGACGAGATGTCGAAAATTGGATTTTGAGAAGAAAAAAAGGAAAATTGGGCATTTTTTGGTCAGACGGCCAGAAGCAGATGACTGACTAAAGAGATTAAAACGATGAAAGAATTTTGACTTTAGGCCAAACCGTTTGAGATACTTGCAAAAAATGTAAACTTGATTATTGAGGTCAATGACTGTCATATGTGCCTGAATAGTGGGTGAAATTTGTGACCCACCAGCCAATTTTTGTGCTACTATGTTTGTTTGTGTACGGTTTTTGATGCACAAACAATTTTCAGGGGGTCACAACAGGCAATATGCGACTTGATATGACCTCTACTGGCACTTGAAAACACACCATATGTATGAATTGCCACATTGTTCAGAAGTAGGACATAGCCTCCTGGGGACCTTTGTATCCCCAGAGAAGGTGACTTCCTGACAGCGCCACTGGGGAGATTTGGTTTACAAACACCTTCCCACAAGTTGAGGCAATGACATCACATGTGCCAGACTGGGGTATTTGTATCTGTGTAAAAATGTTGGGGGGAAAATTCTGAAAATTAAACCACACATCATTCTGCTGGGTTGGAGTGAATCGTCAAATATTTTGGTCACATTTGATTCACCTCTGAGCAAAAAAGTAAATGTTGTGCATACAATACAAATTACAGCAAGATATTAAATGTCTCTGCCTCACTGTTTCACCAATCTGAACACCATTTGAAACACAATTTTGGTAGCATGTGAATAAAGAATTGTGGAGCTATAGATGTTAATTAAATATAGAGTGACAGACTTCTGGATTGACCATAGGTTGCAATGAGGCAAACTTTTGTCACACATCAGTGGACGCGCTGACAAACTTTCATCCCTCAAGGGCGATTGTTTTTGATTTTTTTGAGGTTTGGAATATGAAAAGTCTAGAAATGTTCCTTTGTTGTAATAAGCCACAACCACTGAGAATCAGGCATTACCAAATTGTATGCATCGGCTGAGTCATGACCTTAGATCGTGCAAACCGAATTTCATATGAATGCTCAGTGAAGCTCGGACATAGCATCCGAACACATTAAAACAAGTTTGGTTATAATAGCTTAATCCAACTTTGTTTTATGAGCGTTTGTATAAATTGAACTTAAAGAAACAGATTTAAAAATGGAAAATTTCAAAACCTTATGGAATATCAAAAATCTTATATCAAAAAGCTTTTCTTGGATTGGTCCAGATATGCTACGTGAAAATTTTGATGTCAGTTTCTCACAATTTGGAGGAGGAGCAGCGAAAAAATTTATTTGGACAAAATGCAAAATGGCCAATATAGATACATTTGTCTAGACCCACGGAATCCTGGAAAAGAATGAATTGTGTTTCTGAGACTTACAGTTCAAATGTTATAGGCCAAAACGTAAAGTTTGTTGTTGTAGAGGCACCATCTGGCATACGGTGCGATTATTTTGGTCTGAGTAGAGGGTGAGATTTCCAGCCTAATCTGCCAAGTGTGGGAACTGTAGCTGTTACAGTTTCTGAGATCCAGATTGTTTTAGGGCACAAGTAGAAGAAGAAGAAGAATCCTAACAGATACTGGAATAGGGTTCCAGCAGCTTCGCTGCTTGACCCATAATAATAATAATAATAATAATAATGGCAATTCCAAGAGGGTCTGGCAGCCTGCGCTGCCCGGCCCCTAATAAGAGAAGAAAAACAGCTGACGGCAGGTGAAACATATACACAGAGGAGCTGAGAAACAAAATGAGGTATATGAATTTCATCTTGGTATGTGGCCAGACTGGAACCCTGGCATATGCATTTTGAGTGTGTTTCTTACCTTGGAGGACACAATCCTGTTATCACAGAACTTGGGTGGGATGACAGCCTCATTGGTGGAACATGACCGATGACCAACATAGATAGTCCTACTGTCTATTCTTCTTTCATCACCACCAAGCTAGAAGAGGGAGCAGCAGAGTGGAGTGGAGATGGGAAGAGATAAAGATTAAAAGAGAAAGGAAAGAGAGGACGTGTTAGTGATCCTAGGTACGTCTCTTCACTAACAGAGATTAGACATTCAACCAGCCCAGTTAAATCTCACAAGAAATAAGATGTGTATCAAACAAGAATTACTTGAAGGTAAACCAAAATTTGACCCACCATTAGAAGCGTGGGGGTTGCAGAATAAAGCAATGAAAACAAATTAACTGTTTTATGGTGCATTATGTCAGTTGCAGCAAATCCACAATGATCACAAAGGATTTGTTGTGGCCGTGAAATATTTTACAGTCTGATGAGGCTTAAATTCCACCCACAGGTCAAGAATTAAGAGATTAGAATTTCCACTGTCATGCAGAAAATTGAAACGACTTGAAAAGCACTCTAACGGAAAACTGTTGAGCACAAGCCAATAACTCAGAGAGGGGACAAAGTATGACAAGGGTCAACGGGCCAAAATGGGAATTGTGCAGGGACTGTAACCTAATTTGTTCTCTCCCAGGTGGTCACTCATCACTGATAAACAAGTAATAAATGCGGGCAGCCAGGAGGAAAATGCGTTGGTCCGGTTTAAGGGTTGAGCTGTCTTGTCGTGATGCAGATGTCAGGGTCATATGTACACACACACATATATGTGTGCACACACACACACTAGCCTAATGCCTAAAAGGGGACTTCAGGAACCGGGTCAGGAGCCAGAGACATGCTGGACTCCCCTCAACATGAGGTGGCCGGGCATTCCTCTTCCATAAAAGGCAGGCGGGGTGAATGACAGAGCGAGCAAGGGAAGCAAGGTCGCGGTCTTTACTTTAGAGGAGCCTTAGGTAAATCTCACAAACAATAGCATAAATGATGACCCAAAAAGGAGCTAAGGAAATTGTGAGGTAGGACGTTTTCCTTTTTGATTTTAAAAATCAGTTTTCCAGCCCTGTGTGGAGCAGACTGGGTTCATTCTTCTGTGTGTGTGAAGTAACCTGAGGCTGTAACTACACATCACTTCTTAACTATAAGTGAGACTTTCATACATTAACATTCTTTTTAGGCTCGTGAAAAGCTTTATTATATTGTCCTACAAAATCTGCATTGTTATAATTGTATAATAACAGTGGTTAAAGAAACAAGATTAATGTGGATGTCCGAACAATGCTGAGTCTGTTGAATAAGGGCAGAAGCAATTCCAATACAGTATATTACATTAGTGTGTCACTACCATTAAAATTCACTGTCATTAATTAGGATCTTGAATGAATCCCAACCGCACACACAAAATGTTTAATTCGAAGAATGTATCCTAGAAAAATTTCTAGTCCTGACATCCCAAATCCAAGCATTCCTTGGGTCTTTTAAAAGACCAAATTAAGTTTCTGTTTAGGTTTCTTTTCCGCAACCACTCTTCAAAGAAAGAGAATATGGGCATATACTTATTTGTATGTGGACTGGTGGAGATAGAGGGGGGTGACTGTCCACTGCTTAATCGATCGCAGATGGCGGCGTTAACATACCTCGGCAGCCCGACCAAAAAGTCTGCGCGTGGGAAACACTGCTTGAACTTTTGTAACCAAACCAGTTCCACTACTGAAGTAACTTCCCCTTTTTGGAACCAGCTCCTCCACCGTGGAGCCGGTAGCAACGTTCTTTTCGCATTCAGCCATGCTTGTCATTGGTGTGCATTACAGTACAATGTTATTACATCAAAAAGGCAGAATGTGGCCATTATCGCAATATGAATTATTCTTATCATTACAAATAATACCGGTATTATCGTGAAAGATGATATATGGCACATCCCAACAAGCAAAAAGGGACACAACTATACCTGCTTTTAACTATTTATTTATATTGAGCACTTACACATGTTTCATTTTTAAAATGAAAAATCTAAGTTAGAGGCAGTATTTCAAATGGTGATGGTATAAATGAATGGTTGATCACACTTGAATAAAGTGACAAACTGAATCAGCGTCTGCAAAACGAGTTTGTGCATGTTCCAAACTATCACTCAAGTGAGGACCAACCAGTTCTTACATGTAGTTGTGCTCTCAGTTCGAGGACAAGTTGTGCAGTTATTACTGTGTCTGTAAGTTATTAAGGTTATGCAGACAGGGGATCTGCTTTATATAATATAAAGGCCAGCAACATGTGGGTTGAGGGCACAGATTACCATGAACATCTGATCCTGGACAAGCGCCAGGGAACATGTGAATTACGGCCACCCGGACAGCAAGCTGCCCAAAGTCTGTTGCTGACAAGAAGTTAGAACAAAGAATAGCCTCAAACACTCAGAAGCCTCATTTGCATGTGGGACACACACACACACACACACACACACCCTACATAACTCTAGTTTACACAATAATTTGCTTCTCATTAATGGTCAAATAATAATAAAATCTTGACTTTCCAGTCCTGACTAGAGAAGAGAGCCAACAGGCCCACATAGTGCTCCCTTATGCACGAGCAGAGCCACACTTCAGTGTGGCTGTCAAATACCCGCTCGGCACACACTGACACTCCTTCAGCGGGACCGGACGGACCTAGCTGCCAGAGGATGAAGGGATAGAGAGAGTGGGAGGAAGAAAGAGTGTGAGAGATATAAAGTACAACAGGATCCAAGGACACAAGCACATCCAGGTTTTCTATATCAAACAACAATCAGCCCCCAGGAGGAGCAGTAAGCCAAGAACACCCCCATGCCATCTACCTTGCTCATTTTTTGAATCAGTTGCAGTGCTTATGGCAGTTATCCTTCCTCTGTGTGCTCTGAAAAATGCCATCTACAAATGTAATAGCAGCATTCCAGATATGCAATACTGCAAGCACCTAATATAACATTAGGAAACTATGTGAAAAAAAAAATAAAAATGAAAAGAAAAGAAAAAGCAATCAAGCGCAAACATGTACAAAGGGCTGCGCAGACAAAACAGAAAATGCAAATAGGGAACAATTTACAACCAAATCAGGCTTGAGTCAAAGGACCTGCAGAGGGCTCTAGCTTGTACTTCAGGCATACAGGTCAGGCAGTCAACAGTAACAGTTGGCTGGCTTCCGCTAGTGCCAATCTTTCACCTGTGCCCATCTCTTTAGGATTGGTTATGCACAAGAGCCATACTAATGAACACACTTTCAAGCTCACAGGCCTATCAGATAAATACACAAAAGTTATCATGTAGACTAAGGCAACATTGCTGCAACAACCTACATAAGCAAGCTCTGAAAAGCATCTCAAAAGGAATTTCTGGCACCCACACACACATAACTCATACTGCAAATGCGATACTAAATAAAATGAGGAAGTAGTCCATGCCCTGGGGTCCTAAAGATAAGAAAATAACAATTGAACGGTCATTGATTTAGTGGGGGTTTCACTGTAAAACATAATGGAGGGTCATACCACTTCATTTACGAGCAGTTACATGATCGCAATGCTCGTCAACAAAATAGTGAGCTAAACGCCACACAACAAATTCTAATGTAAGGAAAAATAGAGCTGATTGCATTATCTTTGCCTCATTGTGAAAGGTCAAACAAAGCCATTCAATGCCAATGATATTAGCAAGTGCAGCAAAAGTGGTCAAGAGTCTAGTGCCAGTATGTCAATACCAAACAGTAGATTCATTCTTGATTAAAAAAGCATCAGCTACAAAACGTGAATGAAGATCAATGAAGCAAACATCCAATGCTAAATTGAGCTGAGATGTAATTGCTCAGTCAGAAATAAATGGTGCATTAGAGAATTGAGTGAGCCTGAAACTTTACATTAAATGATGCTCTAAATTAGATTATGCACACATTGTGAAATGAGCACATGACGGGTCGGGGCGGGGGGCGTCACTGAGAGCAGCGGGAATATAAGACTGCATTCAGCCACTGCCAATTTCCCAATGATGACTCAGGTCCGATGACACTGCGTCCTGTCACACCATCTCACTATTCAGTGACTATCCCTCTTTGTCACAATCTGCATGCTGTTAGCTGAACAGACACACTGGGAAACCAGAAAAATCACAAGGCCATGTACACTGTTATACAATCCATCACAACTGTAACTTTCTGACAGTACACCTTGTTGTGAAACTTTTTGAACTATAATTTTATATCATTTTTAAATGCAACTTACACTTTATCAGAGAGGTGATTCAACTCTGGTCATGTGGTGTTGCATTGGTTTTTATGATAATTCCTCTATATATGTTGAGGCGCACAAACAACTAGCTTAAGTCTAAAAAAAAAAAAAAAATAAAGATTTTAAGCACCATGTCAAATATAACCTTAGTTAACTTGATTAAGAGCAATATGGGCATGGTGGAAGTTAAGTCAATGCAATATAAACTAGGGCTGCAACTAAGAATTATTTTCATTATCAATGAAATGATAATGCTGCATATTTTCTTGATTAATCCATGAATTGTTTAGTCTAAGAAATGTCAGACGATAGTGAAAAATGCAATGCAACTTTTCAACGCCTAAGGTGAAATCTAATCATTTTTCAATGACATTAAAGACATAAGACACCCGTACGACTACGGTTATCTAAAAGCACTACATCAAAGGCTACTAGATTAAGGCTAATGTTTTTATTCATGAGGATCACCACTCATCCGAGGGCATCTTTCAGTTCTCTTTTGGGTTGGTCATATACCATCATACGTTATCCTCAGGTAACTCCAACATTTAAATCACACAAGAATAGAACAGCACATCCGGTTATCGTTAACATAGCCCTTCTTCGACATGTTGCCATTTATGGCCTGCAAGTCTGTCAGAGAGCATACAGTAAGTGGTTCTGGCTCTCAGGACTGCAAAGTGTGTTCTAATGCTTGCTTCTTTAGTTGTTAAGCTTGGTATCGGGGTCTAACTAAAGCGTGGCTCCGGTAGCTTACATGTGTATCTCCAGACGAGGAATGTTCGGTGTCAAGCAGGTTAATCTGACAAGCATCTCTGAGCAAATCGCAAATAAAGATGATACCATGATGCGTGGAGGGGAAAAGCCTGGTGACAGCAGGTGTGACAACGGGCACAGCAAGTATTATTTATGTTGACACAAATAGATTTTGTGGCCAACCAAACAAAAATCGATGCCTTAACCTTTTCTTACAAAAGCAGTGAAGCAAATTGAAAACAAGTAAGGCCAAAAGTATACAGTAGGTTAAGCTTTGTTCTGATCAGTCTGCTCTTGTGATTTTGTAACTTGGGTACAGGGGATGAAAACACCAAGCTCATTCAGTACGGAATGCAGGAGCTGTGCCATTAAGCTTTAAAAAAAATCCACTTAGAAAATCTACTTGAACACATTTAATGAGGTGTGAGGGAGCTGTGTGAAGAAGAGAGAGCGCTGGGGACCTATGCTTGTACTTTGTCTTGCACGTGTACTAATAACACTCTGCACTAAACTGAGAACGACAGATTCGTTGTTAAGTCCATGTTCCCATTTGACCTCAGTATCCATTTCATGTAATTCTCTGGGCAAAAATGAACCGACCTGCATACTGTCTTAATTTCTCATTCAGTTGTGCCAGTACATGAGAAGAGTGGGCTGTGTGAGTGGCTCAGTCCTTTATCATATTCAACTGCTCAGCAACATCTGCTCCAACTGCATCTTATCTATCCTATCAGGTTTTATGACGTTGCTCTCGGCTTAAGTGGATTCATCACAGGTCAACCTTATCTGCCGCTTAATGCAGTAACTATTAGCAGTTTTTCCTCTCGCCACATACGGTACAGGAAAAACCGTCTCAGGGAAAGAGAAAGTGAGAATATCTATGACATTAGAGTAAATCTAGGCCTAAACATCAAATGGTATTCTGACAGTAATGGAATAAATAAATGCCTCCTAACATCCAGTAAACCGTTTCAAGAAATGTTGATGACAACAGTAAAAACAGCCTAACGGCAACATAAAGTTGCTAATATGACAGGCTGAATAGAGTTGAGTGATGAATGTTTGGATGCAAAGGCGATAGATGCACGCGTTGAGTCAATGCCGTTAGTCACTGCAGTACCCTATCTGGCACTCGCTCTTTCATTCTCTGTCTTTCTTGCCAGCCCACTTGCATGTCAACTTCCAGCTTGCTCACTCTGTCTCACTAATTGTAACTCTCTCAGTTTTGATTACACATCCAAGTGCTCATTGCCTGGGCTGCAGAGAATTTACAGAGCCTACATTAGCATTTGAAGAAAATAGCTCAGGCACATTAACATCAAACCAAACTTAAGTTTGTCACTACAATGACTTTAAGCAGTATTCACCTCTTTGTTGCAGCCTGTGCAACGAGTTCTCAATAAAGCGACTTCACATGCGCTAATTTGTCTAATTTCAGCACAAAGATGCTTTGTTTTATTATAGTGTAACAGTGATATTCAATAAATCTTAGCAATTTTGTATAATTTAACCAGCTTACTTTATACAGCAGGACGATTTTGTCTCACCGGAAAATAATGTTAACCATTTCATGCCATTAATTACAGTATATCTTTAGGTGAATGAGACTTTTTGATGTTTTCTTTTCCAGCTTAGGCTTCCCTCTATATATCTAAAACATATCATTAACAGGGCAGTGTAGGGCTACATTATCATCAGTATATGTTAAAAATTGTTTTTGGGTTGGGTGGCTACAGATTTTGTCCATACTTTCAGGCTACCAAATCAAGGAAAAGCAGAGCCATCATAACCCCATAGTGAAACTATATTAGGAGTTACCTCCATCATGGATTCACAAAACACTTACACGGCATAGTCTACAGGCCCCGTATCAGAGGATACTCTCTCCTCTGTCCGCACACAGTGATGAATAGCCCCACAGAGTAATAATAGTCCAACTTGAACTGAGGGCTGATCCTAAGGAGCTGTTGTGGATAGGCAAAGGCTCATTGTTCTACTAGCATCCCTGCAGCTGTACGAGACACAGAGTGTACTGTACCATGGGCTGGTACTGGCCTACATTACACTGTGTCCCTCGACAATGGGGAGGAGGGGAAACTCATCTAGACCTCGCACATGGAACTGCTTCCTCAATCATTTGGTCGCCTCAAAAAGCCACAGACTAATATTGTACAAACACTTTTTGCAATGCCTGCGGTGTATCGAGAACTTCTGAAATATCTAACAATTTGTGACTAAATAACAGCTGGTCATAAGATGAAAGGCCTTTGCCCAAACTGAAGTATGAACTGCTCATAGGTTTCTGTCTGTGTACAATGTGAATACAAACTGTGCAAATCATTGGTGGGAAGCCTGTGAGCACAGTGGACAGTCTACCTCAGCTATTATGATTTTTCAAAAATGTTGTGGGAAAGAAACAACGGCCATAGACATTACCGCAGGAAATGTGTAAGCATGTCACACAATGCCGACAGATGTATGTGGTCATTCGTGTATATGAGGCATGCTGTTGCTCAAAATAAAACCCTACACAGACTAAATAGGAGACAAGAATATAGCCTGAACTTCACAAAACAAATCTGGAAACAAGTTTTACATTCACTAGGCAAGTTATTTTTTAACCGGTTTATAGTCTTAAAGCATTAATTTACTGAGGCTTTGGTTTTGAGATTGCATGTTACACTCTAGCCTTCTCTAGCTTGTACTTTGTCCCCATAGCTACCATCCACAAGACAAGTTAGCTCAGTAAGTCCTGGAGAGAAAAGACAAAAGTGAACAGGATTCTTATGGAGAAAACCTCCACACATTGTGTTTTAAGACCAGGAAAAGTGAGCACATCTTCAAGCAGCGGCCTAGTCACACTTTAATCTATAATTAAAGAGAATTTAAAGTAGTGTCGCCATAAATGGAGTATGGTTTTCCAGCCAAGTGCGCACACTCTCTGAAGGTGCTTGATCCTGCTGCATTTTCTATGTAGTGTATGGGTTGTAACTTAACTAAACTGCACAACACTACAATGGCTTTCATTCCCCCCACCTGGCAGAGAGCCATACAATACCAACAAAAAGGCATTTACAGTACACCCTAATGCTGACAATCTTTAAAAATCTCCATCTCCGCTACAGCCCTACTGATGACATTATCTTTAATAATGTACCGGGCTACACTGGCTGTAATTGCTTTTCAGTTAATTATCCTTAGACACTGCATAGGAGGGCAACGAGACTAATGACAAAAATCAATGTGGCTCTTTACTTTCTTTGCTCAGAGGGCACGGATGATGTGGGTTTGGGTTTTCTCACCAAGCTTTTCCTCCTACTGAACTGTGACCACTTTTAAAAGACTCATTTTTCTCACTGTGACTGAGCCTGCCTAGCTGTGAGTTTGCTGTGGCGATCATAACTGTAGGCTGTTGCTAAACCAGGGTGTTCATGCTAGCGTGTATGGGAGGGGCCATGCTCGTATGTCTTCCAGCACTCGTTAAATCCTCACATAGACTTTGCGGTTCCTCTTCTCTGTGTAAGCGAGTACCCTATCATTTCAGGTGACAATGAAAAAATGGGATGACGAAACATCACAGATGCTGGCGTTTCGCCTTCTCCCTCCGTGCTCAGGCACAGAGAGTGCGACATAAAATAAAAAAAATAAAAAAACATCCCCCAACACATCTCAGCATTCTCTTCACATCTCACTGCGAATGCTCTCTGGGTAATGCTAGAGCGGGAGCATGGCAAAGAAAATCTCTGGATGAGCCTTTATACATATATGGATGATGGGGATGCATTTTGAGTGCCGCTAGCCTGGCAAGGATACGTGGGTCAGGAAAGGGAGGAGCGATGTGACGAGAATTCAAAATAAATGAAGCAACCTGAATTATTTAGAGGTACAAACTGAGAATTCAACCTAGCTTTTAAAAGGAAGTGGAAGATTGCCACAAAAATTCATCCGTGGTCCCCTTGTTTCAAACCTGACCTGCCCACTCCAATGTTAACCACTACAGGAAGCCTGAAAGAGTGTCCATTAGGTGGAGAAAGAGATGGAGAGGTGCAAAGAGGCTACCCCCTGGTTTCACTCCAGTTTCTCGGGTTTGAGTCACGCAGGGCTTTCCGTACTCACCCACTATATTTCATCAGCCCACTATCCCACAGCCTGCCGTTTATTCCTTCACACTGCCTCCCTCCCCACACTAAATATATTTATTATCCTGCTGTGTGTTGCAGATGAGCTCCTTTGGCTGGGTTTCCATTACTGGGCAGAATGCAGGAAACCAGATGGAGAGAGGAATGAAGAGGAAGAAATCCGAGTAAGCAAATCTGTTCGCCCTCTAGTACATGGTGCAAGACTAATGGCGGCAAAACTGAGCACAGCTTTAATCAATACGCATCTCTCCTAATCAAACAGACCTGATAAATCAAATGGCCGTACATGCCTTGTATGGTCTGTGGCCTTCAGATGTACTCCTACCCTAATCACTCAACCAAAAGTGACAACTCTAGTTTGGGGACTCTTGTAACTCATCAATTAACAAAAGCACTTAATATGTTCCCAACAGGTGCTAGTAGCTGCTCACGTACATACATGAGTATATAAAGGCAAGACTGACCTGAATGTAAACTAGAAAAAAACATTTGGAGGATTCGGAAGCTCAGTAGATAAAGCAGCAAAACCAAAATACGGTAATGAAAAGCGCAGGAGATACATTTGACATTACTGAGTGCTTATAATGCTGTACATTAGACCCCAATACTTCGGGGTGGAATGGAAATACTGTATTGAAAAAAAAACATTAGCTTCCCCAGGGTAGAGTGACATCGTACTAAGTCTGTGCAAATACATTTAACCTTGTGTGTTTAAGGTAGAAAGAGATGTTTGCACAAAATCACCTTAATGTGCAGGCGGGTGTAGTCTGTGTGCATGTCAACACCGTCTGTGGTTAGTGAGGGCGTGCAGGCATGTGTATACAGGTTTATACAGGTGTACATCTTAGACCTGTTCTTGGCTGACCCGAAAAACAGGTTTACAGCGCCCCTCACACATAACAACATCTCCTGCCAGGTAAGGGCCTGCTTACTAGTGCCTGGGTCACAGTCCAGTAGAGACAGATCTGAGACTGGCAGGCCTCAGTGCATCAGCCTGCAGCAGGATGGACAGACTGAGGAGAGACAGAGAGAAGGGAAGAAGGGTGAGGGGGAAGCCCTACTGAGAAAGAGCAGCGCTGGAGTGTTGCTGCACCCTGAGCAGAGGCTGAAAATATTTTAGACTTCACTACGCAGGCCTTGTGTTTTAAGGAGATCCCCCCTCAAAAGGTTTACTTCAAAGCTATATCAGGCCACAAGAAAAACACTCACAGCATCAAAGGTGGGTGTTCCATTTTATAGAAATAAATTGTGTAAATGTCATGACATCACTGGAGTGCTTATGAATAAAAATCTAAACCACAGCAAAAACCAGTCATCTAGAATCCCTTCACTATGCTTTGATACAAGTACATGGTATTTTAACATGCTACTGAGACAAAAGACTTTACAATATTTAAGTGGGCTACAGCTGATGCCTAAATAACCCCAAGACACTGCCATTAAAATGCAATCCTACTTCTTGCCATACGATGCTAAACAAAATCCAACCATGACATCTTATCCTTCCCACAGGAAGTGTGAATTACAACCATGAAACAGTCCAGCTAACTTTACATTTTTTGAATTTTCTTAAAACGTGTCCGTCATAATAGGGCTTCAAGTAATTATGTATTATTCTGATTATTTTATGATCAATTAATCGGCCAATTACTTTCTCAATGAATCTGTTAATCTGTTTACTATCACATGCGACAAAAAAACAAAAATTGCCCATCCTCACAATGGAGAAGCTGAAACTTGAGACTGTTTGGCATGTTTGCCTAAAAAATTAAAAAAATAAAAACTTCAACAAATAAACTGATTATCAAAATACTTGTTTTTTAAAATTAATCGATAAAATGACCAATTATGTCAGCACTAAGTTCTATTATTACATGATCCAAACACAAAAGAATTCCTTTCGTGTCAGCGTGACTATTTCCTGCCTTTGTGCGTGCGGTTGGAGCACATGTCGAGCTTCCAACCTCTAACCGGGGTGTGCAGGACTGGGACACTTTACAGGAGCTTGAGTGTAATTTTCCACTGAGCAGAAAGAGTATTTGCAACAGTACTACAACTAAATATAAATCAGAAACTTCGCATGGGTGATTTCAACTGAGCTAGTGAGTAGGAGGAGGCGTACTGGTTACCATGGTGCAGAAACGATACTGAGCTGCTGCCTGGGTGATGGTGTTTTCATGCGTCTGTGCTGTTCTCCTTGCAGCCAAGGCAGGGGCTCCCACAATGAATACTATCACATTTCCGCCAGGCTCCACCTCTCACAGATCATACTGCTGCCTTCAAGGGCTTGAACTAACATCAAAGGCAACTGGGTGATTTTGCATTCCTGTCAGAGCGTTACAACCTCTGGAGCTTCCCCCCTGATGAAGAGCCCAGCCCCACTCGTTCCCACGGCCATCTTTAATGATTTTCCAAAGACACACTCAGGGTTTAGTGGCACAGTGCACCATAGTGGGAGAGTCAAGTGAGACACATGAAGCCTTCTCAGTGCCTTTTGGTATGAGCAGTCACCCTCTCCCCTCTCCCTCCTCATGATGCACATGTACCTCCCGTGGGCAAGGGGAGGGTGGTGTGAATCAGGAGGCACAGAACCAGAGCCTGAGATAACGGCACTGTAGTGCATCAGTGACAGTGTGGCTGGCTGCTCCGCGCAAAATATTATTTACAGCTCACACTGAAGTGAAATTACAGCAGCAATCCTCTCCAGAAGCAGGAAAATCAGCTGACCTGGCAACACTTAGCGAGAGGCCAGGAGGAGGGTCAGGCACTATAATTATTATATTGCTTCCCCTTGGTATCTATACTGCTCACGTAGCCTGTGGGGGATTCAACCCACTGGTGACAACAGGTTACCGTTGCAAAAGAGGAGGATTAAGAGGCTGTAAAGGCAGATTACCATTTATAAACCTGGCCTTGCGGATAGTGATTTCACTTTCAACTAGCCCACTCATGACTGATTAACGTATGAGAAGGACAATGAAACCAATGGATGACCTTTAAAGGGGTAAGCATTAAACTGATCAATCGTGAAATATGATGTCAAAGCAGTTCACGCTGGCAAAACACCAACTTCTTATATTGAACAAATCCAGTGGCTGGATACAAAGAAACATTAGATAATAGAGGGACCTTAGCTCAACTAAAAACTACTATGAGGCATCCTCAGGAGGGCTGCATAATGATCACTGCCATTACCGATTCATCTCATGATCATGTATTCCTATTAACCGATCAACTGTTTAGTCTATGATGAGTGCCAAAATGCCCATCACAAGTTCTGAGAGGCCACGGTGACATCTTCAAATATCTTTTTTTATTGGCGTTTTGGCTGAAACTATTAATCAATTATCAAATTTGTTACTGATTGATTTTCTGTCAGTCCATTAATCAATTGGCTGACTGTTTCAACTCTTAATGCTGCCCATGAAGGCTAAATAGGGAAAGGCATCTTTTGATGCACGTCTTTGTGCCTGTAAATAGAGTCTATATTTTTGGCATTTGGGGCCCCAGAGAAAAGCAGTCCACGTCTCTGAAGGCAGGTAACGTTAGATGCGCTCTGCCTTTAGCTTTGGCTGCTTTCACTGTAGCTTACATTGGATGATACAGTTGTTAAGAAGGCGAGTTTCCATGGCGGGAAGCCAGCATTTAATGCAGCCCGTTCCCGTATGTGACCTGAAAGTGTAGTTTAATGACTCGGAGTTTAGCCAACATCAACTTGCATCTGTCGTGACTTAATGGCTGGCAAGAACTTACCTAGCAGTTAGCTGACTGACTGACTGACTGACTAACAAGAGCAATGAAGTGAGACAACAGCTGCTTCTTGTTATTAGACATTGTGAAGTAACGTTAACAGTTGGCTGTAAGCTATAACAGTTGGCTGTAAGCTAACAGTTAGGTGTACTTTCTCGCGCATCTACAGCGAAAACGGCAAAGGGAGACGACTGGAAATGCCAGCTTACGAATCACACCAGATAAAAAAGGCTAGCAGGATGTCATAAGCTAACTGTGTGTGTGGTGTGTGTGGGTGTGTGTGGTGTGGATGCCGGGCACACATACCAAACGGTCGAGCCTCCTTCGTAGCATCTTGTTTATCTTCTTGGATTTCACAACGCTGATGAACTCTTCCGATGCAACAGACGCCTCCGGGCTCTGCTTCGGCTTCTCCGGGGAATAACTTTACATGTATGTTATATTATCCTGCTAGCTCCTTAGCTATCTACTCTCTACTCTAACGTTAGTTCTAGCTATATGAAATGCCGCAGCGACGCTACATCGTTTCCATTTTGTTTGATTTCGGTATCTTCGCACCATTCGCATTCTCACCCCCCTGAATATTTTCCGCGTTGCGGTGTACTACTCGCGCTTCCCTTTGCTCAAGGATTTAACAGCCCCTGACATTTCGCTCTGTGCCCTGTTGCTTAGACTCGTACAAATCATTTGTCGCTCTCAGGTCTGCCTCCCCGCTGACTCGGAAACTGCCACAGACGCGCTAAAAACTAACTTATCTGTTGGGATCCCTGTGCACAGGTCGCCTCACCTCTCTGTCAAACAATCTTTAGTCCTGCAACCCACAAACGTTCCCACGTTCACAAGCTCCACCCGGTGAAGGTGCGGCGGCTTTCGCGCACACATTGAATTCTGGGAAATGTGGTCTGAATTTGAACAACACGCTTTCCTATTTTCGCTGCAGCAGCGATTAGCATAAGAGAGGTGGCCGTTTGTGTGATTGCACTTCAAGGATCATTGAGCACTGAGCAGAAGTCTCATATACACACACACATATATATATGTATATATATATGTATGTGTGTATATATGTGTGTGTGTGTGTGTATCTTCTCTCTGGACAGCCAATGCACAAGGGATTCTCTAGAGCAGCGGTGGAAAAAGTATTCAGATAATTTACTTTATTAAAAGTAGCAACAGCACAGTGTAGAAATACTCCGTTACAAGTAAAAGACTTGAATTCAAGTATTAGCATCAACATATACTTTAAATACCAAATGTAAAAGTACTCATGCAATTACAGCCTATTTTATTGGATTATAATTATTTGCGCATTGATATGTGAGCATCACAGATGTGGTAGCTGGTGAAGGTGGAGCTCATTTTAACTACTTTACTGTCGGGTAGCCTAATTTGTAATAATACATATATTTATTAGTTGGTTGTTGTTGATTATTAGTTACATCCCACCACTGCTCTAGAGTGACAGCCCATCCCTTATAGACTGATGGATAATAAGCTTTAGGTGGATATTAAACAAATGTCTCAGCACAACCCTGTGAGATGCAGCTGTTACTGGAAAGAAATGTTTATTTGTTTGTTTTTTAAATATTACAAACAATGAAGTTGGTATAAGCCCTGCGACAAGTTGGCCACTGTCCAGGTCGTAACCAGCCTAAGGCCCAAAGCCACTGGGATAGGCTCCAGTCACCCACGACCCCCAACGGGAACAAGCGGTAGAAAATGACTGACTGAAGTTGGTATACAATAAACATATATTACACTGCAGCCCGTAGAAACATTATTATAATTATTCCATCTGTTGGGATCCTGCGCGGTGGGCATCACCTGGAGCTGCTCAGTTGTCCTTCTGGATCCATCCTCTTCCCTTATGTTTTACTTTCTACACTTTTCATCATAATTATGTATACTACAATTTCATCATTTTCATCATAGTTGTATGAACTGTCGTTTCTGGAGCCATCCTCTACACTTAGGTTTTGTAACCTACATTTTGTCATTATAACTCTATACATTTTGATCTTCTGTTGTGAATCTTTTCTGTACAAACGACATCTATTGCATGTCTGTCCGTCCTGGGAGAGGGATCCCTCCTCTGTTGCGCTTCCTGAGGTTTCTATCGTTTTTTTTCCCTGTTAAAAGGTTTTTTTTGGGTAGTTTTTCCTTATTCAAATCGAGGGTCTAAGGACAGAGGGTGTCAGTTGTTGTACAGATTGTTAAGCCCTTTGAGGCAAAATTGTGATTTGTGAAATTGGGCTATATAAATAAAATTGAATTGAATTCCTTTTGAAACGCCTCCTGCACATACGCTAACATGAAGTGAATATGACTACATGGTTTTTTTTTTCCAGATCTTGAAGGAGGTTTTGGAGGACTAATTGGTAAATACTGTAGAAAAAATAAAAAATGTGATTAGAACTCTCTTGATTTTAAATTATTTGTACGTGAGTATGAGAAGGTTTTTTTGCTTTCAGGTTTAACATTGGGAACTTTATTGAGAAGTTTTGAAGGAAAAGTTACCAAAACTAGAAAGAAAATAACATTAACAGTAAAACACTGAACCCAAGGCAAGAAGTGCAACTGCTTTAAAGTAAACCATTTAAGGTGGGTCAAAACCAATTTTTTAACAGATCATTACATAAATGGAAGTTTATGTAAATTAGTTTTGGGACTTAAAAGATGATTTTGATTTACTGTATGAGCTGTAACACCAAATGTCCCACCAGCTCCTGTTTTGCTGGCATTGGCCCAGCGACCTTTAAATGCTCTCTCGCGCAAAAAGCCAAGGTCTAACACAGCTGGGTGCCGTGCCTTTAAAAAGTAAATGCTAACATGGTAAAAATTATGCAATATGATTTGTTTTGGAAATATATATTGGCGTCTGCAAGTTGTACAAGTTGGAGTAAAAGCTGTTAAGCGGGTGGAATTATTGTTACTGGTTCACTCAAGAAAAAACTGTCATGTTGGAAGTCTTAGTAAATGAAAAGATGCAACTTTGCAAACCTCTTTGCCTCAAAGGTCTCACTTCTTGCTACTAGCTTGAAATTGGCAGAGAGATTATCATGTAACGATTGGGAGACCGAAAAGTTTGAATTCTGCTTTTGGATGCATGTGGTTTATAGAAAAATGCATCTACTGTTTGTTAGTCAGTCACTTGACTACTGGTGTCATCAGGTCTAATGTGCAGATGTAGTGAAAATGTGTGCTGTTGTGGTAAAAGCTGAAGCATAAAAGTGCAGAATAAGCAGAAGTCCTGCGGACAAAGGAACGGGAACAGGAACGAACTATGTCCCCCAAATCTGAAGTTAACCACGCGTTAGTTCGTGGTAAGCGTCATCAAAGGCCGTACTGAGAAAAAAAATGCATGCATCTTAAAGACTGAGATGCAAAATTGGGAATGTTTAGTCGCTTTTAGTAAACCGGAACTGTTTTGAGACATTTTGAAAAACTACACTGGAATTCTGATTTATGTTATTTTAACATTTATGTTGATATGTTGTTATATAATCACTAAAGCCTTGCATAAAAGGATTATGTCTTTTAACCCTAAAATGCAATACATGCAGTGGGAAATCAAACCTGTGCTCAGATTACATTGCATACATCGGACACTCTTCTAGTTAATTTGTATTTGTATGTGTCATAGCATGAGTGACCATAGCAGCTATTTGCATGTGGCACCATGTTTGCATTTTTGCCTCAGTGACTTCCTTTATGAAGAGTGGCAGTGTAGTTGGGGTGAAGAGGATCCAAAACGTAGATGTTTGTACATCAGATAATGTTCATGCTATCAAGGGCACCAGCTAGGTGCGCTGAGGTCACCCCGATTGTGTGTGTCTATCTGTCTGTGTGTGAATTAGAGTTCTGAACCACACCACATTGGATGATCACATGTGGTTTGTGTTCTATGTTCAGTGGAAACTATTACTGGTCAACCCTGATGAAAATAGCACAAGAGCACATCTTTTTTTGAGTTACAAAAAGAAACCAACCTCAAAGTAGGCAGGCAAATCAGAATTAAGAACCCCTGTTAATGAAATCTACTTAGAATAAGTTGCCTTAAAGGTCATTTACTAAGATTTTGTTCGTTTTTAATTAAACAGTATTGCAGAGAATCAGCCGCTCAAATATGGTTAAGCAATGGTTAACCCGTTGTTAAGGCAAATATGTTGAATATTTTTAGCTTAATGTTATCAACTCCTGTTTATAATGTTAAAATTAATATCCCTCAAAGTCAAAACGTTTGAGGGACCATCCTGTTTGCAAAATGTGTTTTCAGTATGTGTGTCATGTAATGCACAGTGACATCAATTCAGGAAATAACCAGCTTGATTAATATTGAGTGCCCAGCTTTGGGGCAGAGACAACACACAACCTGTGTAGATCATCAAACCAGGGCCAACTTGAAATTATTCTACAACTGCAGTTACTGTCATCTTTGACCACAACACTGGCTAAGAACCTGTGTAAATGTTAACATTTTGACTGAAACCACCAGCTCAAATAACCAAGTAACAGAACAGTACTGTAGCTACTTTACTCATCATCAAAACCAATCACAACAAAGTGAGTGTAAACACCTCACGGTCTACAGATGCATTATGTGTGTTGTACATCATACTATGGTATTGCTGTCAAAAATGCAAAATGATTTCCTTGCCGTTTTAGAGATTTTTTTTTACCGTCAGTCAATATTATATTAGACCAATAAAAGCAATAAAAAGTTAAAGAAGGAAGACATTTCATGATTGCATAAAGAGGAAGTATCTGTCACACCATTGCCGAGGAACAGAAACACTGCTGTAAGTTGGAATCTATCTCCGCCATGTGGCCAGATGAAGAAATGTTTAATTTTATTTTACCCTTGTTGCATTTTCAGAATACCTGTCTCTTTTTCCCTGATCATTTACAGAAAGGTCAAAGCAGTGAGTCAGCTGCAGAGAAGCTAAGGTGACTGGATTTCACGCAGGGTCGGAAGGTCGGAAATGGGGGCTCATTACCACATTACATATTTCTAGAGCTTCCAAAGTGACTGAAATCAATAGAGTATACTGGCCCAGACTTAAACTTCCTTTAATGTAATAACAGACAAAAAAATCAAGGTCCATTCAGTAACTTTCTGGAGCATTCAATCACAACACATGTTCTTCCTCAGCATCTTCATCTACCACCTTGCAGAGGAAGATCGTGTGATATGAATGAGAGTTCCAGAACAGCTCATGAATGGACCTTGTTGACATTATTTTGTAAACTTGAATTCTAACTGAAAATCTACAAAATGTTAGCATGTCATTGATCTTGAGGTAAAATGACACACCGAAGAGATGACACCAAGTTCAATTAAATTCAGTTCAATTGAATTTATATAGCCCAATATCACAAATCACAATTTTGCTTCAAAGGGCTTTTCAGTCCGTGCAAAATACGACACCCTCTGTCCTTAGACCCTCGATTTGAATAAGGAAAAAAAAAAAAGGATAGAAACCTCAGGAAGCGCAACAGAGGAGGGAGCCCTCTCCCAGGACGGACAGACATGCAATAGATGTCGTGTTTACAGAAAAGATTCACATTTACATTTAGATTTACATTTAGTCATTTAGCAGACGCTTTAATCCAAAGCGACTTACATATGAGGAAGACAATGGAAGCAATGTAACAACACAAGGTAACAAAAAGCATAAGTGCATCAAAAAAAACGAGTCTGATTAAAGCGTAGCACAGTATACAAAGCTGAGGATAGGAAGGGATTTTTTTTTTGAGCAGAGGTAGAACGGAAGAAGAAGTTAGTGATTGTCAGTTAGGTGTTGTTGTTCACAACAGAAGACCAAAGTATATACAGTTATAAGTCAATACATTTGAATGGTAGGAAAACCATCAAAAGACATTTAGGATTCACACGTGGGCAAATATTGCGAGAAAGCGGTGATATTTTTCTGCTACTTGGTCACCTATCAACTGGTTGCTGTAATTCAATACATGTCCACATGGTGGCAGCCCAGTAACATCAATGAGATGTAACAAACTTGTTGCACTGGTGAAGAAAAGTGGAGCAAGGCTGCAGAGCTGATTACAGTTTGTCTCAAGTAAAATTTTTAAAAGTTCATTACAGTCAAAAATCTTAGATTTTTGTGTAGTTTTTTTGAGGACTAAACTACTATAATTGTAAGTGCTGTTCAAGATTGAAATTGAAGGAAGTTACACATCAAAGCATCTATGCGGGCTGGTCTGTCTAAGGTTGCTTTTAGTAAGATTTTAGTATTCATATCCCTAAGTGAATGCAGAATACAAGAACGACACAAGACACCACAAACAATACAACAAAAAGTTTCATGCATATTAAAAAATAATGACAATTTTAAAATCAAACTATTTATATATTATGTGTGTGTATACTGTATGTCCTAATGTATTTCAGTATGGTCAGCTGTGTGCTAATAATATAAATAGAGTAAGTATCACAAGGCAATTGCACAATGAGAATAATATTAATTTCTTTTTGAAATGTTTTTCTGTACTGATAACTTCTGTACTGAAACAAAATATTTCAGACATACTTAACATTTATTGGAGGATAACATATGAGGCATTTTATATTGTGTGAAGGGTTTGTTAACAAGTCCAGTTAAAATCGTTTATTTTTACTATAAGAATTATATCCGACGTCTGTATCTGATCTCCCGATAATGCTCTGGTTCTGTGGTCATTAGTGAAATGTACAGTAGATGCTGAATTTAGTGGGCATTCCTTTACTGATACTTTCCCTGTGTGTCTCATTCGTAGTTCTGAATTTAAACTGACAGCCCCTGTGGAGGAGTTGGTAGACTTCCCCAGCCATCTGTTTTAGAGCAGCCCCCCTCGACACCCCCTTCCCTCCCTCCACGCATCCCTCATTCCCACACTGGGCCTTTGTCAGCAGTTCCTGTCCCTGGACTAGGCGTGGCGTGCGCAGAGGCTGGGGCGACCGTGGGTGCTTTCAGAGGCACCTGCAGATGGGACAAAGGGCCAAGGGTGCTGGGGCTGAAGACAGATTGATGCTTTGTGCGCCGGGGCTGGAGAGAGTGAGAGAGAGAGAGAGCGACAGAGAGAGAGAGGGTGGTGGGGGATAGTTAGCTGAGAAGTTTTCAGGGAGAGGATTTTTGGGGGAACATGGGTGGGTTGGGGGTGAAGGGGGAGCTCTGTCACTCCAGTCTGTGTGAGTCCAAGCTTTGGAGGACCCGGAGAGATTGACAGCTTTTGTGGACAGCATCTCTGCACAATGGTCGTGCTTTAATGGGCGGTAAAGCTAGAGCAGAGCTTTGGGGAAAGTTTTGGAGGGGAGGTGGTGCTTGGTAGTGGTTGCGATGGTGGCAGTGTGGGGAGGCTAAGGGATGGGGGGCCAAAGGCTTTACTGCTTTGCTTGGTGGGGACCAATTCATGGGTATTCAGTCCAAGGCTCGTTATTCACTGAATGCATCCAGTGGAGGAATGCAGCAGCATCAATTAGAATGCGTTAGCAGATAGCAACGCAGGGAAGAAAAACCTTTCTCTCCCTTTTGCTCACAGGACAACACAGTCCCACTATAGAGGTGTCAGAGCCACAAAGCCTTTTTTGTGGGTCTCTCTCCATTACATTACCAGTGCAATATGTAAGGTGGGGATTCTTTTGATTTAAATTAAGTGGAAAAAACACTAAATCCTATTTTTATTCAGCAAGGATAATGGTGTTATACTCTATAAAGGTCTTTAACTACTTATGTGTGGCTTAAAATCTTCCCCAGCTCCCTTTTCACTCCACTTCAGTGTCTTACTCTCATTGGGGGCATTATATTTATTCAATGGTGGAGGGTCAAAGACAGACTGTTAAACAGAGTTGCTTGTAGCCTTAACTGCCGCATCACTTCTAATTGTGTATCAGTGGGTCAGTGGTTTGTTGTGTTGTCCCCCTGTAAGAAAGGAAGAGAGGATATGAATTTAAACAGTATCTTGTACGGCATTGTTTGGAGTGGGCTCAGGCCACCACTTCAGACTCAGAGGGCCATTTAAAAAAAGATTTTTTTCTATAACTTTCAAGACAGTGATATAAAAGAAGAGGAAGGAGTGGAAAACACTTTGATGGTGATCACATGTCGGGGTTGACACACCATTCTGCTTTTTGAATGTAGAGAGGCCAGCCGTACATGCCCTTCGAACTAATTAGGCTGCACTTAATTGAATGCTTTTTCAGGTTGCACACAGCAAAGACATTCTGTGTTTGAAAACAATAAAAACAGCTTTAATTTCAATCAGCCACGTCCCTTAGTTTTTTTTTCACTAAAACATTCCCACAAAAATTCCAAATCATGCTACCTGTGCGAAATTTAGAAAACAGACTCCAGGTGAAAAAAGGTTATTCTGCGCTGACTAACTTGAACAAACTGATTTTAAAGTTTTCCATCCATGCACTCAGCATCCATTTTGACTCCAATTTCCTTGCTTTTAACACAAGATGATACAGATGGCATGTGTGCTGAAATGGAATTGGGAATTTTTGTTCTCCTTAGGTTTAATGAGAACTAACTGGCAGGAACCTCTTGTAGAAAGGTGTAGATTTCAATATGAGCAATTATGCTTCATTTGAAGCCAAATGAGCCAAATTTGCATCCTCTGAAAAGGGAACCAGAGTTAAACTGTATGAAAAGTGCAGTAAATTGAGGCAAACATCGCAACGTGCAGAAATGCATCTCCGCTGTAATTGTGTAATTGTAGAAGAGCTCTAAATGCACAGCCCAATTAAACTTGCTTCTTCTGCAAGGCAAAGAATTGGCAGGTTATTATGCAGGAAAGTATCAGCACATTTAAATAGCTGCCTCCCTCATGGGTGGGGATGGAGGGTGGGATCATTTGCAGCAAAATGGAATATCTGATCAAATATGGACAGATGTCTTCATACATGTGGAGCGGCTGTGAATTGGATTGGAAGAGGCAACATGGATGGATGGCCTCCTCTAAGAGATAGAGCTTCCTGCCCTGAGTACTGAGGGGGCACAAGAGGAAGAGGGTGAGAGAGGGGGAAGGTTAGGCTCTCAGTGGGGGGAGACATTTCCCTGAAACACCAGTTGATGGGTTTCTCCCACAAAGGGTGGAGTGACGCAGTCTGCACTGCTGCAGAACAGCCTGGTCTCTGTCTGGATTAGGCCCTGCACCACACAAAGGGGAGCTCAAGTAAACGGTTCATGAATGTTGATTAATTGATGCCATTTTTTGCAGTGTGCCATGGAGATTTAGAGGGTAGGGGTGCATGAGGGAGGTTGTGTGTAAGCAGGGAGAACTGGGGCTGAGGCTGATCTGAGGCTGGAAATGTGCTTTTGTGAGTTTATTTTTCAGATATGCAAATCTTACATGGTTGCTATAGATCACAAACTGACACAAGTTTGATTTGTAACTTCTGCAGAGATTCCTTAATCTCTCCGCCATCAATAAGCACAACAAACTTGCCAGCAAAAACTTCCAAGAGCTCAATCAAGCTGGCACGCTGTGACTATCTTTGGTCTCTGTGTGCTTTGACTCCCGATGGTGTTGTCAGATGTGCCCAGCTGGCACAGCGAGCAACTCAGGTGGCAGAGACAGCGAGGAGGTTCCCACGATAGGGGTTTAGGGGTACAGGTGTGCTGTGAGAATGAGGGTGGCCCAGGGCAAGGAGGGGCGAAGCACTGGCCCATAGCCCACCTCAATGGAGGGATCCCAGGGGCCAACTCAATAGCCTGGGTTCCACTTGATGGAGAGAGAAAGGAGCGTTTCAGCCGCTGCCCAGCAGGAAAGATCTGGTTGTGGGAGACCTCTTTCAGGACTCACTGTTTGTCTGAAGGCTGTCACAGCAGATGAGTACTCAGCAAACAGCGTGAACAAGGATTTGAACCAGAAAACCAACAGAGCCTTGACAATATTGTGATTGGGCCTTGTCTCCTTAGAGGGGGCTGAAAGCCGAATTGAGAGCAGTAACAAGTGCACATTCAGAGCAGGACGGGGATGCCTTTGGGTTGTGTTTTATGGTTTTGAGGCTTGTATGTGGCGGATAAAGCAAAATCATGTTAATCTCCCTTTTCTCTCATCTAAAAGCAGAATGGGAGTGGACCTGTGGCATTTTAATGGTCTAACCAAAGTCTTACAAAGTCATTGTTGAGTCTTGTTAAGTCAAATGTGAATGAGACCTCTGCAGTCTCTTGACCCAAAACAGAAGACAAGTTGAAGCGTTCTTAAAAAATGTAAATATAAGCACTGCAACAAACAGTTACAGAGTTTATTTAATTTAGTTATTTTCACCTTTTCTCGGATGCTTTGCCAAGGACACACATGCACCATGGCTTGTTCACCTGGTTTCTGCCCAGAAAAAGGATTAGAAGGAAAGCCGCAGCTCATTCCAGTGGAGAACAGGAGAGGAGAGGGGAACCTATTACTATCACACAAAGACACTTGCTGAACTAATGTTTTCTAATTTTGAGGACGAATAACACTTAGAATTATATGCAAATAAAATGATGCCAGTGCCTTTATTATTTATTATGTGGTTGTAAAATCCATTTTGTTTATTTAGACCAGTGTGTTTTCACACCAACAGGTCTGATATCTATCCATCACCTGCTGACAACAAATAGAATGAGGAGTGGGAATCAGTGAAATCAGATTACACATAAAACAAACCGATTATATGCTTCAGTTTTGTTTCCCCTCTGACTTTGTATACATTTATCGACCTATTTATCCATTTGATGGTCAATGAGAGGGGCATACAAAGAGCGATGTTGTCTTTTGGAGGAGTTGGGCTAACTTTGAAGGTTTCTGAAGAGAGAGGCTTGTGATGGAATGGGCCGGGAAGGACTGTGACTTCTCCATTGAGAGTGGAGGGGCACGCTGGATTAGCTTGATTTGCCTGTGAATGGGCGCATTCCATTATTCTTGTTAGGGAGCTGTCACATCAAATTGAGAAAGTGAAAACCTCCTTTTATCAACCTTTTCCAAGTGAAACTGAACGGGCAATCAATAACTGAATTCAGGCACAGGGGAAAGTCAAGCAGAATGATATGGGGCTGTTATAAAGGGGGTATTTGTCAAATTGCTAATGGGAAAAAGTGGATAACTGATGTAATTTTGGCTCCAGATGCTGTTGAGTATAACAGAAAACTGAAAACAAAGAAACAAAGTCACAGGGGCAAAAATAAAAATCGGTTCTAAGGACTGTTTAGTAGTAGTAATAAAATGGTAATTATAATTGTATTACAACAATACAACAACTATTACTACTACTAGCCTACTATTAAAAATGTCACTATTAACAATAATAATGAAAATATGTAATAATGACAATTTTAAGAAGATTAATATTGTGGGAACAAAACAAGTGTTTCAAAATATTAGCTTCAACAAATCAACAAAAAATGCCTTTAATATTCTTTCTGTAAAAAACTGAAACAATTTTTTTTTTTAAACCTTTAATATACCCTCAAGAAATACAGCAAATCACAAAAGTATTATTTTCCTACATTTAAACTGAAAGTCAAAAGACTTTGATAAAAACTTTTTTAACTGAGTTTTAAGACATTATACCTTCGTGTATATATAGGTATATTTATTGGTAAAATATTGCAACAAAATGGATTTTTATTTGACAATATATTTATCACAATATGTTTACGATAATTTTGCAATGAGTTCAATATAACCCGGCCACTGTTACAAGGCCAAACAAACCGGGAGTGGCTCACTTTTTCTTATACGAATGACACCATATTGTTTTGGAGTTTCATTATATTGACCTTATTGTGCCATTGTGCTTGTTCTGACACCATGATAATGCCTGAATACATGGGGAATTATGCTCTGTATAAATAGATCCCATAGTCAAGGATCGCTTCAATTATGCCTCTACACATTGACAACATGAAGAGAATAAAAACTAAAGCCGCAGTCCAAGCTGGTCTCAAGGCGCTCTTCAAACATTGTTTTGGTTATTGTTAAAGGGGCAGAAGAACATCATCAGCATCAATGGCAATAGAGAAAAGAAATACATTCATCTGATACATTAACCTCTTTTATACAATCGTAGCATTAATTGAGGAAAAAGCTGAAGTAAAGTAAATAAAAACTGTTTCGAGTTAATTGTAATTATATTTGGGCTATTTTGTTTTGTTGTTTGTTGTTTTATAACTACTAACTACAAGTCTATCTGTATTGTCTCTTTAATATGTAATTCTTATATTTCAATCCTGTTTCATTTTCCATTGTAAATATCTTTAAAAAGTGTTTACAGCGATTTTCTATCATATTAAATTGCACATATTATTATGGCGAATGGCTTCCTGCACATTCAAACCATTAATCAACAAATTTTCTCATATTGCTGCTCCCAATTTTTACGCTGGATGGAGAAAATGAATCGGATCATTAGGCCTCATCAATCACGTTGGTAATTGATGTCTTAATCGTTATACAGTTAATTGAGCACCTTGATTGTTGCGTGTCATTGTATAAAGTACTCAGATACATTGCCCAGTAACCAGCCTGCAGCAGTTTTGGGGAATTAGAACAAAAGGCTTAATAATTTATATTATTATATTAATACCACTTTTCCAAATATTTAGCAAACACTAAAAAAGCAAACGGTATTTTTGAAATTAGTTTTTCTTTACAAGCCTTTTTGCTAAATTGCAGCTATTTTGAAAAAGTAACTCAAAAATAATAATGATTTTGTGGAGTGCTCTTTTCCTGCAAATAATGGTATGTGAGGTTTTCATCAACGTAATTGTCATCCATCCATCTTCTGTGCACAGTGAGTTTATAACAGCCTATGAAAAATGACTCATGGCTGGTGTGTGGTGAGTGTAACCACGTTAACAGCCCTCTGTGGAACAGCAATTCCTCATTTATTCCACTTCACTGTATTTTCTCCACCTCATATACCCTCTTACTTTAACGTAACAAATCTCAGTGCAACCAGTCCTGACATTAGTCAAACAGTAAAGGCCCTGGGCTAGGTGACTGAGGCTGCAGAGGCCACAGGATCTCATATAGACAGACACTGAGCTCCTCTAGCAGGGGATAGGTGTAGGATAGCAGTTAGGGCTTGGGGGGGGGCAGTGGGGGAAGAGCCCTTAATTGAGTTACAGAATACTTTAATTACGACGGTTTCCCACATTCCTCTTAACGCTTCACACACAATATGAGCCACTAAGGGGAGAAAAAACCACCCAGTTCCAGCCCCGGAGTGCAGCTGCGAGGCAATTATCATCAAGCACCCGTGCATCTGTGTACAAACAATCCCACAGCTGCTGGCATTGATACTGTATATGCAGAGAAGAGCAGAGAAAGCCCAGGTTGACCCCAGGACTCCAGTATCGCCTCCAAGACCATGACCCATTCATCTCGGAGGTATTTGTGACACCTATGAACACTCGACCTGTTTACAATTTCAAATGAGCTGTCACATAATGTTTACCAGTGTGTGCTCTTTGTTGATATAGAACGCTGTATAAATGTCTGTAACATTATGTAAAATGATAGAAACCAAAATCATTTGGTTCCTACTGTAATCTTCTCTTCACACGAGTGTAATTTGGCACCTCTTTCAGAAATAAGGTCCCAGAGAAGGACATACAGCCTAAATATAGCCTCAAAAGCTTTAAAGCCCTCTTGCTCCTTCTCCTTTAACCCCTTAACATTCAGTTTTGCCATTTTTTCCCCTTAAGAAGCTTTAATGTTGGAAACACAGTCTTATTCCACACCATTTGACAGAATCACATACATATATTCTGTATCAGATTGTTCCTGCTCATCATTTGAAGCTATATCTTGTTTACACATAGTGAAATATTAAAACCCTAGACTGCATGTTTTTTAAGGCTGCCCGTCTCCATCAAATAGAAATATTCTAGATGTTTTGTGCATCATGTTTACACATTTCCAAGAAATTCAGCCTGACATATATAAGGTATGTTTGAAAACTTTGGGAACCCCACTTAACCCAATAAATTGAACAATTTTTAGCTGCACAGAATGAGTTTGTAAAGACAGAACCACCCGCAGGCCAGGAAGGTTCAAGGGATCTAGAATAATTACTGCATGTAATAGTATCCACAAGCATGGACATGCTCCAGGATAATTGTGTTTTTCACCTGAAGCTCTGCAAACATATTAAAATACATTTAATCATTGCTAAAAGAATATATGTGTGTGTTTGCAATCAATGTTGGCATATGTGTGTGGAAGTGGGCTTAATGTGTGTGACCAAAAATGCGAGGGGGCTAGTGAGAGTGAGTGGGCCTATTTGTGAGATCAGCGTGACTGAGAGGGCCACTGTGGGAGAGAGGGGAGATGGAGGATGACTTTATGACACTGAGGGGACAGGATCAGGGGAAGAAACAGAGAGGGCCTGGCGGACGTGGAGGTGGTGTGGGGAGAGGGGCAGCCCTAGCTGTCAGCTCTGAGGGGCTGCTGGAAGACTCAGCGGGAGCCCAGCTTGGCCCCCGGGATGCCTTGTCACCACGGCGAGGCCCTGGAATGCACCGACACACAATGAGCTCCTGGGGCTCAGAGGGCACTCCGATTTGATAACCACATTAAAGTCCTAGCAACATCTGTTGGGGTGCAAGAGAAAGTCCTACTGGCAGGCTTTAACCCCCCGAAACTGGGATCATTAACCCTCAGCCCTGTGAGAGAAGGGGGACAACAGCCCTCTATTTGTCAGCCGCCCTGCACAGGGCTGCTGGGGCTAATATTTTACCAAAAACAGCGTGAGAAGAGAAGCAGCCCTGGGCACCATGGAGAGTGCGCCTTCACACTTTACACACACATTAGCAGGAAAGTAGTCTGTTTTACTTTATGGAACTCACAAAATAACATTTGCATAGCCTCCAAAGTAGAGGCCTTCTGAACGTGTTGCTGATTTACATGATATTGATGAAACGGTTGCAAAAAGTAAACATTAAAACTAATCTTATTGTTCCTTCAGTGCAATGATTGCTAAACATCTTAGCAAATATCAAATAAATAGAAAGGACCGATGGACATCATCTTAATGTCATATGTAATACATTAACTCAAACAAAGAGGTGTGGGTGTTATTTTCCCCTCTGATTTGTTAATGTGTGGTTCGAGGCGAGGGGGCGAAGTTGATCGAGGATGGAGAAATAACAGGTGTCCTGTCACAAAGACACGTCTCAGGCTCCAGGATGCTCTGGTGTTTCGTGGGTCAGCGCCAAGCCTCATCCACCTCCACAGGTTTCAAAGGGAAGGCCACCTCTCTCTAATGAATAATTAAGGAAACAAAAGGCCCCGAGGGGGTGAGAGGGTGGGGGAGAAGGGGGAAGCTGTTGAGGGCCTAATGCAACTAGGCCAGATGCAGCGAAGAGAGCTGAGGTTTTTGCCCCTGCGCTTCATAGAAAACATCATCCTAAATGTATTCCCTGGAGATGAGGGCCTGCAGGAGGTGCCCCCAATGCACAGGGTCCTCAAGTGCCTCCACACAAGTAATCCCATTCACTGCAGCTCATTACATGGGCAATTAAGTGCTGGGGTGGAGGAGCGTGGTGGGGTGGGGAGGTTGATGGCGAAGAAGTGTGTATGTGCTTGTGTGTATAAGTGTATGGAGGGGTAACGGAGGCCCATCATTGGGTTATAAGGATCAAAACCCCCACCAATCCAATTCCCCTTCACCCAGCTTCTCCCTCGCTCGCCGAGTCGCCCCCTCCCAGCTCCTTCACCTGGGCTGAGTCTCTGTGGACACCTGCCTCTCCTAATGAAGATCCATGGCTTCATTTCCATTTCTGGAGTCATATCAGAGACTGCCAAGCACAAAACAGGCCTGTTTCCTCTGAGGCCTGGAGAGCCGGATAGAATGACACGGCTAAGTGCTCTGGCAGAGCAGGGCAGCTGCGGAGCCTGAAAATGGGATTTGGTTTGGGGTTCTGAAGTGGGGGGCTCGGATGGAGAGGACCTGATGTTTGGATTGGCTACAATGGTAGCCGTGTGCTACCTCAGCAGCTCCTCGGCACTAATGAGGCTTTCTGCAGAGATGGAGGAGGAGAGGAGAGGGCATGAGGAGGTGGAGAAGAGGAGAACAGAGGAGTGTACCATTACACACCCACCTCACACACCACTCTCACCTCCTCTGCTGATAACAGCTACGGTAACTCTTGAAGATACACACCAAAGATCTTGTATAACACAGTGAGTACACATTCATGCTATCTCTCTCTCACACTCAAGCACAGGTATCAAGATATAACCATCTTTGGGTTACTTTATATTTCCACAAAACATTTAACAAACCATTATTTACAGCATAATGCACCTATTTTGCTCTCCAGTTGTTTAAGCGGTTATCCTGTGTAGCTGCCATGTACTACAAGTACTTTTTACATTTTACATTTACATTTTCTGTTGCCGCTACATTTACATTTAGTCATTTAGCAGACACTTTTATCCAAAGCGACTTACATATGAGAACATTCACAAACCGAAGGCGCAGCTTCGGGAGCATTTTTGGGGTTCAGTAACCGCTGACCTTCCGATAGGCAGGCAAGCATTCTGCCACCAAGCCACAGCCGCCCACTATTTTTTAGTAAATAGTGATAACTAAAATATCTTAAAACTGTTGAAAAGAGGTAAAGGAAATACACAATCAGGATAACTTAGGACAAGTATACTTTCAAATCGTATCATGAACAGATTAGTTACTGGAGAATAAAAAAACTATACATTTTTTATTTAAAAAAATACAATTGGTCATTACCAGCCCTGAGTTCTCCCCACCCCGCCCTGTTACCCCCTGTGCAGTAAGCGTGTGTGTGTCTTTCAATACAGTGGTCGAAACTGTGCTTGTTAACATGTTCTAGCTCACTGACTCCTCTCAGCACTCGGGGGCCTCAGAGCTGAGCCAGGTGAGGAAGAGGAAGAGAGAAGGAAAACAAACAAGGTGACACCTCAGCCATATCACCTCTGCCTGCTCCAGTGACAGACCTGAAAGAAGACCTGCCCCGTTACTTCAGCTCATTTTATTCAGTCAACAAACAATCTTGGCAAAAATCTTGAGTCCGTAGTAAGACAAGCGGTGCCGGGACAATACTGGCCATACGTTTACAGTGGGAATAATGTTTTCCTTATTTGCAGAAAAGAATTAAGTAGCAACAAGAACAGATTAAGTGAGACAAAACATCTGCTAGAAACAGGTGAAAGCAGCAAGATAGAGCAACACTCCGGTCAGATTCCACACAGTTTCTGACAAAGCAAAGGAGAAAAACCAAAAAAATGAGAAGTAAATGTCATCATAGATGTGAGGAAAAACCAAAATATATCTGGCAGAATACTTCAAATGAAGAGCACGTCTGCTGCAGCAACCATGTAAAAAAGAAAAAGAAAAAAGGTCAGCGCATGAGGCATAAAGCTGGCCTGTTTGTGTGTGTACGTGTGCGTAGGGGTGGAGCCTGAAGGGGAGGGTAGGTGAGGATTGTGTATGGTGTCATTTTGCGGGCCCCTCTGCACTCACCTGGAACAGAGCACTTCCCTTCCCTGAGTCTTATCAGTTCCCAGAGGAAATACCTGCTGCAGGTAAACACGACCCTTCGACCCCTAGGCCATCCACCATGCCCCACTCTCAGCAGCCCCTGTCCCTGTCCTAGAGCCTGTCTCTGTCTGAATCCAAGGATTAGCTCTACCGCAAGCCTTAACACCCAGCTTCGAGCCTCACCTCTACACACAGCCCTGAGTCTGCGTTCTGCCAAGTTTTCTGACAACCCCTTGGCCCCTGGCCCAACCATCTTAGATGTTGTTCTTCATGCACCAGTGAGGAAACCTTTATCCCCTCCACCTCCTTCTTCAGCCCCTCATCCCTCTGTCTCAAATTTAATCTTATCTACATATCACCAGGTGTAACCAAATATCCCTCTTATCAACCGAGGTGTCTTCAGCTCTGTTTTGCATTGTCACAGGAGTGATTTATTTAGGGGGAAACTGAACATAAATATGTCATATGTCACAAGAATCGCACGGTATTTGCGATGGAATTTAGCTTCATTAGAGTATAAGAAATATGATGAATTTTGAAAGTGATTGCATTAAAGAATGATCGTAATTAAAACGGAGACGTAGTCTACTTTTAATGACTTTGGAGTGTAATTAATTCTTCTACATTATCTATAACAGAGTTTCTAATAAATGTGGGGGTGGTGATTTATTTTTAATTACTTGCGTCAGAATTTTGAAATAAGAGTTTTTCTGTGAAATATGACATAGCCAGTGATCATAGTGGAGCAAATGCCACACCCTACTCATTTTACAGATGACATATGTACATGCTCATGTACTTGGGCACTCATGTGAATGCACACAAGTAAATATGCATACATGCGTTTTACAGATATAGTTGTGATCACTGGAATCTTATATAGCTGCAGATGATGGAAAATGGCAGAATAATTAAGTTTTCCGGAATAACCTCCCCTTTGTTATACACAAAAAATAGAAATGCAGTAAAGTAAAATGTGTAAAATATATCACACCAGAGAGAGGAAGTCTTAGCGGTGTGTGTTTTGAACTCCCAATCCTGCTGTGGTATTGCAGGGAAGATGAGGAGGAGGGTGGGAGAGGCACTGCTGATACTCCCGGAAAGGGGACGGTCTCCCAAGGGACAGCTGGCCCTGTTAGAAGGAGGGCCAGCTTCCCACAATCCTCTCTCTGGCTCTGAGACAGAGGCCACAGAGCCACCACCACCACTTCACCACTACCTCCACAGGGTCCCTGTAACTCTCTCACCCCTGGGCCACCTACATCTCCCCCTCTCACAATCCCCCTGCCCCTCCTCCACTGTCACCTGAGCCACACAGGTAAATGCTTGACTTTATTTGATGGATGCGGTTTCCCACGGCGACAGTGATGTACGCAGGCCCAGAAGCACCCCCCCCCCGGTGGAGTCTGAAGCTGGAGTGGTGATTTTGTGCTGATAACCTCCTTGGCGCACCCCTTCTCGGCTGGGGCGAGGGAAACTGGAGAGGACAAGACATCCTGTGTGACGCACCTGAGTGAACGCCTCATCAGGCTAAAACAAAGAGGACTCCATTCTAAAAGCAGCCCATTAAGACATCTGCACACATCAAAATAACATACTTAGGGCTTGATTGTGAATGTGATATGACCGTGTAATGAATAGATATATATTTTGTTTGCACATACGAGTGTGCAGATGTCGGGCTAACTCACTTCACCATATATGAAGTCATAATATCTATTTAGAAACTGATTTAGCATAAGTAAAGTAAGTTTACTGTTGGCACACAACCTCTATTACATATTATGGGGAGGTTAAGATCTACTCTAATAAAAGTAAAGTGTCCCCAAACCACACCTTAATTAACAAAAAATGATGTTGTTGTTCTTCATCAATGACAACCCCTCCCTCTGTCTCCACCTCTCTCCTCCCCATGATTAGCAGATAGCGCTACATTAGAGATAAGCAGGACAATGGCTGGGGTGAAGGCCTGGATCACAGTTGTTTCTTATCTCTCACCTCATCTGCAGCCTGTGGTGTCTCTGTCAGAGGATGTTGTTAAACCAAGTCAAACACTCAAACATCCTGTGGCATCCCCCTGACTATATAGCCCATAGCCCCACATCCCTGCCACACACACAAACACACATGCATAATATACACACTTCTCCTTTATGGCAGTTCACACTTGGCTGGGGCCTGGCCACTGTGGACCGTTTGAACACAGGCCCGGGGATGCTGTTTGCTGAGGTGAGGAGACCCCAGATATCTTTTGGAAGACTTGAAATATGGGCGATTCATATTAACTTCAAGGTAAACCAAGCCTAAATACTGATTACATGAAAGCCAGAGGATAGTTTTCATGATGAAATGAGTAAGCAAAAGTGTAAACAAAAAGCAAGTTTGCAATAGTGATTGTGATTATTGAAGCCTCAGAACCGGACAAATTCAGATAACCCAATTAATTAACTGGCAACATTTAAATGACTACTCAAATAAATTCAGAATAAACTTCTGAGGGTGGATCTTTTTGACCAACTTTCATCAGCAGTAGCCCTCAAAATGCTTACACGATTGCACTCACACACACATGTCGTCTCTGAAGGGAGGTAGCCCCGGTGCAGGCAGGTTAATATCAGGAGCACTTGACAACAATGGTGTGTTATGAGGTGCTGCAGCGGTAATAAGGTCTTTGTTGGGACTTTAGAGCACAGCCACATCACATCATTACTCATCCTGGGAGACCAGTTGCCAGTCGGCATGGCAACCGGGACTTGGCTGAAGCCAGAAGCAAGACCAGAATCTCAATGCCCGGAGGCAGAACACACACACAAAGAATGTTCTAGTGGAAGGAAAAAGTTTACAAGTGGCCACGGTGACCCTAGACCGCTGCCTCCGAGATGGGATAGAGCTGATCTAAAACCCAACAAATTAAAGAAAATAATATCTTTGCAGAAAAGTCTACCTTAATATGAGAAGTTTCAAATAAGTTGCTCACTGAATTGAAAATTAAATTACACAGCACGATTAAATTTTAATATAATATTTACATCACATTTTCCAACATTTTATCCTGCAAAATAAACTTCCGATTGGTTCAGATAAACAAGACTGAATGGATTAGCCAGTCAAACAGGAAATAGATTCAATTCAGTCCCCTTCCATTTCCATCTGCACCCATGTTGAGTGCGTGAATGGACAGATTAGGAGTGGACAGTGCAGTCAGTGGAGGTATGCAGCGGTGCAAGAGTTTTATCCTGCAGGTTGTTGGTGTGTTGGGTCAGTGTGGAGCGGTCAGCAGCTGCTGCCTGGCCTAGGTCCCACAGTTCCCAGGCTGGGGGGATTGACAGGCCAGTAATAAAATAAGGCGCCCTGGTTGGGCTGTGTGCGGCCCATTGTTCCCCCAGCAAGGCCTGCGGCTGCTGTTTGCTTTCTCCCATATGCATTATTCAACGGCACAGGAGCTCCCAGAGAAAGGGGCCCCATTCAGGGATCCTCTTGCCCTTGTTTTGTTTTGCTAATTTTCAATTAAAATAAACCATCTCTTGCCAGTGCCATGGCTGAGTGGGGAAAGAGAGAGGGACACTGTCCCTGCCATTTGGGCTGTCTGAGGAGATTAAACCAAATGTATAAATGAAAATAAAGTGGGATGTATCATTTATATGGTCAGTGATATGTTTTTCTATAGTAGGATTTAAATGGAGACAATGAGCTGGGTTGCTGTTTCAGTTGAGAGCATACGCTGGCCTCGTATTTAAGTTATTGTTGTTGAACATGTCCCCCAGCATGATCTAATTTAAAAAAAAATATCAAATATCTTCGGATTCATTTTCAATCAGTCAACAAGTGTGATTTGGTACTACTGAAGCACATTACGAATTTCACCCTTGAGGAGGATTCCCATATGGTAGGGGAAAGTGTGAACTAATCATAAAGACAATGACTTTTCAATAATGACTCCCCAAGGTCATTAAATGAAGCCGGCCAGGACAGCCTGGACTAATCAATAAGTCCAGTGATAGCTCTCTTTTTTAGTCGCCTCTTTCACACAGGAGGGGGCTGAGCCAACCTCGTGGAGTGCAGGGACAGATGCAGTAACAGTGGGGAAGTAGCAGAGTTAAAGATTCACCACACATATGTCACTTCAGCCGGGGCAGCAGCTCATAGTCTGCCCCCACTGACAGCCTGCCTGCCTGCCTGACGCCATGCCTACCTGTGGCTGTGGTTTGGTTTTTTGCTAAGCTTTACCATCTGCCTCTCCTTTGGGGTCTCTGTTTGCCTGATTCCCTACATGTCCCTCTAATTCCATACCCTAACCTTTCCAATTCTATATCAGTTTCCTTATTATGTAAACCCTCAATAACACCCCTAGTACACACATACACAAACACCTGATATCTCACATCCTCCTCTTAAAGTACCCTTTTTCAAAAATTCTGGAAAGCAGTCCTAATTGGCTGGCTTCCAAAGCCCTAACTCTCGCTACCTGTCAAATGCTGATAATTACATAGTTTAGCAGCAACCTGTTGTAGCCTGTTTTGGGTCTTACAGCAGCCAATATTCATTCAACAAAATAATTTGCCACAGCATATACAGTACATGTATGTCATCATTTACACTATAAACTGAAGATCCACTTTTGTCTGTAAAGAGAAATGATTTATCTGTAGCAGCGGATCCACACGTTAGCGCCTGGTGAGTAGGGATGTGAATGTGGAGGGTCTCTTGGCTTGGCTGGACACAGTCTGTTCCCCCGCTGGGTGCAGGTGAGCTCTCAATGCAGCCCTCAGCACCTGCCCTCTTTGTTCCCTTGTTGATGGCTTTATGGCGTGAAGGGGATCCGTCTGTCTGGCTCTCGTAAAGCCAGCGGCGCGAGGCCTAGTAAAAGCCAGACTGCTGCCAGGGCATTGTGTAGGGCCCCCGTGGCTCCCAGAGTGACCCCACCAGCCAGTGAGAGCACCCAGTTTAGCACCCATAACAACTGACGCGCATGCTTATAGCGTACATCAATATGGACATTTACATCAACATAAAAAAAGACATAAAAAACATGCATGCACATAATGTGAATGTACATACATGGAGACATACAGCGCCATATAATAATCACTCCTCCCAGTGTGTCATTTCAAAAAAATAACTGTTTACTGTTGTCACTCTGTCATTTTTCTTTATACTTCATCACTATACTGTGGAAAACATACAAAAACTACTGAAGCAGGTCCAATACTTACTTCCTGGAGACAGATCAGATTTTAGAAGTAAACAAAAAATAGCAACAATGCTAATAATAGATGCTGGATCGTAACTAAGTACATTTATTTAAATACTGAACTTGAGGTACTTTGTATTCTACTTGAATGTTACCATTTTGATGCTACATATATTTCTATCCCACTACATTACAGAAGGAGCAACCTTACTTTACTTAGCTCCTGCCATCAGTGCATGAATATGTGTGAATGGGGTGAAGGTGATATGTAGTGAGAAAGCGCTTTGAGTAGTCGGAAGACTAGAAAGTTACAAAGTTACTTTGCAGGTTAAGATTTTACATACAAAACATGCAATCATCCTACAAAATATATTATTGTATTGTATTAAACTACCCAAAGGCAGATAAGGCAGGTGGAATTAGCTTCACCGTGATTAACTTAAGGCAGTTCTAATAATCAAATCATAATAAAATACAGTAACTATATAACAATGTAACAGAATGAAAGCAGACATTTTCCATTGTGAGTACTTTTTATATTTAAAAGTTGAGTATACTTTGATGAGATAACATTTGTTTCATTTTACTTGACTAAAATCTTGATTTCAGGACTTGTAACAAAGTATTCTTTTACATTGAGATATTTCTACTTTTACTTAAGAAAGTAAAAGATAAAGTAAAGGATTAAAGGGTCTGAGTACTTAATGTAAAATAAAAAAACATTTCAGCTGGGACCTTATCTCTTTTATCTCTTTTAAAAAGTACTTTTCAATGTGTGTGATATACGATCAGTTTATGATCACAGCACAGTCGTAAAGTCACTGTGGCTCTGACTCTGTGGGACCACTCATTATTGTGCTACATAATTTATTCTATACAATAAAAGTTCTGCTTAAATTGATCTAATCTCAGTTTAAACAGAAGGAATACCTTTGGTTTTAAGGACTGGTTTAACAACATATATCCAAAGATATTTTAGTGAGTACTTCTCAAGTGTAAGGCTACAGTTGGGGTTTCGTTGAAACTTCACATCAGTTGAGTGACAAACACTGAGTCCCAAACCTGATAAAGCAGCTCAATGGCAGTGGGAGGTCAATGATAGCGCAGAAATAAGCCCTACATTAATGTTTAATTTATATGATTTTCCTGGATATGAAATCTTACTGATAAGCTCAAGCAAATTAAGTGGCTGAAAGGAGGGCCATAAGCAGCTTCGTATTTCAGATCGGGTCTTTGAGTGGGAGCATCTTAGAAACCAATTACCAGACAAGAAATAGATCATTATTTTTTCTTAGAGGATTGGGTTGTGGAGATGTGTGTGTGTGGGGGGGGCAAAGGTGGTTGCTAAAAGGAAGGGAGGGTTTTCTAGATTGAGGAGGGAGGGCACAATAAAGACATAATCATCTACCCTCAACTTTTCCTATCCAACTTTCAGATTTTAATTTGCCGTCTGTGAAGTGGTACCTAATTTACTTTCGCCTCATCCCTTCAATGCACCATTGTTGCCGCTGCGGAGATTCAGAGCTTCCTCTCTTAGCTCACCTCGGCGTGAAATTGGTTTAATGAAGCTGAAAGGTATGGGGCTCTCACAACACTGTGGATTCCAGTGACACTGCTTGATCCTCCCACCCCTCCTCTCACCCCCAAAACCCGCCACCCCCAACCCAACTCCCTGCGCACTCGCATTACGGTGACAATTTATAACACACCCCACAAAAGATCCCTATCTCACACATTACATCAGTGCATATTACTGTCCCTTTCAGAATACCAACTCTCAGGCAAATGCTGGAGGAAGAAAAAGTGACTGCCCGATCAGTGTGGGTATGCATGAGGCACTTCAAATTATCAGCCAATACCAGTATTAAAATGGATAAGATACTTGGCTAGTGAGAAAGAGAGAGAGAGAGAGAGAGAGAGAGAGAGAGAGAGAGAGAAAGAGAGAGAGAGAGAGAGAGAGAGAGAGTTTTAAAGTGAAAGAAAAAGAAATAAAGAGAGGTGAAGTAAATATGAAAAGAAAATAACTCAGAGACATGAAGAGGTGAAACTAATCAGAGAGAAAACTTGCCTGTTTTTCACCACCTCTTCCAATCTAACCCTGTGAAAGGTGTTCTCCTGTTACCTGTCCTCCTGGGTGTGGTTTCTAATGGGAATGGGAAGGAAGTCATGTGGGATTATTGTGTGAATATGTGTGCGTGTGTGTGTTTGTGTGTGTGTGTGTGTGTGTATGTTACATTAATATGATCCCCTTAAGTCATATCGCTTACTTCTTCTTGTCCCCTTTTAGGACAATCGAATGGAAATGCATCCGTAACCAAATATTCCAGCTTGTACCACTTGTTTCTCGTTTGAGGCCCAGTTTGGAGGTGGTAGTTTGTGGAAAAAAACAGCAGATAGAGGAAAAGAAAGTAGGCTACGTGACTGTATGGAAACAGCAAGATATGCAAGGTTTCCCACTGTGAAGGCTTCCCATGCCAGAGGTCAGGAGGGAGTTTGATAAGCAGCTGTTTTGTTAAAGGACAGGGTCACAATTTTTCAAGTATGTCTTTAAACAAAATACAGGTGCCTATATGAAGAGTGAAACTGTTTTTTGCTTGCTGTAGTCAGTCAAAAGATCCCCTCCTAATACAATTCCAATGTAAGTGATTTGGGACAGAATCCATAGTCCACGTTCCATGCAAACATGAAGTGAAAGGTTCATATATAAGTTAATAAGGCTTCAGCAGTCTGACTGAGCCAAATAAAAGAGATACTTTCCAATGTTACAGTCCTTTATAAAATTCCCTCTCTGTATTACTCTTCCTTTACCAAATCTCAGCAAGGAAAAAAACTTTAAGTTTACAATACTCACTTGACTTTACCAAATATTTATTCCTTTGCACTGTTTGTATTTGTCTGCAGTCTACAGAACAGACATTGTATATTGTTGTTCATTGTTGCTTTATACAGCTATTTTCACCTAATTGTATGTACATAATGGTTCTATGTTTATTTTTACCTATCTTTGTTAAGCTTTGTTGTCCTTGTTTTTAGCTGTTAGTCTATATCTATCTTCCTGTAAATTGTTTTGTGTGTCACATTGACAGTAACAGTCAAATTCCTTGTATGTGTACACATACTTGAACAATAAAGCTGATTCTGATTTGACTTAGTCTCCATCACTTACAATGAAAGCACCAAAGGAGGTGATCCCTTAATGGCCACTATGAGCATGAGGAAATATTACAGCAAGCAAAACCTGTTAAAATGTTTATATGGGCACCTGACTATTGTTTTCAGACAGACTTAAAAAACTGTGAGCCTCTATTTAATGCAGAGAGACACAAAGTTTGACAGAGAGAGAGGGAGAGGGAGTGCAGAAAACAGAAGAAAGCAAGAAGAGGAAGAGCAGGTTCAAACTCTTTAAGAGAAAAAGAATAGCCTAAGAAGACCAGGGAAGGGACAGGGCTGACTCACAAAGGTTTCTTTACACTGTAATGACACGGACATTATGTTGAACTTTGGCTGCCGTAACTCTAAAAGAATGACCACTTTCACTGCAGTGGAGCTCCAGCCAGCAGCGCAGACTGCTGTTTGTCTTTCAAATGCCATTGTGGGTGAGGCCACTAGTGTACGCACAAAGTGCCTGTTACAACTTTCTATTCACTGTGGGATTGTGAAACTCACAAAGGAATTTAAAATTACTGTCGATTTTTGTGCGATTTCGAATGTCCAACCATCATCTTGTCGGGGTTGCCAAATTAGCTTCTTGTTTCCTGTGATTTCAGAGTCTCTGAGGCCAGTTTAGTGATAGCACAAGAGTGGTTATGTATATACAGTATGTACCTCTCACACACACATTTACACATTTACACAGAGAGTAGTACTAAACTGTTGTATTTATCTTCTTCCCAAGGTTAAACCTGATCTGCAGTGAATGCAGACTGGGAAGATTACAGCTGAACAGAACCACTGGAGTGCTATCTTTTACAGGTAATTACTCAATTATCAGTAAACACTGTCGCTGGAGACACAATGCCATAGAGGGGATCCCACAACCCACTGAATGATTCACTTCAACACCACAACAGCATGCATTCACAAAGAGGATAGCCATGTGAAGACAGGAAAATGTCATTACACCTGCTTGTCAGTTCATTCTTGTGTCATGATACAAGATAAGGAATGAAGTGTACACTAAATAAAACCGGTTCCTCAGGTTTGAGTAAATACTAAACTACTCTGCATGTATCCAACTTGAATTTGTAACAATATAAATAAAACAAGACCTCTGTCTTTATTTAGATATTAAATGCATGACACAGACAAACTGAACACTAATCACCTACCAGGTTGGCTTTGACGTTACTGCTTTTTACCACTAGTGGGAGCTAGTAAACAGGCGACATGAGGATCCCAGGAGACCCTGCAGACTCCAACTCCGAAAAAGTGAGTTTGCAGGGGCTGGGTGTTAGGTTACACTGATGTAGGCTGAAAGGATGAGCAAACCCAGAGTTCTTTTATTAGTCTGTAAACAGGCAGAATTAACAGTGAGTGGATGAGATGTGACACTTGCCCTGAAATACTGAGCTGTGACCAAACTGACTGAGAGTAGAGCAGTCAAATTTGAAGTTTCTTTCTTTCTTCTTGTTTTAGGTTGTGGTTGTTGAAAACGTTAGTCAGAGTGCAGCATCTTTTCACCTAGAGCATGAAACCACACACGCTTACACGCACGACCAAGGATGGAAACCCCATATGATGTTACCCGTCTGTGGTCAGTGGTCACACACCTGGCCTTAAGCCACGGCCCACTAGTACTTCCCTGTGATCCTACACACTCACCACATAGGTTAACACACACTCAGTAAAACACTCTCCTCCACTGAAGCAGCCCTGAAGGCCTTCTAAATCTCTCCTGAGACAACCTGCCGTGAGGTAATGAGGAATTAGCGGGGTGGAAGGAGGTCTCCTGAAGATTTGCAGGTTTTAACTCCTGTTACTGTCACCCAGGAAGAACCACAGGCCTGTGGCTATCAATAACAACAACAACCGCCTCCTAACCAACACAACACCACCTTACAACTACTAGGGGATTTGTGGCTGGGGGGGGGGGGGGGTCGACACCACTTTAAATGGATCTTAATTTGTAAGCCTGTCATACACACTAACCTCTCAATGGTCTATTAAAAGCTCATATCTGAGTTAGTTATGTGCTATTTTTACTCTTTTCCCATCATCCCCTGACCTCTAATATCCATTCATAACGCTAGTGCATCACTATCAGTAAAACTAGCCCAGACATCAGTTAGTTAATAGATTAACAATCCACTATTGCTCCTCAGTCTATTCTTATTTCTTAAAACCCTAACTCTGGCTTATGGTCTTTCCATTTACCAAAAATCCAATATGTCAAATTTAATTTTATAATTATTATTATTATTTACATAAAATTGAAAACTATGTTTCTTATTTTTAAAGATTAGTGAGCAAACAATAACTTATCATTATTATATTCCTTATGTTTGTTGGTTTAGGGCTGATAAAAAACAAAGGTAGGTATGAGAATTATACATACATTTCAATGTGATATTCCTTCAGGCCCATGTGGTCTGGGTACTCAAAGGGCACTGGAATTAAAAAACATAAAATATTGCACAGAAAATAGTCAATAATAAAGCAACCAATAACACAGAGCAACTTAAAACATGGTGAAACAGAAGCAATTTAAATGAACCTGCAGTTTCAGTATTTTGGCAGTGGTATGTATTGTATAATATGGTTGAATTTGTCGATAATGCACTGAGTGCATACGATGTGTTTTCAGACATAACTTGTGTGGCTGCTCCTCATACTGTACTACCATAGACGTCACCATCAACCAAACACATGCACACAAAGTCTGACTCATTCAGATGTCATGAAAACAACCGCACTGATTCACATGCGAAATGACTTTTGAAAACCATCATGACTTAACTTTTGAAGGGGTGTTTCTAGTTCTCGATGTTATCTTGAGCTCCTGAGATCATAGTTATTTGATATTTGAGATGGAACTTTTCATAAACACCATCTGATTGAAGCACACAGTGAAAATACGAACATATACACTTTTCTATGAATTGACCTTTACAACTGGGACGCACACATCCCAGAGTTGGGATGCACACTGAAAACGACTGATACTGAATGACAGATAGGAGGCTCCCTCTCTCAGTTATGACAATACCGTAAGCCGTCTAACAGAGGGGCCCCGTGTTCAGCAGATGGGCTTACACCCTGGACAGGTATGTACTGTGCAATTACCAGACTAGCTCAGAGCATGCAGTAATCAGTAGGTGCTGTACCATTAAGTATGGGGGCGGTGGTGCAAACAACTTTAAAGAGAGACCACTAGTGTCAGGTGTCGAGATTTACTTCACCTGACTAATTTTCCCTGCCTTACAACTGTGCAGGGTGTTCTCTGAGACGAGGACATGTCTTGCAGCATGACATGGGCAGCAGTGGGTGTGCCCAAGCATGGGAGAATGTGTGTAGGTGTGCTTACAGTTTTAAAAATAGGGCATGCCTGAGACAACTGACAACCCGAACGCATGCGTGTGTTTATGTTTGTGTCGAGGAAGACCGTGTGAATGTGGCTCGATAGTGTCTAGCTCAGGCACAAGGCATGAGAGTGTGTGACGACTCCATCATCAGAGGCCGAGAATGTGTGTTTGTGTGTGTATGCACAGGAAAAGGTCTTGGGGACGTGTGTGGTGGATGTATGGAAATACAAGGAAGTAAAGTATGCTAACATGCTTGAAAAAATGTATAAGAGATATGCAGGATTTTTACCACGCATGTGCTTGTGTGTATTCATGCGTGTGTGTTCAGCCATGTCTGCAGGGTGAGGTGGAGGCCGATGCTTTGGCAGCAGGTCTGGCACGTCTTTCAGGCCCAAACCTGCAGAGGAGAGGGAGAGAAGGAAGGGAGGCAGAAAGCAAATAGGTGTGAGAGTCTGCCTGCCTTCATGTGATATGCTTCACTTATAACTCAACATCACTAAAAACTCCTAGCACCGTCAAACCAAATACACATCCAGTCAACTTAATACTTTTTGCCATTTTTAAAATGGGATACAGTCATTAATGCACTACACTGCAATGCAAGGCAGCAAAAAAGTACATAAGTTAATTCACGTTTGCACACCCAAAAGCAAGGATGGTTATAGTTTCCACTTGATACAATTTTATGATTTTACGTTCTTCACGTTTCTGTCATATCTACACATTTCTCATACCAAGGAGCAATGAGCAAGCATGTGGGGTATCTTTGTTTTGCGTCAACATTTCAGCCGGGCGCATCGCTGTTGATGAACACATTGTAGTTCAGCAGTCACGCGTTTCAGGAGTGTATACAAAATGTATTTATGGAGCTCTTTTTAAAAAAATTGAGTTAGTTTCCCCTCCATTTGTCCACACAGTTCAGCTTTTATTTTGATTTAGGCTTCAAGAGATTCAGTTTTACGTTACTATATTAAACATGTTGCCATCCATATCACCAGCTGGGCTCCTCAGTCATTATGTTGGTTTAGTATAGTGTGATCAAGATTATAGGGTACATTTCCAAATTAAGTCAAACCTCTGCTGCGGATATCGTTAGATAAAAGGATTTCCTGAATAATATCCAGATAATGCCTGCACCTACACGGGAACACATCTAAAGAGAGTATGTTTCCCCTAAGGCAGTAAATCACTCTACATTGTAACCACAGCACAAAAGTGACGTTGGAGAGTGTATCAACTCCATAACCTCAAAGGAAATCTCTATTCAGTGGCCATAAAAGAACGCCTTAGCCCACTATCGCTGTGGGGCTGGTTACAGAAAGAGAGAATGGATTAAGAGAGAAAACAGAGAGGAGAAAAGTGGAGAGTGTACAGGTGAAGTCCTATGGCTATGGAGGTTTGCTCAGCTGTGCGGTATTCTTTTCTGTGCCCCACCCAGTAACCAAAGGCTGGGATATCTTTCCATTTCACTCTTTTCCACCCTCCCTCTCTACATCTCTCTCTCTCTCTCTCACTCTTTCATATTTGCACAGGTGAGAGGACAGCAGTCCAATAGACGTGGGTGGAAGACTTGAAAGTCAGGTTTGCCTGGCTGGTGGAAGGAGTTCACCTGTGGACTGTGGATGGATGGAGATCTAATGGTGGGGGCCCAGCCAACCTTTTGTCTGGAGAGACAGACAGCAAACACACAAACAAACAAAAACGGAGGAATTCTGTAGATGAGCGATTCACTCAAAAGATCATTAGTCTCAATGACCTGTAACGCAGTGAAAGAGTAGGAGTAGGGGGCACAACTATATAAGTAATTGAAATAAGGAGTTGTAGCACAAAGGACACAAACTTGTTAGACACAAATTATTTGAGAGAGGCACAAACATGCCAGCTTAAGGGAGGGACTGAATGAAGGGAGGACAGAGAGCAGGAAGGCAGGTGGAGCAGGGCAGGAGTCATAAGGGTGGGGAGGTTTTTGCTCCAAGGGCCAACAGTTCAGAGCAAGCAGGTAACCCTAGCCACCATGTGCAAGAGTCTCACGTGTTCCCCTCATTGTCTTAAGAGGTTGAAGCTCAGGTTTCTGGAGCACAGAGAGCTCCCTGGGAGATGAGGTCCAAGCCCCACCAACCACCTCCTCACCTGTCTACTCCTTAGACCCCATTGCCCCACCCTGCAAAGGTAAACACACACACACACAATAAGCATACATAATACATCAACACATACATATGTGAGCATTAGGCAAATACCGGAGTACATGACCAAGCCTGAGAAACCAGCCTTTATCGTGCAAGCAAGGCCAACGCACACAAAACTGCTCCAAGTGGGCAAATAATGTTCATTTGGTCCAAATCAAAGTATGGCCTTTTTGTATCACATGGAATCATGATGAGCCACTCAGCGCCTTTCCTTGAAAAAAATATACAGCCCATGTGATATGATCGTAGCAACTGGAGGAACAAGTCGTAAATCACCATAATTACCATTACGCCCATGTCAAGAGAGTCTGCTCAGACACATGAGGCGGGATTATCAGACATGAGGATATGTTCACCAGAGGTAATTTCCCTCCCTCTCTCTCTCTCTCTCTCTCTCTCTCTCGCTCTCTCTCTCCTGTAGAATTCCACCAGAGGATCTTGTCTGATTCATAACTCGGCCAGTGAGATGGTAATTTTTAGCATCTTCTGTCATTGTTGGTTTTGGGAGTTAAAATTCCTTTCTACTGTCCTGTTCCCAATGTGCGACATTTTGCAATATCACATTTTATATGAAGCATAGTTTATACAGATTTTTTTCCTTTGGCAACTTTTACTTGCATTATACACTTCAAATCAGATAAATATATCACTGCAAAAAATCTCCTTCTTATCAAGACAGTTTTGTCTGTAATTGAATGCATATAATGTTATTTTCGTATGATAAATGAAAAAATGCGGGAGCAGTAACTTGTTTCAAGTCAGTCAGTCAGTCATTTTCTACCGTTTGTTCCCGTTAGGGGTCGCGGGTGACTGGAGCCTATCCCAGTGACTTCGGGCCTTAGTACACCCTGGACAGTGGCCAACTCGTCGCAGGGCACTTGTTTCAAGTCATTTCTAAAATCAAGTTTTGTTTTTATTCTAGTGCAGTGACCTGCATTATCCTTTCTTGTTGCAAAATACTCTCACTTCCAGACAATTATTCTAAAAATGGTGATTTCAATTGGAAACAGTTTGAAACATTTTCACTGGATTTTTTAACATAAGTGTTAAGTAAAGGCAACTGGAATTGCTTTAGGTTTCTAAAAACAAAGCTAAGGTACCGTAAAGATATACCATGGCCTGCACTTAAGAAAATACGGTTTTGAGAGCTCAATTAAACAGACTTAATAAGATGGAGATGTTTAGCCATAATCACGGGCAGACTGTCCCGGTGGACCAACGTGCTTTTTTGGGCCGACCGCAATTTTTTAAGCGCAAGGACGGGTGGTATTTGTGATCTAATGTGGTGGTAGGCCGGTCTGGGCCGAAATGCCAGGGCCGACTTTTGGTCCCAGTCCATCCCTGGGCATAATAGTGGCAGTGACACTCGTGTTTCCCAGAGAATGAATCCTACTGACTCTGACTTTTCATCTAGCATCACCATCAGGTAAACATTTTAGTTTGTCCAATACTTTGGTACCTGATGACAAACTACATTCTCATCAGTCTAAGCTGTACTTAATGTTTAGTGCTAAACCAGGATTGGGTAACATAGTAAGTGCCTAAGTATAGCCTCAGAGCACTGCTAGCATGGCTATAAACTCTGGTTTGTTTGTAGCCTTATTTGCAATGTGGATAAAGAAAAAGTAAGCAAGATAGTTCATGCTAAAATTGTATGTGTCTGTGTTTAGCACAGTCAGTGTAAAATAAGGACTCTTTGTAAATTATTTTAGTAAGCAAGTGTGTAATCAGTTATTGTCTAGAAGATCTTCAGGGGATGCCCTGGTGGCCTAGGGATTAGAGTGCCAACCATGAACCACAACATCTCCAGTTCATATCCAGCTGGGGACCTTTGTTGCATGTCTCTCTGTATTTCTCTACCAAACATCCTTGCCATCTCTCTACTGTAATCTTTCCAATAAAGGCATAATATACTCAATAAAAGGTCTTCAGAATGCCAATATAAAAAAAATAACTGAAGAAACACAAAAGACTAAAAGATTAAGGTCAGGTTAGAAGAGAACCATACTGTATGTTTGTGATTTGTGTACTGTAGAGTAATTGTGTTGACTAGTAACACTGTGTCATAGGGCACACCATCACAATCTCTCTCAGTCTGTCAACCTGTCCAAAATATTATGCATGTGGCTTTCATCAGTGTCCACAAGCCCAAACTCAGTCCTTTAAGGCTGCTTTCTCTTCTCCATGCACTTCAGAATATTATGCATGCCACATGCACATCTCTTGACTAGAATGTATAACTTTTTCTGTCTCTCTGTTTCTGTCACTCTTTAGTCACTGGTGTCACGTCCACTGCAAGGATCCAGAGTTAAGGCCTGTGATCCCCATGATCACTGAACACACAGAGCCTGGAATCACTGTGATGTCATCAGGATTCCATGAGCCCCACACAATGACCATCTCCACGACAACATATCTCAACCAGCTAAAGAGTTGCAAAGTGGGATGAACTATTTTAGATGCCCCTGGTTCCAGAAGTAAAAATCCCATTCTTTTTTCACACAATGTTACATGACTCTCAATTGGAACTCTCCCTGTTAAATAATCAGTCCAAACTATTAACAACCATATAAGAAAATATCTGGTTCTTTCATTAAAAGTCAAAGGTACAAGTTGGTGTACCTACACATTTTGACAGAGAAGTTAACCTTGACTCCCAAGGTGCATTTTGGCAAAAAACACCCATTCACCAAGCTTAAAACTATGGCACGTGCACCACTAACAGTGAGTGGGAGCTAGAGATTATACTGTTGCGAATACTGATTTTATAATCAGCATCTTAAATCAGTTCACTTTCAATTTTGGGATCAACTTTGGTAGAGTTCAGCAACTTGAATTAGCTACCACTCTGATTCGTGCCTCTGATTGAACTCTTCTCCATGGCAATGGCGGCTAAGGCTCATGGGTACAATAGTATTTAGGGCCATCATCCGTGAGAAAATGACATGATTTCTCAGAAACAAAGTTGAAACTATTGGTCTTGACGTAAACCTAGGATCGTTAAATTTTCCAGAAGAGGTCTGTGTTTCTATGTTAAGCCGCATTGAGGATATTATTGAAAGAAGAAAACTGAAATGGGAATAAAGAATGGTGAAAACACCAAACCTTCACTTGCAGCAGCTCCCAAGAGAGACTGTACTACTATATATTAACATAAAACACCATTTATCTATCGTGTTCATATCAAAACCTAACTGTGCGATCATGACCATAATCATAACCTACATCTCTGACTTCCAAGCTGCACATGGTATCACATCACAGATTGCTGTCATTCCCATAATGACTGCATAGATACTGATAGATAAGCAAGTCTTTCTCCATGGGAGGCAATGGGCCTTGCCTGCCCAGCCATTGGTCACTCCCTGATTGCTGTTGACAAGGTGCTCAAGCCAATGGTCCCCCACTGGGAGGACAAATGACCCCAGGAGTTAGAACTACATGGCTGCCGCAAGTGAGTAAACTTGCACCCTTGCAGGTACATGTAGTCTTACCTGACCAGGTCATGAATGTACTAGTATCATGGTATCTGAAAAGGAGAAAAACCATCAGGGGGAAATTAGGCCAAAAGCACAGAGAGACAATACTAAGAACAACGTGTTCTAACTCTTCAAATGAATGGCTAGATTGAACGTGGCAATTGTTTTCATTGTCTTATTGTTTGTTTTGAATATATGTACCCAGGACCCTGAAAACCAGTATTGATACTGAGTAGATTATCTTGGTGAAATAAATGAAATTTAATTGAATTATTATGATGAAGCATTCTAACTGCATTGTAAGTACCAGTGAGAAAATAAATTCCCAATAATAAAGACAATGGTGTCTTAAAGAGCAGCAACACATTTTCTACTAAATCGATAGCAGTGGTGGAAAGTAAGTACATTTTAATTTGGATACTTAAAAGTACATTTTGCTGATCATACTTTTGTACTTCTACTTAAGTAGGATTTAAAATGTAGGACTTTTACTTGTAATAGAGTATTTTTGCATTGTTATACTGGTACTTCTACTTAAGTAAAGGAACTGAATACTTCCTCCACCACTGCCAATAAGTAAATAGATGTGGCACTTGTGTGTAACCTATATGCATACCAGGTATGGACCACCTGTATTTCTTCTGCTCTTCCAAAAGTCATCATAGCTATGAGTGAAGTCTGGTTTTGCTCTGCATTTTGGAGCCTCTACAGAGCCCTTTGGCACTGTGTGGAGGTGTACAAGCTAACATGGCTCAATCTGCAGGCCACAGAGAAAAAACAATCCATGCTAATCTGCCGCCACACACAGGAGTCCAGTTAGGCCAATCAGGAGGGGAATCATCTGGAGTGGAGAGGGCTCAGAGAAGCCTAGATCAGGGCCCTGATTGCAGCAGGGTGATTTACAGCTCGAGAACAATGATGGCTGCCTGGGTCAGCACTGATGGAGAGGCTCTGACTGCTCCAGCACAGACAGCACAAACTCACCTGACATTCATGCACTGATGTGCATACATGCATGAGCACACATGCAGGCGCGCACACACCAACCAGCCACCAAAAAACTCACACTTTGTGTTAATCATAAAGGTACTTGCCAGGTTTACTCTGTGACCTCACAATGCCCTCAAGGCTTGCATTTGACCCTTTGTGTTTCACTAGCAACACACAAACCAAAACAACTCAGCAAGCTTCTTCCTATGAACTCAGCAGAGATAAAACGGGAAACTACTTTTGCCCTGCAGCGGCGTATGTAAATACCACGGGAAAGGCTGAGGTTTGCATGAATGAAAGAAGGAGGGAGTTCAGATGTTAAGTGTGCATATGAGGGTAGTGGGTGAAAGAAACAGGGCGGAGGGTGTGGGGGGGGGTCACTATTAAGTTTTCTTTAGAGCATCCCCTTTGATCTGCCTGGTCATCATTTTGGGAAAGGGGGCAGACCACAAGGGACGAAAAGGTCTCTTCAAAGTGACCCTGTGGCTTCACACTGGTACTGGCAGGGTCTGCATGTGGGTGGTGGATCAGGTCAGCTTTGGCTGCAACAAACAGATTTAATGCTGTCACCCAATTTGGTTTGATTGCAACCTTTGTAAAATTCTCTCATTCAGCAAAATAAAAGTTACACCAAACAAAAAAAAAGTTCACAAATTTCACCCATCCAATAAGCCACTTTATTCTATTAAATCAAACCCTGCCATCAGTTGCTATTGACAAGGTATAAAAGATGATTACGAAACCCCATTTAAATGTTTACAGCCAGGAAATAGAGATAAGGTAAATATATGTAAATAATAAAAAAGATTTTTTAAATAGATAAATAAAAATTCCTTCAAGTACTGCTGGAAAGACTTTTAAGATTATCAAAGTTTTGGATTCTAGGATTCCAATTGGAATAAAATTGGTTTGCGGAGTCACTCACCTCAAGCGTTATTACTCTCATATGTTCATCATAGGGGGATGCTAATGATGCAAATGCAATTATATCCTCCAATTTATTGTTCGATGTCGGGTCACTGACTGGAACAACAGAGATGCTTTAATGTCCAAACAATGGGCATCAAACTTATGCCCATAGCTGTGAAAAGAGATCTAAATAGATATTTAAAAGGCCAATAAACAGATTTCACTGCCATTAAAAGTACAGAGGTCATGCAGCTGTGAGGTGCCTGTTTAAAGTGGATCTGCTCCTACTTGCATTTGCAGGAGATATATTGGTATTAAGAAAGAGTTAATTCAGGGTTTGTCTTGTGTGTTTTTAAAGTGGCCGCACTCTTGCCCCAGGTCCTGTGTGGGAGTTGAGAGGCTTTGACGTGCGATACTACACACGAGATTGCTCTCAACTTCTAGAATAGGCAGGTGAGTACATGCACATGTGCACCCCGCACCCCCCCAAACTCACACGCTTACACACAAAGACAGATACAAAGTCACAGAAAGACAGATACAAAGTCACAGGCCGTGTAGTGATAAAAGTCATTCACATTACAGTGTAACAGGGGGTGCAAAGTGAAAGGCGGGTATAAATGGGGAAAACTTTCCAATATTTGATATAATATTCAATATATTTTTCCAGACAATTTCCCAAAAATGTTTTACATGTTGCTAGCAGCTTGTGAAGAATTCCCAGTCTATTTTGTAAACATCTGACAGTGATACATGGGGCTTATAGGACATCCTTGACTGATGACAGAGATTGGAAACCATGACTACGGTTGGCAAATACATCCTGTTTTAGACCTCGGGGCCATGAGTCATAACACCAAAACCAACACTTAATAGTTTGAGGGTTTAGTTGTCGTAGGTTCTCTTCTTTCACACTACTGGGAACCAACGGGCAACTTCCAGCAGACTGTGTACTGTACACCCCAGAGCCGAGGCAGGGAGGCCTGGTGAGGGTGAGAAGGCAGTGGGGGAGGTGAGAGAAGATTTTTAGGGTGCCTAGAGTTTTGGGGGCTGAGTGGATCTATTTAGCCCCCAGCAGATTGCCCCCCTCTCCTCTCCTTCCCTCCCCTCCTCCTCCTCCAAAGCTCTCCTCCCCCTTGCTTTGTGTGCCCTGAGCCCACTCCTCCCCCTTTTGTCACCCGGGCATTCCGCTTTGGTTAGCACACACAATGGGCGCTCAGTGCTCACCCTCCTGACACTGCATTCTGCCTGTGCACCAGGGAGTGGGCACGGGAGGGGAGGGAAAGGGGTCCAGGGGGGAGGGTTAAAGGATGACAGCAACTCGCCCCATGTGACCAAAATGCCATCAAGTATCAACTCCCCCCTCCTCGTTTTCAAAGACCATCGTCTAACTTCACCCATCTATACAGATGGGCAGTAAAACTAGTGCCAGCGGGCCTTGTTGGCACAGTGAAAAACAAAACCTCGAGTTTGCTAGCCAAACAAATGAACAGGTGTCTCTCATGGCTGACTGGCGATGTGGAGCCCTGCCTTCATCCAGCTTGCCTCTCAGAGTCTGTGTGTCCAGCTACATGTGTGTTCCCTTCATCTTTATGCTGCTGGGCAAACATCCTAAATGGAATTTTAAGACCTGACTTCAGAACATTTTTGTCTGAAAATTAATCCCCAACATCGACAACGGTAAGAGTAAAATTGGCATAATTACAAGTCCTGGCTTTACTGCTTTGACATGTTTATCAAATATTTGGAACTCTTCCTGGCCTCCAGCAGCTTTGCCCCGCTGATATAATGGGGGAGTTTGACATGTAATGGCTCATGTTATTTTGTAAATAGCTGCACATGCACAACTGACAAACAGATGATTCCACATAGCTGAACGTAATCCTACAAGTAACAAACTCCCATGTACCTAAACCTAAAAACACAGAGACACACTCAGTTGTAACAAGAGCAGTTTCCTTTCTAATCTGTACAGATATGACTCTTTCTTAAAGCAACCGTCAACAGATAGCACAGTACACCATGATCACGTGTCACCTGAAAGAATCGCAGGTGCAAAAACTTGAGTCTAAAGTTGCAGAACATGTAACTCCACACTGAAATTTAATTCCTATTTAAGGATAGCAACCAGTTGAGGGCAAGAGGATGACTGGGTCTGTATATGTGTGTGTGGCAGCAGCTCAGAGGCTGGTGGGGGGTTAGTTCGAGTTTCAAAGACCTTGCTTGTTCGCCCATATTTCACACCACGGTGACATCTTAAAGCCTAGACAGGCCTGGTTGCTTCGCCCTCTCTTTCACTTTCTGAGAAAAAAGGGGAATTGGGATGTGAGGGAGGGGGTACTGAAATATATGCAAATGGTCCCCCAGAGGGGATACGAATTTTATGGGTTTAGAATTTAGTTCATCCAACCTGAATAATCAAATGTGGGAACAAAAAAACGAGCCCGCCACCATCCCACCACCACAACGCCATACCTCGAGCTTCAACCCCCACCCCATGCCTCATCTCTGTTCCCTCCTGCCAGGTCCTCACATAAGAGGAGCTCAGTACGTCCAAACTCTTATTAGGATCTCCTTACGGGGCAGGGGAAGGGAAGAGAAATGAGAGGGGGGAGGAGGAGGAGGAGGGGCTAGTGTACCTGATCAGGCAGAACTGCTGGCTCCTGATTACGACACCATTTTCTCAGCAGGCTTTCCAGCCTCATCCTGCTTCTGTGAATATGGAGCATAGGGCCAGCCAATCCCCTCAGCGCTCCCTCTCATCTAATGGCAGAATTAAGACCGTTTAGAGTGATTTCCTCTGCCTTCATGCACTCTGAAAGAGCTGAATCTTTTTCCCTTTGCTCCGATTTACAATGTGGGGGGTCTGGCATGCAACGGGTGAGAGAAAAGTTCTACATGACTGAACATAACATTACAACAGGTGGGAAATTGAACAGAGACTCTGCAGAACATGGCTAAGAACGATTTTACTTCACCTATACATTCTAGTTACATTGAACCACAATTTCAGTTTGGTAGAAAAGCTTTACTCTTGTAGCACACTTACCTTCATGTGGGTTTACAACCAGCTTTCCTGGGGAACCACAATCACAAACAGTACTCTGCCTGTTGTCTGCATATCGCCATCACGGTGTGTTTGAATTTGGACACCTAAATCAGAAAAATAAAACATGTACAAAGTAATGTCGCATGTTTTAATTTCAAGTTAATGTAAATGGTCCATTCAATGTTTCAGGTCACGGTTTCATAACCTACTATGGTTATGCTCATGAGAAACAACTAGATTATGTATACAAAAGCACGCCATTTCTTTTTAATTTACCCAATACTTACATAATATGTAAAACTCACAAAAAGGACGATTTTTGTAAATGTATTTTGTTTGCCTGGCTGAAAGCTTAATTCAACACATAAGTTGAGGAGTTTGGAGTTATAATGACCCTGAAACGTCTCATCAGATCTGATTTAAAGTAAGAGAAGGATAATCTAAACATGACATAGAACATTGGAAGGTTGAAGCTGGAGGAAAATGTTACACTTACAGTTGACCTTCACTTTGAAATTAATAACTACTGTTATTCAGTAGTGGAAGAAGTCCCCAGATATTTTACTTAATAAAGGTAGCAATACCACAGTGTAGAAACGCTGTGGATCAAGTGAAAGTACAAGTACAAAGTAAAAGCACAAAAGTAGTAGTTTCAAAATATATTCAAAATACCAAAAGTAAAAGTACTCATTATGCAGAATGGCCCATTTCAGAATAATGTACTGCATTATTTATTTGAATTATAATTATTAATGCATTATATTTAAGAAAATAATAGCCCCAGTTAGATTTCCTGATCTCACTGTAGACACCCTTTAAAGGTATTTTGTCATAAATTAAACTTGTTTTGTATTGAATTAATATTAGTTTTACTTATTGTTGGGACTGTAGTTCATTACATCCAGTAAAAACTGTATATCTCCAACTTTGTTGATTTTTATTCTACAATTTATATACTTAAAAATGCATTGTCACGAAGCTGAAAACTGTTTTCTTAGCTCATGAAAAGTTGACCTTTTGGAGATACATGGTTTTCATAGGACAGCTGAGATTATTTTACATACATGTAATCTCTCAATGGAAGCAAAGCATGCCAAAGGCTGAAAGCTGATCATGTGTCAGATCAAACTGATTCATAATGACACTAACCTAAACAGTGTGTAAATCTAGACGCAAATCTGCTTAAACTCCCTCATTCTATGTCAAACTGCATTACATCAAGCCCATCACTCTGGAATATGGTATAGCACCATATCAAACAACCACTGTTTGAACCTGTTGCCTTTGTATTTCCAATGCTTAATGATTCCCCCACTTTTCCTCCAACCTCCAGTAGACAAATCCTTCAGCTTTATTGCCCAGACTCAAGGGCTGCAGGTGCACAGGCCACAAAAGGGAGAGAAGGGGGGAGTCTGGGGGGGGGTTAGGG
>CM022490.1:18409105-18435402 GCA_011952105.1 Coreoperca whiteheadi | reverse complement strand
GGGGTTAGGGTTGGAGGGGGGCGGGGGGAATGGTCAGTCGGGAGATAAGAGAGGAAGGAACAGAGCCCCCCCATACCCTGGTTTAACCTCTACAGCTACTCACCCCTGCCTCCATTGGCCCTGTCCCTACCCTGCAACACCTCTGTTTTGCTCGACTGCCCTGCCACACGTGACAGAAGTGCAAACTGCGAGTGGTGCCGCCTGGCGCTACCAGGCCTTCCTGGGTGTATGTGGCAGGAGACAGGGGGCAGGCGTGGCAGAGTGGCCATGTGGCGGGAGCGGCCCTTTTCTTCTAAAGCAGTAGAGGAGCAGTAATGACTATGAGCTACAGCTGTGCCCACTGAGGCTTGCCCTACCTTGCCCTGCAGTGGCCCCTCAACCTCATCTTGCCATGTTGCCCTCTGCTTCTGGCCTCTGCTGCTGTTAGGGGAAGCTACAGAGTATGTGTGTACAGTATTTTTCTCAGCTAAAATCAATGTGGGATCCCTCAAAAGAGTAAGATTGAAGAGCAGTATGGTTAGAGAAGTGTAGAGATGATGTTCCTACAGTAACGTCAAAGAAAATAGTCAAAATATAAACCAAAGCTTTGTACATTTCACCTTCTAACACAGAATGACTCGTGTGAAAAATATACTTATTTACCACCTAAAAAACACAGATCACTATGTGCACAGTTATACTTTTGCATTGTAAGGGTTTTGTATGATTATTTTCTTTCATTAATTTATAAATCTACACACTAATCTCTTTAGTCACTGTTTAGTCTTTAAAATCTCCAAAAACAGAGGAAAAATGTCAGTTTCCCAGGGTCCATCTTCAAGGTCACATCTTCAGATGTCTTGTGTTGTCCAATCAACAGTCCAAGACCCAAAGATACTCAGGTTACAATTATATAATCAATTACTTGACTAACTATTTCAACTCTAATTGAAATGGGGTCGTAGGATTGAGGAAGTTGACGTAAGTTGATTCAACTTAAGTAGGTTGAAGCAATTTGGTGTAGATACTGTGATCTGGGTGAAAACAAAAGGGAAATTGAAAACAAAATTGAACAAGTGGAAATGATTATGGTCAGTGAGGGGGTTAGGGGAAAGGCTTATATGAAAAATTAAGTTCAAAGGAAGTAAAGTGAAGTATGAAAGCAAAGTTTTTGAATTTGCAGATTTTATTTCTGAAGCTTGGAACAAACATACTTTACTTAGAGTAAAGGCCTTATATTTAAGATTGTTGACCCTTCAAGGTTTTTTTTTTAATTTTGATTGCTTGTTTGTTTGTATGTATAGTGCAGCATTTCAAATATCAAATGGGTGCAGTGAGGTGACATACCGTGTGTTTTGTATATACAAATTCACATCTGCATGTATAGCATATGTGTACTTGTAGATTAATTATTATAACTGTTACATGGATGGTGTGTAATAAGCTTTATAGAGTTTATCATCCTTTTGAAAAGAAATACAATTGGAGTTCACTCATTCCTTCATTATTTGTTCACGTCACTTATTACTACTGCCACTTAGTAAGTATCACATTGTGTTTTCTTCTCCTCTCATTACATATATGTACCAGTCAAACGTTTGGACACACTTTCCCATTTACTTGAATGAGAATGAGCTCAATCCAGAATTATGATAATGTGAAAAAATCAGAAATGAAATAAACCTAGCCTCATCATCATGAGATTGAAGGGTTTGTTTGGGGTTTAAGGATGTTTTCGCACCAAATCAGGCGTTGCGGCAAAAACGCCAGTCCTCCAATTCATTTGAATGTGTGTTTAGTGGTGGGGACCACAGGGGATACCAAAAAAACTATATCAACTTTTGGAGAAATAACCCTGCGCTAATCACCACAATGCCTGATTTGGTGTGATTACACCCTAAATGAGTCAGGTTCAAGAAAGGCCTGAACAGGATAGACCATCTGAGTCACAGATAGAGCAGATTGAGGTGTGATACAAGTGAAGAAACACCTAATTGTAACTAAGGAAATAATAATAATTTAAAACTTGGCGTGTTGGGTCCAAGTGCTGTCTGTGCCTCCATGCTTCCACCTGTAGACAAAAAAAAAACATACGAGTTACCTTCTATACAGACATAATACTCTAGCTCGCTCTCTCTCACACATACAAACACACAAACCTGCCTATGTTACTCGAGCTGCTGAGCTGGGAACACGCCCTCAGGTACAGGAATAACAGGCCACTCCAGAGCATGAGGACATCTGAGACACAGTGGCACCATGCAAACGTGATGACTCCTTAACGTCTCCTTATCTCCATCCCTAATCCTCAGCCGCTTCACCTTCAGCTACTGTTTACACCAACCACAAGTCAAGAGTAAAAGCAGAAAATGGACTTTCTTAATTTTGAATGACTAAAGTCCACTAGAAAGCCATTGAAGAAGGCTTTTAGTGTGGAGGGAGCCTCATAATGAATACAGATTGAAATTTACATGACAACTTAGGAAAAATGCTTTTTTATTACTCATTCATCCCCTAAATCACTTGGAACCCCCGCTCCTTTCCTCTGCCTGAGCTATTAAATCACCATCTTGACCCTGCGACCTGGGGACGCAGCCATAAAGAGCCCCCTGTGGGTCAGAGGCCTGATTGTAACATTTGAATATGAAATGGACTTGGTTGGGCTTGGAAACAGCCCCATGCGCTGAGACAGAGGCTGACCCCCAGGAGAGAGGCCTGCCTCAGCCGCCCCGGGCCTGGAGGCTCCCTCTTCACTCAGAGAGGATTTACTTGGACTTGAGAAGGAGGGAGAGGCAAAGAGATGGCTGAAGTCTGGGGTGGAAGGGTGAGGGTGGGGAGTGAAGAGGATAGGGGTTGAGCGAGAGTGGGGGAGAGGAGAAAGAGAGAGGGCATACATTTGAATAAGACAAGAAGCGATTGGTGTTTGCATGACAAAGGAGCCCGCCATCTCCCCTGATTGGTGTCACAGTGCGGCACTAAAGCCATGCAGCCCCCCCGGGGGGGGGGGGGGGGGGGGATGTTGATGTGTGGAGCACAGGCATCTTTATGCATCCAAGGTGTGATATTAGGGGGGGATAGTGGGGGCCCCGTCATCAAGTTTCACCAAGTTTGAGAGCATATTCTTATGAGAAGTTTGCCTTATTTAGACTATACATTTACAATGTTAAGTGAAAATCAAGTCCAGAATCTTACTTTTTCTCTTTAAAGACAATGCTTGAAACCTGAAGAAAATGTACAACCAGATGTTTTACGTAATTGCTGAGATCTGGAAATATAGTGACATGATTAGAACAAAGTCCAGCAGGCCAAGAAACACAAGTGTTCAGACAGGTTGTAAATGAGCCAAAAGTTGAGACAGATTATCTAGACCACTTAGTATTTGGATGGAAAACCGAACGTGAACGTATGGTATGGTACATCAAAGCTGAACCAGGAGTTCAGTCGGCAAATTTTTACAATGGCTAGTTTGGGTAATAATTTTATCGTTTCCGTTCATCTATTCTTTCCAAATCAGTTTTGGTAACCTGGGAGTTTATTTATAATTTGTATGATTGTCCGACTTTTTTTGCCCCATTTGACTTATTTTTGCAAAGTCTCCCTGATCCCAGCAATTAACTTGGTGAATAGAATTTTACTATAACTAACAGATAAAATGGCCAAAGCTACAAAAACAAGTTGCAAAACAATGGTATTACCCTTTAAAAGTGGGTGATCTTTGTAAAAATTAGCCGGAGAACTTGTTTGGTCCAGAGGAAGAAGGTTTACAGCTGATGCAAAAATACTATATTATGTCTGTGTTCCTTTATCTCTCAGTTTCCAGCTTGTTTCTGAATGTAAATACTGGTATGCTGCCCTGTTCCTTACCTGAACTCCCAAACCTCCTAATTATTCCAGAGAGGTGTGAAGACTACCACCCTCACTATCCCCTGCTGGGCTGTCAGTGGAGTCGTCAGCTACTGCAGTTAGACCTCTGGCTCCAGCGAGTCCGGACCATCCATGTCCCTCCTGCACCCACCCCTGCTATCCCTCCTTCTTAACGTTTGATGGGAACAGTGACAATGCAAGAACAAAGATGAGAGAGGATCATATGAGTAGGCAAATCCGGGGGCTATGAAGGGGATTTCACAGCTCAATAAGTTTGGACAATTTGTTTACAATCCCCATTATTACAGGTCCTTCGGGAGTAGATGTATGCATAAACATTGATTCATTTTAGATATTGCAGATTAGCTGGGAGTTTGTCCACTCAGGAGAATGATGCAAAAGCCCCTAAAGTGCAAGAAAATGTATCGCAGTGGGTCAAAGAGAGAAGGGATGAAGATGAAGGAAGCACGAGTGAGAGGTAGCGAGGTCACACACACTCTCACGCACAGACACACACACTAACCCCCTGCAGACAAAGCCACCACAGGCTCATCTGGGCAGTTCTGCTGGCTCTCAGGGACACACCTCCAAGAGAGACGGCCTGACTAACTCTCCATGGCAACTAATCAATAAGTGACAGAGTCAGTCAGGACTGACCCATAGCCGAGTGTGTTCCACATCCCCCCATGTTCCCAGGGTTACACTCTCATAAACCACACACACACATATATATACACACACAGACTGGGCTACACTAAAAATCAAAGTGCCCCCATCCTGACCAGTGGCCCCAGGAAAAAAATGTGTTGCTCTTTGGGTACATTTGACAAGGTAGCTTTTTTCAACACGTGCAAGTGTTTTTGTTTTTTGTGTATGGAGTGTGTGTGTGTGTGGGAGGGGGGACACACACGTGGGTATAGGTTACTGAATGAACACAGCTCCCGACAATAGCGATATGATCAGAGGGCTTCTGATGAAGCAGAGTCATCACACCACCATTGTGTATCTGTCAATCTGTGTTCCCTCTCACTGTCCTCAGCAAACACTAATCAATATCTGTGGCCTAGATGAGAGGCCTAATCTTGCCCCTCGTCACCCCCTTAAGTCCTGCTCCCCCGACTCTGCATTGTCTTGCGGCAGTCCCACCCTCACTTCACTGTCCCTAGGCATAGTATATACATTAGTACACACACACTTGGCCCCATTTTTCTAGGCTTCCAAGACAGTTCAGAAGTGGGGTCAGAACTCTAGTTTGGCATATTAAAAGCAATGCTACATGCTCCAGTGTTCATAGACAAAGTTATGTGTGCTACAGAAATGGACCATCTGCAGCAGACACACTTTTACAATCTCGCTTGATGCCTGAGCATTCCTTAACACACATTAGAACCGACCCTTACAGGTTATTCAGGAAGAGGCCTCTTAATCCAGTTTCATTCTTAGCTGTGTGCTTGTGTGTGTGTGTGTGTTTGTGTGGTTTTACACATCTTCCTCCAACCACAAATACAAGCAAAAACAAGTTTAAGTAAACCTCAGTAGTGTTTAGCTGAACAAAACTTCAAAAGGATCCCCATTGGAAAACTCTCTAAACACACAACTCGGGCAGCAAAAAAAACAGAATACTCACATTTCAGCTGTTCGTGCGATTTAAATGTTTTTGTTTGGGACAAAAGAGGCGGTAATCCTGTCTCATATTTGACATATCTCATATTCACACACACCTGCTGGGACAAAGTAAACACACCTTCAGAGTCAGACACCTTAATGGATGACCCTCGCATTAAAACCTAAGTCAGGATAAACTCTAAAGCAGGCATGTTGACATGATATGTTAAAGAGACATGCCCATTCCAAATATGACTGATAAAAGTTGCCACATCACAACAAAGTCATGTAACGTGTACACAGTCTGTACATAGGTCGAACATCATCATGGCCACAGTGCTTGGCAATGTCACTTCTCCCCAGTTTGAATAATTTCACATAGATGTTTGGTTGATTCAATGAATTTTTAAAAGGTTTGACTTGGACTATATTGCTCCATGCTTTGTAGCACAAGTGTTTCTAACATATCCTCAAAACAGAGATCTCCTGTATCAGATCAAAGCTAAAGCTTTGGCTAATGCAGGAAAAACAAACCAATGAGACATTATTTTCTCACTTCAAATGTAATTTTGCACCTTTAATCAATTTCTTTACATACCTAACCCTATAGCAGCTTGGGTGCCTGGAAATCTAATAAGCCCCTTAATTCAACTAATTTACTTTCAACTGACATAAACACAAGTAACTTGCTGCTGGGCGGATGCAGTTTCTTGAGTGTCGGCATGCTTGTCTTTGAAGCATTTCCCACTCAGCATTCCTTGCGGTTGTGTAAGGCATGACGATCCAACCACAGCTATCATTAATGAACCATTTGCATCTTGGAACAAGTCTGTTGGTGCTCATATACGTTCAGGCAAGGAGCTGAAAATTGGGGATGTATTTAAAAGAAGAGAGGTATGAAAATGGTCAAATGTGATGTTCTAGTGTCTCTGGTGAGTGCGGTCAGTGAATGAGTGAGTGAGTGAATGGAGAGGGGATTGAGAGGACGGTGCAGTGGAGAGGGATGGCCCTCGGTGGGTCAGCCCAAAAGTCCTGACCCCAGGAGGATTTGATGCCATTTTCCCACGCAGGGAGTCGACCTGAGAGGAACTCGTTAACAACATCTGCCCCAGTTCAGGGAGATTAACCCCCACCCCAACCCCCGCACCTCTACACGCTCACACACCGCTCTGCTGTCAATCTCAGTACCTCACATGAGTCCCACCGCTCTGGATAGGCCTGCCCAAGCTGCACAGGCCACTCTAGGCCCCTCCAGGCTCAGCTCAAAGGGCCTCCTGGAGATCCCAGCCACAGCAAATCAATGCAGTCTGACTCTGTCATAGGTGCAGTCCCTAATGGCACTCATCCATTCATCCGTCACACTCAAACTATGTTGTTAGGTGATGTCTGATCTGTACATCACAGGAGGCTCCAGATTTGAGTTTGAGATTACATGAAGAATTGAGAGTGTGTTCAGGTGTGTTCCTGCTGGAAGTCGCCCAGCCAGTCGAGCAGGCGAGTTAGTGATGTCACCAATGTCAGTCTGTCAACCAGAATTGTGTAATGAGTTTTCCACTCATCATGCTGACGTAAAAAGGAGACACTGAAAACTAATTCTTATTGCTTTTAACATCATGTTCACGTATACTCCCACAAGATATGTAACTGACAGGGCATGTTCTGACATAATATGAGGAGAGACATGTGAAAAACAGGATCGACTGAAACATGGCCCAGAGCACTGCTGCTGTTAAGCTGGAGCCTTGCATGCGCTGCACACATACATAGGTGCGCGTTGACACACAGTGGCAGAATCCACTGGGAATCCGCTGAATCCATGTTCTACAGGGCTATAATTAGGTTAGTTTTTGGAGAGGGGGTTAAACAAACAGGGGCTGTGAGGTCATAGGCAGATGGAAGTGGGATATGCCTGCACTTGCTGAGTGGGCACGGAGCTCCACATGACGGGAGAGAGAGGCCCTCTGGGCGCTCAGCAGGGGGAGAGTGAGGGGGGATGGGTGGTGGGGAGCCCAACTCGGATGGCCTCACTGCCAGAACATTCAAACACAATCAATAGCTATGCACGGTCCGGACACACACCTTTCCCCAAACACAGATTTTCAATCCTAAATCATCATTACCCATGAACTTTCAGTGCCAATCCCAGCGATCATGGAGAACTGAGCTTTACTGAACAGAAATTGTAAAAACATTTTTCACTATACTGACACATTGAAACTTTTGAATCAGTTGTTAATCAGACACCTCAACATTTTGGGTGAAAGTGAACCCACAACTTGATGTATTTAACAAAGGAGTAATACAGTTGAAAGCCTTCCTGAAGTTCCATCATTTTCCGAGTTTGATAAATAACCAAAAACCATCACTCTTGTCCAGCCCACAGCAAACACCTCTGACACTGAGGAGCAGGAAGAGAAAAGCTGCTTAATTACAAAAAAATGAGTTGGAAAGTGTGATTAGGTGACGGGTGGCTGCTGGCACGCTAGAATGACTTAAGACCCTGTCAGTGAATGCAGGGAGGTCTGGATAATCTTTCCCCCCACAAAGGTGCGTGGGGCTAATCCAGGCTGCTGTGCTGAGCTGTGGATCAAGTCCTACAGGGAGTGTGGGAAGGCCAGCAGGACCGCCACTGCTTCGGCCCTCTTGGTGGCCAGAGCTTATTTATCCTAAAGGTACACTGCCGGTCCATTCTTCCACACACTTCTGCATTATTAGAGTCTCAGCCACAGTGAGTGCGTTGAGGGAGGATACATTTGTAAATGTGATGCACTTTCAGTAGGCCTATAATTTGTTGAAAAATAAAATTCACGATAGATAGTTGCTCGAGTCATCACTACATTTTAACAGAACCAACTCAGAGGTGGACAATTTCTAACTGTTACCCATTGTAAATGAGCACAACGGAAGTTTCTCTGTGCACATTAACAGAAATTATATGAAAGACTAAATGAGAAAACCCCTTTTCAACATGAAAAATAGCCTGCATATTAAAATATTTGATTCTTAAAAGTCATTTAATAGATTATTTTCTATGCCAAACGGAAAGTCACAAATTATTTATACTTTGGCACATCATCTGGAGTAAATTTAAAAACAGGTTTCAAATCGCATTTCGTGTTTTTGGGGGCGTACATGTATACGTTTAATAAAGGAAATTATAACTTTACACCACTTTTAAATGTGAAACGATTTGACGCTCATCCCATTTCTTTTTGTTTTAGTGTTATTTAATTTGATTCTTGAATAGGTAGAAATACTTTAACTGAATTATTGTGATAAAATGTGAAAACCTGACTGAGGCAACAAAGTGATGACAATCTATGGAATTAAAAAGTCTGTCTTCACTAAGTAAATACTGAAAAATCAGTGGACTGGGTAAACTTAAGGAAACTATTACAACTTTATGGAGGCAAAGGCAAATAGTTACTTTTCAACAATTAAAAACCTCATTCAAATAAAAGATGGAGACCACCCTAATTTTCAACAATTAACTCCCAAACTAATTAGCCTGTAAAAAATAGTTAACCATAAATATCAGGTAAAATTTCAATAGATCTCAGCAATATGTAAAATTATATTCTTCATTTTATGTTTTAAGTGTTTAAAACTATACAAGGAAAGCAAATAAATATTTCACTATTCTTTAAGGCTTGTAAAGTAACAGATCGAGTTAATTGAGAAAAATCTGATTACTTAAGTGAAAATATTACTGTACTAAGAATAGCATTGTGAAAATAACTGTCTGAAGATCTTCACACATCACCTATAAAACCATCACTTTTCAATGTCGTGCTCCTTTGTGATGCAACCTTCACTCCAGAGACTTTTAAAACAACCAAAGTCATATTCCCAAACCTCATGTTATACACAAGAGACAGAGTCACATATCATGTTTCATACAAATTTATTCAGCATTTAAGAATAGAGGATGGTCTTAAAATATGTAGAAACGTCAGTTTAAATAAACCTTTTCGTTCAGGATAATGAGTAAACATGACACTGTAAAGACCATCACAGAAAATAACATTTTACAAAAACAAATTCGAACAGTTTTTCACGTGACAAAACATCGGGTTCACAAGCTAAAAAGAAAGGGGGGGGGGGGGGGGGAACCCATCTTACTATAAATAAAACTTGCGTTTGCGACCCGCACAGTCTTAACATTTCATTTTAACCTAGGTCATGAGGGCGAGGAAAAGAAGAAGAGGGACTACAAAATTTGGACACAGTCGAGACAACTGACATTCTACAAATTAAGTGTAAACATTTATGAACCAACTTTCCATCCAGCTTTTCAGAAACACACCAGCCTCTGTTAATGAGGCCACATGCCTTTTCATAGGGAGAAAATATGGCATTAATTAAAATATAGAAGTCCAACTCTTCTACATAAGTCGATTGCTTATACTTGTGATAAAAAGCCTCTCTGCAATGCAATTTATTCTGGTGGGCTCAACGTTCAGTTTCGGTCCATTCAAAAAATTCGTGAAAAATGGACTCGAACTCAAAAAAATAGAGATAAAATTGTTTTTGAACAAAACTGTTGAACGTTGTTTCTTTAGCAACCAAAAAGTTCAAGTATCCGAAGTACTCTTTTTTTTTTTTGTTGTTATTTATTTATTTTTTTTAAGTTTGAAGTCTTTTCCTTGATGTCGCTCTCAGATGTGGGTGAGAGGTAGAGTCCCATTGACGCCAGTCCCTGCGGTCTGATAGTGCGGATGGACGCTGTGTAACCGGCTGCTCTGCAGGGAGGAATGCTCTGCGCTGTCCCCGCCGGGCGGCAGGTACATGCTTATCATATCCCTCAGGTCCCCCAAACACGCCCGCTGAGAGTGGGACGTGATGGCCGGCGGCGGTGAGCTCGGCTCGGTCTTGCACACGGACGCCATGGAGCTCAGTCCCATGGCGCTGGTGGTCTGCTGCGTGTACGCTGGGGACATGCTGTACGTGGAAGCCGCGTTCATGTAGGTCTGCGCCGAGGACATCATCGGGTACTGGAGACCTGCCATCTCGTATCGGTGCATCTGCTGAATCTGGGGGCTGTTCATGCTGTGATGCTGAGGGTAGGCCAGCTGGTCCTGCATGAGGGAGTACGCGCTGTTTGTCCACCCGTTCATGTGCGCATAACCGTCCATCCGCTGCCCCACCGACACCGAGTTGTTGACGGCGTTGGCTCCTGGCGCCAACAGTCCCCCGGGCAAAGAATACTTGTCTTTCTTGAGCAAGGTCTTGGTCTTCCTGCGGGGACGGTATTTATAATCCGGGTGCTCCTTCATGTGCATAGCGCGTAGACGCTTGGCCTCGTCAATGAATGGCCTCTTTTCAGCGTCGGTCAGAAGTTTCCAGTCAGCACCGAGCCGCTTGCTGATTTCAGAGTTGTGCATTTTGGGATTTTCTTGGGCCATCTTCCTCCGCTGTCCCCGGGACCAGACCATGAAGGCGTTCATCGGCCGCTTCACCCGCTCCTGGTCGCTGACACTGTTGTTCTTTGCGCCCGGCGCCGAGCCCGAGTTGGACTGCGGGAGCGGGGTCTTGATCTCGGTTTCCATCATATACATTCAGGCGGCTTTTAGTGTTCACTCACAGGCACATAAATTTTTTTTAAAAAAGTTCACAAAACTGCGCCAAAAGTCAAAGAGGTAGAGATACTGACCAGTCTCATAAGGAGATTGAGGGGTGGGGGGGGTGGGGGGTGGAAGTTGTTCCCAAAGAAGCAAATGTGTCTGCGGGTGCTTCTGGTTGCTCTCCGCTCAACGCTGCTCTGTCCCCCACGGCTCTGAAACAGAAGTCTGTAAACTTGCTCGCCAAACTCATCTGTTAATAGGCCTAGTGGCCGGACCATGTGATGTGGATTGACAGCATGACAATAAGGAGCAGGCGACCAATCAGTGCGCAGCTGCCCCATCCACCGTGTAACCAACCGGAGCGTTCAGCGCTGTGTTTTGGTTAGAGGTGGAGGGAGTGGTAAAGTTTTAAAACAGCAGCGCAGTTCAACAACCTGAGCGCAAAATGTTATAGACGGACAACCTTTATAGTCTGAGAATTAAGAGGATTAGGCCAGGTAACGGAAAATGCAGTCGATTTATGGTTGTTATTAGGTGTTGCCTGATGGCATCAAAATATTTTCTTTCCTTTTTTAAATAGTTTTTTTTTTTTTTTTTTTTACTTTCTTCTACATTCGGGACTCGGTTGAATAAAACAGAGAGTCAAACACGTAAAATAGTTTTAAAGACTGTGAGGAACCATTTAGGATATTCCTTAGGGCATATATAAAACTAGTATATATATGTAGTGCTGCAGGGAAACAAAAGTCAAAAGGGATCAATGTCAATAAATTAATTAGAGGGGATTCCCAACCGACCAAACCCGACCTAAAATGAGTGCAAATACTTCAAGTTAAAAGTGGAATATCGGAATAAAACGTGCCCTTGGCAGAGAAAAATCATTACATCTCTACCTGCTTTCAAACATTGTTGCTTTAATCACAATTTCACAAAACAGGCCTATTTTTTGCCAACCTAAAAAAACCCGTCAATCTTATTTTTGGGATATCGGTGCTGTCCAAACCCTCCACACAGTCATAGCTTTATTTTCTTTGCTTGTTTTAAAACAGATGGCCCAAAATATGTCCATGAGCAGCTTTCTGGACCACTTGCACGGGAGTTTCTCTCTCAGGAGTTTTGCAGTCCCCACCGGCGCTGGGCGAATTTCCTTACCAGAGGGTAAAACGTGCCGAGGGGCTGCAATAATTCAATCTCCCTCCAGTATAGTTCAACTGATGTGGAAGAATATTCTCTAAGTGTAAATGTTGGATGATGATGACAAAAAATAAAAAATAAGAACCTCGTTTTTCAAAAGGCAACTAGTGCGCATCAGAGCAAGGAAATGATGTCATTATCTCACAAAATTACCGCGACATTATTTGACCTAAAATAGGACAGTAATACAAATTCTATTTAACGGCACGTTTATGTGGATGTTTCTGCAGCGCTAAGGGACCCACAATGCAAAACTTTAATACATCAACGACCTCTGGTGGAGGGGACAGGCTATCTCTGTTTCCCGGAGGGAAAGTTTAGTTGGAGACTCTCCGCTCGCTCGGTCATGTGAGCGACTGCTTGTCCTAAAAAAAAAAAAAAAACAAAAAAAAACAAATCGTCCGCTACATGTTTGCCGGCGTATTTTCTCTCTGCGGTGTCAATGGTTGTTAAAAGGATTACCGTGGAGTGGCCCCCGCATTTGCATGTGTCTCTTACAAATGAGCCGAAACGCCGCTTCGCCGTTGAAACCGATTGCTCAACGGGGCAACCCTCACACCTGCTAATGATCGCGAGCGGATCGCCCATCGAAAACGCCTTAAAACACATCAGTATTTAGATGAGCTCTGCGGGGATCGTCTGGTATGGGCTTTTTAGAGCGTTTCACCTCCCGGAGCTTTGAAAGCCAACACATAGTAGTAGCTGCGGGCCTCCTGCAATTTCTCATAGCCGCAGGGCAACGCGTCCAGCCGAGGAGCGGAGCGCATAGGCTACGGACTTTATTTTTAATTCTGATTTATCACGTATCACCGCTGTGGAGTGCAAAGATGCAAATGCCGAGGAAGGTCTGTTTGGAAAACAGGCAATGTAGTGGAAAACACCGAAACAAGATCAGCGTCCCCTCTGATGTAAGGCTTTAATGAGCTGCTTCTATTAAATGATCAATGAACCGATACCTGCCAGGCACTGTTGCTCTACTTTATTCCCAGGAATGAAGGAAAGGTCCCGTTTTCACAGTAAAATGTCAACGCTTTCGACAAAAGCGTATTGCACTAAGGATATAAAAAAAAAAATAGACAGATTAAGTTATACTGAGGGACAAAGCCGGCATAAGTAAAAGGTGTCAATAATATTTATGACTTGACTACACATATAGGCACCACATAGCTTCAAGAAAACTGATATGTTATCTTAAAGGGAGGGCAATCCTTTAGTCCGTCAGCCTAGTTGTAGTGAATCAGCTGAAAAGAGACATCACTTCGTGAATTACATTTTCGCGTTCAATGGGGCGTTACAAACAGAGCAGGAGCAATACAACTAACGTCCAATTAGCAGTCATCTATTATCGGGGACCAATTATTTGTTTATCTGGGCAGATCTCAATACTGATCCGCTTGTAATCTTCTTATGGAAATTGACCGGTAGCAGAGAGAGAGAGGGGAGAGGGGAGAGGGAGAGAGGGAGAGAGAGAGAGAGAGAGAGGGAGCACCAGGAGTAACCCGGAGTTTGGTAATGAGGGCCTCTGTGCAGCTAATTTCCTAATTAAGGAACGGAGGACCACCAGCACAGTCCGCTCTAATTCAGAGCCTGACAGCCCAGAGGGGCCCTCAGGGCGCGCGGCTGCAGGATCCCACTGTTGGATGTTGGGAAATATGACGATGTCCTGATGGGAGGATATCACCTGCGTGCAGTCGGCTCGATCTTTTATTGAATTGAATAATTGAATGTTCCAAACCTTAAAGTATGCCTTTGTGCATGAATCGTGCGTGTGCACGTAGCGTGAAAACAACATTTCCTCTCAAACCATCGATTTCTGAGGAGGAAAACAATTGTATTTAAGTATTTGTCGTCACAGTAAAGATGCGTCGGGTTTTCAAAAGCAGACGTTCTGCTTAAATCTGACATTTATGTTGACAGAGCACTAAACCTGGTGACTAAATTTGACAGGAATCGCAGAAAACAAAGTTTGGTTTTTTTTATGTTGAAGAACAGGTCTAATTCATGGCCTTTGGGCCTATACAATAAAAGTTATATTTGCAAAGAGCTTTATGGGAATTCAACTCCATTCAGGTCCACTAATTACGACAATACGACATTAATCCCACCTTTGGAACCAGTTCAGTTGTCTGCATGTCCGCATCCTTTGCTCGGCTGTCAATAGAGCTTTATGGTCAGACCATTTCAATTCAAGACGGACAAAATGCGCTCAACCTTTTACGACGAGACGCGGCCGCTGCATGTCTGCCATTCAGCTGCAAAAAAGCAACTGATAATGGTTTGTAATTTATTAGGTGTTTTGTTTCTCCGTTTAATCTTTATAGCCTGCATATAGGCCACAGTTTTGTTTAGTTTTTATCTTATTTTTGACAATTCCCAAATAGGACAGAGCCATTTTTTATTTATTTTTTTACAATCGAAAGTCGCATCTCAAGCCCACAATAAACAACATTATTTTACGTGTCCGTTTTAAACCCCTCGACCTCCAGAATCAATAACTTTTTTTGTTTCAGCCCAGTGACTGGCGGACAAGGCCTTTGAGAAACAGTAATTAACAAAGAATGGGTTTTCAATTACAGCCACAATGGAGACTGTCTCATTAAGATTTGCATGATTTTTGGACGAGGAATGCAAATGAAGATGCAATTTACGCACGGTCTGCTGTTCCTATTGTGTCCGCGTGAATGGCTGCGTCCTCCCAGTTCAACACAGGTAAAATAATATTCACGGGTCATTTAAAGCAATAAAAGTGCTGCTATTATCACCTCTTTATTTCACAAAGCAGGGCTAGTATTGCTGATGGTAATTTGACTTATTTCACCCATAAGAGTTGTCGCTGACAAAACATACGTAACCAAAATAGCCTAAACTGTTTAATGTCTGTGTGTAATGCAGAGTCATGGCTGAGGAGACATGTTTTATTCTTTTTGTTAATTTGTTTTTTAAAAAACCGTTTGAACAAACAGTCTTCAATCGCGGCCCATACATTTATGTCAGGAAATTCTTACTAAAGCTGCTAAAAAAAAATTTATCTAAAGGCTTCTGCAAATTGCTTTTTTTATTCCTAGATGTCGCTCTGGAAAATTCAGGCATTTATATTATGAGCTAGTCTAGCAACAGGTATCATAAAGCCTCCTTTAAATTACTTACTGATAGCATCTCAGAGGCTCCACATGGCAGATCTGTTAGGAACAGGAGCTTCACCAGTTTTTGGTTTACTTAGGAACTTTATCAAACTAACGTTTCTCACAGGATAAATAATAATGAGGATATTTTTGCACTCTCCTGCTGCATAAAGGTTTAAGTCTTAAACGTCTCCTCAGGACTCCAAACTCTTTTTGAAATGCAAACAGCTAATTAATGTAACTGGGACAGACCTGAAGTTGTTTCAATTTGATTAAGTTTCCTTTTTATCTTATCTTGAAAAACTAAATATTTCTATTTTACACAAAAATGTCCAATTTGGTCCAGGATGACCTAAACCTTGAAATGAATAATCCGATTTGTTAAAGATGATGCTTAGACTCTTTGATTGTTTTAAGTATGTGCTGACTACATCCTGACAGAGAGGAGGCAGGAGAAGAAAGAGAGTTAACTCTACTGTATGTGCACCAGGACAGAGAATAAATAGAGGCCAGGGACTGATCTTCAAGAGAAATGTGATTTTCTTACTGCTATGTGTCGTTACTTTTCCTCGGTTGTTTTTACACGGAGCTTAACAGTCATCAGGAGAGAGGATGGGAAAGGATGAAGCAGGCAGATTAGGAAACTCACCACATGTTGGGATGCAACCCCGGCGATCATCTCTTAGTGTGGGCCCATCTGAGGCAGTAGAAGCACCTACATTCAGTCATTAGGTGAAGGGACTGTCACTCAAACCTTCAAAAGAACCAAAACACACTCTCACAGATGCATCGATTTTCAGGCTAGCTTTAGTGGAGTGTTGCAAGTCTTTCAGGGGAACTCAAGGCTAATGGAGAAGGCTGCATTCTTGCCTCCACTGTAGCAGAGTAATTTGTGTTTTCATTATGGTGGTGGGGGAGTGAAGCCGAGAAGTGATGTGTCCGCACTCAGCAGCCACCTTGTTCAGCTCTGTGGAACGTAACCGTCTTACTTATTGACCTCGGCTTGTAAAACAACATGCAAAAAGCGGTTTGCCCCCCTGTAGCTGTCTATGAAGAATGCTTCAAACTTTAGCCCCGTGTTCTCCCCGGCAGGCCAAGCATGTCCTTCCTCATTATGTTCTTGTGTGAGCAAGGCCAAGGCGGCTGACACAGACCCAGTGTAATCTCTTTAACCTGCCACTGTCATGAGCAGACAAGGCGTGACCACCCAACACTCTGCTCCATCTCACTTAGCCAAGGGAATAGTTTTTCACTTCATCACCTCACCCTCTTTGGGTTGTAGCTGCTTATCATCTAGGGATGCACATTTCAAACACATTTGATCAAGTATGCTCAACACATAAGTGCATGCAAAATGGTTTGTGCACACACACGCTCACACTCTCACACACACACACACACACACACACACACAAACCCGGGGGTTAATCATTGTTACACGACCACTCAATATAATCATGTGTAGCACTGTGCAGTTAAAAATTCATGTACTCACTGACCCTTGGAGTTCCTGTAATTGACACAAGCATTTTTTGCCGTGGTTATTGACTAATGAAGCCAAAAGCAAATTAAATTATATCACAGGAGAGGACATTGGTGGAAGCATTTTTAAATGAATATACAATGATTATTAGCTCCCCAAAGTCATTTCTTAGACAAAGACTCTCTACGTTTACTTAGCAGATTAGGAGAAACATTCATATTAAAACATTTGGTATATGATGCGTTAAATGAAAAATAAAATACTAAATTACTGTGAATTATAAGTTTCTATCCACTGAAAGCTAATTTCAATTCAGTTTAAATTAAGCAGAAAATTTCAATAAATATGGTTTTGCTTCTGAGCCACTGGGCGAGGCTGGATTAAGCCATCGAGTGCGCAACATGATCACTTGTGTTTGCTCAGGAAAAAAAGTCTGCTGCCTAAAATTCCGCTGCTGAAGCTCAGCTCACACTTTAAGGCTCTAATCTGTGCAATCTTCATTTATTCTATAGATACACCATATTACATCTCATTTGTTGTTTTCAAGGGTTTGCTACAAAGTAGTTTTTCTGAACATTATGCACTCTGAACAATACCAAATGGGAGAACACAGTTTAAATTAGGCCTCCAGATGCTTTTTTGCGCCAGCATTAAAGTTATGATATTCTGTCAGTGAGCAAATGCCTGCTGCTTGGAAACTGCTGTCTATGAATGGCATTATCAAGCACCTCTATATGATGATCATTTTAAATACTGTTATTGCCTGACTGGCTAATTACAGCACTCATTATTTTCCATGTATCTTTTGAATCATTGCCATGTTCAGTTTTTCCCAAAACAATGGAAACTTTCTCCGTTTTTTGTTTGGAAGAAAGTGCTGAATCGTCACTTTTTGCTTTGCGCCATGCCCAAGCAAGCAGCTCTCTTTTGTTTTAGCCATAATTGAGATCCCACTAATCTAGCCTCTTTTAAAAAATGAAACAGTCTCTTTGTCAAGCCTTCATTAGTTTAAGATAATATTGTGATAATGCACAATTAATTTGCAGTGCAACTTTAATTAATTAAATACACCCCATTTTGTAATATGATTAATGCCACCAAGATGTTATCTGTATTCTCCTCCAAAATGAATATGTAACAGCAATAACAGCGCTGAGCATTAATTGGGGCTTTTAAGAACCCAAAACTAGGTTAGGTAATTACAAGAGGTAATTTATTAAACCTTAAATAAAGAAACAAACAAGCATAAATTGATATATAAATCATGAGTACCATGGTGTGTAATCTAGTTGTGATTTGGGAGAAAATGACAAATCTTTGTTGCATGCAAAGCACTTGATAAAGCAGATAGTGGTCATAAATTTACTCCCAGTCAAGGTCTCATTAAAAGAGGCATAATTTAATTAAGAGTTAGCCATCGCCCTCTAAATATATTAATTACCTTGAGCATGACGAGATGAGTGCAATGATTATTGCGTATTTCATTAGAGTAACTCTTCTGGGAGAAGAGCAAACTAAGGTGGGAAGCTGACTGTGTTGACAAGATAATGGATGGGCTGGTCTGAGATGAATTTGGTCACCTTGCCTTTGGTTGAGCTCAGAGAGGTGAGGCAGAGGACAACACAGGTCCCCGAGAAGGTGGGATGTCTCCACTCCGTTTACTGGGACTTTAACATTTAGAGCTTTCAGGTGAGTTTTTGAAAAAGGTTTGGCAAGTCCGTATCACACTTAAGTAAATTCTCTTTCTTTACTGCATGAACCAATTATTATATGAGGAATATGTGACTAAATGATAAATAGAGCGTGTTAATTTCAGAGCCAGTTCAGTATAAAGAATTTACATTAAAACATTTGGCGTTCGGTGTGACAAACAAATCCAATTTCTACGTCAAGTATTATGAAATTACATGCTGGAGCTAATTAAGTGGCAATATGAGAAATATATTTTTATAGTTTCCTTTCGATTGAGCTAGAAACTGTATATATATCCCCCTAAGGTTGTTGTTTGTTATTTTAAATGTGACTGTCTTATCTCTCTTGTTGCTGCAACCTCTTAATATGGTGCACAAAATAAAATGATAGAAAAGCACAAAAAAATGTGTGAGAGCATAAAAAAGTAACAGTAAAAATTATTATTATGCTTAATTCTTAATGTAACTGCTAAACCAAGAGCTACTACCTGTGTTCTCAGCAGCTCAATCGATTGTGGTGCACCACTAACGCTTTACTTTTCCATTTCGCTTATGTCAACCATCGCTCTTCACTAACACATCTAATAAAGAACTGTGCCACCTATTTGTACACACACACACACACACACACAGACGAGAGGAGCGCAAAGGTGATGGCTCATTGCCCCATAGACTGATATGTCAATGAAATATACAAGACGTTGCCGCTGCATTGGAGCGATTTCCAGCCTCGCTCCTCTCCTGGCTGACAGCCGGACAAAGAGCCCAAGCTACTATTATCTGGAAGCAAGCTCTCATTCTTGCTTTCATCTTTCTCTTCACTTACACAAACATAGATGTATGTGCTTGTGTAAACACGCGGAGCGCAGCATAAAGTCACCAATGCACCCACTGTGCATCAGACAGGACAAACCTTTAGTGTTATAGGGAGTTTGGACATTTTTAATGTGTCATCATGCTTGTAGACTGTACAGTGTTGGCAAATAAATGAGGTAGAGCATGAGTTATGACTTGGTTTGTCAGTATTTTACATTTTACACAAGTTCATATTCTCAAATTTCTACAAATCTGCTATTATGTTTCTAATCTGTGTCTGATCAGAATGATATCTAGACCAACAGGTGACGTGACGTGTCTAAAGAGAAATTATTCCCACAGGTTAAATCGGACAGGGTCTTAACGAATATATGCGTGAACAGAGACAGTAAACGCAACTCGCAGAACACAAAGCTCCCTGCACCATCTCCCTGAGCGCCCCCTCCCTCTTCTCTCCTCTCTTTACTACTAACCTCCTCCCACTCTGGCCAGAAAATCGAGGACACTCACCAAGATCTGACTGGTCCCAAGGCTGCTGCTGCTGCTTCCCAATCCCTCTGTTAGACACACCTTCAACAGCTGGCTGTCAGCAGGCCCAGAAGCAGCAGGACCATAGACTGGAAGATAGCAGTGACATCCACAGCCCAGAGCCTCAGCCCAGACTCCAACCAAAGCCATTCAGACGAGTACCACCACCATGGCAGCTCCAAGTGCAGCAGAGAAATATATAAAGAGCAAGAGAGCCGGGCAGTCACTGGTGTGGTAGTGCACACTGCAGCTGAGCTCTCCCTGCTCTGGGACCCATCTCATTCAGCCAAGATTGCTTCATACAAAAGTTGACAATGCACCAGTGAAAGCCATTGTTGATATTCAACATTTTTTAAATAGCTGAGCAGAATAGACAACATGGCAGGCTGCAAAACTTGGCAAGGGAAACTGACCTGGAGCTTCCCGTTTGAAAGGGTTTCCACGCTGGGTGAGAGGAGAGAGGGCTATTGTGTTAAAAAAAAAAAAAGAAAAAAGGGAGGGAGAGCTGGTGTGAAAGAGCTCAAAAAACAAAACATCTCCCACCCTGGAAGAGCAGAGTACAATGCCTTCTGTGCAGCAGGTAGAGGACAATCACCTCGCACGGTCACAAGCATATACCCATTACCAAGAAACAGCCGAACAATGACATCAATGCAATCAGATCCATTTTAAAACAGGATATTATATTTCTGACTCTTGAACCAAACAAGGAAGCTCCAACCCCACATAACACTATGGTAGAGTTGTTTAAAAATAAGCCTGAGAACACGTGTGTCAAACCCAACATTTATGTCTAACAGTTAAATATAACAACCAACCAAAAGCTATAACTCACACTCTGTGCACTGGCTTGGCTAACGTCCAGAGGTATGTCTTCCAGAGAGCCATCTATTTCTCTAATGTTGCACAGATGAGGATGATACTGCCTGACGCTGTTAATGGTGTTCTGTTTCCGTCATTGTCAAGCTGACAAGCGTGCAGATTGATATGGATATTTAAGAAGCCTTTAAGCTTCCATATGTCAGAGCATCACAGTGCCGCTCGTGCCTCTGAAGCTATCAAAACATCTAATGTAGTGTATGTGTCTCTGTGTGTGTGTGTGTGTGAATGTGTGCCTGGTAGCCCCGAGGCGAGTCCCTGTGTTGTGTTTCGTGCATCCTCGTGTCTCTCAGTGGGCAGCAGGGTCGGAGGGAGGGAGGGCCTGAGTGATTAACGTGGATTTTAAAACCCCCTGAAGGAAACAGCTGCAATACCTGGGACCCTTCCTATCCAGCACAATGTAAATCCATCCACTCATTTAGTAACTTACAATCACAATCACAAGACCGTAAACTCAAAGTAACTAACCATGCACTTAGTTACCTCATATTCTGAACCCTGCAGATTAATCTACTTTGCAATAAACTTACTAGCACTGCAACCAATGCAACAAATGCCCGATCATCCGTTAAAAACACCAAAAGGGATTCAGTTTATAATGATATGCAATAGAAAAATGCTGCAAATCCTCCCTTTTGAAATCCAGGAGCCTTTTTATTTGTTCAAATCATTTATCAATTATGAAAATTGTTATTGATTAGTTTTCTGTCAACTGACTAATCGATTAACCCTATTTTTGTTGACACTGGCTTTGCTTACTCAATGTTCCCACATACCCCAATGCTGTACATGTAAAAGTAATAATAACAATAGCAAAAATCAATCAATTTCTTCCCTCAAATATACTTTTTTTTTCTTCTGACCTTTTTAAAACCCAGTGTGTAGAAAAGTATTGACTTGGTAACTCTTTCCTTTGATGAAGGTAATATGGCCATAAAGCATTGTTATTACTCAAGTAAGAAAATATTTTATGTTTTATATGCCTTATGGGTTATGCATGAACAACTATATAGTCATAATATATATTATTTTCTTTTTTTTACAAAAAGTCAATCACAGACTAAAGTTTGGGGTCAATTTGACCTCAAAAAGGTTTAGTTTCCTGTAAGACCTCTTATCAACAAACTTTTTTAAAATTCCAATAACAGAAATACAAGCTGGGGTCTCTGTAAACACAAACAGAAGTTAAACATAATTTTCTATTGTGGATAACTGACACATGGTTTATAATCAGTTCTCATAAAAGTAGGAAAAGTGTCAAGCTGATAAACAAAAAATGTTTAAGTTTGTCTTTTGAGCTGTGAAAGAGGCCTCTGGGTCTCCAGGTCCCCAAACAGAACATGAGGGTTAATTGAATAATCATTTTAGCACTATTACCTACTACAGTGTCATACACTAATGTAAAGTGGAGGACTATAGTAACAAAATATGTGGGTCTTGTTCTGCAGTGTCTTTACTTGTTCAAAGAGTCTGTGTGTGTGTGTGTGTGTGTGTGTGTGTGTGTGTGGGCGGGTATTACTAATGTTGTGGGGACATAAATCTGTTCACACAGTCACATTGTGAGGACTTGCCTTCCTTATGGGGACAAAATGCAAGTCCCCATAACGTAAATCATTACATTTTAGGATGAAAACTTGGTTTAAGGTTAGAGTAAGGGCAAGGTTAGGTTTCGGCTAGCGTAAGGGTTAGGTTTGATCTAGTAGTGGTTAGGGTTAGGGTTAGGGTAAGTCTCCAGGGAATGAATGTAAGTCAATGTAATGTCCCCAAAAGTGATGGAAACACAACATGTGTGTGTGTGTGTGTGTGTGTGTGTGAAGCAGACGCACAGAGAAACAGAACCGGTCTGGCCCTTTGACATAGGAAGGCTTGGAGTTGGAGATGTATAATTAAATTGATCAGGGACAAATTACAGCTCTGAGAAAGAAGGCAGGGCCCACATAGTCTTATAGGTGTGTCAGTGCTTGGTTGACAGAGAGAGGCAGAGAGAGAGGGAACCTGTGGCGTCTTTACTGGAAATCCATGTCAGCGGCACCCATCACACACTATTAGCTGCCATAAAAGCTCTAATTTTACTCTAGCATTACACTCCGCTCCCTGTGTCCCCCTCCCTCCCCTGCTGGTCTGGATGGCGCAGCCTGGTGGGAAAACGACATTCAATCCGCTGTCCGCCCCATTCAGGCCAAATTGGCAAATGACAGCTCTCCGCATCTCAGATTTCGGGAAGTGAAAGGTACCACCGCCACCATCCGCCTGCGTGAGCCTCCAAAAGCTGTTGGCGGGGAAGGTGGAGGGGTGAGTGCAGGGGGAGGGCGAGGACCAGGGAGGCTGAGGAGTGGACTGAGGTGGGTTAACAGCCTCCCTTGTCCTGCTTGGTGGTGACGGTGCTGGACAGAGAACACAGAGAAAAGAGAGAAGAATGCCTACTCAGCAGATCAAAGGAACTTCCCCGAGACCAATGGGGAAAGTTGATCTCAATCCCCCTAATCACCCACTTTACCACCCTGGGCCGAGTCGTGCGGGCAAATGAGAATACAGCGTTTGCCCTCATGGAGGTCAACAGCAGCGAGACGGCAGCACACAAAGTTAAATCTTATAAAGATAAGGATACAGAGGCATGCTGACTTGGGAACACGGGCCTTTACTGTGCCTTAAAACCAGCTTTTAGCTAAATCAAATCAAATTTATTATTTTAGAATAAACCCCTCGAGATGTATCGTTTCGTTTTCAAGGGGGTTTTGTGGCTCTCTTCAAACTAAAATTCTGCAGAAGTAAACCATAAAGACAACAAGCCATGACAGCTTTGGTCTGATGAGCTGCATATGAAAAGAAAAAGGACATAAAAAAAGAAAATATATGGATCATGTATACGGAAGCAGCACTCTGCTCAACACACGCACAAACAACAAGGTCTTTCATCAGCGTTTTACCATGACACACAGGGAAAAGACACAGAACATATTGTGTTAGACACTAACTGGCCGCCCGACTGAATGGTGCTCTTACTGCTAATTAAGTGCTAATGGCAGTTCCCCCTGCAGAGAATACTAATTAATGTTCCATTCTTCTGCAGGCTGAGCGTGTACTCCACCAAGGCCTAATGAGGGGAGGCAGGTACGTCTTCTCTCAGGCTGGGTTAATAAGCGCAACACAGTGGGGTCTGAGTAGAGAGGGCCATACCAGGGGGTTGCTTCCTGTTCCCTAATCTTAACAGACCCCCCTCAGAACACTCACAATGAGCCACGGAGGTAATGAAAGGATTTGTCCCATAAACTCGGAAAATAGGCCATCTTATGTGTGTGGAGGGCACCTCGAAAGTTTTGGTGTCCGTACTAATGTAGCATTAACATGGAGGAAATTCTAGATTTAAAATGCAGTATATATGACAACAAAACAACCAGTACACTTACAGAAAGTGATATTTCTTCTTTCAGACAAAGATATTTGTGAAAGATTTGGGGGAAAGGTGTCCATCTTTCATTGTGAAGTTTATATAACTCAGTATATATAACTATTGTATGTATATACTATTTGTACCCAGCAATGCAAAAGTATAAAAGTACTTGGAAAACTGTTCCGTTTAAAAAAAAATATTTTTGACACTGTGTACCATTTCATACTGGGTATGTTTTCTTACGTGTCTTCCTACAGAATTAAAACCTAGAAACTGCTGATGTCCCTTAGAAAACAACTTCTATTTTATGTAGTTTCCGGCTGCCTGAGTATATGGACAGCACAAAAATAAATAAATACATTACCTGTTTGGATGCAGAAAGCCTGGGAATCAGATTCAAAGTGCTGAAGAATGAATGGATGTGCGAGTATGCGGTTGCGTGCACGAACATAAACATAGATTGAGGATGGTATTGGAATTACCTGAGTGAGATAATGGTGGTGCATTAGATTAACTTTCAGTCCTTAAATGCAACACATTTAGGCAATCTTGTCCCCCAAAAACATGTCAATGTCTGAAAGGCCTCCCTCTCGCTATCAGGAGCCTCTGGTCCCCCACACTGATGCAGTTGGCAAGGCGCTACTGTCGACTGTCAAAACGCAGCGCCAGATCTAGTTATAAAATAATTGAATTTTCATATCAGAGGGGACCAGAGTCCCAGCAGACAATAGGAGTGCTGAGTCCTCTCTGATATTGGCTCAGGCCCTTTGCCATGCGCATGAAATCAGTATGTTAATGTTCCAGGGTTTTCTTTTTTTAAGGGCACTTGTGCTCTCGCAATGTACTACCGATGCGGTTTCAAAAAATTGCAACTATTGATAAGTAGGCAGCCAGCAACCCCCTCGACCCCTCCTCCCACCCAACATGCCCACCCCCACCTCCCCCCATCCCACCGAGGCTCTAGACGTTCTCGCACCCCCATCCTCCCCCATTATTAAAATTGTAATTTATTTTTCTAAATCAGAATGACAGCTTGCTTTCTTTTCTCTGCAGCAGGCAGTGAATCACCGAGCTTTAATTACTTTCGTAACTTCGCTGACCCTGTGAGCGTGCTGCTCTGCCAGAGAAAATGGGACCTCCAACAAAGGCCCTCCACAGCCACAGCCGCCTTCGGTTCATTCAAAATGCGAAAATTTATCAAACTACGGATTTTATAAGATTTTGTTAACATTTCACCTCCTATCTTTTTCACACTCTCCCAAAACACCCCCGCTTGCAACAGTTCTGCACTCCCAATCTCCTGGCCCACCTCCTGAAGAAACTCAGTGCATTGGATAACTAAACAACCTTATTCCAACTCTCCCTCTTTCCTCCTCGCTCTCTTTCCGTGTGTGTGTGCTTGTGTTGACTCAACAAGGTCTCTTCAGGTCAAAACAGCCTGAGGTCATACGATTATCAGTAACCCCATCATATCCAGGCCGTGGCCCCGGCAGCAGGGAGACAGACAGCGTAGGGTCCTGAGGCCACAAAGCACAGATCAACAGGGAATGAACGCTACATTTGATCACTTCACAGATCTTTGGCCTGTAGACATCAGGGTCAAGCTTTATTCAGCACAGTCGTCAGAGTCTATCACATGGCTGTCGATGGCCTTTCCTGACCACAGGTCATCGCCACAAAGGAGTCGCTTCAGTATTTAAAAGCATCTCTGAAAGTGTAACACATGTAACATGGATCATGGCCATGACACTGATGTGTGAGAGAGCCATCTGTGACTTTTAAGTTGAACAGGAAAAAAGGTTTAAGATACTGCCCTCCTCTGCTTTGTTGCTACAAAGTTCAGGCATGTTTCTTGCTCGTCAACAGATCCCTATTTGCTTCACATTATTCCTGGCGCCTGATTTATTGAAGTAGTTAATATGTTGTAATCCCTGATATCGCTCTCACCTTCTCACTGGCACACCTCTGTTTTCGACTGTACCGTTGTGTGAACCAGGGGAGTGCAGGCACGGTTGGTCTTTTGCTGACTGCCTGATAATTGAATGAGCGATTATCCCTCCCATTAATAGACAATGATACAGAAAGCACTGCCATATGTACGGAATATTAATGAGTGGCTGCAGCGGCCTAGATAAGAGAAGCGCTATGCAGTTGCTGTAATAGGGGTTAAAACAATTTGCC
>CM022490.1:18366662-18409080 GCA_011952105.1 Coreoperca whiteheadi | reverse complement strand
AGATCAAAATAAGCTTATTATAATTCCTGCCTCTTTTTCACCTCAAGATGGGTAAAAAGGGCAGGGCGTATGTAGTTTCTGTAAATAGGGTTAAAAAAATTTGCCCCCCCCCCCCCCCCCAATCCCACCACCCTATCCATCCTTCCACGCACACACATCAGCTCCCATGCTTTCCACTATGCTAATCCTCCATCCTCTCACCAACTAGGCAGGCTACCACCAACCAACCACCCCCCATGGCTGGGACTTATGCTTGGCGCTGACCTCACTGCTGCCAAAGCCGACCCACCATTGTGCGAGAGTCCGGGCAGGGTCACTTGACAACAGAATGACATGCTAATGATGGGAAGCAGCGGGTGTTTAGTATTTATGTTATGAGACATTTTAACAAAAGGAGCTGGAAAAAACATGCAGCCATTCAGATTTTTTTCCAGACAAAAAATATTCCCAACTACATGTTGTTTTGTTTTTTTGCAATTTTCTAGCTCTATCTATCTCTTATCTGTCCTCGTCTGCTTGCTGTCACTAGTAAAGTATTTTTTCTGATATTCAGCTAAAGTAAAGATGCAAGAGCAGCTGGAGCCCACAGTGCCACAAAGGCCTATCCAGCATCACCTCCATCAAATTTCAATAAAGGTTGCAGAGAGCCAGGCAGGTGAAACAGTTGGGGCACACTTCTATACGACTCGCCATGCCAATCAATAGCTAACATCTTTTAGCATTGGAAAGCAATATTTTCCCTTTTACCTTGCAATAATTGTGCTTAATGCTGTGAAGTACCTTATCATAGGTCTGACGGCAAAAGAAAGGCCAGTTACCATGGTGACTGTGAAAGCCATTGGTCTCCTTTTCAGCAGAATAATGAACTTCTCTCCTCTGTGTGTCACTCTTCCACTCCACTCTCAGCCTCTTCGATTAAATTGAAGTCCACACGTCCTTGAAATCCCTCATCTCTACCTTATAATTTGCCAAACAAAAGAAAAACACCGAAAAAAATGTTCAAGGCTCAACAAATGCATCACTTTAGGCTTTGGAGTAGGTGTATCTCACAATCAATACACAGTGTATTTTGTGAAATTTACTAACAGGAATATGTCCTCCTAATTAAAGTAAATACTTCTATACTTGCAGTCACATTTTATTTTCTGATGACGGAATGGTTTAAGATTATATTTTCCTTGACTCTTTTTAGGTGGTCATTGACATCGTCAGTGACATAACTGTGAGATGATAATCATTAAACTTTAAACCTGTATTGATCCCCTCAGATTAAACAACTCCAAAACAGGTTTCAAACATTCCAAAATAGGTTTAAAGTTTATTATCAGAAATCACTTTTATTATTTGTATTATTATATATTTTGTACTTTTTAAGTTCAAAATGCCTCAGCCCTGCACTCCAAAATTGCAAATATCAACCTGGAATCAATCAACTGCAAGCTGTTTTTGCTGCAGGTGAAGACTTTTAAGTTAATGGAAAGCTTGTCAAAAAGTATTCCACAGTCAGTACTACTATAGGATGAGACTACTTTGTCACATTTATTAATGATGGATGCACGGAGCTGAATAGACTTTGCAGAGTAGTCGGAAAAGTGCTCCACAGTCAGGTTGTTTTTCTCTGTAAGACTAAAAGAAGAAGAAAGCCTTGTTTCGCTCCTCTAAATGTCGTGAATCCGATCATTGATTGCACTCGCTGTCCTCAGTGTCCTTGAGCACAGACATCCCGACTGTCTGCCCAAGGACATCAAGGGTTATTCACTGGTGTTTGTCTGCTTGACGGTCGATTAAGGGGAGAAAAAAAGCCCTGCAACAAACCTGGAGAATCGAGACCCACACAGATCCAAATAAACCCATCAAATAATAACGCCAATTAAACAGTGATGATTGATAGACTGGTTTGCCTGTTTCACTCATGTTACATTCAGACAAAAATTTGTCAGTCACGCTTTCTTTCTTTCTTTTTCTTTTTTACCAAACTGACAGCAACTGGTTGAAATGCTTTTAGAGAATACACATAATATACCACGTGGAATACAAATTGCAGTCCTTTGGTATCATTTAATGTGATTATTTGACTTGAATTGTTCAGGATCAAAATAGGCTCATTATAATTCTGGGATTTTTCAACAATTTAGCCTCCCTAATTTTAATGTTTTTTAATTCCGTTTTCTGTAAGTTGTTGGCTGGGGCATTTATTTACAACTTCTTACTATTTGTCAAAAAAAAATTACAATGAATTTTGCTAATTAAGTTGTTGATCAAATATTACCATGCTAAAATTAATAGTAAATATCCTCCCTGCATTAACGGATCTCAGTGTCACTTCTTTTTTCTTTCACAATTGTGGTTATAACTCCAGACAGACACACACAAGACACCAACAACCTGCCAGCATGACCACATCATTTAAATAATTACTATTACTACTATTTAATTTGATTTAATAAAGCCTGCCTCCTAAAGGGCAACGAGACACATAAAGTCAGCCAACAGCGGGAGCCAAAGTGCTTTCTAACATATTACAGAATTTTGGAAAAAAATGTACCTCCACAATATCATCTTACTGTAAACTAAGAAAATCAGCTACTCGTTTTCGCTTGATTGTCACAAATCTTCAGTAGATCTAAGTTGTAATTAAACTGTTTCATGAACCCAACACAGATATAATTTTCTGAACTCAGAGAGAGGCATGAGGCTTATCATTCAGTGTGACACAAAACATGAAAAGTCACTAAAATATGTTATTTAGCTCACTTTTATTCTATTGAGTCCAAATACTGCATTCATGCTTCAAGGAGAATCTCAACAGAAGCAACATTGCAAACTTTTCTGGCGTCAACAAATCAAGGGCACAGGGAGCGAGTCAATACAAACTGAAAGAATTCACCCACAATGATCATTTCTTTATCTACTTTGCACAATGCACCGAGCAGATCACAGGGACTTTACTGCAATTAACAAACAATTTTTTTAAAATATACAATAATTGACCTTGCAATATCAAGATTTATCTGCTTTTCTATGTAATTTAAAAGTTTTAGCCCTCGTCTGCACTGTAATGACGCCAGCTCTACGAGTGCAACTTGAAAAGACACCGCTTACTTGGTATTAGGCCAAGAGATATGATCAGACGCACTTGACTTAGGAAAGGTTTGCTTTCACTGGACTGGGTTGCAACCCATACCAGGCGGATGGATGTGCTCTCACGTACATGTTTGTTTTTTCAGGTTAAGATTTTTATGTAGACATGTGAAACACTTTACAATCACACAGAGCATGTTTAAGCACCTTTAAGGTTGGATATCCTGACCTTTCTGGGGCTTATTTTGACTACCTTCCTCTGGTCTCCTTTGTCTGTTAGACAGCGGCGAGGGCAAGAAAGAGCATGCTGTAATAAGACAGGTTTACAACACAAAAATGTAATTTCTTTCAAAAATGACAAGGGGTATTGGTAATTTTCATGCACAAAGTTATATGACTTAGTTACTTAAGAAACCCAACTGAGTAGTTGAGCTCTCCTGATCTGCTACTGAGTAGCCTACAACTTTCTGACAAAATCAGACCACAGGGAGGCGCTCATAAGCTTACATCACAGGAGGAAATGAGCTACATCACCACTGAGTGAAAGGTGCCCACTCACAGTGAGCTAAACTGTTGAAAAGTGCACAGAGCTGCCCTGTCTTCTTGACAAACTGTTTGAAGCCTTCCTTAGATTAATTTTAATTATCAGAAATTAGATCATGTGTCAAATTGGCAGCTCTTTCTCAGGGTCACCTTTACTTGTTTAACATGCTAAAAGTTGGTGGAATATAAAGTACAAGATGAAGATGCCGATGAAAGCAACTGTTTGTAGGCCTGTAGATGTAAGATGAACTCTGTCATGAACCTTAGTTTTGAGAAAAAGCTCTGAAAGACTGACAGCGTGATAATCTGTTTCTTACAATTCATTGTTTGCAAATTACAGACAATAAGGAGTAATATTTCCAAACAGCATAAATTGTCATTTGGACTGTAATCGTTGTTATTAGTATTAGCCTTCAGTTCACTACTGGGTACTACTGCACTACTGTTATCACTGTATTGGTTTCTATTGGTGGAGAGAAGTTGCTCATGTTCCCAAAGTAGTTTCAGGTGAATTCTGACCTTGAGTTGAATTTCATTTTAACTGAATATGCTGCCATCACATTATTCATAGTTTATTTGTAATGACATGAAGTTTAACCTCTTCAACCAACTGGCCTGTGTGGACAAACTCACTGCATTATTTTCAATTCCTGTCAAAATCCAGATGTTTCCAATGATACCAAATACATCTGACTAGTTCTATTTTTTTTTTTTCTTTGGAGTATGTGTATAAAATGCATACATAATACATCAAACCTATTATCTAATAGTGCCACAATAAAAAATATGCGGTTTTAGCTTTGACTATTTCAGTCAAAACAAAGCATCATGTAGCTGCAATGAAGCACTGGAAAAGGCTACATAAAATGTACATTTGAAAGTGTCACACAGTGTGGAAATACTGCAGGTGTGTGTGAAAAATCAAGCTTCAAGAGGTTAATCTTACATTTGGGAGTATATGCATTGCTCTGTCTCATGTTCACATACAACTGTTTCGCCATCAATAGTTTCTATTTATCCAGCACCCTTATCCAAAAAGGAGCCTGCATCATTTTCTTGCCGTTGAATGCAATATGGAGATGTTAACAGTCTTTCTCACCACTCTGGGTGGTGTTTTTGTTTATCCCTCATGTCCTACAGCTTTCGCAGAACTCTCACTCTGCATGGCTCATGGTAGACTTCCAACGAAAAATATTTTGTTGTTATTTGAGTCACATACTCTGCTTTCGCTTCCCAAACATCAGCTGTACATTAATGTATTCAGGTCACAGCGAGTGGAGTTAGTTTTAGTCTGACAAAGAAATTAGTAGGTGATTTCACACTGACCAGACAGGAAAGCTTCATTGCGTAATCATTCCATGATACATGACATACAGTTAACACCAGTAACTCATGCGTTAACACTTTATGATACAAATCAAAGTGTAATTACAAAAACATTTTCAAAGGTAGTGCTCATACTTATTATCGTGAAAACACCATGTGACACTGAGCTATATGAATACATCTGCTCCAGCATAGGTTCATACATCAACATTCAAAACAAGGGTGGAGGGACAAATGCTCTGTCGCATTAAGTAAAACTTTCCAACTCTGCTTTCACATCCTACAAATCTAGGAGCTCAGCCTACATTACTGATAGAAAAAGGCTTTTAAATTCCATGTATCAAGTCCCAAAGGTAAGAGGGTAAAAAGGAAAGTCCCTTATCCCCCTAATGAGGTGTGGGTGGTTTGAAAAGATAATGTCTCCTCCAGATCAGCCTCTCTGCTTTTCTCCATAGTTAAACAAAAGACAGCTGTGAAAGTTGAAGGACAAAAACAGCAGGGATCAGGAGCTGCACTGGCTGTAGCTGCTGTTTCTGGGTAACACACAGACATTGTTGAAAACAGGAACGATTGCTTAATGACTGTCTCATTTCTGAGGCAACGGCCAGACTATCTGTCATCTTTGGCCAGCCATGAGCTTTAATATTTAGATCGGTGCGTGACCGATTTCCTTATCCAAGATGACAACAGTGAACTGACTGAATCATCTATGATTTACTTTAATGCACCTGTGACTACGGATTTCAAAGTCTTTTACCCAAGTGTCTCAGTTTCTGTTCCCATAATTTGAAAGTTTCTTCTGCATAGGCACCGTTTTCAGTATACAGCAGATTGAACACTGTCTATTATAATTTGAGTTTCGTGCAATAATCCATTTGTGGTATGAGATTGTACGTTAAGGAAAGGGTACAGACCCTTTGGTAAAAACCCACTCAAACTTCATCTTACAAACAGAAACCTCAAGAAAGTGAGGGGGAATTGAAACATGGTCTTTAGGCTGGTTAAACAGAGGAATTACAGAGATTTGATGGGGTGAAAGCAGCACATACTGTAAATAAATGTTACAGTAAACTGATTCTCTTTCAAACCTCTCAGTGCAAAAAAAGGAAAATCAAACAGGTGCTTCTGCAATAGAAACTTTAGCATAGCCTGGGGCAGAAATCTTAAACACGTCCTTTAGATTTCCCACTACATCTCAATCTCTCAACTGGCTTTAAGAGCTGAGTTCTTATATACCAAAGTGATGCCGTGCTTATCATTCGGCTGTGTTTGTGCCTGTTCAGGTGTTTGGCTGCTTGTCGCCTGTCTTTTTCCGGTCAGAACAGACATCATTTTGGACCGGTAGTGATCCCCTGCCAGGAAATACAGAATTGGGTCAATACAACTATTGACGCTCGCAAGCGGCCTGGTGATCTTGTAAGTAAAGTTGACAATGTTGAGGAATTCACAGTTAAGATCCAACACACGGGAGGCATAGTAGAGGGTCCGTGTGATGTGAAATGGGACGAAGCTCACAGCAAACACCACCAACACCACGACAATGAGCTTGATGGACTTCTGACGCGAGGCAGCGCCCCCCTGGCTGTCAGATAATCCTCGTCTGGGCCGGCACAAGGCCCGCGCCATCAAGCAGTAACACACCACAATGACCAGGAAAGGCATGCCAAATAGGAGGACCATGACAACAGAGCTGTAGTCCACATACTCCTCAAAGGCCCCCTGGCTGGTTGTGTCATGGCACAGAGTGTCATTGTCCCTCCTCGAGGTGGTGACGAAGATGAGGTTGGGCACCAGGCACACGGTCACCACGCCCCACACCATGCCGCACACCAGGTGCGCATGGCGGGACTTCACCAGGGTCAGCGCCTTGATGGGGTGGCAGATGCCCAGATAACGGTGCACGCTGATGCAGGTGAGAAGGAGGATGCTGCAGTAGAGGTTGGCATAGAAGAGGAAGCGCACTATTTTGCAGGCAGCCACTCCAAAGGGCCAGTGACTGCGGTTGGCATAGTAGTAGATGAGGGTGGGCAGGGAGAGGACGTACAGGAAGTCGGACAGGGCGAGGTGGAACATGTACACTGTACTGGGGTTCCACGGACGCATCTTTAGGAATAGCCACAACGCTGTGGCATTGAGCACGAAGCCAAAAACAAACACCAGGCTGTAGGACACAGGTAGCAGGATATATTTGAACTCCTCATCAAAGCGACAGCTAGAGTTGAAGACTGAGGTGAATACCTGCGACTGGTTGTGGGTGCCAGGGCTGCTGCTGTCTGTTTCCATAGTGATATGACTTCTCAGCGTTGCACTTTCAAGCCAGCAGATGACCAAACCTTCAAAGGAAGAAGACTTTTACATTCTTTGTAAAGAAAATACACATGTAGATGAATTAAAACTAAACAGGTTAGTTGATTCATTGATTAGTCAATTGACAGAAAATGAATCGGCAACTATTAATTTCAACTTTTCTTCAAGCAAAGAAATTCAAGCAGAAATAGACTTGATTTGCTGATTTTCTCTGTTTTATATAATATATAATGCAAACTGAATCTCTTTGAAGGTTTTGAAGATGTCACTTTGGGCTCTAGGAAATTGTGATGGGCATGTTTCACTATTTTCCGACATTTTATAGAACAAATGATTAATCAAGAAAATAATCTGATAAATATTTAATCGTTAGTTGCACTAAGACTGATTGACTGAGGAGTCACCTTGTTTGTAGTGTATTTAAGTGTGGTGGAAGAAGCATTCAGGTCCTTTACTTAAGTAAAAGTGGGAATGCCATAGTGTAAAAATACTTACATTTGTACTTAAGCACAGTATTATCAGAAAAATATACTTAAAATGATCAAAAAGTAAGAGTAGGCTATTCACTGCAGAATGGTCTTCTTTCAGAGTGTTATAGGAATACCAGCCCATATATTATAGCCTACTATTGTTATGTAAGCAACGTATGGTGGAGCTATTTTAACTGCCTTAGTGTTGTGTAATGTGAGCCAATGGAAGTAACTATTAAGCAAATAGCTCTAATAGAAATGTAGTGGAGTAAAAAGTAGGCTATAATTTGACGTTATCTTGCCTTGGTCGATGCTTCACGGTCACACGTAAGAACCCAGCGCTCGTGACACCGCCGCTACTCACCCCAACGGGATCCTACAGGAGTGTTGGTGTCCCGCAGGTCTTGATCCCAGTGCCACACAGAAGACGTCAAATTCACCCGGATTCACTTTCCAGCCGAGATCCAGAAGTCTCTCCCCTTCAGTCCGTCGTCTCGCTCGTACCTGAGCCGCGCATCTGACTTCACATTAGATACGCGCCTAAAAGTTATTTTTCGGTGAAAGTCGAGTCCATGGCACCGCTGCAGAGGCAGCCAACGCTGAGCGCAGAGCAGCCTACACACACTGTAGGGCTGAGATGGGCAGTCACAGTGCTGAGTGCACACAACTGCCGCCCAAAAAAGTCTTCAGTGGAGGTCACTTTCAATTTACTGAACCACGTGAAACTACTAGGCTGCCTGAGCTCATTCCCTACAAACACATTACGAAATGGCATCGTTGCACTTTGGTCATAATACGCTAAGTTGCAACATTACTAACAGGTGACGTTGTAACGTTGCGCTTTGGTCGCGGGATATAAACCAGTCCTCGTCGAGACTGTTCTCTATAACACTACGTAATTTGATACGTAAAGCAGACGTTATGATACCAACAGAGAGCGTTAACCACATTGTGTTTTTAGGGTTTACACCAATCCATCATATTTACTTACTCTCCATACACCTCTCCCATACTTGACTTATTATGACTTGTTAGCACACCAATTAGGTCTTTCATTTATTAGGCGACTATCACTGTCACATTGTCTTCTAAAATGTCATCGCTCTGGATTGATATGGGTAGTATGCAGTAATTCAAAGACCATTCTTGTTTTGGGCCACTGTTTTCTTCCACAGCAGTTCAGAGCAGCACAAGAAAATAGTATCCCTATTAATATAATTTGCTCGTGACATTAATGCAATACTATGGAATAAAGTAGCTAGTGAGACTCAGCACTGTCTGGAGCCACAACTTTAAAATACCGCCTGCGTTAACACCGTGCCCGACACATGAAGAAGCAGCGCTCGAACACTGGTTTACTATGAGCAGGCTCCTTTAACTTCTGATATCACAGAACACTTTGCTGCCAATACTTGCATACTTGAGTAAAAAGTTTGAATGCAGAACTCCATTGTGATATTGCTACTTTAACTTGAGTAAAATATGTAAACACTTCTGCCACCGTTGGTATGCTGCAGCCCGTTCTCATTCCCAGGGCGCCCGAGGTTTGGTCACGCCCCTCGGTGTCGCATACAGACGCCTACAGGAGACGACTTCAGGACCTGGATTATGTGTCTTGAGAATCAATCTCATTCCCATGACAACACTGCTAAATGTTATAAAAGTTAATATTTGCACAGCTGTACAGTAGTCTGCATAGCTGTTATAAAATTTTGCTCGCTGACCCTGTGAGGGATTAACTCCGTCAGTTGTCATCTCCGGCTTTTCTGTAAGCGTGGAATTGTAAAGTCTGATCATAAAGAAATAAAAGTAGACAGGACGAGCAATGCTGTGGTCAGAGACGGATGATTAAAGAAGGTGAGATGAGGATGTCACTTAATGAGTTACCAAAAACTAACGTTCAAATGAATCCACAGTTGCAAACAAGATCATATCCACTCTAATAACCCAAAGTTTATGAACACATTTGGTTTGAATAACCCTTTTATGGGCTAGCTCGAGATTGACAGTAGTACACAAAATCTGACTATTCACATAAAGTTCAGTTTTCTGATCCTTCACTGGGACGTCTCAGCTGAGGTCAGTCCTGCTTTGACCTGAAAACAAAAGCAGAGTTATCAATACACTAAAATGTTGTATTCCATTGTTTAAAGGCTCAACACCAGCTATATCTTGGAAGTATTTGGAAGTTAATTTAAGATCTATTTTCAAGACCGATAACATAGCTATCTAAAATATTTGAAATCCTGATATGGTAAATAAAAGTAAGTGAGATGTACATGATGTGAAAACAAATCCCTCACATATGGAAAGTCCAGACACTTCAGCCCATTCCCATAATGTGTGTCAGTGTGTATGGGTCAGCTTGGTGGCAGCAGTGTGGGTCTCTGTGTTTGTGTACTGTATGGGTTTCTGTGGTTTACATGTCTGGAATGTGAGTGGGCCACTGACAAGGCATGTTCTTCATCAGAAACCCATTCAAAAGTACAGCATCGGAAAACATGTCAACAATCAAAGCTACTTTTATATGCTTTTCTGTTCCTTTGTCCTAATGTCCCCCTCCACTCAAAAATGGGTTTTGCTTATTATGACTTCACTTGGATGTTTGAGCTTGACCGTGCAGGATGATGTATGTGCAGAGTTTGATGCGAGCAGACGTGTACTTACATGTACGACGTGATTTTTGCGACATGACAAGTTGTTTTAAAGCCAATCATGGTCCAATATGTAACAAAAAGGGGGCTGTGGAAATGTGACATGAAAACCTCTAGTGCAAGAACACTCTGGATTTTTCAGTGAAGTAAAACTTTTGAAATGGCAAATATCTGCATATTCATTGATTCTGTTTTTTTTTTTTTAAAAAAAGCATATCCCACACTAACTATTATTCATAGAAGACTATTTTGATATGTCTTAAAACATGTCTGGAGGGGATCTTTAAACTTTACGATGTCTATATGTGCACACATTTTTCAAGCATAACTCAATAATCATGAAATCTGCTGCTGCATAATCACAGACCAACTATGTCAATCTAAACCCCTGTTTAAATAAACATGTGAGTTTAAAAAGAAAAGAAAAACATTGAATCCACCCTTTTCCTTTGAGTTGCATGTTGCGAAAACATCCCAGTACCCCTACGGGGGATGATATCACCACAGTCAGTATAGCCGTGACTCAGTGGTCACTGTCCTGCTGTACCTGCTGACAGTGGACACAAGGATGTGTTTGGCCATGCCTTAATAAGTAACTACCTCAACTGAAAAACACAGACACTCATACACATTCCACATGAGCGGAATATTTAAGGGAGTTATTTTAGGATCAGATTCACAGTTGTCTCATGTCTTTCTGCTGTGGTCTATTTTAACTGAGGTGACAAATACAGCTCTCACATTCTTGTTTATGGAGTTGGCCATCATGTCAGTCATCCTGTATTCACAAATATAATATATTATAACTAAATAAAATCATATTTATATAAGTTGTTTAACATTAGAAAAGCATTGATTCTTAGTCATCCAGACTAAGGAAATATTCTCTATGCACTTATCAAGAAGAACCTCAGTACTCTATAGTTACTTTAACAAAAATATAAAATAACAACTGTGTAAAAACTACAGAGAAATAGAAATCAGACACTGAATTAAGGGAAATATGTACACTTGCTGTAACTTGAATGAAAGTCTACGATACTTGGCTAAACCTAGCTGGTAGCACGCAATGTGTTGGTACTTGCATGACACATAAAAAGCAGCATCGTCATTTTGTCATGGATTTGCCATGTATGGTGGCAAAGAATTGCCCAACGAATAACATTTATTTAGTAAAATAAATGCAGTTGTTTCTCTGGTTTTACAAACTCTCTACTCTTAGTAGTGACTTATGTTGCCTGTTTCACACAAGTACCCATTTGCACTGAGTAAACAAGATACACGCAGCACCATGATGTGATTTGAGCACTGAAATGGAACAGACTTGAAGAGGGGATTCCTCTGTTTCCACCGCTGCTCGACAGCAAGAAATAACACCTGTGATTGGTTGGTGACAGTCAAGAGTTGCTTTATGCACTTTACTTGATTAAAGGTTGCATAAAACATGTACAGTGGACATAGGTACTGACTAAGTGACATGATAGCAACAGTATGAGACAGTAAACAAATGAGATATGGCAGGTTCTTCTATACAAACTTTACAGACAATGTTCCAGTAGATATATACAGCTATGGGTTGTATGCTCCATAGGATTAATTGAGGGCTTTTACAAGCTCACATCCAGGCTCAATAATAGCAGAGTAATGAAAAGCACACGGTAGAAGGGATGAATGTGTATGATAAACAATAGCCTTGAGTGAACAATGGAAGTTGAAGGACTATATTTTTATAGTCATTTAAAATTCATGTAAAACAAAATCAATGAGACCTTGATACCATAATCAATATTTGTATAGGTGACAGTAACTGGAGATGCACTTCAAGGTTTTCCATTCATATCACCCACCTCTTTCATTATCTGTCAAGATGGATGGATGAATAAAGCAGACTGTGCAACGAGTACTTCCCGTGCTATGTTTGCTTTGCTGTGTTGACACAGGTAAACTATTGTTACACTAATGATCGAGTAACTGAAAAGATGACAAGTCCAGCTGATGTAATCAATATCCGGTCAGTCTGTCCTCCTTTCAGATCTCGGTTCTAACTCTTCTTCCAGTTCTAACTGAGCAGACTACGAGCCTTCGTACCATCAATGTTTTTCATCTCTGTATGTCAGTTCCAGTTCCTGGGCAGGTTCTCGAGGATCCTGCGTCGGTGGGAAGGGCTCGTCACTCCGGCAGCGCGAAGATCCTCATCAGTGATACTACTGTGGAGAGGAGCAATGGCACTGAATCAAACTTGACTAAAAGTTAATAAATCTATAGCAATTTTTACTTGTAATGTTTAGAACTTCATAGTCCAGCAAATCTTTGTCAACATCTTTACATCAACACCCCATGACTGGATATATTTTAGCATTTTTCCCCCTAATGGAGGTTCTAACTGATAACCTGACAGTTATGTTCAGTCACTCACTCAGAGGAGCATGACTGTCACATGCACGCTAGTAATTTTCATCAGGCCTACAACTGAACAATTTCTTGACACGGTCTTGTGTTTTCTCTATAAAGAAATAAATCTTGCTCACAAAAGAATCGAATCAAAATGGTTAGTTAATAGAAGTGGATGTTTCCAGTTACTCATATCATGTATGCTAAGTTTTTTATTCTGGTTTGTGTATTCTCATGTTTTAATTTTGTGAATGCACCACAGAGTGAAGCAGGTCAGTTGGGGAAAAATAACACTGGGTTTTGGTGGTGACAGCTTTCATGTTACAACTAACACTGCACATAACAGAGCGTGCATGAAGGTGCTCTATAAATTAATTTTAATGTCTGCTAGATGTTGGCTTCAAGAAAACTCAAACTGTATAAATGTGACTTTCAATTTACAAAGCCAATAGTTTTTTATTTTACAAAACATTTCCACTTCTTCTAATTTGTGTCTTAGTTTTGATTTAAAATATTTAATTTAGATCCAATCCAATGGTTACCAAAGTGCTGTGCAGCCAAAAGAGGGGTGTGTTTGGGGCATTGCTAGAGTGGTTTTGGTATTAGTATCTCAGCCTGTCACATTCTGTGGTGTGGTGGTTGCTCCTTGCATGTCCAATCGTACATTTCATGGCTCTAGTAACAGCAAAAATGCCTTCTGTGTTTTAACAGTAATCACATTATTTGTGTCTGTGTTTGAAAGGCAGCATTGAGCCTACCTAAGCACGGCTTGAACATGTTATCCAAAATCATTACTTTACCTGAAGTAATCCAGATCATCCCAGCCATTGAGGCTGAGTCCCAGGGTGTATTTCTGAAGACCCAGAGTACTGAGCAGCTCCTGCACGGTCTCTGGTGCACCTTGGAGGACAGACACCTACATTGAGATAAAGCAGACAGAACTTTTTACAGAAAACCAGGAGTCACTTCTTTTAAAAGCTGTCTTTGAGAGCAGTGTCCTACCTCTTTCTCCCAGCTGTAGCCTCTATCTCCATGCATGGAAGGGCCATTTCTATAACATGGCCTCTGGTTGGGTATGGATGGGCCTCTCAGCTCTGTGGGGAAGAAGTCAACTTCGCTGAGGGACTTGGCAATTTGCAAAGCAGTGAGGGAGTTGTCTCCTGTAGGTCCAGGGGCCTGCTTATCCCCCATCCAAGGACAAGAGGCCTGACAGTGTGCTAAGTGAGTGGGGACGAAGGGGAAAGCTGACGGCGCCTTGGCTGCCCGGATAGGATTGGACCTTTCTGGGAGAAGCTGATGTTGATCCCTTCTGGCTTTTTCCCTGATGATTGCTGAGTGATTCATATACAAGTTCCTCAGGTTCTTCTCAGGCAGTATGGAGTCTCGAACAATATTTTTACCTGGGTATTTGTCTCTGGGTTGTGATTTCTGTTCCTGGTACTGTGACATGGCGTTACTTGAAGGTGGAGGTATGGGAGATGGGTTTTTGGCTGGAAAAAGCTGATAGGAGGAGTTGGTTTGGGGTGTGTGAAGGTCATTGGCTGGAGTGTACTGGGGCAGGACGACTGGAATTTCAATCTCTGTAAAGTCTGATCTGCGACAGGGTCTTCTGTCAAAGCCCTGACGTCCTGAGAGTTTTGGGAGCTGCAAGGCCTCATTTCCAGACCAGATCACCTGAGGGTCCCTTCGCGGGGGGGGGGCCTCCTCCACCCTGCGCGCCACTGACACCCCTTCAAAGATGAAGTAGGCAGGATTGGTGTAGCTGCTCGGAGTGAGTTTGGGAGGAGCTGCAGAGGACCTGCAATGAACATACAAGTCTTGAATTTTGCAAACTGAGCTGCAATGTTATGTTTAGTAAGTGTGTCCTCAATTCTCACTTTCTTCACAAGAGCTTGTAACGTGTTCTCTAGCATTCACTGTTAACATTGCAGGTGTTCAGATCAAAAGTGGCACTGTGCTAAGAAAAACACAGGAGCTCTGTTGATGTGGGCATGTGGCTGCAGGTACCGGTGAGAAGATAAAATACAATCCAGGAAAACCTGTTTGAGTACGACACCCATGAGTTTGAAGGCTTATCAGATGTCAAATCGCTACACAGCAGTTTATAACGCTATGAGACAGGATTTATCATGCAGCGATGTATTTATCCTCCATCTCAACAATCGAAAGGGAAACAATAGAAACACATCTTTCACATCATGTTTTCTACAAGGAATGTACACTTTCATGTATTTTATTGACCAACATAGTTTCCTGATGATGTTGCATTGTAGTGCAAAATTTGAGCCGAGTTGAAAAAATTGGAGCCATGTCTTTTGCCTACTGGCAAAAATGCCAGTGACTGTGAAAGACAAGTTTGAAATTGTTGCTTCGCACTCTTATTGTTTAACCTTTGCACTGAAAAAAAGTATTCATAGTTTTCCAATACAATTTACTTAATATATACTGCATCACAATTCAGAGCTCTAGAGGACCATTCTTTACACTGATGCTCAGAAACATGAAGAGGTCCTCACCTGTTTATTGGGACCCGTGTAGATGCAGGAGACATGTGTCCCATCCCAGGACCTTTATAATCTTTCTCAAAATAGAACCACTCTGAAAAAGTAAAAACATAGGAAACATGTTTCGTAATGACTGTCTGTGTGGTGCTTGCAGGTCAAAGGCTAAGTCAGTTTGCAATCACACAGCATAGTGGTACTTGTGTGTGTTGTTGTTGTGCCTGACCTGGTGACATAATACTCATCTGTCCCGTTTCCGTGTCTCAGGATGCATCTGGTCAGGGCCAGCCAATCAGGAGGCAAAAGAGGAAGCGGTCGATAGATACCAGCAAGTGTAAAGCCAAGCCAGGGATCATTGAGGAACCAAATAGAGGAAGCAATGTGAGACTCACAGAAGAGTCGAAGAAAGCAGTGACAGTGGAGATGAAAGTTTAGTGGGAAGTGATAGTGCAAGCAAGGCAGAGGGTAGGAAAGGACCATTTCCGGCTGACCCACCATAGATCTTCTCCCGCGTTCCTCGTCTCTCCCTAGGCACATGGATCCTGACCCGTCCTCTTATGGAGCCCATCTCTTCGCCTCGGTGACTCAAAAATGTCTCAAACTGCTCTGATGCACCAGTGAGTGAGCGCAGAGCCACGCAGCATTCACCTATCAAAAAGATTTTTTTAAAAATGATTCATTAGATCAATGAAACATTTCCCCCTGAAGCACAACCTGTACATCCAGATAGTTTCAGCATGATTTTTCTTAGATTTGGACATACTCACTGTAGTTCAACTACACTGGAGGTCCATCATATATGATTTAAAGCACTTGTGATGTATATTTGTATATTAAATGTACAGCATATTAAAACACTCAATTCAGTGCCTCAAAATACAGTAATCATTAAATTGTGGAGTGATTTTGTTTTTCCTTTTGCATAGAGATGAAGAAACTGCAAGTGTATCTCAGTAGAAAATAGTTGTCAATGAAACTGTTCAGAAATAGATTTGACATTTCCAAAGCGATGTTGCTTTAATGAAATTATATGGATTAGTAGATAGCAGTAGATAGAAATCATTTCATGTTTGTGGATAAACTCACTTCAATTTAAGGGAACTCATTAGCAAAGTAACCAACCTAGAGGGACGATATGAATGAAATAAATTAATTTGCGCTGTGACCAACCGTATGACTCAAACCCATCACATGACTTGACAGACAACAGCAGGTGTTGATCTTGAAGATACTCCATGTCGGACATGATTGGAAGAAGCTATGACAGACAAAGAAATCACAAGTTAACAATCTGACTTCAAAAACAAACAATATTTTCAGCCGTTTTCAAACAGACTGTGCCTCTAACCTTTGGCAGTTGTTTGAAGGACCAGCCCAGTTTGAGAAACCCGGCAACATCACAGCTCTGTGAGTCATTCTCACTTGAGCGTTGTGTTTCTGCAAACAAAGACATGAATTATTTTTCCCTACTATGCTGCATAATGCTTTATATGAAATGCATTTTTGATGCGACACCATACCTTCAAGGCAAGACGAATGAAATTCAATGAAGAACTTTGCCTTGCTTGCGGTCTTCACAATGACCTCGATGCCTTCAAGCTCTATCCAGGCCCTCTCCATGCTTGAATTTAGATCTTTGCATGACAAATGCATAACAATACTGTTCAGTTAATGAAGGGATTCAGTCATATTCCATCTGTTTGTGTGCAATAGGCAATGACGGCACCTGTTTTGGAGCTGAACTGTGATGTCACTCCCACTTGGAATGTGGCAAAAACAGGTGAGTGATCACTTGTGAAGATGTCATCTGTGCAACCTGGTAAGAGACAAATTATATGACTTTATTATTGTAACTGAAATAACAACACTAAATATCTTATTGTGCAGCAGCTAAAATGATTGTACAGCATTGTAAGGTAGATGAGCTGTCAGTGATATTTCATAAAATGTGACAAAAGAGTGATTTAGGAGACAAAAAAATGTTTTGCTACTACCCAGTGTTCGTTATGTTTTGGTAGTTTGCTGAGGTTAGTCAGAAACAGAAGCCCAGGCTGAATGAGAGGAAATGACTCTGTTTCTTTAAGGACCACAGACCAGGATGTAGGGGTTGACCGTTTTTCGTTTGGTGGGTTGCTCTCATTTTACAATAGTACAAATGAAAAAAATGACCACAGAAATCTAATTTGAGAATGCTGCATCAAAACCTTTGGCTGTGTCAAGATATAAGCACTGCCCTTTCTTTGCTGCTCTTATACAAGCTGTTTATGACTTACTTAGCTGTTTACTTGTTTTACTACTCAAAGCTTTTTGAATTTTCTTGTGTTTAAAAATAGTGTTGGACGAAGTATTCAAATCTTTTACTTAAGTAAACGTACTAATACCACATTGTAAAAATATTCTGTTACAAGTAAAAGTACTGAATGAAAATGTTACCTAAGTAAAAGTATGTAAGTATAATTATATACTATAAGTATAATTGTATACTTAAAGTATACAAAGTAAAAGTACTCAATGCAGGAAGAAAAAGGTCCCTTGTGACTGTGGTAGTATTATATATTAGATCATTTTTACTCATGCAGAGCCCAAAGCGACACCATCCCAATGCTTGTTTTGTCCAACTGACAGTCCAAACCTCATTATTTACACATTAGTATCAATACATTAAAATTATTAAAATAATTCAAAGGAAAAGCAACAACTTGTCACATTTGTAAAGCCGGAACCATGAAATGTTTTTATATGAAAAATGACTCTTAAAAAGTTCCAGTGTGTAGAATTTAGTGGCATCTAGCGGGAAAATTGCACTTTGAAACCATTTGAATACATCACCCTTCCTTTCCAAGCATGTCGGAGAAATTACGGTGGCCGCGGAACTCATGAAAAATGCGAAAGGCCCTATCCAGAGCATTCTGGTCTACTGAAGAAACATGGCAGTGCAACATGACGACCTCTGTGGAAAGGGACCTGCTACCTCTGTAGATATAAAAAGGCTTATTCTAAAAGGTAATGAAAGCACAGCAATTCTTATTTTAAGGTGATTATATTCTAATTAAAACATACTTATAAATATAATATTCCATTTCTGCCTATAGCTCATCCTAAATGTTGCACACTGGACCTATAAACGATCAAAATAGTTGCCAATTAATTTTCAGTCAAACGACTAATCATTTCAGCTGTACTTGTATATACTGTTGGGTAGTTCATTTCATATCAAAACATCATATTTTATAAACTCTTCATATATTTTTTATGTAAAAATCTTAATTTGTCAGATAAATGTAAAAAAGTTAAAAGTATAATATTTCCCTGAGAGGTGTAGAAGTAGAAAGTGGCATGAAAAGAAAATACTCAAGTAACGTACAAGTACCTCAAATTTGTACTTAAGTACAGTACTTAATGTACTAAGAGTAAATGTATTTAGGTGCCATCCACCACTGGTTTGTAATCTCCAGATCTTACCATATGCAGTGCAGATGATGTGTGTCTCTGGGTAGGACTTCCACAGAATCCTATCACACCATGATGGAACATTGATTCGCACCTACAGAAACAGATTTAGGTTTAAATTAACAACGTTATGTATGTTCGTCTGTTGTCTACAAATGAAATGTACAGATTGTACTGTATGCAGTGAAGGGTGCCTCCATTCCTGTTATGCCATACGCTGCTTTTTTAAACTGTGGGTTCATTCTTACCCTCCTATTTTTAGTGGTCATGGCAGCTGCTGTCAACTATCCCTACAGACCCCTTACATTAAGATTAAGTTACACATAAAAATATCTTAAGAAGTGAGCCTGTGTACTTAGAATACTTCTAAGGTCTGTGGTACTTTGCTTGTACAGTATGCATTATATATTTAGCATCAGAGTCTGAAATACAGTACACCTACAGGCTGAAAGTATGGCATCAGCAGACTGGAAAATGTCCTTTAGAAAAATGATTAAGACAAAAAATAAAATGTACAGGTACCTTTATGTGAAGGATATTAACACAGCAATTCATGCAAAAAGAAACATTTAATCAAAGCAACACACGACTTAGAGTCTACAGCCACGCTGAGGTGCTTTTGTGTGACAAGAAATGACTCACTCCTGAAGTCTTGTACTTTTGCCATAGGTAGCAGTCTCTAGAGCCTCGTTCATATCGATAGGTGGGTGGAAATGAAATCTTCTCTTCCTCTTAAACGCGATAAACAGAGAACGAGTACAGAGTGAGGTAAGCAAAGGTCGAGCTACATGATAATTAATTTTATTCATAATTTATTTTGTAATTGTAAAATAGCCGTAAAGTGCAAAAACTGTTGGAGTTTCATAGCATTCAATACAGAACAAAGGCCAATAGCAAACTGAAACTCACTAAAATTGAGAAAGGCCTTCCTCTTGTGTCTCTCTCGGGTCAGCTGGTCTGCACACATGAGCTCCTCAAACTCTCTCTTGGATACATGTTTCAGGATGTCCTGGAGTCAGTGAGGATCACAAAGAAGCAGTGACATCAATGTCTGGGATTTCTCAATTATGCCACATGTGCTATCAAGCCAGTCTTCAAGGGTGCTTTTTTTAACACTATGTTAATAACTGTTGGTCTGACCTGTACATCCAAGTCAAGTCTATAGTTGAGGTCTCCACACCAGAACAGATGGGTGAAGCGCAGGCTGATGTCAAAGGCACCGAGCTGTTTCTCACCCAGAGAGAGCAGTCTGAGCATGTCCACAAAGTTCTGGTTCCTCCTGAACATGATGTACATTACAAAAGACAATTATAAATGTTTTATACAGTCAGTAGGAATGAAACAGGAACACACACACTTGGTCTTACACATATGTACCTCAGGACTTTCTCACTGCCAGAGGTCAGGTGACAGTTAACAAACCCAAAAGACGTTCCATTGAAGAGGAGGGAGACACCAACAGCCCCCTTGTTTCCTGAAACAGCAGAAATACATATTTCTGGCTGTAAGTCATGATGATGTATATTTTCTGTATTTGCTTTGTATGTATTTTGTGAGGGTGAGATCATTCAAGGCAGCTTACCCAATGTGTTGCCCAAGCCAGTCCTCACACTGGCTGTGTTCACGTGGCTGATGCGACTCTCATGCTCAGGCTTTACAAACACGGCCAGTCTCATATTCCAGAGGGACTGTACTGCCACCTACAGGACGATGCATCGCATTACAACAGATGACAGGAACAGTTTCCAACCAGTCAAAGAACACATAATTACAAATGTCTCAATTGATTTGATCATTTTTATAAAGTCAGGCTCCAGTTCAGCTAACACAGCCACTGAAATAGATGCTCATTTTGCAGAACACACCAGTTCCATGGCAAGATGAGGTGTTGCTTTCATTTCAGATCACATTTTTGTAAAACCAAATACTCACATCAATACTATAATCTATCATTAAGGTAAAATTTTAAGATGTATTCCCATGAGAACGCTAATGACAAAATATCAGAAACTGTCACAATCTTGTTTTTTTTCCAAAGATTTTTTGGGGGGAGTTTTTGCCTTTATTCGATAGAGACAGCCGAAGAGAGACAGGAAATGTGGGATCGAGAGAGGGCGGATGACATGCAGCAAAGGGCCACAGGTCGGACTTGAATCCCAGCCGCTGCGGTAAGGACTCAGCGAATCACCAGCTGAAGTTGAAAAAAGTTGGAAAAGGGGAGAATTACTTGTTTGAATCCAATGTGAGTGCAGCTGCGAAGGGTTGCTTTGATATGTTCAGTCCATTCTCGCTCCCCCTGAGGGTTTTCCTGAGTCCCCAAGGCGTAGATGTCATGAGGAAGCAAGGCGGTCGACTCATCAGGGGTGTGCCCCAAACCGCAGCAGGTCACCCACGACTGCAAGCTTCGAGGAGGAGGGGAACCACCTGTGGACACAAAACAACACAATTAATAATTAAAAAATAAACCTTCTTCCTCTATTTCAGCACATTAGCAAGTCTTCTGTTGCCTGACAGTGAAAGAGACTGTCATCGCATTTATGGTTACCCATATTCCAGGTCCCAACAAACACAGAGATCATGTCAGGTTCACTCAGGTGAGAGTGACTGGTTTTCATCAGCTGGAGGAGTTGGCAGAAGGCGTCACGTTTCTGAAAGAGACGAGAGTCACTCAGTGAGTTACGGGAAAGGAAACTGGATTTCCCTTATTAATAAAACCCATCATCTTGCCTTACCCGTGCACTCTCAAACGTCATCTCCCGTGGTGTGTTGTGGTGGCTGTCGACCACCATGCGGACCTTGGCTGGACTGCTCTGGAACTTGACGATCTGAAGGACTGATACACAGGAAACACACCAGCAGTCAATTATGCAATATCTTTGCAAGCAAAAAAAAATGTTATGGGCACAAAAGAGCAAACATGTTCTTACTTCTGTCATATGAGACCCTCTCCATACCAAATGAACCAGCCTTCTTGTCAAAGAGCAGTACTCCTGTGTCCACATCCACAGAAACAGTCTGTCTGCCATACCTCACCATCTTCACCTGGACACGCAAAGAAAAACTATTGTTACATAGTCACAGATCAGTTGTATGATTTGTCTTATTTCGTGCCATATTTTTAAAGAATTTTGTTGGTTGTAAGATGCGTGTAAGTGTCGTTTTCAACCTGATTTACCTGAAAGGAATGGACTGGCATCTTTTTGGCATGGTTCTTGACAGGTGTTACATTGGTGGGTGTCAGTTCAGGAGGGGGTGGGTTAGGCTGCACTGCCAGATTGTGATTGGTCACTGCATCTTGTAATGCTTTTAAAACCTTTATAAGCAGAGAATTTGCAGTGTTAGAATCGAACTAGTGTTGTCCATCCCAAACAAGCTTGGTTTGCTTCTCATCTGTCATTCTTAAAACCTCATCATCACTCAATAACTGAGCACTGCCACTAAAAGTTACAAGACTTTGAGAACTGTGGAATTTATCAATGTCCTGATAGTAATGCAGACACAGTAGTGCTGCAGAAATGGAAACACACCAGCTGACAACAATTAGCATACAATATAAATGGCTAAATGGCTACATTTATATAGCGCTTTTATCCAAAGCGCTTTACAAGCTTTTTGCCGCTCATTCACCCATTCAAGCATACACTCACACACCGATGGCAGCGAGCTATGACGCAGGGTGCTGGCCAACCATCGCGAGCAATTTGGGGTTCAGTGTCTTGCCCAAGGACCCTCCGACGTGTGGGCAGGAGGAGGGGATCGAACCGCCAACCCTGTGATCAGTGGACGACCACAGTGGATAGCCACAGCCGCCCGTCACATTAGTTTATTTGTTGTCCATGTACTGTCCATATGGTCTACAAGCAATACTAATGCTAGTAATCGCTGCATAATCACTTCTTGCCAATATCAGGAAAACCCATCATAAGTTTGTTTAATTTTTCCAGTGTTTGAGTTTCTCAGATCCTCAGCAGCCGTTTTTACTCAACATACCTTTTTCTCCAATGAAGAAAGAAGGCTGACCAAAGCTGAAATCTTAAACAACAGGCTGTCTATCTCCATCTCTGGGCCCTTGATGCAAAAATACAAAACAAAAGTTGCATTGAGTTGATGTATATGTATGTATAATAATGCAACATTATCCCCTACAGTACTGGGTTACCATTTTAGAAATTACAGTCAGTTACTATTCTTCGGAAAGCATACTGCATGGTTTGTGTTGTACCTGTGCCTTGGTGCGTGTTAATGAGCAGCTAGGATGGTCAAAGACCTTGGCCAGGGTTTCCAGACTTGAGAGAGTCAGGTCAATCTCACTGTAGATCAGATCAATACACAACTTTTGTTTCGTGACCAAACACCTATTTACATCAATTTTAGTGCAGAACATCTACTGCATAAATTTAGTAAACAATAAAAATAGGCTGCATTATCAGTAAACTGCATCATAACAGTCAGTATATTGCAAATTGCTCCTAGTTTTCACTTTAGGTTCATCATTATTAATAAAAGCAAAAACACGCTAACCTGTTTAGGCCTTGGCAGGCAGTACCCAGAGTACGCTTGAGATGACATAAAGTTGTTGCACCTTTATGCACATTCTCAATGTCAAGAGGCAGCTCACTGAAGAGGTACTCATTGAGAAGACCAATCACCTCACCTGCAGTACTGTAAACAGGTTAAACAGGCAGAATTCAGACTGTAGCATTTTATAAACTGGGCAAGCCATTTCTGCATTTATCTGCTAGCAACCCTCTTTGAAACATTTGAGAAATAGAGTAAACCAAAAGTTCAGCACACAGCAGATACTATATTGACACTGTTTATTAATAGGCCAAAAAAAAAAAATCAAAAGAGCGAACAGTGTTTCATATGTGGCTTTCTCTATGCTTGATTGCAAACAGGTGCATATTTCAATGAGAAAATGTTGATCAGAAGTGAACATAACAAATGGCTAACATTTTTGTGACACCACATATCTGATATTGTCAGAGATGTAGTAGATATCAAATAGAACACAGATATGTTAAGAAGTGCAAGGAGTTTTGGCAATTGGTAACTGTTTTGCATTTAAGCCAGATAATCATACCTGGATGTGTTCAGCTCCTGCAACTTCTCCAGGAATAGGGCATTAGGGGCTGGTTTTGCTGGTGGTCCGGTAAAAGCCACTGTGCTGACAGAGGTTGGAACTGGAGGGAGCTTCTCATCATCTGTGCATACATGAAACATAAAATTAGCAATGAATATCGCAGCCATGAAAGGAGGACATTGGAGCCTTTATAACAATTTTTAAATAGACACGTATTATTTTATTATGTTTGCATGAATGCACGATATAGTGTATCATATCTGTACATGTATTTAACTGTTGGGTGATTTGTTGTGATAACAGCTAGAGGACCCACCTGAGCTCTCATCCCCAGTGTCTGTATCACGGGGAACAGCGTAGAGCAGAGGAGTGACCAGGCCCTTGTGGGGATGCTGGTACCCCAACACCAGGTCCTCCAGTGTCCGGAAACAGTTTACCTGCACCCCCTGTGTTGTCTGTGCAACACACAACAGATATCCTTGAGTGTATACAGTATAAATCACATGAACATGTGTGCATGCTAACAGTCTCTCATTGCTGTGCACATAAACTTGAAAGACCACAGAAACTATAAACAAATGTACTGTAGGTGATAAGAGACACATAATATACAAGCACGCAACACACTGATGTTGATTTCATCTCTGTTTTTATAAAAGATGATAAAGCTCTTTCACATACAATTTAATGTATAAATTGTAGCATATTTATACATTCAATTGTAGCCCCCCCCCCCATCCTCCTTCTGAAATCTTTCTTGGTGGAATAAAACAGAAGTATTTATTTGCATGACAGAAAAAGACACATACAGATGATTTGTTGTGATAAAAAGCGCCCCAGGGGGATTTATAAAGCTCAGCCCTGCATCACTGACAGCTCCTTCTTTGCCCCAGCAGCAGTTGGCTGTCATGTGTCTGGCTGTCAGTCTAAAACACCCCCCAAAAAATAATAGCGACGACGTTTTTACATGCATACGTTCGCACATTTAAGCCACAAGCACAAGCAAGCCTATTCTCAAACTTCCCACAAAAACATGCACAGCTACACTTCAGTGGCACTCAAAGCAGTACAGGCAAAAATTAAAATTAAATAAACTCACATGCTGTCCACAGGTGCTGTGAATACATACTCACAATGCTACATGGTAAACATTAGACCCCAAAACCGAGCAAGCTCTTTTCCTATGCCCTCGTTTTAGAAGTTTTTATTTTCATTTTGCGGTGAAACGGGCTGTTTTTTTTGGCTTGAGCTACCTGTCTGTTTTGCCAGGAACTCTTCAAATAGTATTTTTTGTACCACAACGATCTCTTGAAAAGCAATTACAAAGAAATGACAAGGCATATGAGACAGTGAGAGATAAAATGGACCCCAAAATATCTCTATGGCCATCTGGGGGGGGGGGGGGCAAGCATGAGACTTAGTGAGTTAGTGGAGCAAATCCAGTGAGGGAAAATACGTACTGGAGGTTTATACTGATGGCAGTGGAAAAACAACTGAAATGGCAACAGAGGTCTTCAAAGGTCTTCATTTGAAAGCAGAGAATGTTTCCAAGTCAAATGCTTGAAAACCACTTCCAGACAATCATTATTAAACTGGTTATTGGACATTAATATGTAGACAGGGTTAAAAAAAAGAAGCCACAGTTGATTTGCGGTTTAGGCCCTGATAATGTTTATTTCTCTCACTCTCGCGTTCACTCACTCTGTCTATGTGTGTGTGTGTGTGTGCGTGTTTGTGTTCATGTTTATGTGGTTGCAAACTTTGTGCTGTGTGTTTTTATCACCTAATAATTTGGTAATTTGCTGACTAAATGGCCCCCTGCTCAGAGTATCAAAAACAGACACACCACCATCAGTGGCTTAAACTCCACATCAACAGACTCATTATTTCTAATACAAACACCCCCATACATACACATAACAAATAAGCACACCCATTGGTCAATGACCTAATGTGTGGGTTGAGTAGGAATCTCTGAGACATAAAAACAATTTCTCCTCTGTGCTGCTGAGCTTATGCTGCAAGCATGCAGCCACATGGCAGAGATGCCATTCAAACAAGGCTACTGCAGTCATACCAGAGCTTGTACAGAGAGGATACACAAACATGTCCCTGTTCTCATTAAAAACAGGCAATAACAAACCATTGTTTGATCCCTCTAACTCCATTTGACCGGCTGTGTTTCTCTCTGTGTGTACAGTTTGTGCCAAGGCTTCAAACATCTATTGTGTTTCTCTTTCCTCTGCTCTTGCTTGTCAGGCAGAGGATTCAGTGTCGTGCAGCGATAAAAACTCACCTGAACTGCTAGAAGGCCGTCTGCATCGGCAAGAATACGATAGGTGTGAACGTGACGCTGGAACCTTTGGAAACCAAAAATAACTCCATTATTAACGGCATTGCAAATTACTACAACACACTTCTGAGCAAACATTAAAAGGGAAAATATACTTAAATGTATTGTTTAAATAAGGACCAGATGTCTAGCTGTAGTTAAGAACACTGTAACTCTCTTAACAAGGCGCCAGTTGTTTTACAGACCACTAATGACGTGGCTTCTTTTAGTTATACAATGTGTGAGAGACACTTAGATCATCATCTCCATCAGTGACTTCATAGGAATTTGTTTCAGGCAGCATGTAAAGATGAATGGCAGTTTGTATCAGCCAGCTACTGTGCCTTACATGAACAAAGGGGTACCATGATAGCAGAATGACTAAATACAGATCAAATGTGTGGAGACACTTAAGAAACTAAAAGAGGGAATGACATATTGAGAAAAGAACGAAGGGAAAGAGGGAGCAGTGCGAGCGGCCAGGGCTCAGCTTTCAGGAATGTATCTGGCTCCGGCTGATGAGCAGTCAGCGTAGTGCGGTCGCTGGAGCTCCCGCCCTCCTTCAGGGGCCCCAGGGAAGAAAGAGGGGTAAGAGGGGAAACAGGGAGTCCTGAGCCAGGGTTTGACTGGCTGAGATGCACTGTGTTCGGACAGGACAGTCTGACTAGTCTGGAGAGAGGGTTTGTGTGAGGTTGGCCCGGCCGTACGCAGACTTTTGAGCCATTCTTTGCTGCCTGCTGGCAGATGATGGTGAAAGTGATGGATATGACAGAAGGAGTGAAGCTGCTGAATCAATTTACAGATGGAGACATTCTGCAGAAATGTTGAATTTATGAATATTTTCCAATCCTATATGCCAAAAAGTAAAAGTTTCACAGGATTAGGTAATTAGGTATGGTCTTACATAAAGAAGAACTGCTTTCTGTTTCTCCTCTCACAGGGCAGCATTACTTGAACACATCTTGAGTGAATCATTCATTAAATATTTCCAAGGAGATGGAACACATAAAGAAACACTCAAGAGCTTCAATAAAAATGATTTCTGGTGAGTGCAGAGAGTCACATTCCCTGGCATTTTTTGCATTTTCCTTTTCTTTTAAGTTGGAATCTACACAGCATTAATGACAAGAGCTTTACACAGAGAAATACATTTCCAATAACAGCTCGCAGGTGCTCATACAGAACGTACCGTCATAATATCTTAAAGTACCATGGATAGGCAATTATGTTTGATTGTGAAAGGTAAGTAGGTGAATTATGTGCGTGTGTGTGTGTGTGTGTGTGTACTCACAGCAGGCACAATGCATAGGCTCCTGGCACAGACTCACTGTCTCTCACTAGGTAGCTGCCATCCCTCCCTGCCCGTGCCAGCAAGTCCTCTGCGTGTGCACGGCTGATGTCGCGATGATACCATGCTGCCGTAGCCATCGCAATCAATGTAGCGAGATATGTTTATAAAAATAATCCACATGAGGTGATGAATTTGACATAACACAAATTTTTAACTCAAGTTTACTGCATCAGACATGCTCAGAAAGCATGACGCTGGCGGCCCGTCATTCAAATGGTCAGCGCCAGGGTATGTTGAGTGCTCTACATCAGTGTTTAGAACTTTCCCATGATCCTCCTCTTCATGATCAAAGTGTCAAACAGATAACCCCACACCTTAAGCTAGCACTTCCTGGGTCCCTGTTGGTAACTTCTGGGTCACACATCCTGTTGCATTACAGGAAGAAAGGAGAAACATCCAGCTGGTTGTGAATCGTGGCTTACAACAGCCTGCTCCTCAACAGAAGCTCCAGTCCACCTTTCTGATAATATCCTTGAGTAGAGAGACCCTGTTTCAGTTTTTGGTTTCAAGTTGCTGCACCCAGGTGGGTGTGTTGCTCCACCAAACACAGACCATCAAAGCAGTGCGAGGGAGGGAGAGGGAAGGAGGTAGAGGAAAAATAGCGAGAGGTGCTTCACAGCCTGAATGAGATAGCCACCCCTGAGGCAATGACGGTGCCTCTAGCTTAACCAAAAGCCCTCCTCCTGTCCCAAAACAAAAACCCTACATGCAAACAGGAAAAGAAGAACCACGAATGGCAAAACAAACAAATCAAGCCACACACACGGCGCCCACACACTCACACACGCACACAGCAGAGACAGAAGCATACCAGATGGAACTCAGTCAGCACTAAAACCAGACAGGCATGCAACAGAAACCAGACTAATTCAAATGATTTCCCAGCTCTGTTGCCATATAAGGGAATAGAAACACCCTCCAAAAGGTTCAGCTGATGACTGCAGTTGTCTTTGCCTTTTCCAGGCCCAGATTCCATTTAGAATGTGCCTGGTTGAACGTGGGCTACTCCGGGGGTCTCACTTTCATGCTGGATGTTTGTGTGCTGGCGTGTGTGTCTTGTCAGTAGAGTCCCGTCCGCACTGGTGTGGTCTCCAGCAGTTCTTCAGACTGCTGTCAGAGCAGAGGGAGGGAGCATAGAGGCAGAGGACAACCCCGTTAGAGCGCAGGGCAGACAGAGGAAGTGACTCGACATTCCAGATGGCGGACATAGCCAGGAGAATTCTTGCGAGGGGCTCAACTGAAGACTGCTCTCTCTCTCTCTCTCTCTCTCTCTCTCTCTCTCTCTCTCTCTCTCCTGCCTTCTCCTTACTTCTTCCCCCCTCGGCCCCTGCCCTGTTTCTATCTTCAAATTCCAAACAGAAAACCCTGCTTTGCAGAAACAGGTGAGCTGCCTGGCAAATCCTCGGTTTCTTCCTTGTTTTTTTCATCTTTTCATCATTCTGACAGGCATACTTTCTTTCACCCTTAATTTCTCCTGACCCACTCTTTTTCCTTTTGTCACCCTTCCTAAACTTCCCGTCAGCTAAAAGCAGCCTCCATATTGTTATGATCATCCTTCACCTTCTTATTTTTCCCCTCCTAGAGCATCGCCTATTATTCAGCCCTCCTACTTCGCTTCTTCTCCATTAGCTGGAGCGTATAACTCTGTGGGAAGCTGTTTGGTCCCATATTTCCTGTTCTGCCTCTCACTACTCAGCAGAAATGTGCTGACCACCAACCACAGCCCCCATAAAACAAATACACACAAGTCCATCCCAATCTGATGACACATCAACTTAACGCTCAATCTGTAATCAGTTCTTCATAATATTGCTATGAGCTCTCTTCAGCACACAACATACGATATACAGTATCATCCCACTGAGGCCATACAACAGTGCTTTGTGCTAAATGCTAACATGCTAACATGCTCACAATGACAATTACAAAATGCTTATGTTTAACAGCTAACGTTTAGCAGGTATGTTTACCACAGTGACCATCTTAGTTTAGTGTGTTATCTTGCTAACATGTGCTAATTAGCACTAAAGTGCAACTGAGGCTAATGGGAATGCCATTAGGTTTGGTATTGTAGTATTTGGTTTTAAACTGAAATATTGGATAAATTTTAATTTTTACCTGATGATGGCGCTAGAGAAACTTTAAGGGATCACCAAAGTAATTACAATTCATCCTGAAAGGAACATGAATGCACCAAATATCATGACAATTCATCCAATAGTTGTTGAGAGATTTCAATCAAAACTGAAAATGTCAACCTCATGTTGGCGCTAGCGGAAAAGTCAGGGGATTGTCAGTTGGTGGGATTCATTGTCTTGGGACCATGAACGTCTGAATAAAATTTCATGTCAATCCACCCAATTTTTGTTGAGATATTTTAGTCTGGACCAAAGTGATCCAACAACTTAACCATGGCAATATCAACCCTTATCATGAGCCCACTAGAATACAGAAATAATAATTTATTTTAATTGTAGGTTTTGAAAAGCGAAAATTGATGGATTACTGCTTAACTGGGCAACGTATTCATGACTTCTTTGGTTGAAAGGAATCAGAATGGTTTCACTGACATTTGGTTGGAGCATATTGTCATATACTGTATATTGTCTAAGCTCTTCGTCAGAGCACCAACTTTGGTGAAGATACAATATATCTCTGATGGAAGGCTGATAACATTTACCAAAACCACAAAACTTCACCATCAATAGTACCATAATCCCTTTGTTAAGAGTAATTAGTTTACTTTTAATCACATTTGTCTGATCTGGTTCCTCTCTCTTCTGCATCCAATTCTACCAAATGCTCTGCTTATGCAAGCAGTGGATTGGACAGACACTGAGACTGCAAGATGTACTCTAAGAACCGCCAGCTCGCTTTCATTTTCCATCCCGGCTGTCAGACCGGATTTTGAATTTAATTAGCATTGTTTTATTTAACTTGAGTCAGACACCCTATCTGTATGACAGAGATGCTTGAAGAGCTGTGGTTTTGCTGATACTGAACAGTACCTCCATGGAAATACATCACATTACTCTATAATATATAATATGCACACCAAAAAACAATATATCTTAAAGAGTAAAATGATAATAACTAGTTAAGGAGATGATTTCTAAATGGGTGGTGAATAAGTGCTCTGGTTGTGGTTGACCATGTGCTCATAATCTTTCCAACTGAAGGCAACAACAGCCTCATCAGTCATAAGGAAGCACTGATAGAGTGTGTTCCTGTTAGCAACAAACACTGCATCACTGCCTCAATTTAGGAACACACTAAAGACGATGTTGTTAAGAAGAGGTAATACCGTGGTGCTGTAACGCACTGGGACGAGTCAGCATTCCCTTTGAGGGACAATGACTGTCTATCCATGAAAGTGCTTGCCAAAAATGGCACCAGATTAACTGCAAAGGGCTTATGTGGCTGTATGTAACCCCCCCCCCCCAGCCAAAACTGAAAAAAGGAAACCTGTGAGAGACTGTTCAGCATGAAAAGACAAGAAAATAAGATTAGGTGTCTTTATCCTCAATAGGGTTAAATGGCATATAAAAATACACCTCCATGCAAACAGTGTTAACAAAATCATGCATACAGTAGCTACGCCATATAACAAACAGTACATTACTATGATGTAACGAAAATGTTGGTGATCCGAGTGATTAAAAACATCTGACCTGATTTAAATCGTAAAAAATACAGTGTATAAAAGACGGGGCAATACATTCATGTCCTAAGAGACCTCTGATTCATGACTCATTGTTCAAAAGCTAAACTGTGACTTGATAAGCTCATTTTACACTTTATCCCAAGATGCCTGTGAATAAATGCATGAATACTCAGTCAGTATTCCTTTAGCTTTGATGGAGTGTGCCAGTTGCTTCTTCAACAAGACAAACCACTTGTAATTAAATGGGGTGTAAAGCTCTCAGCCAGTGCAGTTTCCCTTCGTCTATTTCGACCCAGATGTGGTTTTGTTTGCCCAGTGAAGCGCACCAAGGCTGTATCAGAATGAGTGTAAATGCCAATAATAATATAAATAGAAAACAGATAATAGAAGCATTCAGCATTCTCAGAAATATTACAAACTTATGCACAAGCACCATTAACATACAGTATATTCCACACAACTAATTCTATTGGAAGATATGTGTTTAAAAAGGGGCTTTTGAGACTTCTTTGTTTATTTTTTCTTATGTATTTTCCAATGTGTGGGGAATAGAAGTGTAAGGCTTTATATAAAAATCCTGAGCACTGTCAGTTTTTACTTTGTCTGACCATTTTCTGCCCAAATTGTGGCTGTGATTTTGGAGTTACATAAAAGCCTCGTGTTTCACATAAAGGAGCCAGGGCTCCCACATATCACCACTCTTGCAAAAGTCATTGTTTGCTTGAATTTGTTACAATGACATCTGGTCTACTACAGCAGTCTAAAGCATGTTTCCACAGTTCCTTAGCTGTTCTGGATTTCACTGCACTGACATGAATATCTGAGTCATGCATACTGTATAAGAGTGTAGAGAACAAATGTAGAATGATTAGCAGTGCAGCTTTAATGTATTAAACAGCTTAACTTTGCATCTGCCTGTGAACTCCTGGCTGATGATCCAGCAGTGTAATGTACAGCAGTGCTGTCCTGTTTGGGCAGCTTTAAGGAGACCTCAAACATTGTCCTCATATGACAGTTGAATGGAGGCCAACACAAACATCCACCAATCTAATTAATTATCTGACTGCCAAGGTGTGACAATCCATCCATAAAGCCCATCATCCAGCTCCCTCATTAATCAATTACACCTGCCTGAGGCAGTAAGAAGATCATCTACCAATCCACCGGACGGAATTACCTCTGTAGCTGTGTGCCAATTCAGCGACTGGATCTCTGGTCACAGCCAATGAATGTGGGTCCTTTGAAATAGCTGACAGCGAGGCTAAGCCTGTGCATCCTCTCCAAATGAGACCAATTAGTTTGGTCCAAACTAACAGACTCAGGTAGTCCTTGTCAACTAATAAAGTCAAATATTCCAAAGGTTAAGACCAGGAAGAGAAGCCAGCCAAGTGTAAATAATAATAAGTCCCATTAATTAACAGTATAGGTTACCTTACATTGACAAGCATCAGACATGCTGATATACATAATACCATTCATTTTTGAACTTAGTCACAACCACGAACTGTGGAACATGATGATTTTGTAATCAAGAGTGATACTACAGTAGTTGTAAAGCCTTGTTGCTTGCACAGCAGTAAGTCAGCAGGTCACTTAGATTTCTGTAAACCTGCCGTGAGCACAGATTGCACAAAGCTTGGTAGAGGAGCCATCTGTCTTCCAGGCTACCATAACAACCAAAATCCAACTAATACCACTCCTGTCTAAGCTATAAGAAAGTAATTCCTTGAACATTCACACATAGTCCATTCACAAGATAATCTTTTAACCTTAATCAGGCTCACAGCTTGGAGCAAAGAATTGTAAATTATTAATTACTTAATATTTACTATAATTCTAGTATTTTATCATGGAGCCACTAAAAACAATATTTTAACCAAGTTTTTACAAACATGGACCTCGAGAAACCGTTCCCCTCCAGGTCTTCTAATGTCAGTGGACGCCATTTGCCCCACCATTTTTTAAAAATGAGGCTTCCATAAGAAAAATACGTTTTTTGAACATTTGCTTACAGTAATAAGGAAAACTATAGACAGCTGTGTGTTGTTCAGTCATGATGTTCAGTCTAAACACAGCATTAGTAGGTTTATTTCGTTCATGATTATATTTTTGTTCCTGCACTAAATGGAGGACCGTATGTGCAAAATGTGGAGTACACAATATTGTTCACGTCCTGCAGCTACTGTAAGAAATATGTGACTGATCCAAACACCAACAAAGACCAAGTCTCCAAGATAGTTTTACTCCAGGACATGGTCTGTTGCATTCCATATCTGCCCCACACCCAAACCTGCCTCTGGACTTATTCTTTTCAAGTCACATACACAACACTATTTTTACACATGCCAAAACAGCAGTGTTCTAATGAATTAATCAGATTTTCTCTTTGAGAAGCTTTATAAGCTGAACTGAGGGTTCCAAGGTTGGGCGGTCAGAGTATAAAAGCAAACGAGACGTAGTAATCACACGCTACATGCTGTCAACGGTGACGGATTACAGAAGACAGCAGAAAAGACTAATTGACAGACCTGAGGGCACGGTAAGTGAGCTGTTTCTCTTGCTGACCAACGGTACATTAGAAATACATTGAGATGATAATAACTAAGATAATGACATTACAGTTTTTGCACAGAGGAGCATCAGGATTTACTGAAAATGTGTCAGCGTTGTTACTTCACAGGAATACATGCTCCAACCACTCAAATGATCTGACAGGAACAGCATGCTTAAGATTATGCCAGGTTTGAGGAATATTATTATTATTGTACTTAAACCAATTGTAAAATCAGAAAGGTACTCTTTGTACAAGGGATTTATTCAGAAACTGGGATTGCCCTATGCTGCAGCAGTCATGAGTCATTGATGAACTTCATCAGTGGTCCTTATGATTGGAACTCGATTGGATTGGTAAATCATGTAGAAAATTAAAAAGAGTAATGATACATTCTTTTATAACCTTTTTTGAAAAAGCCTCTCAAACAATAAATTAAGAATGACATTAAATTGAAAAATAACCAGAGCACCTAATTGCCATAGATTTATTAGTAGCACATGCTTTAACATTTCAGCCTTTTCATCTCATCTTTTTTTTTATTTGCAGACTGGATCTATAACTTTTCCATCAACATGTCAAAGTGAGCATAAAGAGTTTTGTCTCATTCACTTATTAATTCAATGGCTATCCTGACATAGTAACTGGTTTAGATTTTCTTTTCAATTCAATTGTTTAGGGCATTACAATACCAAAAAAAGAAATTTGATTAAAGCTAAATACTATCAAAAAACACTGTAACAGTTATAATTTATAATTTAGTCTCAAAATGAACGGGCTCTCTATTTGTGGAAATATCAAATGTATAACAATACTTGAACTATCTTGTAACTTTATGTAAATTCAAGGCACTACTTTGATATTGTGTTTTAATAAAGTGATTTTTGAAACTTAAAATATTTAATGTAAACAAGAAAGGGTCAGGACCATTGCAGGGATTAAAGTGATAATAACTACAAAACTAAAGAAGCCCAGTGGCTTAAATGTAACAATTTACCATCTTGGTAGAGGCACGTACTAGAGGCTCTGGGACTCCTCTAACACTTTTCCAGGATACGGATAAATCCTGTTTAAGGTGGATTGTGTGGATTTGATCTTGAAGGCGAGGTTTACAAAGAAAATGTTTTAACAGGATTACTTGGCACACACCCGAAAGAGGCAAACACCACCAAGGATTACTTGTTTGTTTATGGCAATATGCATAGAGCAAAGGGATTGCACTCGCAAGGTTATCTAATAATAGGAATATTAAGAAAATCGCTGACTAATTTGGATTATTGATTCAGAATTTCACACGTTCACCAAGAAAATATGAACATTCATTCTACTCTCTGCAGCAACAAAGGATTAGTTGGAGAGATTTTCAGGAATATGTCACTACCATGAGTCTAATAGTTTTCCCCATGCATGGAATTTATAAACAATAGCTTACAAAAACTGCTGATTAAGCAAAACTGGACCTTTTTCATTGTATATGTACAAGTACAATGTATTGACTTACCAAATCACAGTGATGTCTTATGTCTAGTTGACACACTTACCAGCAGGTGCCTTTCCAGCCTAAGCACTAATCCATGCTCATAGGAGTGTGTGTGGGGGGGTATCCTATAATTGGAAATGACCACTATGAAGGTGGTAGGTGCACAACACTGTAGTGGACAAAATGAACTAAATCATTGTAATGCAAAAAGATAGAAAAATTACATGGGGGGCATTTGGACTAGGTCCTGAACGTCTTGTGTTTTTATCAAATACATCTCATAGGCCTAAAAGTCTTAGGAAGTGTGAAATAACAGTGTGATTCGCTGTCTTTTCCTTTTTTTTTCTCTTTTCAGGGTATTTAAGAAGACCAGCGGCAATGGACATGTAAGCAGCCTCTATAATATAATCATTACAGGGCACCTCGTGGGTAAAGGGAGGAGTGCAATTTCTATGTAGCTCTTCCAGCTCCCAGAAATAACTTGCAAACTCTTGTAACCTTGGCGGAGGAGTAACTGTTTTCCTCTCTGGTTTTCTCTGTTTCGCTCAGATTGCCCTGTACTTGGGGAAGAGAGACTTTGTGGACCATGTGGATTCAGTGGAAGTAGTTGGTGCGCGGCACAATGTCTGTTTATAAATCTGCACACATACAGTATATGTGTTTTGTTTAATCTAATGCTATTGATTTTCCGCTCACTTGCAGAGGGTGTTATTTATGTGGACCCTTCTGGTCTTAACGGCAGAAAAGGTATTTCTATCTCATTTTCTGTCAATAGTATAAGTTATAGAACCTAAATTTAGGCAACACAAAGACAACACTAAATATATCTTTTTCCATTGCAGTATTTGTCTACCTTGCTTGTGCCTTCCGCTACGGAAGCGATGACTTGGATGTTATTGGGCTGTCCTTCAGGAGAGACATCTGGGTCCAGCGCAGTCAGGTGTATCCACCTACAGGTGGAAACACAGCCAAATCACCAATGCAGGAATCCCTCCTGAAGAAAGTTGGAGAGCAAGGATATCCATTTTCCTTCCAGGTGAGAAAGCATAACTCACTTTTTCTATATATCAAAATGACTCCTGTCCTTCATTCAAATGTTATTTTGATCGATCACAGATTGTTACTTTACCTTTACCTTCCAGTCATCTTCTTAAAATTGTATTTATTAATGTGCATTGTTTGTACTTGTTTCAGATGCCAACAGATCTCCCATGCTCAGTCTCCTTACAGCCTGGGCCAAATGATTCTGGCAAGGTACTACTACTGTCCATGTCCATTATCCCTTTTCATTCACTCTTATATGCTACTTCAAATGTTTGACAAACAAATAATTTGTTTGGGTCTTGTTCTGTTGTAGGCCTGTGGCGTGGACTTTGAGGTTAAAGGATACATTGCCAACGAAGCCGACAGTGCAGATGAAGTCATTGAGAAGAAGTATGCCTACAGCCACACCATACTGTCAGGCCAATCTTGTATTGTATCCTTAAGTAGAATTGAGGACATATAGTGGGCTAACCCTGACTCACTTTGCGTGTCTTTATTTCTAAACTTAGGGACACGTGTCGTCTGATTATTCGCAAAATACAATTTGCTCCAGCTTGCAACAAAGCCGGACCCAAGGCTGATATAACCAAGCAGTTTATGTTGACTGACAAACCCATTCACTTGGTGGCCTCCCTTGAAAAAGAGGTAGGCCTACATTGAAGTCTACACACTGTATTTTCGACATTATATATACATAACTATAGCTATATTATTAAAAATGTATTATTCTTATATCTAGATTTATTACCACGGTGATCCAATCAGTGTCATGGTGAAAATCCACAATGAAACCAACAAGATAGTGAAGAGAATCAAAGTCTCAGGTGAGTAGTGAGGAAAGGATTAAAGTTTGATTGAAGTTAAACTCTTGACAAATTGTGTTTGTGTTTAGCTCGCGAGAGAAGAAGAAAGAAAAAGAATATGGGTAAATGTTCAAGTGTGTGCGTGCGCGTGTGTATGCGTGTTCAAGAGTCATACATTTTGACTGATAATTCTAACAGAGTTGCTTTTTCTTTCTAGTTGAGCAGCTAACAAATGTGGTGCTCTACTCGTCTGACACTTATGTCAAGGCCGTCTGCTCTGAGGAGTTTGGGTAAGGCTTTCACTGTATGAGACAAGATTGGGGTACTTTCAGATTCAATTTCATTAATTTAGGAAGTAATTTTCTGCCAAAATAAAATATCTGGAAATTTCTCACATAAACAATATTCTCAAGTCCCAATTTCCCTAAATTCAACCTATACAGCTATTACTGAGAAAGAAATGCTTTGTCATTGTTACATTTTGTTTTAAATTAAAATTATGGGTTGAGTAAAAGTAAATTATTATAAATAATGGCTGTTAAGTGAAACATATTTTATTATTTATTTGTTTATTTATTTATGTATTTCACTGCTGGACACAGCGAGACAGTAAATGCCAACTCTACATTCGAGAAGTCCTTCCAAATAACCCCCCTGCTGTCCAACAACAAAGAGAAGCGAGGTCTTTCTGTTGACGGGCGGCTAAAAGATGAGGACACCCACCTAGCATCCACTACCCTGTAAGCCACTCTAGCTCTCTCATCAATGGGCTTACAGCGAGCTCAGGAAAGGTTTTCATCCTCTTACCGAGTGGTGGTGATACAGCTCTACATTGTGTCATCGTGTCTTAGACCAAATCCTCAAGCTCTAATACATAAACTATTCTTGTCTCCTCACAGGAGTCAAGGAGAAAAAGAAATGAAGGGAATCCTTGTCTCCTATAAAGTCAAGGTCAATCTAATGGTGTCCGGCGGAGGGTAAGGCTTAACTGAAAAGAATTTATTCATGAATAATACCTTTACGCTTTGTGTCAAATTGTGCAGACTAAAGGTTTCTTTTATTGTTTGTCTGTTACCAAAAGCCTGCTGGGTGGCCTAACAGGAAGGTACATTTTGATTTTCCTTCATTTGTGGTAACGTGTTATTAGTGCAAGTGATATTTAAATTACTAATCTATATATTTTTAATAATAAACCTTTTCAGCAGTGTCACTGTGGAGCTTCCTCTGACTCTGATGTCCCCAAAACCTGCAGGTGAGTGCAATGTTTGTTCATGTAATTCCTATTTAATTGAGTCCTCAGACTTTTCACCTGAACAAAAAATATAGTATTTAATATTCTGTAACTGATCTGATTAACATGTTTTATGTCATGTCTTCCCCTTTTATCCATTTATTGCATGCAATTGCTGTATCCTGAGCAGAAGTGTAAGTCGAAAATAGCCTCTGTGAAAAGGCTCATATTCACTTGCGGCTCGGGTGTTTATGACACGCTGCTGATATGTTTCTCCTGTGTGTGTTTTATATAAACAAAGCAAATTGGATTAAAGGCCTCTTTAGTTCAGGTGAGGTCACCTCCAATTCAGTACATATTACAGCGTCCACTTCTTCAATGGCTACAGTGCAAGTCTTTTCTGTGAACTAAAGCCCTAGTTTGAACACTACAATGTTGAATCTAGTTCTTGACACAAACAACAAAATCAAAAGATTGGTTTATTTGTAAGGCAAGCAATTGCATAATAGAAAGTAATGAGGTCCTCAGAAAGAAGCATAGATGCGACGGCCCTTGAACAAGTGCACTGTTTCACCCTCCAGCGGTTAGTTTTGTGTGAAATATTCAAATGGAACCATTGTTGCTCAACCTCCAAGATGATTTGTTAAATACTCCAGAAGCTAGTAAAAACAGCACGTATGCTGATTTGGGAAGTTGTACAATAGCTATTAATGTATGCATTAGATACAGTATATAGCCCATATCATCCATATGCAAAAAGGGTAGTCTGCATTCTGTTATAAGAAGTCACAATTGCATGTTTCACACTTGGCTGTATATAAAATTAGGTGAAATGCATTTCATGAGTTAGCTTGGTGTGATATTGGTCTCAAAGAAGCAGTTGTTTGTCCATTTCATGCCAACAGGGCAGACATCTCAATTGAGTCCATGGAAAGTTGAGACGCCCAGCAAAGGAAAATCACCTCTCTGACAGAGAATACACAACACAAAAGGAACTCAACATCAATGAAGAAAAGCACAAAGTTTTGTTGAGTCACTACAATGTTCTTATTTCACCTGTACATATAAATATTTATCAGGCAGTACTGCATGAGCTCTATCACTGAAAAAGTGTCTAAACTCTGTGTGACATTTATCTGAATGCCATCATAGCATTAAATAGAAATAAACATGTATCGTACATTTTTCTTTGTCAAAGGAAATGTCTCATAGTACAGTGAAGACTTTTCTTTCGATGTGTTAAACATAGCATAGCTTTCATTATCCTTAATATTTAGTGCCGTCATTAGAGCCATGATATAAATTATGCCAGAATGTACAGCTGTGAGATGAATATCCCCAAAATACTCTTTATTGACAAAAGTAAATAAACACAATGTTTCCCGAATTATCCCCTTGCTTGTTTATTTTGCTCAGTATTTCTATGTCAAGACTTATATTTTCTTTTAAAAAACTGAGACCTTCATTATAGCAACAAAATGCTTCATTACAAAAACACCAAATAGGAAAAAAAAAAAATTTAAATAAAAAGATATTGGTTGTTTAACAAAAGTGAATGGATACTTTTCTATACAAAAAAACTGAATTTCGTTAACTAAAAAGGTCTGATTAATGTGTTTCTTCTACGTTAAATGCACGCATTTAATTTGGGACCAAAATTAACAAATTGTCACACAAACATTGCTCTGAAAAGTAGCTCTGAGTAGTTGCTCTTAAGCGCTGCTCTGAATCATACAGCTAAGTAGTGAGTTCAATACATTTTCTACACATTCATGTTGCTTTCACATGGTCCACTTGTACCAAAGCTGTGACCCACATAGAAAACCAGTTTTTAAGAGAGCATTTCTCTTCATCTGCTACTTCCTTTTCTTTTTGCCCTCACTCAAGGGTTTCCTAAACAAGCACCAAACACTGTAAATTTTCACTCCTTCTGTCAAAACTATGACAAATGACTTCTTTTGACGCATACGAGAAATAGCAATGGGTCCTAATGAATGGATGGACATATAATGAGGCTTTATGTGACGACTGCAATTTCTGTTGTCTCTCAACGTTTGCCTCTTGGTTGCGCTATTTCACTTCTGTACGTCTAAGAAAACAATAGCGCTGGCTAGCGTAGGATAAAGATACACTACTTGCTCCTCTCCGGTCTAGACACCACATCATTAGCCAAGTCAGCTAGTTAAGCTTAACGTTAGCTGTTTATTTTTGGACAAAATGTCAACTACGACCGGCGGCGGAGAGTTTGGCAACCCTCTACGAAAGTTCAAGCTCGTCTTTCTGGGCGAACAGAGTGGTAAGCAGGGGACGGTGTACCTGAACCAAGTGTTAATTTGGTCGGATGTGAAGAATATGTCAGAAGAAGTGGCTAAGATAAAGGTAGCTAACTAGCTTCTCCAGGTAGTTCGCTGCTGGCTAACGTTAGCAGGATAAAGGACATCAGCGATGATACGAAGCGAGATGTTAGTATTTCAGTGTCTACACGGTGTTTTAAGAGAGAGTAAGATGACAAAAAGATGATGGACACAACATCTTTTCTCACTCGTGATGATGTCATTGCATAGCTAGCCAACGGTAATCGCTAAGCTAGCCACACGTCTCGCTCTTCGTCTGAACTATAAATGCCTATAATAAGTAGAATTACTGTTTCTTATCATCAGAGTTTGTGGTTTACCTACGGAATGGTTTGTTGCCAGATTAAAGCAATGGCCATTGTCCTTCCTGTGGCCATTGGTTTGCAATCCATCAAGTAACTGTAGCTAACAGTAGCTGGCTAACTACTTTTAGCTAGCAGTTAGCGGTAGCTGTACTAGGACGAAATACACTAGCAGTAACGTTAGCTAATGTTACCGTTCACTATAACGTTACCTAATTGAACCCCCAATGTGACTGTTACGAATATTTGCTCCCAAACAGAAGAGCCCAAATACGTGAAGGGAATTGAGTGTATCCTTGTTTGTCAGTGAAGCGCTTTTCAACTCACTAGCTGTTAGCTTCCTACCTTTCAGAGCCACGTCGGTCAGTGGGTCCAGACCAGTCGGCCTTTCCCCCGACCTTTTAACGTCAGCTCACAGGGACGACCGCTGACATTATTAATAAACGTGGTTGTATTTTAGGATTGTCTAATATGTCAGTGAAAGTCTCTTATCACGAAACAAATGTGAAAAGTTGAGCCATTTTAATGTTCTTACGGTGGCTCCACCCAGACTGCCAGCTCAGCGTGTGGGTTCAGCAGTCCACATTGCATCAATGATCATGGCCACAGCAGTTCGCTCTCACTGAGTCATTGATTTGTATCCTTCCTGTAATATAAAATCAGAATTGATGTAGTTGGGTATTTGATCTTAACATTGGAGCTTTTGGCCTAGTAGAGTATTAACTTTCATTACCAGGATCAAATCTTAAAGTGTCTGTTACTGTGTTTGTGCAGTTGGGAAGACCTCACTCATCACCAGGTTTATGTATGACAGTTTCGACAACACTTATCAGGTAATAACATATGTTCATCACAAAATTACACGGCGTTAGTGTGCCATTATGGCTCTGATTGAGTGTATTCTAATCAATAAATGATGTGTTTATAAAAACACGTTTCTGACAACAGACATTATGAATTGTTGGCTGTAAGTGATTTTCCAGTTCCAGGTCCTTTGATAGTGTGTGTGGTGATGTACTGGCATGGTATAAGGAACACCTAACTGGAACGTAGCCATTGTTAATGTTTTCAGTTTTGCCTGTACTGTTCGTACTATGACAAGTTAAAATGTTGTGAAAAAAATGTTTAAAATACAATTATGCAGGTATAACAATGTTTTAATGCAATGATTGTCTTACAGGCAACAATTGGCATTGACTTTTTGTCAAAAACCATGTACCTAGAAGATCGCACGGTAAGCCCTGCATATTTTATTGTGGTTCTCATCATTCCCATTGGCGTAGTTTTAAAACTGCTAGAGAAGCTTAAAGCTATCTACTTATTATGTAGTAGCCACCACTTATTTCCCTTTCACCATTTCACATTGTTTTAAATTACATCCTAGATTTTACTATTCATTTTGTTAGTCATGTGATCATGTTTTTAGTTCCCATCGTTATTTCAAGTTTTTGTTCTCCTTCCATCCCTTGGCTGGACATGAAATGCCCCCCCATCCCCCCC
>CM022490.1:18340913-18366637 GCA_011952105.1 Coreoperca whiteheadi | reverse complement strand
CCACCCCCCCTTCCACATTCATTTCGCGGCTGGCCTCAGATTCGGCTGCAGCTCTGGGATACAGCAGGACAGGAGCGTTTCCGCAGCCTCATCCCCAGTTACATCCGCGACTCAGCCGCTGCTGTGGTGGTTTATGACATAGCCAGTAGGTATCATGGCCTTGCCTCACCTCCTTGTCCTTCAAGTACGTGGAAGGGCAAAACAATTTGACTAGCCTGGCAAACCCCACTGGACAACATGATGATGGTATATTCCAGAATGTTTGCATCAGCCGTAGTGATACTAAACATTTCTCCAGCTGTGTCCAGGGGGTCTGTGCTTCCTAAATGCTGTTGCATATGTGACTGATAGAAGGACTAAAGGAAAATACCTTCAGATGTCACCTCAAGGGCAGAGATCCTCTGAAACAGCCTAAATAATGATTCTGCAGGGTCTCTTTTTACATGTCTTATTTGCACGCTGCATTTGAATGATTCTCCCCGTTCCTCCATAAAGAGCCATTTACATCTCTGCTGCTTGGCTTGCAGTTCCTTTATGTCTGTCCTATTCTCCACTTTCTTGTTCTGCCTTTCCCCTCTTTATCTCCACCTCCTTCCCCTTTTATCCTCCTCCGCTCCAATCCTCAGGTCCGGCTCCAGCTCTGGGACACTGCTGGACAGGAGCGTTTTCGTAGCCTAATTCCCAGCTACATCCGTGACTCTACCATTGCCGTGGTTGTTTATGACATCACCAGTGAGTCAGGGCTGTACTCTAACCTTTCTGTAGGGGTCTAGAGCAATTGAAAGGAAACTTTCTTGGCATAGTTGCTACTTAATATCTTTCTGCTAATAACCTTCAGAATCTCTTTAAGTATATTTTCCTTCTTCAAGCTTCTCTTCTTGATACTTCTGCTTTCTCACACGACTACTCTACATAAGATGCTCTACCTTTTTTAATGAAGAGTAATACCTGCTTGTGCACACTTTTAACTATAGCTAGAATATGTAATGTTGTATGTCGTTTGGGGCTACTGTGGTTGATGTGTACAGTAATTTTCTGGGTTGTTTTTTTTTTTTCTTCCACAGATCTTAATTCATTCCAGCAAACCTCAAAGTGGATTGATGATGTTAGAACAGAGAGAGGAAGTGATGTCATTATAATGCTTGTTGGGAACAAAACAGACTTGGCGGATAAAAGGTACACGGGTGTGTGAGATGTGTGAAAGATTATGATGATGATTTTTGTGTTCTGTTTACAAAGAGTGATAAATAGACTATATTTTTCTAATTCTACTACAATTATAAAATAGGTAGCATTGAGAATTATATTAGATAAATTCTGCCCAAGCCTGGAATCCCATTTTCTTCCCTTCAGTGCATCTCATCCAATTTTGACTTTTGTCATCCCTTGGTATTTTGCATACTCCAGCCTTTTTATTAGTGATTTAAGTACTTTTATTTATATATTTTTTATTTCTTATCATTTGATCATATTTTTGTTCTGCCTATTTTCTTTGCTTTACATTTTTGTTACCTTTCCTGCTCTGTTTTCTCCATGTCATTCTGGATTTTTGTTTTTGTGTGTGTGTGTTTCCCTCAACACCACACTTCACACCACTCCCTCCCTCCCCTCTTCTCCCTTCCCGGGACCATGGCAGGCAAGTTTCTGTTGAGGCGGCAGAGAGGAAAGCTCGTGAGCTCAATGTGATGTACATAGAGACCAGTGCCAAGGCTGGCTATAACGTCAAACAGGTTGGTGTCCAGCAACAGCGGGTGTAATACTGACCAATAGTCCTGACAGTCATGATGTCCTTTAGGTCAGAGAGGTCAACCTGTTCTGTCTGGGATGTACAACTCCTCCATGTATTCATTATATGGATCAGAGTGTGGCTGTTGAATGAATGAGGGATCTCTGGAGTCGTTTTCCTGCTGCTTCATCTTTACTCAGCACAGCAGCTTCTCTCCCTTTGTCTTCCTCTCTGTTTGTCTGTGTTATAACTACACTAACCTCTCTCTCCCTTTCACTCAAAACAAGATTCTGTGTTGAGCTCTCTTTGTTTCTCTCTTCATCTCTTCTCTCTCCTTTTGGCCTGTCCTCTTTGCGTTTCTTACCACATCTGCCTGTTCGTCCATCTCGCCCCTCTGCCTTTACCTGAGCAGACAGATCACCACGGAGGAGGGCGAGCAGAGAGCTAAGGAACTGAATGTCATGTTCATTGAAACCAGCGCAAAGACTGGCTACAATGTCAAACAGGTAGAGATTCTGCTCTCTCAAGGTAGTTGAGCTAATTCTGCCATCAAAGTCTACACTTAACTCCTTCCGCCTCCTTTTCCCCTCTCGTGGCATCATGACATGTCTTAGCATTCTGTATCAGTTGTGTGTTTTCCACCCCACAGGCTTTGCTTTTAGTTGTTGCAGTTTTAATTCACTGGGTCTGCACAGGGTTACTGCTACTGTGTTTGTTTGTTTTTCTGTATTTGATTCACTCAAACTTCTGCAGCTTTCAACATTTTTCTGTGAATACAATGGATTTGCTCAGTGGAGGAGGTCAGCACGGCGACCTTCACTTTCGAACCAGCAATTACAATCACATTTTGTGTCACTGCTTTAAATGCTTCTTGTGTTTGCCTGTTATTCAATAAAATATATTACTTAGGAGCGACTAGTCATAATGTGGCTCACTTTATGTCTGTACTGTATATAGCCCGTTTTACAGTAGGGCTGAGTGGTTTAGAAATGTCACTTATAGTGATAGTGAGGCAATAAACATGTATCCATCATCAGAGATTTATCTATCGGCTTACACTGAGGTAACCATCCCTTCATTATCTCTGGTTGTATTTGGACATTGTTGGTAATGGAGCAAAATGAGCAGGATTGTGGGTAATGGAGCAAAAATGAGCAGGATTGCATTATGGCAATAATGGATTTACAGGATTTTTTTTGCAGAAATGTGATTTAAATACCATAGGTTTTAATCAGATTAGACAAGAAAAAAAACATTCCTCGCTGATTTATTTATGTAGGAACAGTTTCTCAATTGAATTTCAAGAAAATGTACTACAGGGCAATATATATCAATATGGCAGTTAAACTACATACACCGTGATAGACGGATTTTTATCTAAATCACCCACCCCTATGTGACAGCGTTTTAGTTTATATTGCATTCTAGTAAGACCTTTTTTGAATGTGTCTGACCGTTAAATTATTCTGACTTTGTTTGATAGCTGTTCCGTCGCGTTGCTGCTGCATTGCCTGGGATGGATAGCACACCAGAGAAAAGCAAAGAGGACAGTATCCTTTTTAAAGATGCTTTCAGTAGAAATAGTTGTCATACTATACAAGTTACTATTGCCATGGCTTTAATGCTATCTTCGTAGGAAGCCTGGCAAACTGGTAACAAGTGCCTCTTAGTTCACTTGGCAGAAAAGAGAGCATGTACACTGAGGAGATGGCGCCCGGATAGCACTGCAGAAAATACTGAAGTGAAAAGTGCAAAATCATCACCGGTGATGTTGCTTAACCAAGTCCTCTCAGTGATCGACATCAAACTGGAGAAACAGCCAGAGATGACTGTCACCGAGAGCAGCTGCTCATGCTAGTACACCTCACCCTCACCCAGCCTGTCTCCTCCCCACCAACAGCTTGTCTCTCAGTGCCCACTCTCTCCACCCTTGGCACACTGCCATTGGGATGGAGGACCTGTCTTTTTTTTTCCCTTTTCAACTCAGTGACTTTTCAGAGTAACCGTGTGGATGTGCATTACTGTATTGAAACAGATTATCTGGGGGGAAAATTGTTCAAACGTAAACGTTTAAAACAAGGAAAAAGTGAAATGATATGTTCAGATTTTCATCCAGTTGCATGGCATTATATAGGATTGCAGACTGACAGCTAACCGCTCATGAGTTATTGCGCAGTTCGGAATCTTAGTGCTGTTACTCTTGTCATTGTTGTAAAGTAAAACTGCTTGGGATTATTTAAATGACTCTGCAAGGTTGAGTTTTCAGCCCACTGTATTTTACTTTTTTATTTTTTAAATGGAGAGTTTGCCTAAAACTATTATATCTCTCAGATAACTGATTGTTTTTTTGACTTTGTCTTATTTTGAGGAAGTAAAGACAGAATCTTACCAGTGAAATTACGTCATTGCTAACCATCATATTGCCACATTATGCTCAAATGGACCCTTTCATTAAAGGGGGTCCATTCATTAGGTATCATTTCTACCTAACACATCTGTAGGGTTCAACTGCCAAATACAGCAGTGTGTTAGTAGGCCCCATTTACATAATTTGAGACCTTTATTAAAACAGTGCTGCAAACTGATGTGTAACCAACTAATGAGGTAACAGATATCAGTTTTCATCATTCAGTTCAGTTCATTAAAATGGCTACTAACCTGAAGCTATGTCTGCATTAAAACTATAGCAAATGTCTTTCCAGTGTTTTTAAATTAGCTGCACACATACTAACATGTCTGAGGAGGAGTTTTCAGTTATTAGATGCCCCTAATGTAGGAAATAAAAAAGCCAGTGTTTAGTTTTTCCACGCTGATGGAAAGTTGTGGTCGCTGTGACGTACCCACCATCTCATTGATCATTTGTGTTGTGTTGACTACATTATTTGCAAGAACATGCAGCATGCTCACCGTTGCAGGATTTATATGGATAAGAACACAGATGCCTTGCTTGTTTGTTCACCAACGTTGTGCACTGAATCAAGCCACAATATTGTAAAATATAACAGAAGCCTGCTGACTGGTTCATGGCTTCACTAGTTGTTTTGTAGAGGTGGTAGATAAGAGTTTGTCCTCAGATACAGCTAACGCTTACTAACACCCTTGCTGTAAAAAGTGCAGAGAAGTTAGTTGCAGTATCCTTTGCTGTGTTGCTATTGCCTGTGTAGGACTGTTAGTCTTTCTGTGTTTATTTATTTTGTAACTTGGACATACCGATAACATTGTTTGCTTGACCAAAAGTACAGATGCTGACACGCATAGTGAAAGTTTATTTTATTTATTTGTGTGTCTGCTGGGACGCCACTTAAAAGCGACTTCTTTTTTTTTTGTCACACTGCTAGAAATTTGTTTGCAGTGTGTAGTCAGTTGTTTGGTTTACAGTCGCAGGTAAAGGCTGCACCGTCTCCAGACACACACACACACACACACACACATAGTGTAACACAAACCAACTAACTTGCCATAGCGCAACAAAGGACACTGGTCATTTGCTCTAGCTTGTTTTGAAATGTCAACGTTTTAAAATCGATTTTAAAAAAAATAAAAGTATGGATTTAAGTATTAAATTACATCAAACAACCATTTTAACATGGCGCAGCTCTTCTATTACTTGTGACTGACTAAATACTCCGCTTTGTGCTATTCTGAATTGTGTCTGTCCATTTGAAATATGCTGTCTACTCGTGTTTAGCAACGTTTGTGTGAATAATGTACTATTACTATCTGATGTATAAAAAGGAGAGTTAATGAAACGCAAGTGTAGGCCTATCACATGGAATAAAATAAAGATATTTCACCAAACATTTAACATCTGCGAGCCCTTTCTTTATAAAACACTGCTGTAGGAAAAGATACCAGCCTTATGGCATTCAGAATTCTCTCAATTCAAATGCTTTCAATCTCATTTAAAATGCTAGCAAACATTAATATGTTCATATATCAGCACAGTCTATAATCAATACAGCACCTGAGTTGTATGTGACAATCCTGTTGCATGTTGCCAAAGTAGACTGAAACTACTCATTAGGCAATGCAGCTCAGGCATGAAACGTTACAACAGGAAGGTGTGGCTAAGTATGAACATGAGATTGCACTACACTTAGGACTGCCACTTTGTTCGTGGACATCTTTCGCCAACATCTATTGAAAGCATGTAATGAAAAACTGAATGTGTGAACTGGCGCTTCATAAATCTTATTGCCAACTTTCAACATATGGGCCTATTCGTACCAGTTGGCCTGTTTTCTACATCACCTGCTTGAATGGTTTAGATCATTTTGAGCCTTTTTTTTTTTTTATTTGATTTTTGAACAGTTGGTGTTAAAAACGACCTGCAGACCCAGTTAAGAGGATAAATTCATTTCACTCATGGTTTAGTATTAGTGTACTCTTGTTGTTTAACATTTATAGTGGTGGTGATACTCTGGATTCATCAACACTGAGCAATTCGCACCTACCCACCCAGTGTTCAGCCCACTATGTTTGTACCTTTCACACACTCTGACGCCGAAACACCACAACAGTGCTCTTTGAATTCTGAACTCCTCATTTCCTCTGGTATCCGCTTCGAACGATAGTGTCTGTATGTCACTGTACCAATGCTTCTGAACTGAGGTCAGCCCTTCTGGCCGTGCCGGCGAGGGCGGGACAAACTTTCTTTCTTCACGCACCTGCGTCGCGCCAGCGTAGCACACCTGGATTCAGGACGGACTGTGACGTCAGAGGGGAGAGGCGTTTGAAGGAATGGCTTCAGGAATACCAACACAAAAATGCTGCTCGACCTGATTGGTGACCAGCTCGCATATATTCGCGTCGCCAGAGGCACACAACTGCAGAAGTGTCAAATCTGTCCAGTCGCTCGGGTCAAACGCACATTCCGGACCGAGCAGGTAGCTCTGTGCGTCAGATTTCTGTTGAGGAACGAAGGGGGGAAAAAAAAAAAAAAACATTTTTGAAGAAGAAATTGTTTGAGGTTTTATTTTTTTAAGATACGCGAAGATGTCCCTTCATTCGAGTATTGTACCCGACGAGGCGGTCTTTGCCGACTTCAGAAAGCAGTGTTTATCCACGGACAATTGGGTGAACAAGTATGACGCTAATGGGATGCAAGTGTGGGTCGAAGTTCCCGCAAAGAAAGGAAATCAAGTATCTAAAATCCACAAGATCAAGGTAAGTTGATTTTTCTACCGACTTGACGCTGTTTAGAAATAATCAACTCTATTAGGATGTCCTGCTATAGTCTCTGGGTGGTCTGCTGTGAACCTGACATTGCCCTATGTTCATAACACTTTGTGTATGTGTTTCAGTGTAAAATGACAATCAAAGACGTATCAGCTGCCACCATGTACGACGTCATTAACGATGGCCAGTACCGTAAGCAATGGGACCCCGCCATGATGGAGAGTTTTGACATTGCCCGGCTCTCTGCTAATGCTGATGTGGGCTACTACTCATGTGAGGACTCCTATCTGTTGAATTGTATCCCTGTCCTCCGTCTATGTTGCCTGCCTCAGTTTAACCTGTTAAAGGTACAGTTCACCCCCAAATACAAAAATACATATATTCTCTGGCTTCCCTAATGCTTTTCATCCATCTAGATGGTTTTAGTGTAAGTTGCTGAGTTTTGGAGATATAACCTGTAGAGATGTCTGCTTGCTTATTTATTTTTAATATAATGGGATTATATGGCCACATCGCTTGTGGTGCCCAGAACTACAGGTAAGGGGGGGGTATGTATTTTTGATTTGGGAGTGAACTGTTCCTTTTTGTACCCAGAGCAGAGTAGGGATTTCTGGCACAACTTCGCCTACTTCCAAGGTGCTTGGAGGAGGAGGAGGAGGGGGGGGGTCTAAAGGTTCAGTTTCACCTGAAACACACACACAATGAAACGTGCATATTTGGAGTTTGGCTTAATGGAATAACAGGACTATTTCAAGACGTCATTAAAACAGTGCTGGTTTCTATTTGTTTTTAAGAAATGGCTTGCTAATAATAGAGTATTTATATTGACTTATAGTAAAATATAAATGCTGCCATTATTTCCCCATCAGCAAGTTCTCCTGTTCCATATTTACACACACAAAGCAGATTACATACAATTCATCCATGGTGCACTATAGTGTCTTAACTTCAATTTCAAATTAATTAGAATCTGTTTCCTCTGTCAACACCTTTTTTGTAAGCTGCTGAAGTACCGGGGGGGGGGGATGAAGAATGAGCGGCCTCTTGTTTCACCAGTGTATTTATTGCCATAACAAGGGTGCACTTGTTGAGTCTAAGGTTGTGAGAGTGGAAAGCCGAAGTAATGAAGGCAGTCGTAACACAATATAACCAGATTTTGACGTCTTTTTGTTTTATGTCTGCAGGGATTTGCCCAAAGCCAATAACGAACAGAGATGTGGTGAGTCTGCGCTCGTGGCAGGTGATGGATGACGAGTACATTATCGTTAACTTCTCCGTCAAACACCCGGTACGCCACCTCCTCCACACACTCCCAGGCACATAGCAAACACTGGGCCATTTCTACAGACCTGTGCCACCTAATGTCTTAATGTTTTGTGAGCACTTAGTATAATTATTTTTTGTAACAGCTATTTTACATTTGTCTTAACCATGATGATAGTATCACATGTCCAAATTGCATAACTTGTCTAACGTCTTGAACAAGGTGTATTTTATTTATTTTTTTAAGTTAAAATTGTTCTTTTTCTCATTTATTCTGCAAACCGTTTTCATTCGACTACAGAAATACCCTCCTCGCAGAGACATCGTGAGGGCCATTTCCATCCTCACTGGCTATTTAATCAAATCCACAGGACCAAACAGCTGTACTTTCATATACCTTTCACAAGCTGACCCCAAAGGTAAGACCGTAACCAGCACTAAAATTGCTCTTTTAAAAAGTGAGAATTGTTGGTGAACATTTTCAGAGCCGTTTTTTTAAAGTGTATCTCTTTGCTCCAGGTTCTCTTCCGAAGGTTGTGGTAAACCAAGCTTCTCAAATTCTCGCTCCACGGGTATGTAACGCCACTGTTGTCACAAACTCTTTTTGGTAAAAGTTTAGTTTACTTCTAGTTAACAGCGGCACTGAAAGTGATAAGGTTAAAAATACATGAAATGTTTGACTGACAGTGTGGGGGCGTGTGTGTCCCTGATGATTTAAGAACCGTGTAATAGGTGTGTGTGTGTGCGCATAAGGGTGTGAATGTTTCATATGTCTTAAAGGACAATGGTAACCATGGACAACCAATTTTAGATCCGGTCGTGGTAAGGTTGCTGACAAAGGAGTATCTCAGCTGCTGCAGAACTTGTTACCCAGGTTTCATACCCTATGCAGATTGAAACTATTTAGACCAAAGTTTGTCTGTGTGAATTAGAGACTCGTGCCTTAACAGAAACATTGACCTTCTTTACCTTAAACAGTGATTTCTATAAACTAAACCATTATAAGGCTGACGAAAACAAAACTTGGTACAAAGTAGTTACCATTTAGGTGAAGTCAAGAATTGATGAGCCCTCTGTAATGGCAAAGGCAAGCTCGCCATTTTATACTTGAGAATGTAAAGGAGGCCTTTGTTCACATGTTTATGCTTTTTAAATAGGACTTTACTTAAGTGAATCTTAGTTTGTGCAAATATGTTACACCAGAGCTGTAAATGGTGGACATGTGTAGCTGCTTGCCACATAATTTGTTCCACAGTATTTTGTGACCAGCTTTGTTGATTTGGAGACTGAAGGTGTGGTATGATCCGCATTGTCAGACTGCAGCCCTCTGATAATCTTCTCCTCTCTTGGCCCACTCCTTCCAGGTGATGAAGGCTGTACACAAGGCGGGACAGAACTACCCAGAGTGGAAACGGCAGAACTCTCCCGACCAGAAGCCCTGGCTGTACCCAGAGCAGAGCACCCTGCCCATGATGGACGCCGCCGAGCTGTCGTTACATAGAGTAGACTCGCTAGAAAACATGGATGAGAGTTGCAAGGCGGATGCTCAGGACAGCGGTTAAATCGCATCAAAGTGACATGAAGGGTAGCCAAAAGGGAGAGATTGGGGGATGGACTATATGTATATATATTATCAGACTTGCTACCTCCGACTCCTCTGTGATTTATCCTGTTTTCCACATCACTGTGCCTTTAGGGATGAGCAAGGGCATGAAGTGTTTACAGTTGTCTTACCAGACAGAAATGAGCACAGATCAAGTTGCCATTCACCTCACTCCAGGTTGAACTAAGCTAAACAGCTTTCCAGTGTTTGCCCCGGTGCTTTTATTTAAATTTTTTTTATTTTTTTAAACAATTTATAGTCTGGGGTTTGAATGTGTCATGGTTACAGCACTACATTTACAATAGGCTTTTTGTTGTTGTTGTTGCAGCTGTGTAAAATGCACATGAACACATTTTGAAAGAGAAAACAAAGCGTAGTTTTCCACTAGTGGCTCTTTGCCTTTACAAATGACTGGAATGCGAAGTAAATGAGGTATTGTCAATGTTTAAAGTAGAGTGAAATTAAATTATGTATTTATTGAATCTTTTGAAATTAGTTGCTAATAGAAACTGTTTTAGCTTAACCTCTTTCTTTGTTGAATGTCAGCTCAAAATGATCAGAGCCTGAACTGGACTCGTTTTTTTGTTTTTTTTTAAATAGTCACTTTTTATTTTTGTTAAATCACATTAATATGGCTAGTGACACTGTTAGGAGGTTAACATGAAGACCTATTATGGTGCAAGGTTCTGGGTGTCAACCTTGAATCTTTTTTTTTTTTAGAGATACAAAGTTTCTTAAGCTTTTAACTTATACAAAACTACATTTGCTACTGACGGTCTTTTAAATGTGAACATTGTATTGCTAACCATTAGTTAACATTATTTAGTCCTGATTAGTGAGCAACTATGCTGTATTTATAACTTTAATGTGTAATACAGGAAGGTTGTATTTATTCAGATGTTGTGCAATCAAAGCTTATGCAATCTAATTCTTATAAGTTACACAGACCTGAGACTTGCATTGGCACTCAAGGAGATCAGTTGTTGATCTCGGAGAAGGAAAATGTTGTAAACATGTAAAATGTACATAGCAAGTTTGTATTTTGTAAGGTGAAGATCACTTTACCTGAAGGATTGGAATGACCATAAAATATATATTCGTTATTTTATTTATTCAAAGTTACTGTATGCTTGGATGAAGTCATAATGGAGGAAAGACCCTGAAATGAAGCCCTGCGGGCTTTCGTTAGGTTTTTCTTCCCAAGATATTTGATGTTAATGTTACATGGTCTTGACTTTAAAAAAAATAAACCTCACAAGATTAACATGCTTGGGTAATCACTGTCATTGACTGCATTCCTCTTAAGATGACAATCCGTCTCAAGAGAAACCAACCTACAAAGTGGAACAAGTTTGGCTACTTGTATCAGAGCAAACCGGTCCATTTCCAGCTCTGGTTCAGGCATTTCAAGTACACAGAGAAAGACAAAGGTTACTGCAGTTCAAAATGTATTTCATTTGACCTTTTTAATCATGTTCTTTTATGAAAAACATTCAAAAACACTTTAAGTGTCATTAAGTTCATCAGATGGAAAACCAAACGTTATTCCCTTCTATGAAAATGATTAGTCTACAAAAGAATAAGACGGCGTTGATGCAACAGGCAGGTATTTACAAATGTTTAAAACAAATTCACTTACTGTATAGTAGCATAATGCAGTAACATCCAGAGGTATTCGACTGTGTTCTATAAACGTTCGAATGGATGCAGATTTTCTTGACAGCCATAAGCTTGTGTCTGCGGATTGTACTGATCAGCACATCTTGAACTACCTCGGTTGGAATGAAATCCTGCTACCATCGGGGTCTCCATTGCACACACTAACACCCCATTACAGGCTTTACCACTCTACTAAGACGCAGCGCACAATGCGTTGTTATTGTGCTCTTTAACAGCAAGTTGGAAGTTAGACTTACATTACATACGTTAAATAAATACAATATCATTCAGCCCAGGAGCAGTTTATGTAAAACTTATCTTGTATGAAACATGAACAAAAATAATACTTGACAATATTTAAGTAATGCTGGGTCCACAATACCAGTCACTGAAATATATTTATACAACTTAATATTTCCTACCCAATAAACACATTTTTGTTAAATATTTAAGAACTGGATGTTCAATACATTCAGTGATATTTAAAATCTACCGGAAGTCTTGCACTATCATTTGCTTACGATATGCTGTATAAGGCCCTGCTGTCTTTGCACCGTGTGTGTCAGTGTGTTCTGAAATCCAAGTGATATCTACATTTTTTTACATGTATTTACACACTTAGTTGCCAGTTTATTAGGTACACCTAGCTAAAACTAATGCAGTGTAAAACAACAGTCCTTCCATAAGTCTGCCTTCATTAATATAAATGGGGTGGACAAAATACAAGAACCATGATATGCAGTTAAAAGCTCCAGGTAAATCTAGCAAGCGGATCTTGAGTTGTTGTTTCCATAAAAACTGAACATGAAAAACCTTCACGACAGTAGGATTTATGGCCGCGCCGATGTATTAGACTGGATTCGTTTTAGCGAGTTGTACCTAATAAAGTAGCGGCTTAGTTTGTGTACTGTATATATGTCTCCGCTTTATAACCAGGGTCATCAAGGCAAATGTGTACAATACACACAAGTGCTACTCTGTACTTGATTAGAATATTTTTCTAAGACCAGAGAGCAGACGATTAGAGTAGAAACATCTAATCGGGACTTGAGGAAAAGTGAATAAATGCAACGCTCAATTAAATAACGCCAGGTCTATAAATGTTAAGCATGACTAGAAAGAAATGTATCAGTTCCATAATTTATGATGTCAAATGTCTACTAAGCTTCTGCCTCTTCACTTTCTGTGGATAAATCCTGATGGAGTAAAAATCATCATGTCGCACAGTAGATTAGGGAGTGCTCAGATATCTGGGTTAGAGAGACAACAGAGTGCATAACAGAGTATATGTTGTCCTTACATGGAGCACTTTGAATGAGTCTGTTAGTCATGCATCAGTCATCTTGAAGCTGAGAAAGAATGGAGGCAGAGTCTGTGGGAGGAGGGTAATGACGTGCAGTGAAGTGTGTGTCCATCTCTCAATTCATCTCTCTCTCTGCTGCCATCTAATGTACAGTCCTCTCCTTCTGCCTTTGGTAGTCTGATAAGAGAAGCATACAGTGAGCAACATTACAATACTGAAAGGGATGTCATTATATAATCTCCTACCAGCATGATCTAATTCAGTAACTGCAACACCAGTTCTTTTTTGTTGTTGCAGTGAGACATGCAGTGAGATAAGATCGTAATCCTAGCTACAGTATGTGGGCCCATCTGCATGTTGGCATTTGAGTGCTAACAAGCTTCCAATTCTGGAGGTTTGGTTCCTCAAGAACTAGACATGTCCTTTATGGTAGCTTTCCTCACACAGTAACTTTGTGTTGTCACGTTGATAACCACGTAACATATACCGCAGTGCTAGCACATTCGGCGATGGTAAAAGGCACGATCAATGTTACAAATTCAAAACTGATTGGAATCTGTTATCACGCCCAAACTGAGCACAAAAAGTTCGACTTTATCTCATCTTATAAAATAACAGTGACCCTACACAACAACTACTTCTGATCTATTCATGTTTTATGACAATGTTTGCATCTACAATCTTTCAAACAGCAAAGCAAGAAAGAAAGCAGGCCTATATTTAAAATTATGATCCACACAAATGGCTCATTTTATCTATAAACTAAGTCAAACACCTCACTCACTGTACATTAATTTATCTGTTATTTATGGTCACAAAATAGTGATTTGGCCTTTAAAGACAAACTGCAAAGTGAGTCAAAAATACTGAAATACTAAAATAAAAAGAACACTGTATTCACAGACATTTCTTTTATCCTAATTCCTCTCCGCATAGATGTAATAATAATTTGTTTTTCCTATAAATTCTCTCCAATACCAAACCGATTAACTAAATTATAAGCTTCAAGCCATAAACCCTAATATTGTATCAACAAGTACAGATCATTCTTAAAATAGGTCAATTGTAAAGCGAAGGTAAAGCAGATGTCTAAGCCAAAATACCAACTCTATTTACATGACTTAGAGACTGTCGCCATGATTTTGATATGATGGAGTAAGACTTACTGTAAGGAAAGAAGCGAACCCTCATCAGTATTTCTCGCGCAGTCTTCAGAATCTCTACAGCCTAAAGAGGCAGAAGCAATACACTTAATGCAATGCAACAAAAAGGATATCACCAATAAAAAACTATTGGGGTAAAAATGTAAACAACAATGCAGCTTTGGGCTACCCTTATTGAGGCATTATTTGTATGTGATATTTGCCCCCTCACAGGGAGATAAGATAAGGTCAGGAGAACGGAGAAAGACCCAACACGGCTAATATTATAGGTTTAACATCAGATTAAACACCTAATCAGCAACGTTTTGACCATGTAAATTTGAAATACATTTACAGTATTTTACAATATTAAAATATTGACTCAATTTACACAGATGTCTGCAAACATTACTGATATAAAGAACCATCTAACAGCACCATAAATTATGACAAAGCTAGTCTTTATATTATTACACAGTTTTTGTTTCCATAGAGTCCTTAACTATTTACTTACAAAGTGGGATGCTCCCAAAAATAATGTTCTCTTCATTGGTCAAAAATGTTGCTTTTGGTTTAAATGAAATACCAAACCCAAAATATATGCTCCATTCTTGTGCAGTTTGGATTTTTGTGAGGTTTTACACTTAAGGCTGACACATAAGGCGACTTTGACTAATTGAAAATATGACAAGAATGTTCAACCTTTATAAGTGTACACTAGCTCTATGTTGAAAAGTTGTGTCTATATATTACCCATTAAATGTTCTCCACATTCTGGAGTGAAAATGATAACAGATGTCTATTAAAGCTGCGCTTTCAACATGTTCCGACTACAGTGAAGATGACCGAGCAGCCACGGTTGCACATGTGAAGTTGTTTCACATTGATTTTCTTTACGCGGATCCCGATTAGCTTCTAAAAAGTGGTCGCCACTCTTCCTGGGGTCCATTGTTGTAGGTATACAGGGACAATGTCATCGACCAACCCGGTAATGTGAATGGAAATATATTAAAACACTGTTTAACAGTCCTTTCTCAATATCACTAATATTCCGCTACATAGATGGATACTGCATAATAATGTGTTGATTAAAATCTGTGTGGATCTCAGCTTGAAAGTACTGCTCGGGCTTACTCTTGAGTGCTCTATGTCTTGGAAATCAACCTCATTCACAGAAAGAACCTGGTCTCCTTCTTGCAGCCCTGCTCTGTGGGCATCTGAGTCTGGGACCACCTGCGAACACATCACACACACACACATTAGAAACCACAATGCGTACACTGAAAAAGCAAACAATTAGTCAGCAGCACAACAAGTTTGGATGCCAGTTAAAGCCACACCAAACAGCAGGATTACACACACACACTGTACCTTGGATATAAAGATTCCCAACTGCGACGCCTTGCCCCCACGGATGTTGAAGCCCAGCTGTGCTCCTGGAGGTTTCTTCAACACAATGGTCCGAGGTAGGAACTGGGTGAGCTCATTGTTGTAGTCAGGCTGATGAACCCGCTAAAAAATGTACAAAGAAAAAGAAAAGCTGACAATGTACTAAGCAGAATGGTGGCGTGATATCCATCATGACCCTGTGAGCTTGATTCTTCTTACACACTTTGATTCACTGAGAGCAGTCTAATGAGAGTTACCACCCTGCAGAAATCTTCACAGATCTCTGCGACTCGGTGAATCAGCACTAGCGTTCCTGAGCATGAGAGTTATTACCTTTATATTGGAATGTTGGAAACATTAGATTGACAAAAACATTCTTAACTCAGGGTCCCCGTATTTGCTTTTTGCAGAGCTGTCAACTGCATCGCATAATCTTCAGCTGTGGTGTCGGATGTGAACGCCCCCTTTATCCTTCTTCGGCCGTCCACTGACTCCTGTTCAAGGATTTCGACCCCTTTTTCCAGGCGATGCTGTGACCGGTTTGGGTCTGACAGCCAATGTTTCCGTGTTGATAAAGTATCTTGTCCAGGGACAAGGACACATGGGAAATGGACTACATCAGCGCTCTGTGAACACCAAAACCGGTCAAAACATTGACGGGAAAAAGGGGTCAAAGTCATTGACCAGAAGAGAGTGTACAGACAGCGAAAAGGTCACCAGAGGCCACCTTCAAACAGTTACTGGGGTTACGATCTCACCGCCAGATATGTATTTCTCAAAGTTATATAATGGGTTTAAGAGCAAAGTGTGGTTGTACTAACATGTGGCATACCTCCTGTGGAGGTATCCATGCTGGTGGGTTCTCGTAAGAAGGCAGGAACACCACCGGGAGCTGGTAGTCATCATAAGGAATTTTCTGATCCATTGTTTCTGAAAACAGCAAAAGAAGAAAAAGAGATACATTGGTATGGAAAGTCGCTCCTTAATGTTTAATGTACGGCTTGTTATGAAAACAGGTACCGGCTATCCAGTGCACATTATTACAAACTAACGCTATATGGACATGTTACAGCGTGAAAACGAGAAGGGAGACCAAAACCTAACTGTCTGCCATCATAATCGTTTACTCTGTTTTTAAAGAGTAAACCGGCTGACATAATACAGATCCTGCAATAAATGTCAATATACTGATGTACATTTGAATCAGATGATAGAAATAAAATGAGTGCTTGAGCCGAGAGTGGGTCATATCCCACTGTTACTATACAAACAACACGCTAGCTAACGCTACCGTTAGCTTACTTGCTAACCTCGCAACGAGCTCGTTTTGCTCTCTTCATCAAAGATCATTTTTAACTAGCATTCACCCCTATCATCATCTGAGCTATAACGGCGAAGATGCCGCATAACCTCTGGGTGGAAAACGCAGAGTGACTGCCACAAAACAACAGATTATCTCACCTGCCCGCCTCAAAGCTGGCAACGAGCACTTTTTCTTGCGTTAAACTCAGACTGGCGTCCAGCGCGTCACCGCCACCTCCTGTCGCGGAGGCATCACGCCATGGATGAGTCGCTGAAAGTCGCCGGATGACGTCATGTGATCGTTTGCATGTCGATGACGTCACCACTCTTTTATTTGCATATATCTTTGGCCAAACGATCAACCAACTCACAATGGGGACATCTTGTAGCATATATGAATTAAAATCTACAAAAGGAGGGAGGAGGGAGAAGATCAAACTAACAACAAACAAGGCTACATATTTACAACCTGTAGGGACATCTTGATCCAGAGAGAAAGAGTGACAGAGAAACACAAACGAACTAGTTACATATTTGCAAGCTAAAACATCCTAATCCAGAGCTCCGGACAGGCCGCACACCGACTGCCACGCTGAAGACGAGAGGAAGAGAGACACTGTTGGGGGCAGAGCAGCAGCATGCATGGGCATGAATAACAATACAATGGCCTATATTTCTCGCCTTTTCCCTGATGGTCTGAATAAGTAGCTTTTGTAGAAATAAAGTCGCTAAGAGGCCCGAAAATGCTCTAAATCTAGTGACAAAGTCGCAGAGTTGGCAACATTTAATGCCAACATCCAGCCCAACAATTAGGCCAGGGCTATTCAATTACAAGTTCAACTGGGCCAGATTTTAAAACGAGTAAATGTAGATGGGCGAGACATTTTCAGCAGCTCATTTATATTATATTATTTAACTAGCGAAACGAACTCACTGCAAATAAAACCGATTGATTTGGGGTTTGGAGATAGTGGTAAAATAAACAAGTATAGTATATACAAATATAAATGTTTAAACTTCTGTCAAAATGGTTCACATCGCTAGATCAGAAGTTTATTTTAGTGATTTAGTAAAGTTATCTCTCCCGACGTTTGATGCGGCCATAAAGTCTGAATATGTGTCAATTTCTTGATTATTTATATTCCTTTAGTTTGTAAGAGTCCACCAATCAAAAGAAATCAAAACGGTTTTTCATAAAAAAGAATTGAAGTTGAGAATATAATAAGCCCATTGCTCACTGTCTGCTAGCTTTGTTCGTCAAACGAAGACCGCACTATGATCGGCAGTGTCGCTACAGCCGTAAACATCCTGCCCGATCGGTACTGCGCATGAGCAACTCTCAACAGAGACTAGAAGGAAGCGAGACGGCTCACTCGTTAGCTACTTCCATTCACTATATACTGTATGCAGTTTACTTATTTTGTCATATATCAGATATATGTATGCTGGGCCACTCGGAGGTTGCTCCTGGGCCGCATGTGGCCCGCGGGCCGCCAATTGAACAGGCCTGAATTAGGCTATACTGTAAGGGAACGGTCGTGTAAAGATCAGTCTTTGGTAATGATAGATGCGTTGCATTACTGCTTCCTTCTTGATTTAGTCCTCCTCAATGTTCATTTCTTTTGAAGTCGGGTGATTTTTCAACTCATAAAACCAAATGGCCATTTTCTTCCCTCCACACTGTCTCCACACTCTACTTTTTACACTGGCCTCTACTTTCGCTGTTTTCTGTAACTGTGTGATCCTCCCTTGTCTGTCTTTTCTGCATGTGACTGGGGTATGCTGCACCGTCTCCTTTTCATGACACTGATCACAATAAGCTGTTGGACGTTTTCCTGTGATGAAAAGTCCAGGCTACTGTTAGGGTTGCTGTGTCCATTTCTCAGTCTTTTTATTATTGCTTGTTCTTTCCTGTTAGTTCCCCTAATTCTTACCATACTTTATTTTGGATTGAGTGTAGATGTCATCCTTTTGTTGCCTTATCCCAGTAGGCTACTGTTGCCACTGTTTTGCCGTTTTGCTGATTTTGAAAGTCTAATATTTATTTGGACAATTTCGTTTTTGATCGCTTCTTTTGACAATTTGTATGCTTTTTTTGTTTCCAGGGATACCTGAATGTGCTAGGATCCACATGTATGTGATATTTTCCCATTGACTAACTACTCTTGAAGACATCATAAAGCAGAACCTGATGAATGCTGGCTGTACCTGTCTTAATGCTTCTGAGTGCCGACAGGTTTTCTTATCAGAATAATTATCACTTCCTTCGAGCACGGGATTATTTCTTCTTCCCATACTTTATTAAATAATAGCAAAAACTGCTTTAGTCCCTCCATACTTAAATGTTTCAACATGATGTAACATAGTTCATCGTTCCCTGGTGCAGACCTCCAAGTTTTAGCCAGTGAGACATTTTCTTCAATGCTATTCTTTCTCCTTCGTGCTTCCCTGTTTTCAGATTTGGTTTTCTCTCTGCCTCTTCTTCACTCCTCAGACAAATGATTAGTTCTTATTATTATTATTACAATTATAAACAGTGTACTGTAACAAAAGTATTTACCATTAACTCAGCCTTTGCCTTATTAGTTACTGCTACTTAATTTCCATTTTTTAAAATGAGGTAACTCCATTGCCTCTTCTCGCCGCCCATCTAGTGTACTTCCTCCAGTACAGGTATGACCCTTTTGCCTGTCTTATTTCCCTCCTTGTCATGGATTTGGGTTTCTGTTCAGTCATTTCCTGTTTTGTTTTGAAATGTGTCTGTTAGTTTTGCCACCTGTTGATTGCTTTGATTGTTTTGTGCGTCAATTAGTTTCACCTGTGTCTCGTTGTCTTCCTCTCCTAAGTGTTTATTTAAGTCTGTGGCCTTACCTGGTGTCACGTGTCCTGGCCCTTGGGCCCTGTGTTTTGAGTATTATTGAACTGTGTTTGGACCCCCACCTGTACTTCTGGATTTTGTCTGCTCCCATTTGAACTTGTTTGCCTGTGTTAGACTGCATGCTTGATTACAACCGCTGCTTACCTGGAATCTGTGTAAGCCTTAATTAAATCATTGAACTGTACCTACCCTGTCTCTGTCTGGATTTGGGTCTACCCCTGTTCCTTCTGCTTGGCAAATCCCAACACTCCTTACTACTGCCTGAACTTGTTTAAACTAAATAATTGCCTGGAAACTGTTATGTTTGTCACCCTGACATGGCACTACTTTGCTCTTTATTTTATTATCAAATGTTTCTATGTCCAATATAATCAATCTGACTTAAGTATCCATCACTTTCTTTTTTTGCGGAGGGCTGTGGCTTGGTGGCAGAGTGCTTGTCCACCAATCGGAAGGCTGGCGGTTCGAACCCGGCTTCCCCAGCCATGTGTCTAAGTATCCTTGAGCAAGTTACTGAACCCCAAAATTACTCCGGAAGCTGTGCCTTTGGTCGGTGAGCGTGAAAGTCGCTTTGGATAAAAGCGTCTGCTAACCGTAAATAGATCCCAATTAGCATTCTCATATACTCATTTCCCACCTGTCTTCTGTGGTCGGTGATGTAGAAATATTTACTTTGCATGAGACTGGATAATCACACCTCCCTCAGGTTCCTTCTTGGTACACCTTCCAGTTGCATATTGGTGCAATATTATTGGAAACTAGCATAAAATCAAGCAGTCCTTACTGGTACTAGCCTCTATCCTTGTTATATTTCCATCATTTAAGCACTCCAAATTCATCTAACAAACCTATGACCTGGCCATTGTTTCTCTCACTCCCCCATAATGCGGTATGCCAGTTTAAAATCTCCACATCATTTCTATTCTGTCCTAATTCCTCAAGCTCTCTTAATTCTAGGCTTTTTACATGGGTTGTAGTAATTGAGGCCCACTAGCTTCACTCCCTACACTAGCTGTTACGATAAGCGAGGCTTTGGATCCAAAGGCAAGACCCAGACAGGAGATGTTTTAGGGGATTTTATTCACAAGGCTTGGTTGATTTGAACTGGTGGATGGGAGATCTCAAGAGAGGTTTCCCGATGGGTCGGGAAGCAGCGCAGACCTGTACACAGGCTGGAGGATCTCAGGCAGGCAAACAGGCTAGTTAATGGGGAAGCTGGGCAGGCAAATGACCTGAGGGGGGAGCCGCCGTCCGGTTGACAGGCAGGTGAAAGTGAACCTTGGACACAGGAAAACCAGGGATTAGAATCACGATTAACCAGAATGCAAGAGCAATATATCAGATGGCTATACGTATGTACCACAGACATGATCTAGCCAAGACTGAAGAGGAGAGCTTTAGGCTTTACCCAGGACTCTTGAATACAGTCTGGTTTCTCTTCCAACTTTAAACTGAAATGTTGTCTGTTTACAATCAGGCCTCCCTCATTCCACTGAATTAAAATGTACATACCCTAATGCTGATTCTTGCCTTGATTGTATTCTGAGCTCATCTTATCCAAGTGGTCTGCTGCTTTAACAATAATCTGCATCCTGTCAGTTGTAGATTTAATCTGCTATAAATATTGCCAGTTTCTTCTATCGATACATTTCTCTGGTCTTGCTGCTCCATTCTGCAATTTATTCGGTTACATTGTCCCTTTTTAATTTTATTTTTTTTTTTTGTCCAGGCCTCTTAACTGCTTCTGCATGAGAAACATTTTCTTTCACTCTTATCTGTCACACCTCCACCTCTTGTCAACAGTTCACGGCTGCCATAAGCAACACTGATTACCTCCAGTTACAACACTTAACTTACCTCTCCAAACTTATTATATTCATTCCCACCCAACCCAGCCCATCTTCTCTTTCCTTAGACGCATGCCCACATTCTTGACAATTAGAACACCACATACTATTCTAAGCAAGCCTGCCTTTGTCGTTGTATTTAATTCAGTTAAGTGCCGAGTGATGCGACACGTGGTGTGGTGTGGCACTGCTGCACCATGCAATGCAAAAGTAAATCAGACATGATGATCACTGTGATGGAGCTTTATCAAGTAGGTTTCAAGTCTCTGCAAGTTTCAGGTCTTATTGCAATTAAATGAAACCCACTGATGGGTGTGACTAGTCCATACCTAACACCTAAAAAACTCTTAAACACTATAGCTTGAGAAAAGCTAGCTGAGCACTGAGCTGTGTAGTGCTGCTAAGGTATAATTAAATGCATCATGTCTGTTATGTAGGACTTTCCTTTTGACTGTCAGTGGTAGAAGAAGTCAGTCTTTTACTTAAGCAGCAATGCCACAATGTAAAAATAGTGTTACAAGTTAAAGTCCTCCATTCAAAATTGGACTAAAGTATTAGCATCAAAATATACTTAAAGTACTCATTATGCAGAATGGTCCATATTAATCTATATTATTAGATTATAATTACTGATGCACTACATAGCCCTTTAATTTTGCAGCTAGTAAAGGTGGAGCTAATTTCTATTTGTATACAGCTGGGTAGCTTGTAAATTTCCCCCCTGGGATTAATAAAATCCTTTTCTTACCTACAATGCATGTTATTTGTTATATTTTGTTGTATTAACTAATTGCAGTGGAAGTATAAAGTAGCAGAAATGAAAATACTCCGGTAAAGTAGGCTACATTAAAAGTGTACTTGAGTAAATGCACTTTGTTGTTGTTGTTTTCTACCGCTTGTTCCCGTTGGGGGTCGCGGGTGACTGGAGCCTATCCCAGTGACTTTGGGCTTTAGGCGGGGTACACCCTGGACAGTGGCCAACTCGTCGCAGGGCTCTATTACTTTGTGAAGGAGCAATTTATGTTTTTAAGAAGGAAGAGAGATGAAAGGCTCATAAGCAACCATTTCTCTAAACTCGCGTGGCAGCAGGCTGCAGCAGAAGAACGCCTCGTGTGCGCCATATCAAAGGCACGAGGGGGTTTAAGTGCGCTCCAGACGCATCTCAAGCCTTTACTTTGACACTTCAAAGCAAAGAATATATATTTATTTAGTTTTAATTCATTCACGGCCTCGTTATGATTTAGTGACAGTTTAAGTTTTCCCAGAATAGCATAGGCCCTACGTCTAGCCTTTATGTTGACTGTGGAATACCATCAGGCTGGAGAGAAAAAAAATAAATATGTGTATATATATATATATATATATATCTTCTATTTTGGATTTAAATAGAATTTAACACCTAAAAGAAATGTGAATCTAGTAGCTATGAAGGGCTATTCATAACGAGGCTTATTGGACAAAAGTAGGCTAATAAAAAAAGTAGGCCATTTGCATATTAGCCACAGCTATATACAACACATGTTGGTCTCTTTTTAATGGGCTTCGTTAAAAATGACCTTCAGGAACGGAATAATTCCCTCCCTTTAGAAAGTTTGCTGTCTGTTGCAGATGAACTGACAGCTTCTGCAGGTGCGAGGCTGCGTGTTTCACTTCACCTGAGCGGAAGCTCTTCGGATCCTCCCTCGCTGTTTGCTACACCCCGCACCCCTCCGCGTTGCCCCGTTCTCATTCCGTGCACGGACTCCGAGTGACAAGGCGAGCGGAGGAGGCAAAGCGAGCGCCCCCCCCCCCCACACACACACACGGATTGAGCACACGAAGCGAATTTCGCGGCGCGGGGACTTACGGTGAGTCCGTTTGTTCGCTTCTGCAGATCGATAAGAGCAACGAGTTCTTCCTTTGCTTCAGGAATGTTTTAAACAACGATGAGCGGTGGGCTTGTGCCATGGATGCTGAGGCTTAAACGATTAATGCAGAAAACCCTTGTGCACATGACCATTACACTTTCTGCTTGGACATTTCCGCTTAAAACTGACAGGTCGAAGCTAAATGCCTAAAGTCACATGGGAATCTAAAGCTTATAATTGAACGTCTCTTCGCATTAACTTATTGCTTTATCAGACCCAAGTGATGTAGCCTGCCTACATTATTTAACTGAAAACAGGTTAGCCATTTTTCTCTTTTCAAGTGCTCAAGATTGTAACTCGCTGTGGTACTGACATGCACTCTTTGCCGTTTGAACATAATTAACATAGCAAAGCAAGAAAGGAACAAGTAAAACAAAAAAGCAGCCTGCTGAGTACTCAAACACTGCCATTCTCAATGCTGTAAGAGATATGCACGGGGGGAAACGAGGATCTATCACATGAAACGCTGAGTCCGTTAACAACAAACAGTTTACTCTACTGCTCCTGCTGTGCAAATCAAAATAAAATCCCGGGACAGATAAAGAACACACAAGATAAGAGTGAGTGTGTTAAGAGATGTAAGTTAAGTTTATAGGGGTTCTGATACCAAATTTCTGTTGGTGGAGAAAACCGTTATTAAAAGCTTTTAAGGGTTTGAAGGCTTGTGACATTAACCTGGTGAGATGTTAGTGTTATAAAAAACGTTCTTCTTTGGTAACAGATTACAAAGGAAAGAGGAAAGGGTTGTTTTTTTTTTGCAGTTGAACGTAAAGCATCACGGACAGTGAGAGTGAGATGATTTCTTTTTACTCCTTCCTCCATTTATTTATCATCATTTAATTTGATTGGCTATTATATCTCATCACTTTTTACTTCACCCACTACATTTTTCTTTCTAATTACAGTTTACATTGTCAGCGTTAAATGATAAAAGCTGTGTGGCTGAACAAATTGGCAAGGTGTGTCTCTGTTTTTAATTTTCTCAAAGCAAGCGGGCCTGTGTGTGCCATACCTTTTTATATGTCGAGTTATCCATTGTATGAAATGATATACCTATGCTTTGAAGCATGTGTTTTAGGTGTGCTCATGTTTGATGAATGAGAATGACAAAGTATAATTTAATAGTTATCTTACAGCTATAGTATGCTAGATGGGGACCCAAAGGACACAGTTGTAAGGCAATCTGCAGTGAAGAAGTGTTTCATTGTTTTTTGATTGTAAGAGGGACATTTCCATTTCAACTGCTTTTGTCATCTTGTCACCAGTTCAGTTTGATAGATTACAGTTATTACTCAACATTCAGCACAGGTTTAAAACTTCCTGGTATATGCTTGTGCAGTGAAACAAGGCATCTTGTGTTTCATGTCAGTGACATTAAAAGCTGTCAACCTGTCCAAACATGCTCTTATTAGATGACAATCTTTGAGTTTTTTCAAAAAAGCATGTTGCTTAATGGCGGGATGTCACTTTATTCTATACTGTAGAATAATTTAGAGTGGTAAGTGACAGTTAAGTTTCTACTTCACTTGACCAGCTTGACTTGAACATGTGGCCTAACCTTGAACCTGCTTATTGCCCTGAAGGCTTTGACTGTGGAAACAAAATGAGAACTCCAGGTGAGATGATAGCTGGCAAAACCCCAAGTCAGATCAAGTCCAACAAGAAACAGTTTGTAGTATAAAGCCTTTAAATAATAGAAAGTTTATTGCTCAATGTGACAAATTACGCGTGTAATTTCCCACGTTTTTTTCTTTTTTTTTTGTAGAGGGGACCGAAACCTGGCACAGCAGTAAAATGATGTGCCCCAACATGTTTACCAAAATCTAGCTGTTCTCGGCCTAGTGCATATCAACGCGTAAATCTCTAGCAATATAAAACCCTATGAACTCCAGTCATTACCTATTTATTTATTAAGAGTGTGCTTCACTCTGCTAGTATGTAAACTGTTTGCCCTTCACTTGCAGCATATTTCCTCCACCCCCTCTCTGTGCGTGGATGTGCCTGTCACTGTGGCTGTTTGTTCTGCAAAGGCTCCAATAGTGTGACTTCACTCTCAGGACGTTCTGTGCACTACTCTCAATACCCCATGGTGTTGGCCATTGTAAGTGCTGCCAGTGGCTATACCCCCTTTTCCACACAGGCTCTACTGAGGGGGCTATTGAGCAGGGATTGCTTTAATACTCAAAGAAACTCCCCCCTCCCTCATTTGCTGTCTGTCACAGTCCTCTTTTTTCCCCTCCTGCACTCTATAGGTTTACAGAGGTGAATGAGGTCAGGCCACTTCTAGGTATCCAGAGAAAGGGTTATCTGGGCGCCCTCCATCGTTCTTCAGGCTGCGTGTATCAGGTGTCCACTGAACAGGGCCTACTCTGTGAATGAGGAGAAGCGATGCCTCAAGACAATAGCTGTTGCAGAGTTTGCAGCCGGGGCTTCTATAGCTGCCACTGGAAACACGCGAGTGAAAATAAGAGAAAAGTGAGTATTTTTAGCCATATTTGTAAGTTAACATATATATATATATATATAT